>CM052539.1:102861600-102891967 GCA_028533065.1 Trachops cirrhosus | reverse complement strand
CGTGCCTCTTCCAGTTCTGGTGGTTGCTGGCATTCTCTGGCTTGTGGCCATATCACTCCTATCTCTGCCTATGAGATCACATTGCCTTTTCCTCTTTGTGTCAAATCTTCCTCTTCCTTCCTCCACTAAATATACCTGTGACCATGTTAAGTTAAAGTCAGCAATGCTAATGTTCCCTGTGATGGAGGTATGGTCCTCAGTTAGTACTGTCTTGGAAGTGTGACACAAATGTGTCTGTTTGGAATTTTCAAATGAAAAAGCAAAATGTGGACCCATTCACTTACTCATTTTATTCATCAAACATTGTTGGGTATCTACTACGAATACTATGTATGGCAAGTACAGTTCTAGGTGCTGGGGATTGCGTAGTGAACAAGACCTATAATATCCTTGCTCTTGTGCAACTTACATTTTAATGAAAGAGACAGATGATAAACAAATTTAAAGCGTAGTTCTCTAAGTGTTACCAGTTCAAGGTCCATGTGCTCAGTGCTTCAAAAGGCCAATATTCAAAACATCAGGGAAAACATTTTGGAATAAGGAAATATTTATTGATTGAGAAGGTGTCAAACTGGAGACAACTGGGGACTGGGGGGTGCGAGTGGCAGGCACGCTTAGAGCTTCCTTAAATCCATCTTAAGAGAGCCCGGAATTCAAGTTTCTTTTGTGTCCAGGGACGGGAGGATAGGCTGGGCAAGAGGTGTGTAGGATGACTAACCACAGACATCTAGGCACCCACAGAAGTGGAGGGAAATCTCTAAATCTCTTCGTGTCCCCCCACCCTTCCCTTGAGTCCAGTCCTGAGGCTCCTGCAAATCTTGGCCAAAAGCTCAAGCCTCAAGCAGAAATCCTCTAATATTAGCATATCTATAGCAAGAGCTATTCCCTGAAGGCCAGGGGAGAAATGCAGACTAGAATTAGAATAGAGTCAAAGAGAGTAATAAGCATTTCACTGTTACATAAGGAGAACTGTTGATAAGTATTATGAGGAGAACTTATGCAAGTACAGGGGAGAGAATGATGTGGACTGATATTTTTGTTAGGATAAATCAAACCTCTCTCTATAAGGTGATATATGAACAGAGACATGGATGAAGTGAAGGACCAAATTAGGCAACTTTCTAGGAGAAGAGGATGTCATGAAGGACCAGCAAGTGCAAAGGCCCTGTGGAGGACTTACCTGAACTTGTTTGAGAGAGTATGTGGAGGCCACGGTGGCTGTTGTGGAGCAAGCAAGGGGAAATGATGGGAGACAGGGACTTTGCAGATGGGCAGACCCTATAGTCATGCTCGCTTCCATGGTGTGACAAAGACAGATAGCCAAAGAGGCCGGGAAGGACACACAGTGGTTGCCTTTGGAGAATGAGGTCTGCTGTTGAAAGAACACTAACTTTCTTCTGTGTATTCCTTTGGTTGCTTTGCATTTTCTAAATTATGTATACCAGTTACTTTCTTTTAATCTAATTGAGTAAATAATTAAAAATTATAATTTTTAAATAAGTAATACAAAATAAAAGGCAAAGGCTGAGTTGCAGCTGGGGTAGAGGTGGAAGGAGGAGCCCCAGATTGTTTGTCCACACTGCTGACAGGGCTGCATGGGCTAAAAATAAGTTTGCAGTGACTGGGCTGTTCCAGGAGAGAAACAAAGATCTAGAGAGCCTCTGAATAGGATTGAGGTGTGATGGGGAGAGGCTGTGAATAATAAAATAAACGCCAATCCCAAATGGGAGCTACGGGCACCAGGGGATGAGCCCGCCCTGCCTCTCAGAGAACAAAGATGACTAACAGCTTCCTAAAATGTTAAAGGAACTTTCCATGTGGTCTGTTAAATTCATCTACACCTTTATTCCCCAGATACATTTTTAGAAAGGGTGGGGGTGAGTGTGTGCAAGCTTTGCCAAGGTCATCCTAGTTTTTCGGGGAGAGGAAGAGAGGCCTCCCACCCCTCCCCCTTTGCAGGATAGACTGTGGGAGGCGCCACTCTGCATTCCATGCCCCTCCCTCCCCTGGAGTTTCTCTCCCTTTACTCCCTTGATGAGGCTTTCCCTTGGCAGCCAGGGTCCTCCCCACAAATGTTTTTTAAGTGACCACTCCCGGAAAGAGAGCAGAGGTGTCAGGGTGCTTATTCCAGCCCCCCTTCCTGTCCTCGCCCTCCTCATCCTGCATGTCTCAAAAAGTGAGGACGGAGTCAGAGGCTGCGTGGGCTCCGGCTCCGTTCTCAGGCTTACAAACCCACCGGTAGGTCGGGGCACCTGTGACTGTGCCCCTTCCACCCTGATCTTTCTCCCCACTTCCGCTTAGGAAACAAAATATCAAGTTTTCCATGTAGAGAATTTTGATTGCCTTTAACAATGGTAAGCTTCTGTATATATATTTTACTTTAATTTAAAAAAAAGGCAAAAAAAAAACCCCACCAAAAAACCTTAACAGATAAAGCCCTGGTGTGGAGGGAAATGAAGTGTAGTCAGTCATTCAACAAGTCTGCAGAGAATGCCTGTGCTCCAGGTACTGGGACTCGTCACATCCTGGCACTTAGGGAGCTTACATCTAGCGAGGGAGATAGACAAAACAGTACACCTGATAAATAAGCACATTATTTAGTACAGGCGAAGGTGGTGAGTGCTGTGGCAAAAATGGAGACGGGTGACTGGATTGGGAAGGCTGGCTGGGGCAGCGCCTTGGAGTTCTCTCCGATTAGAACACAACAGACCCAGCAAGTGTAGCCTCGCCAGAACAGAAGGTGCCCGGTAAAGTTAACTTCCTTCTACTTTTCTGTGCATAAAAATTCTCATAACTGCGAGTTGGAACTTCACTCCTTATGCACAGCAAGCAGATGACAACTAAATGCTGAGCAGAGGTGAATAATATAAGAAAACCACAACATAGTTAGGATCTTATTTTAGTGGTATTGCAGGGGGCAGTACTTATTAAATTAATGACTGTATTTTACAATATACGAGATATGTCCAGAAAAGTTCCAGCTATTGTAAATATAATGAGAATGATTTGCACAACATCGGTATAACTTGGCAGCCAAGGAGAGTGGACTAAAACGCACACATGTGGACAATGACGACTTCACTGTACTAGTCAGTGGGGGCGGTAGATGCTGTTGAGTGAGCATGTGTGCTGTGTGGCCATCACATGCAAAACAACTGAGTGAGTAGAGCAACAAATCTGCAACAAATTTTGCATTAAGCGTAAACATTCCTCTGCGGGAACTATTTTTCTGATTCACTTGCCGCTGTGGGCAACTGGTGATTGTCAGCTTCATCACGGTAACACGTCTGCTCGTGCATCACTTCTCATGCAGAGTTTTTTGACAAAACATCAAACTGCCTAGGTGACTCAGCGCCACTACAGCCCAGATTTGGTGCCCTGTGACTTCTTGCTTTTCCCAAAACTAAAATCACCTTTGAAAGGGAAGAGATTTCTGACCGTCATGAGATTAAGGAAAATCTCATGCAGGCAGCCAGGCAGCCAGCAGTGATTGGGAGAACTATGTGAGGTCCCAAGTGCCTACTTTGAAGGGGACTGAGGCATCATTGTCCTGTGTACAGTGTTTCCTGTATCTTGTATCTTTTTCAATAATTGTCTCTTTTTTCACGTTATGTGGCTGATTACCTTCTGGACAGACCCTGTATATGGGGTGGGCAAAAGTAGGCTTACAGTTGTGAGTACACAAAACAAAGGATTTATTCTTGTATAATTATTTATTCTTGTATTATAGTATTATACCTTTTTTCATATAAACAGCTGCAAACCTACTTTTGCCCACCCTCTGCATAAATGTAAAGCAAGTTTCCAGCATGGGGAGGAAATACAAGACTGTGTGAGTCATATGTGCTTATGGATTCAGGTCATAGGACTGAAGTGAGCTCAGGAGCTCCTTTTGACGTATACCTTGGTCTTAGTTGGGTAATATGGGTATATGTATATGAAAGAACTCATGGAGCTATAGTTTAAGACTTGCACATTTTTAATATATATAAATTATACCTCAGACAAAAGAAGAAAGATGTGACTGCTGTTAACCTTGAATTTAGGTACTGCTCTGATGATGGCAGTTCTGGAGCACTCAGCCAGTTACTGGGAAGGACCCTTGAGCCTGGGCACAGGCAGGATAGGTTCTCAGGACAGGGATGCGGGGGAATCTATCCAGGGACACCTGCATTGCACAGAATTCCTGGACAAGCCTGTGATCACACTGCCTTTGCTGAAACCCCTCCCATAAGGCCCTTGGGCTGGAGGAAGGAGACAGCATACCCACACAGGAAACAATAGAGAGCAAGACCTGGCAAGGCCACTCGGTCTCAGGGAAAAAGCTCTTATCTGGCTGAGAAGGCACGTCTTCCCTGCTTCCCAGCATCTACAACAAGCAGCTGCTGAGTAGTAGCAAGGTCATGCAATAGTCTGAGGCTGGATGGGAAGTGGCTCTTTGCATCCAAGAAGACAGATGGCTGAGTAAACACTGAGTGACCCTGTCATCTTTGCCTCCCGTCTCCCTCTGTCTCCATCTCTTTATCTCTCCCAGAGTCTCTGTGACTCTTTCTGCCACAGGAGACACACTCAAGATTTTACACCTACTTTACCGGATACCTAACACCCATCTGAGAATGCAGAGAGACCTGAACAATCCACAGGACTCTGTGTGTGTGCAATGCTAGAGGCTTCACGTATGAACTCTCAGAGATTTTAGTTACTTGTTTTTACTAGAAAAGCATGCCTCTTGGAAGGGTGATCTCTAGGCCGGGTTGGAAGGCTGCAGTACCAGAAGCCTAAATAAAACCAGTCGATGCAGGTGTGTGTCCACCCTCTCGGGCGCTCACTGGGTTCTTCGTGTTCTTCTCTGCAGGAGGCAGTGTCGCGTTGCCCAGAAGAAGGCCAGTTGGCCCGAATCCAAAATGTTATCCAGGAGCTTCCCCCATCCCATTATAGGTGAGCATCCTTGGTGAAAGAAAGTCACAGCCTCTCATGGGGGTGCAATACACCACAGATGCAGGCTGGCATCATAAAAGGGAACAAATTCAGCAGACAGTGGCTTTCCTGGGGCATTTTGAGGTGGGTGAACAGGTCACTTTTATCAGAATGAGTTGATGTCTGACTAGGGACATTGATGGGAAGGGGCAGCGCATGTCCCAGTTACTCGAAGGAGTCTCACCCTAATTCTGATCACACAAGGATATCCTCACAGTGATATCCTAGATTCTTAACCCAGATTCACGGAGTAACCAAATCTGTGAAAACCAAGATGGTTTGAAAACAGAGTTTGACTATAGCTCTTGAGTGTTGAGCATCATTCCATCCTTTCATTTCATTCTCCCACTTTAGCCCCTAATCTTACCACCTTTCCCAGTGTTCCCTAAGCCTGCCCATCTGCTACGGGGGGGCAGATTTTGATGTGTAAGATAGAACTTCCTAGCAATAATAGATGTTTTTCATCCAAAAATATCCCCCTTCCCCACCCTAGGCCAACATACTAAGGGCAAAGAAAATTAGAAAATTACTTCCATCAGTCTTCGTATTTTCCTGATATTCCTCCAAAACTCTCAAGATAGAAATATTTATTTAGTCTCTCAAATCCAAACTTAGAAATGATCTCCAGGCTTCACATAGGCCCTAAAGTTTTTTACTTTGTAAAAAAAAAAATGAACCATTACAGGACCTTGGAATACCTGATTCGACACCTGGCCCACATCGCCTCCTTCAGCAGCAAGACCAACATGCATGCCAGGAACTTGGCCCTTGTTTGGGCGCCAAACCTCCTCAGGTAACCACCACACCCTCACCTCTCACCCCACCATCCCTGTAGTCGGCTTGAAACAGCCCACTGATTAAAACGAAGATTGGGTTCTTCAAAATTGAAGACCCTTGAAGACAAACCTATAGCTAAATTGTCTTTTGTAATGCATACAGATTAAAGGTGATTTTAATAGCCTAACTTCTTTGCCTGCTACCCTGGAAACTCTGGGTTCTAAAGGCATTTTCTGACTGCGACTGGAAGGTGACTAAAATTATGGGTCTGTAGGTTATAATTTCTTGAAAAGGCCTTTCTTTTCTATGTGGCTCATTGGCTTTTGTTGGTTTTGGTGGGGTCACAGCTGGCTGTAACCTGAATCAATTGCTTCATATGACTTTATAAATGATGAGCTGCCCCACAGAACAATCAGGTGGGGCAGATCCTATGGAAAGAAATCAATTCCTGTATATTCGCTAATAATAGCGTCATAGTCTTGCAATGTATTATTCCTGGTAATTGTTTTAAATTTGTTCAGTGTGTTGGGCTTCAAAACACTTGGACAGTCCCTTTAGGAGGTTTTAGTAGTTAAAATACTCACCCTGGCGGGGTGGCTCAGTTCTTTGGAGCATTGTCCTGTACACCAAAAAGGTTGCAGGTTCAGTATCTGGTTGGAGCACATATGAGAGGCCCCCAATCAATGTTTCTCTCTCACATCAACATTTCTGTCTCTTTCTCTCCCTCCCTTTCCTCTCTCTCTAAAATCAATAAACGTATCTTCAGGTTAGAATTTAGAATGTATATATTCTACAGATTAACTAACCATATGCATTGAAGAGACGGGGCTTGTATAAAAGGCCCACTAGCTCTCCCTTACTGCTCTAGGGTTGACTCACTGAACTGAATGTGTTTCTTTCATGATTTAGGTCCAAAGAAATTGAAGCTACAGGTTGCAATGGAGATGCAGCCTTCCTTGCCGTGCGGGTCCAGCAGGTGGTGATTGAGTTCATATTGAATCATGTGGATCAAATCTTTAACAATGGCGCACCCGGGTCTCTAGAGAACGATGGTAATGGTTCCTCCTGCATACTCCCCACCAGCCCATCCTCCTTTCTTGCCATAGTCATGGGGCCCAAGGATAAGTTAGGGTGGCCCTGGTTCTAACTCTGAGTGTTGGCACTGTGTAGATGCTGATTACTGTGTGTGTGCCAGTGTCTGGGGATTGTGCATGTGTGTGTGTGTGCAGCAAAGATGTGGTATGTTTGCAGGTGGCTGTAGCATGTCTTTGATCAAGTGCATACTTGGACTATCCCATGAACATGGCATGATAAACTGTAATGATGTTCTATTGGTTTTAGTAAATTCTTAAAGTCTTTGAGTTATTATCTAGAAGCACTGGCAATATTCCTCCCTTTTTTAACTATTAGATTTCATCTTTACTTTCAGTATATTTCATAATACCCTTATGCTTTCATCTTGAAGTCTTAAGTGCATTAGTTAAGAGACAGCATGTTCATACTCACATGTATATTCAGAATTCATTTTCTTCTCAAGCCTTTCTTGAGTGCTCACTTCGCTCTTCCTTAAACCAGGTACCACCCATAGAAAAATTAGTGTGTTTGTAGGCATGACTGAGTTTGTAGAGACTAGTTAGTGTACACTGTAGCCATATTGCTGAGAAAGATATAGCTATATCAGGCCGAGCACTATGGGATGCAAAATGTTATATTTTAGTCCTATAGCTCTTACAATAGACAGTGAACCCTAGGAATGAATTGGATAATGTTGCTTGAACTCATGTAAATCCAATTTGTGAAAACTAGAAATCCAGTTGATCAAGAAGCCTGAGAGATGGTTGTAAAATAGGTAGAAGCTACACTCACCTCCCAGGCCTGAACTGGAATTACAACTTAGTTATAGAACAATCAACCTAAACAACCAACTGAAGATTAGGAGAATAGAAGTCTTATAACCAAGGACTTACAGAAGAAGCCACATATAGACTGGTAAGAAGGGTGGAGACATGAGAAGGGCTGACCCTGAATCCATGTGTAGCAACTGAAAATCCAGAGGAATACCTCAGCTACAAAGGTTCCCCGTGTGGAACGTGAGGTCTCAACCCCATGCCAGGCTTCCCAGCCTGGAGCACCAGAGCCTGGAAGAGGAGCCCACATAATGTCTGGCTGTAAAAATCTGGGGATTTGGTCACTAGGAAAAGACAGCAGTCTGCTAGAGACCTAGGTGCCCTCTTAAAGGGCCAGCACATGAAATCTTATTCACTGCCACTCACCTGAGGTTCCAGCAGAGGAAGAGCAGCTCAGGGCAGACTACAGTCTTGTGAGGACAGACTGAGTTGTGTGGTTCTGGGTAGAGAGCTGAAGAGACAGCCACCAGGGTCCCTGTGCTGAGTCCCTCTCCCATTCTTCCCACAGACACCATCTTCCCTGGGTTGAGCTCTCCCCTCCAAACTGCCCTGGCCTGCGAGGACTGCACAAGCCCCACCTTCCCATCCCCCTGTCACTCCAGCCATGCTCAAGACCTGCAGGAGTCTGCTGCTTGAGCAGCCTGTGGTAGAGATTTTCTTGAAGGGAGCTTGAGAGTGAACTCAGAAAAAATCAGAGTTGTGTGGCCCTGGGTCAGAGGCCATTTACCCTGCCCCCTCACATACAGTGCACCAGCGCACCAGTGCATGTGAAGTGCCCTGCTCCCTGAGGACCAGAGTACCTGCAGCCCACCCCCCACTGTGGGCCGGAGTAGCTGTGACACATTATCAGAATGCCTGAGAAGCTGCACCCTGTACCCCATGGGCCAGAGTAGTAGCATCCCAACCCTCCTTGGGAAAGTCACTAGCTCCACTCTCTCAACTCCCAGTGGCTGGCCCTGCTTAACTTCACTCAGAAATATTGTTGGCAGGCTGTGGCTATCCTGGTCCCCAATTACAGAAGACTCTCCAGGAGGTCTGGGTGGACTCTGGGAAGAACTGAGTCGTTTGACTCTTGGGCTGGACCATTTTTCCCTCACACACCAGACCAGCGCCACTATTCCTATGCAGAACTGTCTTTTCACAGGCCACATCTCTGTCTGTTTGGGCCTCAGCTGGCCTCACCCTGATAAATCACTGAGACCCTGCCCTACCACATAGGTCCACAGGCACTTGGTGCGTAGAACTGACCTTGGTGTACCCTGAGACTACTGCTGAGTAGCCTCCAACATAGCACTGGTGCCAAGTTTGCATCTATATCAGTCTGATGAACACCACTTACTGAGAGCCTGCATCACACAACTCACATACTGCCAGAGGCTTTTTCGAACACTGACTGAGCCTACCAGACAGTTACCAGGTGAGGGCAGATGTCAAGGAGACTTGAGCCTTTTGCTGACCTGTCCATGGACTCAGTGCCAACAGAAATCAACCTTGGTGCACCCCTAGGCACCTCCCACACAAATCCAGGCCCAGCAGAGGTAGCCACAAACTGTGGATCACTTTGTAGCTCCTAATAGGTAGCCCAGCAACTATCAGTGCCAGCACCTGACTTTGACCTGCACTGGACTCCCTCCCAAGGGGCCCTATAACCAACACACCCTGTGGTTTAGACCACAAAGGGAGATCTCAGCAGACACCAGACTCTGTTGGGGCAAATTCAGCTTTGTGAAGCCAGCCCCCACTCAGCAGTTCATACGTTGCCTTCAGGAGAGATACTTATAGCCAGCTTTTGGGGAAGCCCCACCCATGGCCAAGAGCACTCAAAACTCAACTACAACAGGAAGGCTCACATAACCCACACAAGGGACACTCCTGGAGCACCTAGCTCAGGAGATCAGGGAGAGAGCCCCTCTGTGTCCCACAAACACCTACTATAAAAGGTCACCATACCAAAGCATAGCAGACCTACCTATTACACAGAAATAAATACAGAAGGCAGCCAAAATGAGGAGACAAAGAAACATGCCTCAAATGAAAGTACAGGAGAAATCCCAAGAAAAAAAGAAGTAAATGAAATGAAGCAAGTGAGCTATCAGACACAGAGTTCGAAACAGTGCTATAAGGTTATAAGGATACTTAAGGAACTTAGTGAGAACTTTAACAAGAGATAACACGCATATAAAATGACATAGAAGCCATAAAAAAGAACCAGTCAAAAATGAAGAATACAATATTTGAAATGAACAATACACTAGAAGGATTCAACCAGCAGGCTAGTTGAAGCAGAGAACCAAATCAGTGATTTGGAAGACAAGGTAGCAAAAAACACGCAACCAGAATAGGGAGTAAAAAGAATTTTTTTAAAATGAGGATAATCTAAGGGACCTCTAGGACAACATGAAGCATAACAACATCCTCATCAGAGGGGTACCAGAAGGACAGGAGAGAGAGCAAGGAATTGAGAACCTGTTTGAAGGAATAATGGCTGAAACCTTTCCTACCCTGGTAAAGCAAATGTCACCAAGGTCCAAGAAACATAGAGAGTCCCAAACAAGATGAACCTAAAGAGGCCCACACCAAGCAAGACACATCATAATTGAGATGGCAAAAGTTTAAGACAAAGAAAGTATCTCAAAAGCAGCAAGACAAAGACAGTTAACTTCAAGGGAGCTCCAATAAGACTGTCAGCTGATTTCTCAACAGAAATATTTTAGGCTGGAGGGCTTGGCATGAAATATTCAAAGTAATGAAAAGCAAGAACCTATAACCAAGACTGCTCTACCCAGCAAGGCTATAATTTAAAATTGAAGGTGAATAAAGAGCTTCCCAGATAAGAAAAAGCTAAAGAAACTCATTACCACTAAACTAGTATTACGAGAAATGTTAAAGGGTCTTCTTCAAGAAGAAGACATTTTTTAAAAAAGAGGAACATAGTTATAAAGAGTAAAATGGCGATAAATATGTACCTATCAATAATCACTTTAAATGTAAGTGGCTTAAATGCTCCAATCAAAAGACATAGGTAGCTGAATGGATAAGAAAACAAGAGCCATATACATGGTATCTACCAGAGACCTACCTCATAATAAAAGATACTCAGACTAAAAGTAAAACGATGGAAAAAGATATTTCATGCAAATAGAAATGAAAAAAAAAATAGGTGGGGTACCAATACTTATATCTGACAAATAAACTTTAAAAACAAAGGTTCTCAGATAAAGACATTACATAGTGATAAAAAAATCAATCCAACAATGAGATATAACCCTTGTAAATATTTATGCACCCAACATAGAAGCACCTAAATATATAAAGCAAATCTTGATGGATATAAAGGGAGAGGTTGACAGGAATACAGTCATAGTCAGGGATTTTAACACCCCATGACTTTAATAGATAGATTTTCCAGACATAAAATCAACAAGGAAACCGCAGTCTTAAATGACACTCTAGACCAGATGGATTTAATTGATATTTTAAGATCATTCCACACAAAAACAGCAAAATATACATTATTTTCAAGTGCACATGGAACATTTCCTAGGATATACCACAGAGTAGGACACAAAACAAGTCTTAATAAATTTAAGATTGAAATCATATCAAGCATCTTCTTTGACCATGATGGTATGAAAGTAGACATAAATTACAAGGAAAAAAACTGAAAATCACAAACAAATGGAGGCTAAATAACATGTTACTAAACAACGAATGGGTTAACAACGAGATCAAGGAAGAAATCAAAACTTTGTTATCTTGAGAGAAACAAAGATGAACAAACAACTTAAAATCTGTGGGGCACAGCAAAAGCAATCCTAAGAGTAGCAATACAGGCCGACCACAAGAAACAAGAAAAATCTTGAATAAACAATCTAGCCTTACACCTAAAAGAACTAGAAAAAGAACAAGACACAAAGTCCAAAGTGAGTAGAGGGAAGGAAGTAATAAAGATCAGAGCAGAAATAAATGACATAGAGACAAAAAAAAAAAAACAGTTCAAAAGATCAAAGAACACAAGAGCTGGTTGTTTGGAAAGGTAAACAAAATTGATAAACCTGAACTAGACTCATCAAGAAAATGAGATAAGGCCCAAATAAAATCAGGGGGAAAAAGATAAGTAACAGTTGACACCACAGAAACACAAAGAATTGTAAGAAAATATTACAAACAACTAAATGCCAACAAATTGGACAATCTGGAAAAAATGGATAAATTCCTATTCTCAAAACACACTATCTTCTAAAACTGAATCGATAAGAATCAGAAAATCTGAATAGACTGATTACAAGTAATAAAATTGAAGCAGTACTCAAAAGAACTTCCAGCAAACAAAAGTCCTGGACCAAATGGCTTCACAGATGAATTTTACCAAACATTTGAAGAACTACCACCTGTTTCTTCTCAAACTATTCCAAAAAATTCAAGAGGAGGGAAGACTCCCAAGTCTTTTTATGAGGCCAACATTATCCTAATTCCAAAACCAGATAAAGATACTACAAAGAAAATTATAAGCCAATATCCCTGATGAAAGGAGATGCAAAAATATTCAACAGAATATTAGCAATACATCAAACAAATCATACACCATGATTGAGTGGGATTTATTCCTAGGCTGCAAAGTGGGTACAATATCTGCAAATCAATTAACGTGAAGCACCACATAAACAAAATGAAAGATAAAAATTACATGATCATATAACAGATGCAGAAAAAGCATTTGACAAAATTCAACACCATATCTGATAAAATGGGTGTGAATAGAGGGAATATACTCATACTTCAACATAATAAAGGCCATATATGAAAAACCCACATGTAAAATTATACTCAGTCAGAGAAACTAAAATCATTTTCCTTAAGATCAGGAGCAAGACAGGCATGTCCACTTTCACCACTTTCACACAACATAGTACTGGAAGTCTTAGCCACAGCAATCAGACAAGAAGAAGAAATAAAAGGCATCCAAACTTGTAAAGAAGTAAAAATTTTTGCACCGCAAAGGAAACCATCAGTAAAATGAAAACACAGCTTACTAAGTAGAACATATTCACCAATGATGCATCTGATAAGGGGTTAATATTCAAAATTTATAAAGAACTCATTCTACTCAACACCAAAAAAACCAAACAATCCAGTTTAAAAAATGGGCAGAGGACATGAACAGAGAGTTCTCCAAAGAGCACATACAGATGGCCAATAGATTTATGCATAGATGCTCAACATTAAAACCACAATAAGATACCACCTTACACCTGTCAGAATGGCTATTATCAATAAATCCACAAATGACAAGTGCTGGTGAGGATGTGGAGAAAAGGGAACCCGTATGCACTGTTGGTAGTAATGCAGATTGGTGCAGTCAATATGGAAAATAGTATGGAGTTTCCTCAAAAAGTTAAAAATGAAACCACCTTATGATCTAGCAATTCCACTTCTGGGGATTTATCCATAGAAACCCAAGCACTTGTCCAAAAGAACATAAGCACCCTTATGTTCATTGCAGCATTATTTACAATAGCCAAGATATGGAAGCAACCCAAGTACCCATCAATGGACAAGTGGACAAAAAAGTGATGGTATGTATTTACAATGGAATATTAGTCAGCCATAAAAAGGAATGAAACCCTACAATTTGCAACAGCATGAGTGGACCTGGAGGGTATTATGCTCAGTGAAATAAGTCAACCAGAGAAAGTCAAATACCATATAATTTCACTTATATGTGGAATCTAAAGAACAAAATAAATGAACAAACAAAATTGTCATAGACACAGAAAAAAAAACTGGTGGTTGCCAGAGGGGTAGGGTTTGGGGAACTGATTGAAGGAGGTGAAGGGATTAAGTACAAATTGGCAGTTATGAGTTAGTCTCAGGGATATAAGAAAAGCATGGGAATATAGTGAATAGTATCCCAGTCATTATGTATGATGCCAGTTGGGATACTAGAAATATCTAGGGGAGCCCTATGTAAAGTATATGATTGTCTGGCCACTAATATGTACACCTGAAACCAATACAAAATAAAATTGGGAAAACAAAAAGGAAAAATATCTCATTAAAAAAAAGAAAGCTGGTACCTGCCATTTGTGCGACAGTGGTTTTCCACCATTAGTGCACATCAATACTACCTAGAGGGCTTGTTAAAACAAAGATTATTGGGCCTCATCCCCAAGTTTCTGGTTCAGCATATCTGGAGTGCTTTTGAAAATTTGTCTTTCTAACAAGTTTCCGGGTGATGCTGCTGCTAGTGGTCAGGGTGCACACTTGGAGAGCCAGTGGTGTATGGAGACCATGTTACACATCATTTGTGCTAGCCAATCAGTGCATTCTTTTCTAGTTTAGCTAGTGTATTTAGAAAAACCAGTATGCTCATCAGAATAATCTATTGCAATTATGATCAAATTTTGAATCCTGGTGTGGTTGTTTCCTTCCATCTCACCCTGTCTTCTATGTGGTTTTTGACCTTTTAAACTTTTTTATTGAGATAAAATTCATAGACTATAAAGTTTACCATTTTATCATTTTAGAGTATAGAATTTAGTGCTTTTTACTGTATGTATTCAGAGAATTGTGCAACTATCATCACTATCTGATTCCAGAACATTTTCATCACTCAAAAAAAAAAAAAATCCCAGCCCTGGTCAGGTAGATCAGTTGGCTAGAACATCATCCCAATATGCTAAGGTTGCAGGTTTGATCCCTGTTCAGGGCACATACCAGAATCAACCAATGAATGTTTAAATAAAGGGAGCATACTCTGGTTTCTCTTCAAATCATATAAATCTTTCACCTTTTACATAAATAAGGGGAACAACTCAATGTTCCAATGCTTCTCTCTCTCTCTAATCAATAAAAAAGTTTTAACTATTTCTCCTTTGGAAAGAGTCTCCTACCCATGAAGCATTTTTTCCCTCCTCCCAGATCCAGGCAACCACTGATCTGCTTTCTGTTTCTATGGATTTACCTGTTCTGACTTTTTATATAAATAGAATCATGTATTACATGGTCTTTTGTGACTGACTGACTTCACTTATACTGATACATATGGTCACATGTGTCAGTATTTCATTTCTTTTTATGGTGGAATAATATTCTGTTGTGTGAATATACTACATTTTGTTTATCAATTCACCAGTTGATGGACATTTTGGGATTTGTTTTATTTTTTTTTTTGAGTAATGCTACTATGAGAACATCCATGCACAAATTTTTATGTGAACATATGTTTTCAATTCTCTTGATTATATAACTATAAGTGAATAACATTTCTTTTATTTTTAAGTCCCCCATTATAAATGTATTATTTATTGTAAGCTATATAAATCCTTTTTGAAAGTAAATGAGAAGTAATAGGCATTCATTCATTCAGACATTTGAGTCAACCAATAATATATTGTGAACTTACTCTATGCTAAGAACTATTGCAAGCACATACATCATCTCACTGACTTACCGCAACAACCATCATGAAGTTGTTATCAACTTTATTTTATACGTGAAGAGCTGGAGAACCAGAAAAGCTTAGTAACTGTCCAAAGCCACATGGCTAGTAACTGGTGGGACTGAACATTGAACCTAAGATCTTCCAACCTTGCTCTTTTCTTAAGTCTGTGCCATCTCTCTTTAAGAAAAAAGATAAATAAACCACCGTGGTTTATTTATTATTAATGACGGTTGGATAGTATTCTTCTAGACAGTAAATCCATGTTTAGTGTTAAGGTTATTCCTAATTCTAACCTGGAAATGCCTGTTCTTTTTGTGACCATTGCCTTAGTCATCCTTTGTCCTTTGAAATCCAGTTTACTCTTGGCCCTTCAACTCTTGATTGCCTCTGATACTTATTATTCAATACATGTTATTTAAATGTTCTTATTATGAATTTGCATTGAGTCTGGAAAGGTAACATAGTTAATTCATACACAAAATAGAATAAGTCATATCCTCTGGAATTCTAGTTTTGGAAATAAGGTTCTATTTCAAACTGGAAAGATTATAGAAGCCATAGAGTCCAATGCCTTTAATTGATAAATGAGAGCAGCAAGATTCATTAAAACATAAGTATATCTTGAGCACCTCTGGTGTGCCAGGCACTGCTGGAGACACTGAGGACAGTGTCATTACTCAAACAGCAAAGACTCTGCCCTGCAGAGAGAGCTATGGTCTGGCAGGGGGGACTGGCAATAAATAAGTTTACAGACAAATGCATTATCACTTCAAAGACTGTAAGTGCCAAGAAGAACAGACAGCAGGGTGATGAAATGGGCAATGACTTGGGGGTGTTACTTGGGTACAGAGTGGTAATGGTCTTTGAGGAAGTGATCTTTGGCCTGAAACTGAACAACCAAAGGAACCAGTCCTGTGAGAATCTGGGGGATGAATGTTTTCCACACACAGAGGACAGAGAGCGTCAAACCTCTGAGGTGGGAAGGGGCTCACAGAGTTGCAGGAAGTTGGCCGGTGTGGCGAGAGCCGATGTGGTCTCTAAAGTGGGGTGCTCCACCTATGGGGCACCAGAGACCAAAGCACTGAAGTATGGGAGTTAGAAAAAACTATTACAATTTCTTTTTTCACTTATTTTTATTGTATACTTTGATTTCTATGATTTTTAATGTTTTTATTATATTAATACTAATACAGTGGTAAATATGTATAATTTATAAATAGGTACATATATATTGTGGGAGTATACATTAAAAAATTTTACTGTATGTCTTTGTAGACCACTGCATCAGTGGGCAAAGAGAAGAGGGGAAGGAGATGGAGGTCCTTGCAGGTCGTGCTAAGAGTCTGGTGTGTTTCCAGTGCTGTGGAAAGCATTGGAGGCTTTGGAGCAGGGACTGATCTGAGGATCTGAGCATTCTGGCTGCTGTGTGAAGAAGTGACTTAGAGGCAGCAAGGCTGGAAGTAGGGAGACCAGTTCAGGAGCTATGGCAGAAACCAGGAGGGAAATCATCATGGCCTGTACTAGCATGTTAATGGGAGTGGAGGAAAGTGGCTGGGTTCAGGATATATTTCAGAGGTTGGGTTATAGGACTTGATTATAGGCTAGATGTGGGAGAAGGGGATGCGTCAAAGAAAGGAATGAATGGAAAATTACTACTACCAGTTTTGGGGTACACAACTGGGTGATCCATGGTACCATTTGCCAATTTGGAGAAGATGGGAGGAGGTACTGGTCTAGCAGTGAGGACAGAAATCACAAACTCCGTTATGAAATGTAGAGTTAGAGATGCCTATTAAATGTCTAAGCAGAGATGATGAGTAGGCCTTAGGATACTGGAGCCCAGAAGTAGGGGGAGAGGTAGGTGCTAAACCGAGGTCTCCTGACCCTGCTGTGTACGTTCTTCCCCTGTTCCAGCTGCTCCCACAGGGATTTAATTTTTTAAATAATTAATAAATGCATAATTAAATACTAATAATCTAGAATCTACAAACAAATATTGAAAGTAAATTAAATTTAAATATTTTCATCTCTTTTGGATTAAGTAGGAAAAGTGAGTTAAAGTCAAAAACATCACTGACAGGTTTGTGGGATCACAGAGTCACTGAATGGACTGAACGGCCGCCCTGCTATCCTCCCTGGAAACGCCCCGGGATCACTTTCTGTCTCCATTTTCTACAAGGCCCTTTTTCAGGGCGTTTATTTTCTCTGCCCAGAGAGGGCCATGCTCTGCAAAGAGAAATAGTCCTATCAATGTGCTTTCTGAAAATTAGGCAAGTCCTCCTATACAAAAAATGATTTCTGAGTCTTAATTGGTCCAAGTTATCTTTGAATCCCTTTATACCTCCCAAAGTTATGGAAAACTGGCAAAGTTGACAAAAGGCTAAATAGAGGCAGACTTAGACCTATTTTTTTACGGCATCCCTGGCCTGTGTCCAATAGTGTCAGTAACACCCCCACGTGTCCCTGTGACAACCAAAAATGTCTCCAGACATTGCCAAATACCCCTGACTGAAGGGAAGTGGTGCAAAATTGCCCCAAGTTGAGAACCACTGACTTGGAGAAAAGTGGTAACCCTGGACTCCACTGATCCGTCATCACTTATATTAAAAAAAAAAAACTATAGAAAGAAAGGGTTAGCTTACATATACTAGAAGATGACTGGTTAGTGAGTAAATAGCCTCTTATCTTTTAGAGAATAGTATAGGCTGTAAAATGCATTTTTTTCCTGCAGAGATATAAGCCTAGGTGATCTAGGGAAAGTATAGGCTGCAACCTTAAATTGCCTCGGAGCCCCTGTTTTCCAGCTGCGGAGAGAAGGGGCAATCTCCTGCCTTAGCCTAGTCGAGTGAGGCTGCCTCCCACCTGGCCAAAGCACTGGGCAGTTCCCAGGGTTAAAGACCCACTGCTGCTACTCTGGCCCAGTAAGTGCTCAATACATGTTTGTCATATGAATGAACGAATGATCCCTCTTTGAAAAATACAGTTAGTGCAGTTTACCTCCTGGTGGCCCTGTGTGCTCTCTGGCTAGTCTCGCCTGATGGGTGGTCAGTTTCCTCCTGTGTGCAGATTCTACCCCAGTCCCCACCAGACCCTGTCAGGAGGACAGGAAGGGGAGGAGCTGTGGATGGGGAATCTGGATGGATCAGTGCACAGGCCTCCTCCCAGAAGTCTATGAGCTCTTCTCCTCTCTGTACAGAAAACCGGCCCATCATGAAGAGCCTGACCTTGCCAGCCCTCTCCCTGCCCATGAAGCTGGTGAGCCTGGAAGAAGCTCAGGCCCGGAGCTTGGCTACTAACCATCCTGCTCGAAAGGAAAGGAGGGAGAATAGCCTGCCTGAGATTGTCCCTCCCATGGGCACCCTCTTCCACACTGTCCTTGAGTTACCAGACAACAAGTAAGTGGCATTATTTGCAGTTCTGGGAGATGAGTGTGTGGAGGGGCACAGAGGAGGAAGAAACATAGTCTCAGGGCCGTGGCGACAGCATGCATTGGGGATGCAGTCTGGGTTGGGGTGTAAGGAAACTTTCCAGAAGAGAAAGGAGCTGTCTCCACAACTCTCTCTCACCAGTGGTTGGTGCCTTTACCTACCTCCCCAAGGTTGTCAAGACCTGAGATCCCTGGTACCGTGATGGAACTGGGGCTCAGCAGTATCAAGAGTCATGAATAAAACCCCTTAGACCTTAGTTTAGACAAAACATGCTTGACATTTTCAAAAGGAAGTTTGCTAAAAATCCAGACGAACGAAACAATGAAAACTTGACTCTTTTCCCCCACCCTTCACCTCCACAAAACTTCACAAAAGATATAGAGATGAATGGAGGCCGTGTTGACAGATAGTGCCACTCTAGACTGGAAGGTCAGGGCAGGCAGGACTTGGAGATGCCATCTCTGGCTTCCATTCCTCCTCTCATACCTGCCCGAAACCCGCTCTTCTCCGAAAACACACCGAACATCATTTTAAATCATGGAATATTTTCTTTCCTCATTCCTCCCTCTCACTTCCTCTGTTGCAACCCTACTCTCAACACGTCCTTTTGCTGCCCGCACCCTCATGCTCCCTTGTAAAAAGGAGGCAGCTGTTGTAGCCAAAGTCATAAATTGTAGACAGACAGCAGGTGGAGGGGCTGAAAGGCAATCTTTTCATTGGAGAGTGTCATCCTCGCTGTTTGGTCAATATGAAAACAGACACCTCAGAACTCTTGTCAGTGTCCTCCCACGGATGGCAGGACTGTTTCCCTTTGGGGAAGGGAAAGGATTTCTTCACATTACACAACTGTAGGGGGCTCCTGTCACACTGCATGTTATGGGGATGGAACACCTGGAACTGACCTGCCGAGAACCCCTCCACTTCCTAGAGTACATGATGGTAACCTCTCAAGACTGATCCCCAGTGCTTCTCCCCCTAAATCCCTGGAGAATAAGACTTCCACTCAGGGATCCGGAAGAAGCATACCTCAGAAGGATCATCAAGTGCCTTTTCTCTGTGCCTTCAACCACACCTGAGGTGCACCACACCCCAGTTTATGCTAACCTGTGAAATCCATCCCAAGGCCAAGTGCTTGAAAAAACCTGGCTAGATTCAAAGAAACCACCCAGCACAGCAGATGTCCTCTGATTGATGGTAAAAACGTGCTGGGCTTGAGATCTGGGTGTTCTGTGAGAACCCTGAAGAGAAAAGGTTTTCTGTGGAACCCACAGTTTGCAGGCTTTTATCCTGGAACTTGATGAACTCTGAACACTGGACCTGGCAAGGGCAGGGCAGAGCCTCTGTGGGGACCCCTGGTGGTGACCCCTGGTGGTGCCAGGCTCCTGGGATTCAGTCCAGCACTCTAATTTCTTCGCCTCCTACTGAGGCAGCCTGGTGCCAGGCATCAGGAAAATGAGAGACAAGCTAACTACCCGGGGTTCTTCTCTACCGTGACCACTGACCACGCCCAGCAGCCTGCCACTCCCCCAGGCCACACTCTTTTCCAAGTTCCTTTCTCATACACCCCCTTTGCAGTCCCCGAAAGTCTTCACTAGCTCTCTTCTCACTTGTGGATGTGACAGCAGTGTGGCCCACAGTGCTGGGAGCATAACAGGATTGAGGCCTATGGTCTTTAGTGTTTATTCCTGTAAAAAAAAAAAAATATATATATATATATAGGTACCTTTGAAACCCCAAGACTAAAGTGCTTACCACCAGAATTCCCAGAACTGTGTGGTTGCTTGTGACCTCTGAGTCTCCCATCAGTCCTGGCCTCTGTTTGCCTCACCCCTGCCTTTAATGGCATGCCTTTGCCTCTCCCTCTGAGGAATTCAGTCCTTTGTTCTGACTCATGAAAGCCTAGCTTGGTTAACTAGGGCTTCCCAGATACGGTGAGAGTCACGCTCAACTTGGCATTTAGAGAGGAATTTCCTGAAATGTCAGAGTCATTCATAACTAGGACACGTTTGGGGTAGTCCTTCTCAATTTAAAAGTCCCACTGAAATGACTAGTTACCAAACTAACCCTTTATGGCTTGGCTCTTTTAGAAGAAAGCTCTCCAGTAAATCAAAGAAGTGGAAGTCAATATTTAATCTGGGACGTTCCGGATCAGACTCCAAATCAAAGCTGAGTAGAAATGGGAGCGTGTTTGTCAGAGGACAGAGGCTCTCAGGTAAGAACCAACAGGGGCTACATTTATGAGATACTTGTCCCACTAACTCTGCTCTTTAAGTCTTTGGTTTGATCACATTGAACTCACTGGCCCTGAAAGAGAAACTTATATATTAACTAGAGAATCTTTCAGTTTTTTTAGACAACTTTAGATCTACAAAAAAGTTGCAAAAATAATACATAACCTGGATAGTCTTCATACAGCTTACCCAAATTTTAGCACTACATCACTGTAACATAATGATCAAAGCCAGAAAATTAATATCAATATAGTACTATTAAGTAAATTACAGACTTCACTCATATATGGCTAATGGTCCCACGAATGTCCTTTTTCTGGTCCAGGATACAATCCAGGAATCCACATTTCATTTAGTTGGCAGGCCTTCTTGATCTCCACCAATCCAGAACAGTTTGTCAGTCTGTCTGACCTCGACTTTGGAAGGGCACTGGCCATTTGTTTTGTAGAATATATCTAAGTTTGGGTTTGTCTCATGTTCTCTCATGATTAGACAGAGGTCATGAATGCTGTGCCTGTCTCAGCATGTCATATCAGGAGGCAGATGACGTCAGTACCTTATGGTGGGTGACGTGAACTTCGATCACTTGGTTAAAGTGCTGTCTACAAGGTTTTGTCCCCGTACAGTTACTGTTTTTTCCTTTGCAGTTAGTAAGTATCTTGTGGGAGATAGTGTCAGACAATGCAAACGGCCTGTTTCTTATCATACTCTCATCCACGATGTTAGCAACGATCACGGGTCCTGCCTACAACAGTTGCTACTGTGATGTTTGTCAAAGGGTCGTTTCCTATTTTCATTGTTCCTTCTACATTTATTAATTGAACTCTGTCATAAGGAAGATCTGTTCCTTCTCCCTCAAGAGTCAGAGTCATGATTTTTAAAGAGAGATGGGAATTCTGAGCAGTGAATAGGAATTGATACAGGAATGCATTGAGGGACCCGCTATACAATGGAGAATATAACCTGTCTGGGTGAGTATTATGTCAGAAAAGGCGGACCAAAGATACCTGTCCTAATGACCCTTTAGTGTTATAGGTTGAAAGTATGATTTTTAAAAATGGGAACAATAGTTATAAAAACAAGTTGTAAAAGGTGAATGTACCAATACAATGAACAAATCTTGACCAAATCCTAGTTTGGAAGAAGAAAAGGCTACAAAAGACAATTTGGGGAATGAATACATTGAATATTAGAAGTATCAATTTTCACAGCATACTAATGGTTCTTAGAACACATACACTAAAGTTGAAGTATATAAGGAAGTGTCACAGTATTGAAATTCACTTTCAAAGGATTCAGCAAAATACAGGTATAGGTGTGTAGGTAGATATAAGTATAAATATAGATAAAACAAATACAAGGCAAAATATCTGCCATTGTACCAACCAGGTGGCAGATTTAGAGGTCGACCAGCTTTGCCGCAGGAGGTCTGTGGTGAAGTCACAGTACTGGTGATTTTTAAAAAGTTTCCCAGATGATTCTGATAGGCAGCCTGGGCTGAAAACTGCTGGATTAATATCTCATAAACGAACTAAGCATAGGTAGATCATCAACCTGGCCGAATTTTGGTAGGATGCAGGGCTAAAATTAAAGAACCGTAAGTGTTAATACAGGTGGCTAGGTGGCTCTCTGTGACCTGGCCTATTGCCTGCATGGCCACTTTTCACCACAGGGGCATTGCTGGAACCCTAGAAACTGAAGACCGGGGTGGCGGTGCGGGGAGCTTATGATCATAACCCAGCAGCATGGTCTCCATAACTGGCATGCAGACTGGCTATTTGTTGAAATGTGAATGTGAAAAAAGTTAATCACTAGATGAATATATTTAAATAAATTTTTAAGCTTTTTAAAAACAAAACTCCATAACTAAGGAAATTTTAATTAGCACTGGGAGTTGTTTTTTGGTGGAGGAACAGCAGGTAAAGGGATGTTTACCCATGCTGAGAGCATGGAACAAAAATAAGAGACGCTGGGGTGTTGACAGAATGGAGATGCATAAACTGCTACACTTGAATGAGTGTCACCAACAGGAGGGCTGCAGGGAGCCCTTGAAGGTGGACTCCTTTCAGCAGGAAAACCCCAAAGCCATGGAAACTGGTGGACACACCGTCATGGAGTGAAGGTTCCAGACAGAAAAATATAATCTGAATACAGTCATGGGCCAAGGAGCCCCAAGTGCTTAGTTACTGTCCAGAAAAGGGGCCAGGACATCCTTGGTAACTGTTCCCAAAAGCAGCAGCTGTGGCCACCGAGTCCACAAGGAGCTGCACTGTCAGAAAGAGGGTCCAATGTGAAAGGTGAGCACTGATGGCCCTGCAGACAGAACTGCTGTTCACCCCTCATGACACCTGGGGTCACCTGGTCACTGCCCCTAAAGGCTGACCTGTAAAACCCAGCAGAAGTCCAGGAGTGTGGCTTCTGGAAACAAAGAGAAAAGCTTGTGTCAGAATGCACGAACGAAGGGTTGCTGGCCAGACAGTGTTAGGATAATGCATCAGTTTGCAAACTTGTGAAAATAGTGGATCTTCAAAGGACAGGAATTCTGGCTTCCTATTGTATGCGAGGAGGTTCACCAAGAGTCTGAGCGAAGATGGCTGTGTCTTCCCACAGCACAGTGGGCCCAGAGCAGTGAGAGCCCCTGAGCTGGGGAGGCCAAGGGACTGGTGCCGAGCCTGCAGAGGAACCGTGTTTGCAGCAAAAAGGAAAAAGGGGGAAACTTTAAAAGAGGACAAAGCCCAATTTGGGTTAAGGCCAACTCTGAGTGCTTCTTCTAGAACCATCTCCCAGCTTCCCTTTTATTGCTGAACCCTGGTCTACCCTGAATAACAACAATAACAGTAACTTTTTGTTAAGCACTTACCCCATTCTAGGTTAGCATGCCTACTTCTTTTATATGCATTACTCCTTTAATCCTCACAACAGCTCTATGTTTCATTTTACACACAAGAAAACGGAAGGTTAGGAAACGCAAGCTGCTTATCTGAAGTCGCAGGGCCCAAAAAGTGGCAGCGCTGAGATTCAAAGCGCAGTCTGTTTGAATTCAAGTCACTGTAACGCCACGCGTTCTGGGGCTCCCGCTCATCTTCCAAAGGGTCCTCTTTCCGCTCCTAGCAACCCTGACCTAGAAGGAACTACCTCCAGTTAATTCAGCTCCCTGAAAACAGAGTGCCTAACCCTGTGCCCAGAATAATTTTTTACTGAGTCAAGTGGCACTCTTCCAAAAGCCTGCTTAGGTGGCTTACAAAGATGCATGGGGTCCACCAGGCACATAGTAGGTACTCAGAAAAGGTTTGTTTGCTCGGTATCTGCTCCAGGGTGAGGTCATGTGAGAGCTCAAGCAGCAGAGCTGCGCATGGGAGAGAGGTGGCCGTTCCCCTGTTGCACCAACTTCCTCGGTGCTGAGAGATGTGGCTGTAGCCAAGAACCCTGCTCTCTGGCCTGCCCCATAGGAGGGCCTGCCTGGAGCCTCATGGCTTCTACTCCATAGATGAATATTTGAATCCTTTTTGTGCCTTAACTTTGGGCTCAGGACTCCTCACTTGCTAATAGCTAGTATTTGAAAAAAGTATAATTTGTCTTTATCTGTATAATTTTAATAAAATTTTGATCTAGAGATACCCTGTTTTTTAAGGTCAGTCCCAATCAGAAAATGGGAACATCCAGGGTTGAGTGGGGGGATGTTTTCCAAAGGTAAAAATTATAAATACTTGAAAAACTTTGCTAAAGACAGTTTTCTTGTGTGCTGACACAAGATCTTTCAGATCTATCGCTCTGAAACATCCTCTTACTATGCATTCAACAGGGATATTTGTTTCTTTTTTTCTTTAGTGGAAAAAGCTACTATCCGACCAGCTAAAAGCATGGACTCGCTGTGCTCAGTGCCTGTGGAAGGTGAGATGGGACCGTTGTATCTGGGACTGGGGGTTACAGCTTGGAGACCAGAGGTGCCGCACCAGGCTCACCATCATAAGCAACTGGGCCTGCTTGTGTCTGGCTACAGTCACACACAATCCCCCAGACCCAGCGCCCTCCCTGGCCTTTTCTGAACTCAGGGGTTTCATGTAGCCCTTAGGGCTATGTGTTGCCACCCTTCAAGGCCAGGCAGGTTCATGATATTTGTGCCGATGGAAAAATATTCACGGAACTGTTGGGATGTCCGGCATGCCTTTATTCATGGGTGGGTGAGCCACACACGCTGCCAGCTGCGTGTCTCCCTGCATGTCACACGTCGTGGCCCTTGCTCCCCAGCGGGGCACCCATCGTGGCACCTGTCCCCTTGTGTGTCTCGCATCATCATCACCCCCAGCAGGGAGTCCCTACCTGTTTAAGTGCTAGAGGGGAACAAAGCCAGAAAACTGCAGAATATTACATAACATAATTCTGTGCATGTGAGTCCACTTCATGTTATGGGAACAGTTTATCAGACCCAGTCTCAAGGCTATGAGAACACTGGTTATCAGGCCCCTCCAAGGGTGTGGGAACGCTGCTCCCCTTAGTTACCCAGACACCTGGGTGAGGAAGCCAGCCTGCCTCCACTTACCCTACAGGCTGCCTGGAGTAGGGCTGCCCCTACTCCACGGCAGGGCAAGGCCTAAAGGGCCATCCTCTTTCTCCGGCCTTCCTCTGACCACAGACAGAGACAACAGCTGCTTCACATTCACACCTGAACCCGCTAAAGGGGCAACACCTGAAAACCAAGGCAGAAAAGATTCTTCTGTCCCTTGGGCTTAAAGAAGAGCCAGGCACTGGTTTATAGGCCTCAGAATTTTGTGCCTCGATACTTGTATGTCTTGAATTTGTGTGTTTCCATAGACATCAGCTTCCTCGTACTCGTCAGGTCGTGATTCCGCGTTGGTAGACTCATTCATTTATTCATTAGGAACACGGGTAGGAGCCAGCCTGGCATGTCGCCAGTCGTCACTCATTGGAGTGGATGTGTGCACGGCTGCAAACAAGGAGGCACCTGTCATCAAAGTGCCAGCTCACCACCTTGTTCTTACAGGGCCGACTGGCCTGTGCCTCTTTCTGCCCGCAGCACTGCTGCAAGTAATAAAGCACAGGGGTCCCCCAGCCGCAGACCGAACTCCCCATATTCCCCCCGTGACTTCCCGACCCGTTTAATTTGCAACATTTTGCTCTGTATAAATGAAGCAACCTGAAATAATACAGAAAATCTTCATTTTAAAAATAATTCCCAACTTGTAAAATACTCAATGAACTCTTTTAAAACTGACTCAATACCTTTATCATTTTTCACCTTTACATTCATCCATTTGCTTTGGTTTTGAAACCTCCAGGGGCAATTCCCGCCCAGTTTTACAGAGTTGAATACCGGTTATCAAACCTCTCGAGTCTCAGTCTCCTCCGCTGTTAGAGATACTTACACTTCCCCTGCAGCGTGGGCGTGAGAGTTTTAAACCCGACGTTACCTGTGCAGCAGAGCACTTAGTAACCTCGTGGGGAATTATTGTCCAGCCCTCGGGCAACTCACTTGTCATCTCCCAGCTTATTCATTTCTCATACAGATTTTTTTCTTCTTTGCCTTCACTTCTCAGTCAGGAACTCGAACCTCACAACTGGGCTTTCTAACGTTTCTAGTTTCCCATCCTCTGAATCAGCGGGTGGGAGCCTGGGAAAAGGGAGAAAGGTCTAGCTGAGAACAGCATTTGTTTTCTCGCCTGGAAATCAAACCCCCGTTTGGGTCCACCTGCCAGAGGAGGCTTAAAACAATAAGTTTTAAAGTAAAATAAGATTCTCTTCTTTTGCCCTGTGTGTCTTCTTCATTTTGAGCAAACGTCCTTCTGTCACCTCCCATCCATCCGTTTGTTTTCTCGATCTGCATTTTATGCTTGACTGCTCCAGTCAGCAACCTTAGCAGGGGCCTTCTTTTGGAAACTGCTCTACCTGCAAAGCTGAAAACAAATACATACGACACAATAGTAAATGGCCCTATCAGGGCGTCAGAACAGAACAGGCACATGAAAAGATGCTTCCTATCTTGTCAACCAAGTGTTAGGAACCTGTCTTTATTAGGGCAGCTCTGCCCTTGTTAGAATAATAGGCCTTTTTGGTGTTCAAGGGTGGCAGGCCTGCCCTCACTGGGAGGCTCTGTGTGGGGGGCGTGTGCCCAGGCTGCTGACCATCTGTTTGTCTGCTTTTTCACTAGGGAAAGAAACCAAAGGAAATTTCAATCGAACAGTCACCACTGGTGGATTTTTTATTCCAGCGGCGAAAATGCATGGAACCAGCACTGGCAGCTCTTGTGACCTCAGCAAGCAGGAGGGTGACTGGGGTCAGGAGGGGACACCGGCGGGGGCCGAGGGGGGCTTTGACCTGAGCAGTGACCGTGGTCAACTCCAGGGTGCTCAGGCCCGGTTCCCACCTGAGCAGCTGAAGGTGTTCCGGCCCATTGAGGATCCTGAGAGCGAGCAAACAGCCCCAAAGATGCTGGGTATGTTCTACACCTCAAACGACAGTGCCGGCAAATCTGTCTTCACCAGCAGTCTCTTCCAGATGGAGCCCTCGCCCCGTCACCAGCGCAAGGCCCTGAACATCTCTGAGCCCTTTGCTGTGTCCGTGCCCCTCCGCGTGTCAGCTGTCATCAGCACCAACAGCACCCCATGCAGAACGCCCCCGAAAGAGCTGCAGTCTCTTTCCAGCCTGGAGGAGTTTTCTTTCCAGGGGTCAGAGAGTGGAGCTTGGCCTGAAGAAGAGAAGCCACTGGGAACTGAGACTTCTACAGGTAAAGGAGGGGAGAGAAGTTCTTTTTCCACTGCAAGAGATTAAAAACCAGACTTAAATTTGCTTAAACAGAGTTTGCAGGACAATGTAAAGTGGTTAAGACTGTGGGCTCTGAGCCAGACTGCCTGTCAAGAAGCTGTGGGTCACAGTCACAGTACATCTTTGCAGCTTCGTGTAAATAGCAGGTGTCTGTGACCTGAGGCAGCAAGCTTGACTTCTTAGCATTGAACTGACTTATGTGTGAAGTGAAAGATTGGATTAAGCAAGGCTTCTAAACCTCAACCTATTGACATTTGGGAAGGGTAATTCTTTTTTGTGGGGGACTGTCCTGTGCTTTGTAGAGTATTTAGCAACATCTGTGGCTTCTACCCACTAGATGCCAGTAACCATGCCCACCACCCATTTGTGACAACCAACGATGTCTCTAGACATTGCCAAATGTCCCCCGGGGATGGGAGGAGAAAAGTGGTCTCCGACTGAGAACCACTGGACTAGAACTGCTTCCATCTCTGATACTCTGAGACTCTGGGATCTGAGGATAGGACATCGCTAGGAGGAAAGGGTAAAGGATATGAGAGGGTAGTGAGCTGAAAGAATTCCCTCCATCCTTCTGAAGCAGGACTAGCCCAGGTCAGTGACTGTGCTGGGAATGACCTCTCTTAAAATGAGTTATCAGTCTCTTCCAACTGATAAGTCTCATCCTCATTGCAGCTTCTGTATCTAAGAAGACAGCTCTCGAGGATGCCAAGCCAGGACCAGAAGCCGTGAAGATGGCGGAATGCAGCAAAGGCCTTTCCCTGGAGACAGGAGCCCAACTGGAGGAGAAGAAAACCTCAGAAATCGTCCTGAGCGGTCAACATTCAAGTGAACCGGAGAAGAGGCAGGATCCAGAGAAGGTGGTGGAGGAGGGTCGAGAGGCTGGCCACGTGGAGTCCGGAGGAGCGCTGCAGGAGAGCCCCAGGGCCAGAGCAGAGGCGGTGTTTCTGCATGAGATGGTAAGGTGGACCCACCGTCTGGTTCAGCCAGTAGGGTCTTCTTTTTCCCAAAGGGCTCTTAACATTGCATAAGTAGATTTTTGGGGGTAGGGGGAACCAGTTTCTGACAGGGATTTTAGGAGACAACTTTCTAATCAGATCTAGGATTTTCTTTCACGGAGGTCCTATAGTAATGGAGTTAGGTTTCTTGGGACAGATTCAACTCTAACTACTTCTGACCTGAAGTCACCTGAAGCCAGTAATATGCCCTTAGGTGGTAATGACTTTCAGTCCCAGAAGCAGCACAAAATCTGCTTGTCATACCCCAGTCCCAAAGATGATGGCCCTTCATGGGGAGGGTCTGTTCTTCCAGATGTCCTGGATGGATAGTGTCTATGTTTGTAAAATCTTCTGTAATATTTCCAGAATCTGTTCCTTCCTGCTGTGGTTTCTGCAGCAGTGAAAACATGATGCCAGAGCTTACTAAACCTCTTCCGCTTTTTAAAGGTGGAATTATCCTAGGTTTTTGTGATGTCCTCGTGTAAGCTGAAGGTGTGAGAAGGATTTCCATGGAGGAGCCCTGCACTGGGGAGGCAGCCGTGTGACCTGGAGGAGTGCACCCAAGGGGCAGAGGCAGCCCTGTTCATTTGACTTGCTTCCAGGGCTTTGGTTCCCAAGGCATGTACAAAAGGTCCATGTGCTGGGAGCTAGGGCAGTACAGGGACACCATAGTGGCCTCAGGAGGCTGAATAAGGTTCCTGTAAGTCATGTTTGTGTTCATAGAAAGAGAAGGACACAGATTATTTTAGTGATTAAATTCTGGGAGGCATCAGGTACGAATGGCATTGCTTCAAGAAAGAGATGGAGTTAGCACTGGGGGGAGAACCAGTTTGAGTTCATGGGACTGAGTAAAGGCACCAATGCATTCATTCATTTAAAATCCTACATTAGACACCTCATTAGACACCTACATAAGGCACTCTGCTAGCAGTGGGCTCACTGCAGTGTACAGGATGGTCATTGCCCTGCCTTCTTGGAGCTGACAGCTTCGTAGGTGAAAGGTCACCAAAGAAGTAATTTCTAGGGTTTTGGAAGCATGGAGTTTTGTGGGAGCATAGAACAGGAGGACCCAACCTAGTCAGGGGGAAGAGGAGGGTCAGAAGGGTCAGGGAAGTCTTCTCTGAAGAACAGATGTTTAGATTGAGAACTTAGCTAGAAGAAAGGAGTAGGGGGCATAATAGAAAGAAAAAGACTTCCAGGAAGAAAGAGTAAGATGTGCCATGAATCTGAGGTGGGAAAGACCATGAAAAATGTAAGGAATAGGAAGAGGGCCAGAGAAAATGAGGCTTGGGGAAGCAGGGGCCACAGCAGGCAGGGCTGCTTGGAAGGAATTTGAAGATTAATCTAAAGGCAATGGAAACTTTTCTGATTTGTTCAGAATTTTATCTTTTAAAATTCTGTGAGAATTTTATCTTTATTCTGTGAGAAGAATGGCTTGGAAAAGGGCAGAGAGGAGGCAGGGATGCCAGTTAGGAGGCTCGTGTGTGCAGATCGGTGTGAAAGGCAGTGGCCTGGACTAGGGCGAGGCCCTGGGGATCGAAATGAAAGGCTTTAGAGTTATTTAGAAGGCAGTGTGAACAGGCCTTGGTGAGGGATCGGATAAGGAGTGAGGGAGAAGGAAGAGTCAAGGACAGCTCATAGGTTTCTTTTTTTTTCTTTTTTTAAAATATATTTTATTGATTATGCTATTACAGTTGTCCCATTACCCCCTTCATTCCCCTCCACCCTGCACACCCTCTCCCACCCACATTCCCCCCTTTTACTTCATCTCCATGTGTCATAAGTTCTTTAACTTCTACATTTCCCCTACTATTCTTGCCCTCCCCCT
>CM052539.1:102826384-102861100 GCA_028533065.1 Trachops cirrhosus | reverse complement strand
GCCCTTCCATTCTAAATGAAAGCTCTGCTGATTAGAGCAATCTTGGATGGAGGTCCTTGCCTTTCATGACTTGGAATAGTTCTTTCCAGCCCCTTCTTGCCTGTAAGGTCTCTTTTGAAAAATCAGCTGACAGTCTGATGGGAACTCCTTTGTAAGTGACTGTCTCCTGATCTCTTACTGCTTCTAGGATTCTCTCCTTCATTTTTACCTTGGCTAATGTAATGATGATGTGCCTTGGTGTGTTCCTCCTTGGGTTCAACTTCTTTGGGAGTCTGTGAGCTTCCTGGATTTCCTGAAAGTCTATTTCCTTTGCCAGATTGGGGAAGTTCTCCTTTATTATTTGTTCAAATAACTTTTCCGCTTGTTGTTCTTCCTCTTCTCCTTCTGGCACCCCTATTATTCGGATGTTGGAACATTTCAAGATGTCCTGGAGGTTCCTAAGCCTCTCCTCATTTTCTTGAATTCTTATTTCTTCATTCTTTTCTGGCTGTATGTGTTTTTCTTCTTTCTGGTCCACTCCATTGATGTGAGACCCATCTTTCATTCCATCACTATTGGTTCCCTGTGCATTTTTCTTCATTTCACTTATTGGCCTTCATTTTTCCATCTAGTTTGCAACCAAAATCAACCAATTCTGTGAGCATCCTGATCTGTGAGCACCAGTGCTTTGAACTGTGCATCTGATAGGTTGGCTATCTCTTGGTCGCTTAAAAGGATGGGTTATGGGGCTTTCAATTGTTCTTCTGTTTGAGCCATCTCTCTTTTTGTTGTTGTTGTTGTTGTTGTTTTTTTGATCTGGTCACACCTGTTTTGTATGAGTGGTGGAGCCTTAGGTGTTCACTAGGGCGGGGCACCTCAGTCTCTGGGTTGTGACGCTATATGTGGGGGTGGGATCCGAGAGGGAACAATGGCGCTTGCTCAGCTCTCCGTCAGACCTCAGTCCTTCAGCCACTTTCCCCAAGAAAACTGGGCCCCTCTGATGCCAATTCCCATGTGGGTGGGCTTCTGCACCCTGTGGGACTTTCCAAGGACCTCTACTGTGAGGCTGGGAGTCTCTCCCTGCGCCTCAACCCCCACAGGTGTTTTCAATCAGTGCCCCAAGGCTCGATTTCCCAGCGCTGGGATCTTGGGTTGCGCACAGTGCCTTGCTTCACAATCACAGCCTCACTGGGTCTGCCAGTTGCCACCCCTCAGCCACGGTCTGCCCTCTGCGGTCTTGCATGCCCCGGTTGCCTTACGTGTCCATTCCCAATGCTCTCTGCTCTCTGCTCCACGACCAGTGCCCAGCTGCCCGACTCTGCCCCTCCTATCGGTCTGGATGAACGTGTCTATTTTAACTCCTTGGTTTTCCGATTTCCATACGGTTCAATTTTCTGTCAGTTCTGTTTGTTATTCTGTTTCTAAATTATTGTTGCCCTTATCTGGGTTGTGCGAGGAGGCACAGTGTGTCTACCTATGTCTCCATCTTGGCCAGAAGTCTCCTCATAGGTTTCTTATGTGAGCAAAAAGATGCACTATGGTTCACTCACTGAGATGACTGACAGAGAGGTGGGAGTTTAGATGTTCATGTATTAATCAAATGTATTGATCTTAGCAAGAGGTCGCTTACTGTAGGTGCTGAGGAGAGTAAAGAGATGAGTAAAAGTCCTCCTGTCCTGAAGGAGAGCAGTTTAGTAAGTGAAGTAGAAATATACACAAATAAATGCAATACAGTACAATCAGATCTCAAAAATATTCCTGACTTTTGACCAAGTAATCCAATCTAGGAGAGTTATTTGTAAGAAATAATTCAAAAGAAAACAGTGCATCTATTTCATTTCAACAGACCTTTTCATTGGACAACTGTTCACAGTAGACCAAGCACCATTTGGTCTTGAGGAATCAAAGAACACAATTCCTGACCTCAAGGAACTCGCAGTCCATTAGGAAAGGGGGAACAAGCACCAAATTAACTGTCGTATGAAATGACACATGATGAGAGCCGGCTGAGAAGTGATGTCGGGTTGGCAGAAGGTCAAACTTCTCAGAAAGGCCTGCATCTCCATGTACCCTCAGCACCCTCAGAAAGGGTGGAGATGCCTCCCGATGCTTCTCCTTGGAATAGAATTTGACCTTGAGGCAAGAAATGAAAGGAACTGAAATTTGTTTCACTGGAGCTGACCAGGCCTCCAGTTATCCCTTTCATGTCTACAGCCTGGGCTTTGTGTAGGGAAACAGGAGTCAGACAGAGGGAAGCTGGACTTGAGGGGAGACAGGGACAGTGAGGAACATGGGGGAGGAGGCACCTCATCACATGACCAGTGGTTATTTGTGGGTAGTAGGAATATAATATTTTGCTGTTTTTGTATTCTTTCTTTTATATGTGTTAAAGTTTTTTCCCATGGGAAATACGTTTTTTTTTTTTTTTTGTAATAACCTTGCACAGCAGGTTTCAGGTCAAGAGTTTACATTTTCATGCTACTAGGAGAATCTAATTCTTGTGTGCCATTCAGTAAACCTGAGGATAAAAGAGACCAGGGGTTTTGTTTATTTTACTGTATTTTGCCATGCATAATGCTTGCCCACATTTTTGGCCCAAACTTTCAGGAAAAAAAAGCTTTTGTTTGTATTGTATATAAATAGGGAACTAGTACTACCCATGTATAATGTGCATCCTTATTTTTCCCTCAGAAAGTTGGGCAAAAAAGTACGCATTATACACGGCAAAATGCAGTGTAAGGCATCACTGGACAGGGATTACATGCTTATGTTCCGATGTCAACACAACTGGCTTTCAATCCTGGTCTGCTCCTGTGTGATTTAGGAAAATTGTTTAATCTCTTTGAACAGAAGGTTCCTCATCTCTAAAATGGAAGTAATTCTAGTAGAGTTACCTCTTAGGGTGATGGGAAAATTAAATAAGAAAATACAGTTAATATACAGTTGTCCCTCGGTAACTTCGGGGCAGGGGGCAGGTGGTTCCAGGACCCCCTTGTATACCAAAATCCAGTATGCTCAAGTCCCTTATATAAAATGGCATAGTATTTGCATATAACCTGTACACATCCTCCAGTACTTTAAATCATCTCTAGATTACTCATAATGCCTAATACAATGTAAATGCTATGTAAATAGTTGTTATACTGTATTGCTTAGGAAATAATGACAAAAAAAAGTCTGTACATGTTCAGTACTGATATCATAGGCCTAACTACATAGTACATGCCAGCAACAAGGTGGCATTTCCCCAGCCTCAGTATTTCTGATCTGGGGTTGGGTGAACATGTAGGTGTGGAACCCCAGGTGTGTAGGGCCACCTGTATGTTACAGCACATGGTAAGCACTGAATAAACATCCAGTTATTATTAGTGCTGTGTCCTTTATTTGGTGAGTTAGCATAGCCTGGCACGGCTCAGTCCCTTCACTCTCCTGGCAGACAGTGAGGATGACACTCCCAAGAGTCTCTGGTTCAAAAATAATCAGTTTCTTGATATTTTTCAGGATGAAGATGATGTGGCCAGCACGCTGATCTGGCCTGAGATTCAACAGGAGCTAAAAATCATTGAATCTGAGGAGGAGCTGTCCTCATTGCCACCACCTGCTCGAAACATCAGCCCAACTCAACCCATTTTTGAGTCATGTCCAAGGCCTTTTGCTCCCCCAGAGCCACCTGGGAGCTTACCTTGTGTCTCCACCCCAGCTCCAGTCTCCACCCCTCTGGAGGAGTGGACTATGGATCCAGCCAATCAGAGCACACAGGGGGCTCCCACAGCAGCCAATAGAGAAAAGCCGGAGACAACCAGCAGTCTCCATGGATCTGAGACTGCGAAGGGCCAGCACCCAGATCCCACCAGCCTGGCTTCTCTGGAAATTGTTCCATTTGAGACGGCCTCTCCACAAGCAAGGGTCAAGGTGGGAGGCCCGGGGAACCTGTCTCCTTTGATCCCACCTGCTCCAACCCCTCCAACCCCTCTGGAGGAGGCACTTCAAGTCCAGGAGTTGAAGGATGGGCCTGAAAGGGAAGACTCATCAAAGAATGTGAGGAAAAATCCATATATAAACCAGCTGAAGTCCAAAGGCGGTCCTGGGATCCCCAGTCTTTGTCAGGGAGACAAGTCCTCTCCAGGAAAAAGTGAGAAACAGAAGTCAAAGAATGCTGTTCCTGATGGAAAAGGCTCTGGCTTTCCTAGCCCAGCAAAGGAGGTGGAGATGTCCCCACAAGGAGAAGGGGATGCAGCCCATTCAGTACAGGAGCCCTCAGACTGTGATGAAGATGACACTGTGACAGATATTGCCCAGCATGGCCTGGAGATGGTGGAACCCTGGGAGGAGCCTCAGTGGGTGACGAGTCCCCTTCATTCCCCTACCCTGAAAAATGTGCAAGAGGCCCAGATGCAGGGTCCTCAGGGCCCCCGACTAGAGAAGAGGCTCTCCCATAGGCCTAGCCTCCGCCAGAGCCATTCTCTGGATAGCAAAACCATAACTAAGAGCCAGTGGACTCTTGAGGCTCCCTCTTCCAGCAGCTGTGTGAATCTTGAAGCAGAGAGGCATTCTGACCCTCTGCAGCCCCTGGCCCCCAGGAGAGAGCTTACTGGATGGCATGAGAAAGCCCTGAGATCCTTCAGAGAGTTCTCTGGCCTGAAAGGGACAGAGACTCTTCCCAGCCAGAAAGAACCAGGTAGTTTGCAGCCTAAACCAGCAGAAACCAGCCCTGTCAGCCCAGCAGAGGGAAAGGACCTAGGGACACACCTGGGACATGGCAACCCTCATACAGAGCAGGGTAGTGTTCCTAGACCAGAGAGCAGCAAGGAGAGCTCACCTAGTGCACAGGACAGCATCTCATCTGGGGAGCATCCCCCAAAGTTACAGCTGAAGAGTACTGAGTGTGGGCCCCCCAAAGGGAAAAATAGGCCTTCCTCCCTCAACCTGGACTCCACCGTTCCCATCACTGACTTCTTCCAGTTTGAGAATGTGGCCTCATTTGGTTCACCTGGAACACAGGTCCCTGAGCCAGAAGACCCAAAGGTCACATGGATGACTTCATCTCACTGTAAAGTAGACCCCTGGAGGGTTTACTCCCACGACCCTCAAGACCTGGACATTGTTGCTCACGCCCTGACAGGCCGCCGTAACTCAGCTCCCGTCAGTGTGTCGGCTGTGAGAACCTCCTTCATGGTCAAAATGTGCCAGGCTAGGGCCGTCCCAGTCATCCCACCCAAGATTCAGTACACACAGATCCCACAGCCTCTGCCCTCTCAGAGCCCAGGGGAGGAGGGTGCTCAGCCTCTGGAGAGGAGCCAGGAGGAACCCAGCTCAGCTGGTGGGACTTTTCAGAAACCTGCCAAAGATGATTCTATCTCCTCCTTGGAAAGCCCAAAGGAAGAGAAGCCAAAGCAAGACACAGGAGCCATGGAGTCCTTGCCAGTGGATGCCACCGCACCCCATGTGTGTGAAGGACCCAACCTTTCTCCAGAACCAGGTTTGGCTAACCTGCTGTGTGCCCAGGATGCAGTAGTACAGTGTCGAAAGCGCATGTCAGAGACAGAGCCATCTGGGGACAACCTTCTTTCTTCAAAAATAGAGCGACCATCAGGGAGTTCTAAGCCTTTCCACAGGTCAAGGCCAGGAAGACCTCAGAGCCTAATCTTATTCAGTCCTCCTTTCCCCATCATGGACCATCCGCCTCCTTCTTCCACAGTGACAGATTCCAAGGTCCTGCTGTCCCCTATCAGAAGTCCCACCCAGACAGTTTCCCCTGGCCTTCTATGTGGGGAGTTGGCAGAAAACACATGGGTCACACCAGAAGGGGTTACACTTAGGAATAAAATGACCATTCCTAAGAATGGCCAGAGACTAGAGACCTCAACCAGCTGTTTCTATCAGCCTCAGCGGAGATCGGTGATTCTGGATGGAAGAAGTGGGAGGCAAATAGAATGACTTCAGTTCATCTGCTGGTGTCTGAAAAAAAATGCCATGACTCATGTGGGACTTATTACAGGGCCAAGTTAGCATTAGTCCAGACACAGGTTATCCAAGTTTGGGCTTATTTTGGCTGCTTCTTCTCTTCCTTCAGCCTTTTGGCCGCTTATTAGTCAGGTAAGGGAGAGGATGAAATGCTTCCTCCAGTGAGATTTGGGGCTTGTCTGTGTGTTGCATTACTCCCCCCCCTCACCATTATCTATTACTGTGGCGAGCTGGATGTGATAATGACTTCTGAAAGGAAAGAGAAATCCTTTGTCTATTGAAAAATGTTGCTACTGAGGTTTGAAAGCCTCCTCTTGACTTCAGGCTTTTTAATCCTCTTTAAAGCATGTGTTCTTTTAGACCAGTGTTTTGATAAGCTTTGTAAAAGCTAACTAATGTACACAGAGATCTCCCAGTGGGTGGATTTACTCCTGCTCTTTCCTGAAATTCCTGCTGGCCGCCCAAGATGGCTCCATGTACCAGCCTAGAAAATCAGAATCCATACACAAGAGGAAACTCTGAGACTGGCACAATCTATGCAGAATTTCTGGCTCTGGCTTTATTAATTTGGGACTGCAACGGCCACTATCCTGACCTCTGATTTATAAATACAGTAGCTGGACAGGGTGGGTGGTGAGCTGAGGGTTACCTCAAAGAAATGTGCCAAGTCTTCACTCACATAAGCGATAGTGGTCTGTTTTCATTCCAATATCACAGTCCAAAAACAGGGTGTCATCGTAGAGAAAAGCCTTACACGTACACAGAGCTCCACTCCAAGCTGAATGTGTTTCAGTTGGTGGGGAATTAGCAGAAAACACGTCTAGGTCAGCTTCCCTCTTCTTACACACTGTGGGCTGGGACCAGAGTGCGGGAGAAGATAAGGAAGAGCTCCAGGAGGGGTGGGGAAAGAGCCCGGGCAGGGTGGCCATCCGTACCACTTGATGGCTGGCAGCTCTCCTTCTGAAAATGTAGTTCGTTCTAGCCAGTGGACTCCTTCCTTTCTCCTGCTCCCTTCATTGCTGAAGGACAGATGTGAGGCACTCTTTCTCCCACACTCCCCCCACCACCACCCACCACCCACCCCAGGCACTCAGACTTGCCCTTCTCCTGTCTGTTTAAAAGCAGAAGCAATAAACCAACCTGATTTTTTGTCAGTTATTTAGAACCTCAAATGGCTTTCCTTTTCAGCTGCAGAGAGGAAAAAGAATATAACCTGCCGGCATATTTTTGGTGCTTCCCCACAAAGGGCTTCACAGGAGCACTTCTCAAGGCAAAACCCATCAGGGTATCAACATTTCACCTTCTAAGACAGCTATCCTGTTTGAAAAACGAAGATAAGTAGACCTATTTTTAGCCCTGTGCACCTCCTCTCAGATTCAAGTCTGGTTGAACTCTGCCCAGAAGCTCAGTCATTGCAGAAATTTCTCTTAAGAGCCAGAAGTACTTCTGGGCAGACCTTACAACCAAGGCCGGGTGCTGGGCTGGGTAGGAGGTGAACTAAAGTTACCTCCTCCAGTGAGAAACTAGAAGCTGGTGTCTTGCAACAGATACATAGTCCCCTCTCCCTTCTTCCCTGATAAGCCTTAGAAACCGTTTTGAAATCTCATCCTATACCTTTTAGGCCACTGTGTATTGCAGGGGTACACGACTCCAGCAGGGGCAGGCCAGCTTATGAGTTCTGCTTTCAGAGGCACTGAGGTGAGTGAGCAGGGGATGCAGTCAATAGGCTTTTGGTCAGGGTCTTTGCATTCTCATTAGCTGAGCAAGACATCAGACCAGCAGCCAATGAGATGTCAACCCCCTAAGAAAAGTCCTAGAGTAGATCATTTTCCCCCCTAGGGAAGCAAAGTGAAGAAGTACAGTGGTGACAGATGAAAAAGGCCATGTTCTGGAGATTTGAAAAGTACATTCCTACCTTATCAGAAAATGTGGGCAGATAGGCTTTCTATCAGTCTCCGTGGGCTGTGGAGTCTACGCTTTGATAAGGACCACGTTCCAGTTAGAATGTGATAGAGGAAGGGAACTGCACTTTGCTTCACCATCAGAACTCTGAGCTGAGTAATGAAATATTTAAACTATTTTGTGATTATTTTCAATCTTTGTAACATGTACAGAATGTTTTTATTTGGGCATAGACTGAGAAGCCACTATTTACATGTTAACACATGAGTCCAATTTGAGGCGCCCATGTTGATTTGTTAGATGGCCGCCATGTTCCTGAGACTGACATCTTTCATTTGTGGCATCATCTTCAGGAGCGTGGTGGGGGAGTGGACGTCATCGTGTGACATGATGACCACTGTCTGCAGATACTTCCTACTCTGAGCTTCCGGGCCAGTCGTACAGAAGGCCTAGGAAGTGGACTCACTTCTCAGTCAGCTGCTGAAGCGAGCGCTTCTCCTGTGACTGCTACCCAGCCTGGCAGCTCTCACAAACGTGCTCACACACTTCCTTAGCCTAGTGCTGAGGGGATTCCATTCCGATGCAAACCAAACTTATTATATATCACCCCTTAAATTGTTCCTCCAAGTGCCCTGAGATTACCTGTTCACCCACTTGGGACTGAGATGAGAATGGCTGGTTGGGAATCAGACCCCACCCAAGGGAGGGAGAGGAGAGGAGAGGTGCTGCTGTTCTTAGGAGGATCTGCAGAGCGCCCTAGAAAGGGCTGCAGAATCACATTCTCTAAGGGCGACTTCTAATCAACCATCAGTCCTCAAAATGGGGTGGGGAGTGGTGGCTGATTTTAAGTGTTGAATTTGAAGTGTTTTCTTTCAGTGTTAATGGTTGCTTAAGATAATAACCTATATTTATTGACCAAAATCACCTTTCCATGCCAACCTTTTTTTTTTTCCAAAATGGACTAGATAGAGGGAATTGGGTTTTATTCTGTTTCACATGGAATATGAAGAGATCTGACCAAGAACCCCTTTAAGACACCGAGCCTAAAATTCAAAACATTGATTACATCAAAATTCTGGATCCTGGGGAAATTAAAAATGTAAACATCATTCCCCTCAACAGAAAATATTTATCAAGAGCTCAGTAATACTGCACTGGGTACTTTAGAACTGTTAAATTCTTGAGTCTAATGAAAAAGGGGAGAGGGATGATAGGAAATGAAACAGCCTGTAAACAACCAGGAGCAAGATTTAAAACCATTAAGTTATGAAATGAACGTGGAAGGGAGAAAATGTAGCAACTAGCATCTTTTAATAGGATTATTAGTGTTCCAAGTCACCTACTGACTGTGATCAAATTACATGCAATTGCAAATCCAATAGAAAGTACTAGGGAGACATTCAGGTGCTGAGATAGATTTTTGCTTTGATCATTATAAAAATTAGAGACTAGTAACTAAGTATAAATAGTCCTGTGGTTTTGCATGGTCTTAACTGGTTTGGTTGTGAAGTCCTGTTGGATCTCTGCAAACCTGCAAGGTGATACCAGTGTTACATACTCCTTGAGTGGTATCAGAGCCTTCCACCATCACAGAATGGATTAACTCCTGTTGATGAATTTTAGGTTCAAGGTAAACTATTACTTTCATATCTAATGTTTAGCAAATGACAATCACATTTGACTAAAATTGGGTGGGACAGTTGTTTGTCTACACAGGCCTTGAGTTCCTCCCTGAAGAGGGACTGGGGAACAAAGATTCAGTTATCTTGGATTGGAATGGGAGAGGTTTGGGGTAGGTCCAATTCCCATCAGGACTGATTAGAGCTAGACTATACCACCGTCTGTCCTATCCGATGACAATACAAATCTTGGGGTTAAGTGTTGCCAGGAATATAATTTCAGGCACTCCCAACAGGAATTTCAGCTCAAAATGCGGAATACCAAAGAATGTGTCCTTGTCAACACCTTTTCTAGTAAAGACCAGGTCAGGAGAGGGAGCAAACACCTTTCTAAGCATGGAGAGGAGTGGGAGACAGGAGAGTGAGTGCCTGAGATCAGTGTTAGCCCAATAGGAAAAAACTGAGGAACATCAGAGACTGACTGGCACCCAGATCACTTTGTAGTCTTGACGTTCATGAGCAAGCAGGGATCACTACTCTATGAGGCTGAAGGAGGTTGTTACTAAGTAGGAGAAACCCATGAAGTACACAGCCATGCATTTTACTGGAGGAATCACAATGCTTTGCAATAACTTAACGTCACAGTACTTCCTGGTGTATAACTCTGCAAGGTAAAGAAGCACTTTTTCAGAGGAGTTGATTAGAAAGCCAAATGGTTTCAGCTGTTTGTTGAGCTTAACAGATGTTTCCAAAGATATAATCAAAATGTTTTTCTATTAATTAAAAAAGTATAAATATTAAACCTATCCATAGAGACATTTAAGTGTAATTAAAACAGATTGTTATGCTTTTTAAAATGTACTCTAATAAATGATCTAAAATAATGCTTATGATGGCACTGTGAACTGGAGGAGGACACGCGGTCATCAAAACCCACAGCAGGGGTGTATTATGTGCATCGGGCTCATTGTTCTAGTTTGTTCTCTTTGAGGTCGGGTTTTTATGTTTGTTTGTTTGTTTTTTTTTACCTTAAAGGATTAGTTTCAAAGCAAAAGTCCTGATGATTTGCTTTAGTAAATTTTTTGTTTTCATTTTATCTCTTAATAATTGTCAAACATTTGCAACTTACTCTTACAGTTGTGATCACGTGTCACCCAAGATATGCAGCATAAATCAGTGCATATTGCAATGAAAATGGGAAAAACAAGCTATTGTTTCTCAAACAGCTTCACAGCTTGAGAAGTTTGGGTCCACCTACACAGAAGTGAACTCAGTTTTTCTGTTACTTGAATCAATCAAAAGGGGCTATTCTTTATATGATGCTGATGCTGCTGGTCCTGGTTACTCTTGGAGAACCCTTGATATGAGAATTCTTTGGGTCATTATTCCTCAGTTTAAAATCTTCATAAGCTGTCTTCTGTCCACAAATGTTCCCAGGGCTGTCTGCTTAAGAATTACCTGTGGAAGGTGCATATTATTGGGCTACACCCTCAAAATTTTGAGTTAGTGGGTCTGATGCAATGTCCAAGGAGCACCCCTGTGACCTACAGGACAGTAAAAATCCAAATCCCTTACAGCAGAATTCAAGGTTCTATGTAATCTATTTCTCACCTAGCTCTCCAGCATTACTGAACTAGGTATTTAAATACGTAATGCAAATCCATGCCTACCTTTCTGTATATACTGTTCCCAATGCATGAACCCCACCTCTCTCACCCATGTGGCAAACATCTAGTCTTCCTCCAAATGCATCATGTGTTACTGCTGCAAACACGCTAAACAGTTGATTGCTCCCTTTTCTGCCTCACCTCTTATCTTGTATATGCTTCCTTTACTGAACACCTTTGTGTTGCCGTGTCTGCCTTCTATTAATTAATGAACTCTGAACATCACTATCTCTGACACCCACAGTGTCTGGCACATAATCGCTCAGTAAACAGAAATAGGGAGTGCGGGGGTGGTGGTTGATAGGGAGAAGCTGCTCAGGGAATACAACATGGAACCAGAGTAAATAGAATATTCAGAAATATTTCCATTGTGCTTATACCTAACATGTTTACCCACCTAAAGCCACCCAGAGAACTGGTCAAGCATCTTCTTTCCTTTTTGAGTACCCCAAATTCACCCAACTGACCTTTTGCTATACCGTTTTCTCCCCACATGCCATTTAACTTCCCAGCATATAAACAATTACCAAAAAAATACCCTTCTTTAATGGGTATGTATCTTCCACTATCACTAAGCAAACATGGTGCCCTTCCTTTCACGTGACTTGCAAGTAATACACAGGTAACTAGTCATTTTCCTCTCCCCCATCTGAATGCGGCACCTACAAAAGTCAGCTTAAACGAGTAGGAGCATGATTAACTGAAGGGCATTACCTCCCTGATGCTGTCATATCTGGAAGGAGAGGGGAGCACTTTGCAATTCCATTAACCAAAATTTTTTTCTTATATTCTCTCATTTGTTTAGCCAACTTGGCTTCTGGTTCTCCCATGCTATTCCTTTAGGATATGGCCAAGACGGGCCAAAATCACGTCCACTTATTACCTCTAGTCAGTTATCTGGGCTGCTTTTCAGTGAAAGATCCAATTTGGAGCCATTCTGATGAAACATCTTTGTGCCCAGGCCACCCATTTGGTTTTAGCTATCAAGTAATCTCATCAAAATGTTTGCTAGTCAAAAAAGCATACCTTCAAGATCCTAAGGAAAGATGATAAGGATGGCAACTTTCCCACACTCCCCCACCCCAAGAACCACATTTAGGTTGAAATACTTTACAAAAACCAGCACACTGGTTATCTTACTATGTACCCAATATGCTGAAATTGTTCCCACCTCAGGGCCCTGCTCTTGCTGTTACTGTAACATGGAATTCTCCTCAAAGCTATTTATATGGCTCAGTCTTGCTTCATCTGGTCTTTGCTCAAAATCATCTCCTTAAAGATGCCTTCTAGCAATACCATTCTTTGCACTTTCTATTTCCTTGCCCTGATTTATTTTCTCTTTACCACACTTACTACTACCACCAGGAGACATTATATTATAAACTCATTAATGGCACAATTTACACCCTACCTCCCACACTGAAAACTATGAGGGTAGGGTCTTTGCAGTTCTTATTCACACAGTGCCGAACATAGTGCCTAGGGGTTAATATAGATTTTGTTAAAAATTTTTTTAGAGGGGGGGAGGGAGAAAGAGGGAGAGAAACATCAATGCACAAGAGATACATGATCAGCTGCCTCTCACACACCCCCAACTAGAGATCTGGCCTGCAACCCAGGCATGTGCCCTGACCAGAAATCAGACTGGCAACCTTTGGTCTGCAGGCCGGCGCTCAGTCCACTGAGCCACACCAGCAAGAGCACTGATAAGTTTTTTTAAATGGTTAAATAGACTCGGACTGAATGCCAAACAGTTTAACTTAAAAAAAAAAAGTATATGCATCCAAATATTTAAGGAAAAAGTTAATTTAAACATAGCAGTCACTTTAGGTAGCTGTATACATACCTACTACTCACAACACTGCCTTCACTAAAAATCTGTTGAGTTTTTCTGCAAGAATTATTTTCGGATCCAGTTATGAATTACATGATTGGTCTTTTTAGTTCATAAGTCATACTGTGTTTCACCAGTTTCACAGTGTGAAAAAGCCAACCAAGCACAGAAATATATAAGAATATACTCAGGCTCCCAAAACAAGGCCTCAGAAGCTTAGATGACATCAACTGAGTATATCACCTCTAAAGAACGTGGACTGAAACGGGTTAATGCTCACAAACATGAAAGTTCTGAAGTATGAAATTAAAACAGTTTGGCCCTAGCCAGGTAGCTCAGTTGCTTAGAGGGTTGTCTTGATATACCAAGGTTTTGGGTTTGATCCCTGGTCAGGGCACAGTGAATGTATAGGTGGGTGGAACAACTGATGTTTCTTTCTCTCTCTTTTCCCCTCCCTCTAAAAAACCAATAAGTAAATTTGACTTTTTTAAAAATACAAACACACATTTTGGGCACAGACCAAATTACTAGAGGACATAGAATATAAGAACTATAATTCTTATAATTTACTTCCACTCTGATTTCAAATACACCACTGTGGCTGGGCTGCTGCTAAACTGTATCCATGGTTGCCTATCAGAGGACTTGCCCATTCTTCCAGTTACTCCGTATCTTCAACCTGCCCACACTCCAGCCCACGTGGCATTTGCAGCCATCTTCTCCCACGGATCTGGCTATATACCATCTTCTTCACGAGTGTGGGCAAGCTAAAGACTTCCTGTCTTAAAAAGTATTATTTCAAACAGCTAAAAATCAAAAGCTAATCTTTAGAGGAAAAAGAAATAAAAGAACAGGGAAAATGACAGCAATATCCTGAGTTTCAGGATAGTAGCTTATTCAAAAGTACATTTAAATGGCATAGGGCAGAAGAGATCACTGAGTTTCTATCTCAGAAATGCTTCCTCCCAGTAGGTAACAAAGAGAATCCCATTCAGGGCTACATGTAGCTTACTCCTTGCCCTGTGTACTCCAATTCTATTTGCCAGCCGAAGAAAGAGAATGGGTGCTGGCAGGCAACTCCACTGATCTTCCTTTCTGAAAGAATAAAGTCAACTGGGGACTAAAGATAACTAGAAGGACCGAAAGCAAAGGAGACACACCAAAGGTACTATGTCAAGTGGTATATGAGCTGTGTTCATAAACGAATGAGCTATTCTGGAGCCATACAAACAAATCAATCTCTTTACTGGAGAGGCACACCTCTCATCTGTATGTTATTTGAATATACTAACACATGAAAGATCACATCACCTTGTTTATGGATACATTTAATATCCCTTACCCTTCCCACCTTCAAAACATAATAGTATACAAAATATAAAATATCTTAAATATTTATAAAAATTGCAAGAAAAAATAGAACGTATGAAAATATTTTTATCTGAGTTCTCCCTCATTGTTGAGAGGCAGCTTAGTTCGCCTTGAGTTCATAACTGTTGAGTGGATAGGAGTACGCCCTGCCTAACACTATCCTGTCCCGGAGGAGCTTAAATAAAACGTAGTAGTTGCAGAAGAGTATGAGAGCCATGGAAAGCGTGTGGTTCCACTTCTCCGACCTCAGTAAGGAATAGAGCTGGTAGAAGACAACACTGCCCTCAATGAGGATAAGCAGATTTAACAGCCTTAATGGACGATGAAATAGGAACTGTAAGGAAATCAAAAAGCAAACGTTATTTCACAGAGAAGTACACTACAGTTATTCTCACTTTTTTTCTAAAACAATCTCGTATTTATAGGTTCCTATATGTAATAACAGATAGATCTGATTATTGAGTATCAACCAGGTTATTTCTTATAGTAGAGACCCAAACCTTTTCCTTTTTTGCTCAAGGAATAATGAAATAGATTTTATTTCAATGCCCCTGAGATACAAAAAGGGGTCATACCCATAAGAACTCTGCCTCTAAAGATTTTTCTTAGATTTTAGGTATATATTTTATTTGAGATAACCAGAAGTATAACTATCTAAGACAGGAGCTAGATAAAGGACCAAATGGGAAATATTTTAGACTTTGCAAGTCAAGAGGAAAAACCTGAGGACATGATGGTAGTACTTACATAGCCATTTAAGATGTAACCACTTAAAATCCAATGTGACTTTGCGGGCTGGTCTAAGCCAAGCTGACATATCAACACAAATTTATTAATTTTTCTTTTTTTTTAAGATTTTATTTATTTTTAGAGAGAGGGAAAGGGACGAAGAAAGAGAAGGAGAGAAATATCAACGTGCAGTTGCCTCTCACATGACCCCTACTGGGCACCTGGCCTGCAACCCAGGCATGTGCCCTGACTGGGAATTGAACCGGTGACCATTTGGTTCTCGGGCTTGTGTGATTTCAATCCACTGACCTACACCAACCAGGGCTAATTTTTCTTTAAAACTATCTTTATCGACCATGGTCAATGACTTAAATCCTCTACACCAAGTGTTTCTGGTGTTTTGTTTTCTTTTTCTGGATATTGAAAAGCAGAGTGCAGAAATACAGGACAATAAAAAAGAAAGGGAAAATTAGTCATAAACAGAGTTTGGCCAAAAACAGGTCTCACTGTTTTCACACCAACCAAATTCTTCACTCTAAGAAACTAAATTCTGGCTTACTAATAAAAATGTATTATGAATAAAAAGAGAAAGGTCATGGGTTGCAAATTATGGTAATGGTAGTACATCACATCTAAAAGAAATCATTTAGAACTCAAGGCTCTAATCTGAGAATAAAGCCAAATTACTATGACAGCTCTGAAAGGCAGCAAACTTCTCAGAATCTGTTGTTAGAAGGAAGAAAATGTTTAATTTGGGTTTTATTACATGATATCCAGTAATATCATGTATAAAATTGGCTCAGAATTAATATTCTATTGTAAAAGGACTCAGTCAATTTCAGATTGTGTGGCAATTATAACAATCATAATTAAAAAACAGGCTTTACATTCTAATAGCTGTAAGCCAGAGGCACATTTTAAATGACTGCCACCAAACATCAATGTGCCTAAGAATCATTTCCAAACATGTAAATGCTAAAAATTCCTGGATCCTTCACAGATTCTGATTCAGAAATCTGGGGCTGGAACCCCCGTCACTGTTTTTAAAGAGTGAACCAGGTGACTCATACGCAAGTGGCCCAAATACCACTTTGAGAAGTACTGATTTACCTGTTTGGTCACGCACAATCAGTAATAAGTTAACTTCCCTAATCCTTCTTCTTTGGACTCCACCTGATTCTTCAGCTGTCCAGTGCTAGCAAGGAAAATACTTATTTTTCAAGTAGAAAATGCTAATAAAACATCTGGTTATTATAGGTTTCAAGGGGACAGCAAGGGCCAACAGAAGTAATTAATGGTTTCTGGAATGCAGCTGGCTGAATTAAATATTCTGTGTAGAAACCAAATGCTCAGACAGTTATGACTCAAGTCTACTCCTCTATCCTACGACAACCCCACAGAAGTCTAGGAGATGCTTGTAGTTTCCTCATTAAAGGGTCTTTTACCTCCCACATGTTACTCCCAACCCGCCCTGCCCCCACTTCATGGCATTTATAAGCATCCTACCCTGATGCAAGTTCACAGTATTTAATTGCAAGGCCTTTAGTAGCAAACACCTGCAGAACCAAAAGTCCATGTACCCTCACAAGGAACATGAGAGAAAGGGACAAAAAAAAAGTATCTCAAAAAAAAAAAACGATCTCCAATTCTCTTTTAGACTATGATCTCCATTCAAAGGCAATGTGCTGCATTACAGCATTTTTAGTAAGAATGGTCCCTGCATGCACCTTTGTTCCCCCGCTCCCACTGATCACTTGGTCTTTCTCTTATAAGTAAGTACTTCTGCTCCCTAGAGTCAGAAGTTCTGGAAAATGAAGATCAAATAGAACATAACACAAGGTATAAATTCAAATGGGTGAGAAGCTGGGTTTAGTGGGTATCTATTACTTTCCTTTTTAACTTTTAAGCCTTTTTTCCTTTTAATTCAGGAAAAGGTAAAAGTTAGGCTGCTGATCATGGCATTTGTCTAACTTTCAAAGAGGAAGTCAAGGTATTTTAAGATGATACATATCACAAATATATATATAAAAAAGCCAACCCCAAAACATCATACTACATTACTATATTAAATATTGCTTAAGGATACACAGATACATTACAATAAGGATACCATTAAAGCAAACTATTACAAATAAAAAATACAAGATGAAAAGGGAAAGTCTTAAATAATGTCTATTCAAATCAAGTAATACTACTAGACTCAATAAATTCTAATGTAACTAGAGAAACCAGTCAAGCTGTTGAAGCTGGATATTTGACCTTCAAACTGCCTTTCAGAAGACATTTCCAAAGAACAAAGGCCACCAGTACAGAAACAATAATCACACTGTATTACTGTAATTTCCTAGTATGTGCTTCACACTGTGCTAGGTGCTTACACATAATGGCCTCCTAATACTTAACCCTAAGCTTATGTTTGAAAAGAAATAAGTGGTACTTGCATAGAAGCGGGCATGGGATACATCTGAAGGCACTGCCACGTTGTAAGGCCCCATGGCTCTATATAAGCATCTGCTGTGTCGCACCAGCACCCCTTGAGGCCATATTGTATTTTCTGACCAACTAAGGAAGAAAGAAATGCAATGTTAGCATATTGGCGATTACAGGTAAGATAGTGTCTGGCAACGCCAGCTATATTTCTATGGAAGAGATTAAGTATTCAAAGCTTCATCTGTCTGAATTCTGAAAAGAGAATTTTCTATGGTCAAACTGGAAAGAGTTAAAAAGAATTTGTTATTATAACTTCATTGCTATACAGTAGAGAGAGGTTGCAAAGTGATACAGTTAATGACAAAGAACTAAGAGGCTTAGGAGAATGAGCAGAACTAAATGCGTAAGTAAGGTATCTGGGAGCCAGAAAATCAAGTGTAAGCAAGTAGACTCTCATCTCAATCCCAAGTGAGCAGAGTCTACCGGTGGAAACGCTAGAGAGACCAACCAAGAAGAGAAAGTGGAAGGCTATAAGAGCAGGGGAGAAATTAACAGGTTGTCAAGCTGGCATGACATTTACTGCAGAATTACAACCCAAAAAGCTATATAGAAAATCAGTTTATCACATACTTTTAACGCTTCATATATGCAAGAAGCACTATGGAACAACACAGGCACACACAAGGTACAGACACAGACTTCTCTTTTTACCGCTTTCTTGGTTTATTGTTATACAGGTTTCTCTAGGAAAAAGAAGTTACGGAATAAGCTTCATTCTTTCCAGCACCAATGTAATGGAGTTGGGGTGGGGATGGGAATTTTCAGGTTAAGCTTAAAAAAAAAAAATCTAAGTTAATTCATCTCTTCCTGATTTTGGAAAAGTTAGTTTCCTAAAAGAAGAACTGGGAGAGCATTTTAGATATGTTAAAAAATTCTAGCACCCTGAAGCTTTCCCAGTTCAGAAAATGTTCCGTCAGCCTTGCTCACACTTACCAGCATTAAAGTGATGATACACCTCATGGCCATGTGCCATCAGGAGCCTGAAGATGTACAGTACTAGTACTGTGGATTGTATTTTCAATTTTTATTGAAATTTGTCCTTTGCCCACAGTTGGGTTTCTTTCAGCCTGGCCCAATCTCTTTTCAGTTCCTGATCTTGAAGGCCTGTGCTAATCTGTATCAGACATCAAGGCAGATAATTGAAGGGAGGACTGTGAGGGGGAAAAGGGAGGGGAAGGTCACCTCAATCTGTCCCACTTAATTAGGGAAGAATTTCTAGGTGAGGAAATTTGTGAAATGTTTAAATTATAAAAAGGAGGGAGATGAGGATGGTCCATATCTGAGAGAAAGGCATGATGAAGGCTCAGCAATGAGAGAATAAAAGGGTTCTAACGTTAGCCATTTTGGACCATAGGAACCAGGCAGAGAAATGACTGATAAGGGGACACAGTGAGAGGAATACTCAGTAAGCAATCAGGGGCAGTTTTCATTTAAATATAGGAAAAGCAGAGAAATATTCATTAGCAATTTTAAAAAGAAAAAAAAAACAATGAAAAATGCAGGAAAATTACTATAACAAATTTGCATTTATTTGAAAGAAAAGATGACAGAAGCAAATTCCAGCTGCCTAAGTGTGAGATGATAAGCTAGCAACTATTTAGTTGTAGCAATGAAGATGAGAAGATGAATCTTACATTCTAAAGAGAATTAAAAATATATCATGACTCTGAGTTTGGCCAAAGGGTTAAGAATAAAAGAAAACTCTGAGATGATAGCTTGGGAAACAAATTAGGCCTTCTAGAGTCACCGGGCAGCTGAAAAGTCGGAGGCATTTAAGGAGGTGCTAGGGATGGTGGTGGAGATGAGTTAATGTCCCCTGTGTTCAGTTTAGAGTGATGACAAGCATCCATGTGGACAAAAAACAAAAATTAAATGTGGAAGGCAAGAACAAGAATGACATACAAAGCAAATAAACATGATCAGCAGCATGTAGAAAGGTGTTATATGATTTTACCCTCTGGCCTACTCACATGTGCTGCGGAGCATTGCTGTAGGACCCATGTTCGAGCTTCTGCCACTTGCCCAGATGAGCGGCTGATTTATGTAGCAAATCACAGTATTTGGATGGCAGTAGTTGTGTGGTAAGCATGACAAAAGCATTGATCCATACCATAATGAGGTGCTCGCACGACCAGCGCATGTCATAGTACTGGGTACTCTGGAAGAGATCAGAAGAGAGAAATGATCCATGCTCTGGTGAGCAAGAAGGCAGAGATGGGTGCGTGTACATATGCCCTGCAGACAAATGCCACACTGAGTCACACATGCATTGGTTGTCCTGCTGTCTGTGCAGAAAGTTCACCAGCAGGCTCCTCCAAATCCTTCAACCTGACTTTCTGACTGTATGAGTTAGGGCTGGGAGGGAGAGGCAATTATGTTTTAAGTGCTTCTTTTCTAGAAGTGAGGGCTGTGAATGACCACTCCGGCTGCAGGCGTGCTTCTCAATGGGTGAAGGAAGGGCACTAAAATGTCCCAAAAGACTTTGGGCCCAGTGACATCCAGACCATTTTTCTTTTCTACTGAAGTAAATTGAAGTTTAGATAAAAGTTAGATCAAAATCAAGGAAATCCTGATAACCATGTTAAGATCAACCACAGTAGGCTACATTTTATTGAAACCTCCGTCCTCTTTTAAGCTACTAAATACTGACTCTATTATAAGTACAAGTTTTATTCTCTCAGGAAACTGGGGGGGAAAAAAAGGAAGAAAAAGAAAAAAGGAGGGGACCACCACGGGTGCATCACATATATGGAAATACCTATCCGCCAACCAGGAGCGGTATTAGTGCACTCCAGATGCAGCCGAACTCCACCATCCAGGCTGCCAAAGGGGAGACAGAGAAAAGGGGGGATTAAATAAGAAACACCCAGTTTATGTCATTCACACACAAGTCCAGGAAGCACATAAAAGGAACAACTTACCTTCACAAAACACAGGGGAAGAAATGCAACATAGTAGGCACTGAAGAGGGAGTTGAAGAGAACTTCCTTGATTCTGTGGTTGAAATCTGCTTTCAGACATTCTACTTCATTTCGAATGAGGTCTGGAGATAGAGGGCAGCTGTGGGTGGGGATGGGTGTGCAGTTATTAAACTGTTCTTTTAGAGACTCCAGCAATAAGGAGAGGAAGTCTTTGGATTTGGCCAAGCCACCCACAGTTGAGGCACTTTCCTCTACCGCCTGGTGCTGAACCACGTAGTTATAGTCTGTGAGAAGAAGATGAGCTCTACTATCTTGGTGGAAACAGCAGAGAGGAACATAAACACCAAACCTATAGAAAAAGGTGAACATGAAAGTGAGACCACAGATGCCACCTAAGACAGATCTTGTAACTATGTTATTAAAAGAGTCACCAGAGTGAGCCTAATATAATGGGGACTTTCTTTACTGATGGTAATTCATTTTTTGGGAAGCTCTTTAAGTAATTTCTTTCCACAAATGCAACACATATTCACTGTAGAATGAATAAAAGAAAACTATACAAAATCACAATGACAAAATATAATTCACCTAGAAATCATCATTTTTATAACTTTTATAATTAGGTGCAGACTATACACTTTTTTCTCTTGTATGTTAAGCCTCATACCATATAAATTAGTTTGTAGCCAGCTGTTTTAACTTTGGGTATATTGAGCATTTTGTTATTAAATATTTTTGTAATAATTTTTAAAGATATAGTATTTTCAGATAGATATACCATAATTTACCCATTTTTCTCTTTTTGGAAACTTAGGCTGTTTCTCATTTCCAGCTACCATAAATATTAATGAAATAAGCACTTTCCTACACAGATCTTTGTGTACATCTGGTAATTTTCAATGGCTCGCCCTTCATTTCAAGTTTTCCTTCTTAGTCAGGGGTTCCCCTGCCTCTCCACTATGTCACTCACCCTACTCCCAAAGGAGTATTAGTAACCCTTATCAGGTTATTTTTCTCCACACAACTTACCACTCCATATATTTTACATGTTTGTTAGATATTTTATTTTGGGTTTTCCCCACTTTGCCTATCCTTCCCTCACTACAATGTAAATAAACACCATGAATCAGAGATTTTAGTTTGCTCTTAATTCACTGCTGTATCCTTAATGCCTAAAGTAATGGCTGAAACATACTAGGCTCTCAATAAATATTTGATGGACTAATGAAAAAATTCCAGAAGTATGATAAGTAAATATAAATTTGGTTAAAGGACTGAGTATTTTTGAGAGTTTTCATAACTCCTTACAGTTACTCCAAACTTTGGTTCCTTAAAAACATTTTAAATACTTCCCCTAAGTTCTTAAAGTAACTTCTACATTGTAACTGAGGTATTGTAAATAAAATGGTCATTTTAATGACAAAAATTCAGATGTGGAAAATAGCAAATGAAGATACTTAGTTATATATTTTATTTAAAAAATCAACAAATGTCACTTGTTCATAGTTTTTTAGAGGGAGAAAGGATGAGCTTAATTAGTAAGAGAATGGTTAGCAGCAGCTCTGGGATCCACTGTGAATGTGCTGTGGGGCAGTAGGGTGGGAGCAGGTAGACACAGAAGCATCAGGCAGAAGAACTCACACCTACACAAAATTGCAAAGACCAGAGAAGGCTCTAGGTTCAACACTGCTGAAACACAAACTGCAGTGTAGGGGTAGGGCTGTAAGGCCAGGGAGGGGAGTAGACTGAAATGATGGTCCCATAAAATCTGATTATGCCTTGATTTTATACTATGTGACTACCCATATAAATTCATGCTTACACTTCAGACCCATAAATGATATCAATCAATGACTGTCAAACTTGAACAAGCTGCAGAATACTCTGGAGGGCATATTAAAAGACAAATTGCTTGGCCCTACTTCCCAGAGTTTGTTCCAGTAGATTTGGGGTGGATTCTGATAATATCTATTTCTAACAAATTGTCAGGAGATGCAGATGCTGCTGTTCTGGGAACCACACTTTGAGAACTACTGAATAGAGTACAAGGGGGACCCAGAATTATCTTCTGGAGGGCGGCACCCTTCTTGTACAGATTTCCCCCACTAGGTGAGTATTCTAGGAACCCATCTGTATCAGTGTACCAACTGGTGCCATTGCGAGAGGCTGTGTTCGGCTTCAGTGAATTTTTTTTGAAGGCTCTTTCAATTTCAACGTGTTTACCCACTTCATGTGGGTGATTTATGAGCACACCTGCCCACACCATGCTGAGTGTTCAGCAGATTTTGATCCAAAACAGCATGACCCCCTCCCCCCTTGCTTCACCCTCTGCCCTCCATATTCACCCAATCTCACTCCACACGGATTTATTTCCCCAGATGAAAAAAGTCCTCAAAGGGAAATGTTTTGCTGATGTGGAAGAGGTGAAACAAAAAAAGGCAGAAGCACTAAAAGGCATCAAAATCGATGAGTTCAAAAACTGTTTTAAGCGGTGGAAAAAAATGTCGATAGGTGTGTTGCATCAGATGGAGAGTACACTTTGAAGGTAACTGAAGTTTAAACATGTAAGAGTAAACACAAAGTTTTTTATAAATAAGTTCTGGGGGTTTTTTGGGTCCCCCCCTTGTATGTAATGGTTAACAAGGGCTCTGGAATGAAAAAGACCTGATACTTTCTCATTAACTGTCTGACTGTGGAAAAGTTTTTAAATCTCTTACTCTGCCTCTACCTGTAGCAAAGACTGCTCATTGTCTGCCAGTAGCCACTGTTCTCCCGAGCTTCCACAGCACCAGAATGAGGTAAAGGTGCCCTACTAAAGACTTACTTACATAGCAGGGCCCAGACACTAGAGCGTTGCCGAACGATACCCAAGATCATTCCCACACACTGTACAGTAAAAGGAATAAATTTCTAACCTTTTAAAATTACTAATATTTTGAATCTGTTAGAGTAGATTAAATATACCATCTCCTGGGTTATTGTGATGATTTCATGAGGTGATGTTTCTAAGTACTTAGCACATAAAAAGAGCTCAATAAATGCTTGCTTAGCACATAAATGTTTACTTAGCACATAAAAAGAGCTCAATAAATGTTTGCTATCTACTAACATACAATGAAGAAAGTATTAGCCAAATGTATAGAAGCTAAACCATGCAAAGTAGTCAGTTTAATAAGCCAATATGTATCAGAAGATACCATTAACACCCATTAGAAAGTTTAATTTAGAAAAACAGAAAACATCAATGTGGGCAAAATGTGGAGCAACCAGAACTCTTTCGGTAGAAAGATAAAATGATACAACTTCTTTGGGAAAAGGTCTGGTAGATTCTTATAAAACTAAACATAAACCTAACTTATAGCCTAGCAATGCCACACCTAGATATTTCTCCCAAGAGAATGAAAATATGTCTTTACAAAAAAGACATGTAATATGCATAACAGTTTCATTTTTAATGAAAGCCCCCAAACTGGAAGCAACCCAGATATCCAAAATTAGGAAAATAAACTGTGGTATATTTACACAATGAAATATTACTGACACACCCTGGTTGATGTGGCTCAATGGACCGAGTGCTGGCCTGTGAAACAATGGGTCGCTGGTTCCATTCCTGGTCAGGGCACATGCCTGGGTTGCAGGCCAGGTCCTCAGTAGGGGACACATGAGAGACAACCACACATTGATGTTTCTCTCCCTCTTTCTCCCTCCCTTCCCCTCTAAAAATAAATAAATAAATAAAATAAATAAAATAAAAATCTTAAAAAAAAAAAGAGAAATATTACTGACACATACAGCCACACAGACCAATCTGAAAAACACTATGCTGAGTAAAAGTTGCCTTAGACAAGAGTGTACATACTGCAAGATTCCTTTTATATGAAATTCTAGAACAGGCAAACTAATCTATGTAGAGAAAGAAATCAAAACAATGGTGACCTTTGGGAGGCAGGAGGTGGGAAGTGATTGGAAGGGGGAATAAAGGAACCTTTGGAGTAATGATGTTCTACATTGGGATAGTGGTTTGAATCACACAGGTATTTATTACAGCTCATAAATGTACCCAAAATTTGTGAACTTTATTGTACAGAATTTTACTTCAAGAAAACTATAAATATCAAACTAATTACTGATATACATATGCTGACATATTGTGTTTCATAATAAAATGGTCAAAAAGTTTATAGGGTTTCATTATGGCATACTTCTGTTACATGAACCCAAAGTTCAAAGTAATTTGACCAAAATGGTAAAACTGGTTGAGCCAGTTCATTCAATTAACATTAGCCACCATTCTGTGCCAATACAGTCAGTACCAGAGGCCTTTATGTGGTGAGCAAAGCAAATTAAAATATATTCTCTAGTGGTAGGAGAGCTATACCTCTCTGCTTTCTTGGGACAGTCCTGGTTTATGTCTAATTGTATCCCAATTTAGAAAATAAACTATAGGGTCCCCCTACTTGCTGATTTTTCCAATTTTCTGAACTCTTGGTTTTTATTTAAAGAATTTCATTTTCTTCTCTTTTATAATATCGATTGCATGACCCAAATAATTTCTTAAAAGACTTACTAATAAAATGGGAAAACTGGATACTCACGGGTAGCCAAGGAAAAGGAGATTGAGGACTGAATGGCTTCGGAAGAGATTGACGAGTGTCCAACAAAGCACCCATCCACACAAAGTGAGCAGCACCAAGCGAGCTGATATCAGAACCATGTAGTGAATCATAGATGCTGCACCCGCCTTAGTGGCCTACAAGTTTGGGAGCACCAAAAGGAACATTTCATAAACGACCTTATACAAAAACAGTGTGCCTCAAGTAAAGACTTGGTAGATTTAATGAAAGTTAAACTGTGCCCAAAAAAAGAAAGGAAGGAAGGAAGGAAGGGATAAACAAAGGGAGGGCAGAAGAAGGGCAGAAGAAAAGCACCGCCCCTTATATTCAGGCATCTCCAGGCAGCTGGTTGTTTCCTCCTTGTATTCCCAAAGTGCCTCATAGAGACCTCCTTTAAGTTCTTTTCATATTTTCTCATTTGTTTACATTGTGGTTTCTCAAAGTATGGTCCATGAACTACATTCATCAGAATCACTTGGGTTGCTAACAGAACACAAAAATTCCTGACTTCCCTCACCAGATACAGTGAAAAAAAATGCAAGTCACCTGTATTTTAACAACCCACCAAGTGATTTCCAGGTACATAAAGATATTAATTTATCTGACTCCAGACTAGATTATAATGGCTTCAACTGCAGCAAGTTTCTAATTTTTCTTTGAATCCTTCCTCCCATTCTGTTTGCTGAATTAATGTTTAATAAATTACTAAAGCTGCAAAAAATAATCAGATCTTCTTCAACAAATCTCTATATAAATTAAGTTTCCTTTTTGACTTTTGCAAACATGGGAATAATGCATAATCATTTCCAATTCTTTATATCACAGCTGTTCAAATATTCTTCTTTAATCCCAAAGTCTTAAAACTGGTTAAATATAATAAGAAAATATACTTGTCTAAACATGAAAGTCTGCAACACCATTTTCTTTCCAAGTGAACTAGGAAGGAGAGAATGAGCAAAATGCAGAAGAAAAATTGTAGATTCCTATAACTTCTAAAACAGCAGTATCGAAACCAAGAAAGGGGGAAAATTATCTGGATAATGATCTTTTCAGGTCCCTCCACTATATCCACTTCTTATTTTACCCAACATACTACACTGCATATAATATATATATATACATACAAAATATACTATTTACATAGTTACTTACAAATGCAAAGAAACAACTGAATTAATATCATACTGAACTGCTTACACCCCAAACTAAAAAGGGCCCAAGCTGTTCTCATCCAGAACAGGGTAAATAGTTGCATAGAACTCCCCTGATACACACCTCATGCCAAGGTAACTCATGTTTCAAAGCCAAGGGAAGGTAATTAATCCCCTGGAATTACTCCATTGCCTCCATTCTCAAAAGTTTGGAGTTAGAAATAAAAGGCTGCTTCTGCCCAATGTCACCAGAGCTGCAAAGCTTGGATACATTGATTATTTTTGCCTTATTTCAGAGTCCAAGCTCTTAACCGGTGTGCTCTGTGTGACATACACTATACTAGGTCCTAGGGACACAGTGGTAACCAAGACCTCTATCTATACAAGGCTGCCCAACCAAAAAGACACATATTAAATTTAGATTTACACAAGTAATTATTTTCATAGCTGTGATGAGTGCTACAGGAAAAGAGTAAGCTGCTGTGGAGAATAAATAACAGGAGACCCTAACCTAGGGAAGACTTCCTGGGGAAATGATATTTCAGCTGAGATCTAAAGAACGAGAAGATTTAGCCAGGTAAGAAGTAGAAAAATATTCCTAACACTATGTTAAGTTAGAAATATAGAATATAAAATTTTATACAAATGATGTCCCAAATATCCAGATAATATATATATAATACCCCCCAAATATATATATCAAAATGTGGTTCTCTTAATGGTATGGTAATATTTTTAAATGTTCTGCTTTGTATTTTAGTGTTTTCCAAGTTTTCTTCAGTAAAATGTACTACTTTCCTATTTAGAAAAACAATTAAAAAAAAGAGTTGCCTCAGGTTGGTGAGAGAACAATACAGTAACTTTTGGTCTTGTGGAGCATGTAGAGAAGTTAGAGTTGGCCTGGAGGTGAATAAACAGAACCTGCCTAATTGGAGAGGTATTCTGCCCAGAACAGTATTTAGCTTTCTGAATTAATTACCTCCAGCCTCTCCTTAAAAATGATTGGTGTTTCTCAGAGTAGGGATCCTTTCTGTGACATAAGCAAAACAAAAGGCAAACATATTTTAATAGAAGGAAGGAAAGATCGTTTAAGATGGGTGTTATCCATCAAATTTAAATATTTTAGAAAGAGAATCACTATGTAGTTCTTATTTAAATTTTTGAATAGGTAATATATTCACATTGCTCAAAATACAAAACGTTTAACAGTGTTTGTAGTTGTTTCCCTCCTATTGGTCTTGTCTCCCAGCCACCAACTAGGAAGCCCATTATTAGTTTGTACGTACTTCTAGAGTTAATTTAGTCATATATAAGCAAACATATTTTGTTCCTTCCTTGCTTTAAACACTGTTCTGTACTTTTCCTTTTTTCACTTAATATATTAAAGGTCAGTAAGTGAAGACATTTTCATCTTTTAATGGCAGGCTGTGTGCAATTTATTCCATTACATTGATATAACATAATTATTTAAACATTCCTTTTCTGATGGACACTAAGGTACTACAAGTTTAAGTCTTTGACTAGAAATGTGTTCAAAATCAGCTTAAGTATTTTGTTCTCAGTAAGAATTACAGGTTTCTTTAGAAAACAGCTAATATACTCTCCAACTAAGCTTATGAAAAAGCTGTTAAACTACTGTGAAGCCATTAGACAAAAGGAAAAATAGAGTATTTCAGAGTATTTTAAGTCATAGTCTTTGTAGCTCCAAGGTAGAAACCCCAGTTATGAAGGGCTTACACACTAACTGGACATACTAATTTGATACACATAAGTATCATTTCTAAGTAACTGAAGAGATGAAACAAAATCATTCCCTGCTTGTTTTAATAGATGTAAACCTAAAACTTCACTGAGCTCCTCCTCCTCTAAAGAAAGAACAGTTTCCCAATATATATCCAAAAGCATGCATGTATTTTCAGGACCTAAATAAAGAACCTGGGAGAAAAGGTTATAGACCACCTTTCCCACTGTGCAAAACAGATCCTACTACTATTGTTTTCCAGTTAACGGCTTTTAGATTATGATTTAATATCTGCAATCATTCTATGTTTATAGAAATAAGGTTCCTGAAAATTAGAGCTTACAGACATAAAGACTTCCTATGTACATTTTGGAAGAAAAATGTTGACTTGGTTATCAGTGATTACAGTAACTATTTCACAATGAATTATAAACACCAAGATTAAAATTATTAGACACTTTAGCTTAGTTAATACTTTTTTGTTTTTGTAATCATTTATAGGGCACAAGATAACAAAATTTTAAGAAAACACATTTACCTGCCTCCCTCACTGGAGTATATAAATATATATAGAAATGATAACAGTGGCCAATTCTATTAACAGCTTTAATTTTTAAAAAGACCATATTAATAATGTCCCAATTCTGTCCTCCACTGACTACTACACTTAGATACTACTCTTCAAGATTAGTCTTATGCCCATTTGGATTTTGTCATTTTAAAATTCCAAGTTGTAATTAAATCAAACAAATGTCTCTTGCTAGCAACTCCACAAATGATATATAAATAATTTGAAGTAAATGTTAAACAATGTTTTAGCTGCAACTATTTATATAAAACCTTTCATATCAATAATTACCTAAAAGCATCCTATTTTTACTGTAATTATTAAAATTAGAAAAACTGTACTGACGAACTTGGAGGCTAGAAATGAGCTTCTACCAGACAAATGAGATTTCTCACAGTGCTTTTGAGTTATGTTGCACTTGAATTTTAAATATATTGTAGGAAAAACTTTTTAAAAGAACACAATTCACATGGGAATAAAGAAATTAATTTATAATTACATTCAAATAGATTCAGACATTTCATATTTTCAACCTGAACCCATTCTAGTAACTAACTCCAGCTACAAGTGACAGAACACAGTGACTGAGCTGTTACCTCTGAGATGAGGGCCCACACAAGCCTCCGTGCAAGCATCACTGTGATGAACGCTGCCAGATGGTAATCAATGAGATGAAAATTCTGTAAGAGAAACAAACAACTTCGTCAGAAAGAAATATGAATAGTTAGAACTATTACATGAAAAGGTTTGCATCCTCAAAAGATCTTCCTTACGTCACCTTACAGACCATGGGAATTTGAGAGGTCTTGAAGAGACCACCTGTCTACTACTCCTTCCATGGCAAGTTGCTTTAACTTTTCAAATACTATTTTCAACTATCTGGAATGTACTCTCCTCTCCTTTTTTGAAGTTTACTGTATTAAAAAGAAAAGATTACAGCTTTGGGTTAACAAATGACAACTTGCAGAATGATGGCAAGAAAAATTTATCTAAAATGCCATATTTTTGAATGTCGAATTTAATGAATCAGTTGGAATTCTCAGTCTTTTGAATACACTGTTGCTGGTCTCTTTGGATCGAAGAGCTTATGTTACCTAATTGGGCATCTACTAGCCTAAACTTCCTATGTGCTGATACCTCAATTACAGTCATTTAGTCCTTCTCCTTACTTTGATTTAGAAACATGTCTTACATTTGATTTCTTCTTCCTATAAAATTATAGTATTACCTAGATTCTATACATGATTCTTTCTGGTTCTAAGTCTGCATATGTAACGGTGTTAAACAAAATGAAAAGTCATTAGCAACAAACAGAATCAGGATATATTTTCATTGTGACGGTCAAAGAGTCTGTAGGTTTCCACAATTCTCCTTCCAGAATGAAAAGTTCAATTTCATAATTAATACTTTCAATAAACAGGTACTGGGCATCCGTTACATACTGTGGTAAGTACTCTTCTTGAAACTGAAGATACAGTGCTGAGGAATGCTAGGCAAGTCTCCTGCTCTCCTGGATTCTACTTATTCCTCCAATGTGAGAGTGCGAGGGGACAGCAGAGATTACTAGTTGTCTCTTCTGCCATCACAGTAGAATTTAACTGGGCACTAACTCCTAGCTGACTAAAGGTTCATTTCCCAGCCTTCCCTGAAAAACCTGCTTGTGGCTAAGGGATGTGAGGGAAAGTGATGTGTTCTGCTTCTAAGCTGTGCTCATAAAGGAAGAAGCTGTGCCTTTCCTCCTTCCTGCTGGCCAGATGTGATGACAGGAGTTGGAGCAGCTACCTTGGATCATGGTTTGGAAGAGCGTGATGGGGTGGCAGAACAACAGACACAAAGAGTTGCCTCATTGGCCTCATATAACCTAATTTTTATTTAAGAGAATTAAGCTTCTTTTCTGTTTTAGCCACCCTATTATAGCACCTAAACACATATTTTTAATAAATTTGTTTACGGGAGAAGAGCAATGACAATAAACAAGCTAAGAAGCGAAAGCATTTCTAATAGCTATAACTGCTGATAAGAAATATAACAGTACTAAATAACAACTGGTGGTAGCTCTTCTCCTAACCACTATGCTGTACACCTGAAACCAGTACAAAATAATACTAAATATAAACTGTAGTTAATTAAAATTTAAAAAATAATGACTGGGAAGGGAGGTACAGAGCCAATTTAAACTGGTAGTTAAGGAGGATGTTTCTGAGAAGGTGGCATTTGGGCTGAGTGCTGCATGACAAAAGAGCACCAGCAATGACAAGATCTGGGGTCGAAGAGCCCCAGGCAGAGGAGAAAGTACTAATTATAAAGGCCCTAAGGCAGGAAAATATACTCCGGGTGTCTGAAATCAGCAAGAAGGTGGAAATGAGAAATAAAAAAATTGAAAATATATTCCCTAATGGGAAGCCATAGAAGTATTTCAGGCAAAGGATGCCTTGATTTTATTTGTATTTAAAAATGCTCACACTGATTGCTGTATGGCAAATATATTACATTGGGGCAAGATCAATTAAGAAGCTATTGCTTTTGATTCAGGTGAGAAATGACTGTGTATTTGAACATGGTCAGTAGCAATGGAGATGGAGTAGAGAGATTTGGGATGCATTTTAAAGGCAGAGCAGCCAGGATGTCCAGAAAGCAGCTTACTGTATGTTCCCCAGATCATGTCTTCTTCCCTCTGTTAGAACTGTAGTCTCTAACAATACTTATTCCCTCATAGTTTTGAGACTCTCCCTGCTCACCCCACTTATCCAAAATAATGTAAGCAAATTTACTAGACTCCTCAGCTAATGTCTGGGGGTCTTATTTATGCATCACCAGTCCATCTCAGACATTTTTTAATATCAAAAAATTTAAGTGCCTAATGTATCTTATTGTTAAGCAAACTGTTATAAGTTAAAAACTTATCTGCCTATGATTACCTCTCTATAAACCAGAATATTTGATTAATCAGAGCCCCCCACTCCTGACTATTCTGAATAATTTACTATACTACTTATAGCTTTTATGTTTCTTAGGGTTAGAACTCATTTAGCTAATTTCTTGATAGCGAGTATGATACTTTACATATTTAGGTGTCCACATTTTCTTTTTGAAAATTATTAAGATCTTGAAATGGAAAAATAAAAACCTAATACATAAGGACAAATTTTTCAGTGTAGCATGCTTAATAGAACAAAACTTTAAAGAGACAGACCCTGGCTGAGGTGTAAGTAAGCCCCTTCGAGAAATCCCTGTCAGGCTGCCACCTGCCGTGCTTGAACACCTTCAGCGACAGGAAGTAACTAGGTCTCTGGCAGCCCTTTTATCTTCGAACAGCTCACTGACTCAGGCCCCTTTCAGATTCAAGGGCTGAAATCTTACTTAGTATTCCACATATGTTACTCTTAGCTCCACAATTAAATTTTAAGCTTTGTGTGAGCAAGGATCATACGTGATGGATAAGTAAGCCAGTCCACATAAAAACCTCCTCAAGTGTGCCTGCGTCTCTACTGCAAAGACTGGAAGGCTAAAACTACATTCCAGACTTTTTTGCAACTGAAATTGTACGTCTGATTTAGCTTCTGTCAAACAGGTATCACATAAAACTTGAATTCAGAGCTAAACAAAGTGGAGAGATGGGCAAGTAAAAGGTACCCATTTTCGGTGGTTTGCATCAGAGCAAAGGAAGCGGAGCTCTAGAGTCGGTGCTGTAGCAGCAGCTTCCTGACTCACAGGAACACTGGCTCCCTTTGTTTCCAGGAAACATTGGTAGGAGACTTTTTAAAAAACTCATCAGAAATGGTGACTTGGAGAAAAGCTCTTTAATTAGTCTGAAAGTTCAACAAGTGAGAAGTTTCCATAGGATATCAGTCAAAGTAGAACTTGTACAGTGTACTTAAGGAGTAAATATAGAATAAATACAGGTAGTCAAGCAAGCAGACATGTTGGAATTTGAGTGCTCACTGTGTCACTATGTGATTTGGAGCTGGTTTCATAATTTCTAGGTTTCATATAATTCATTTATACAATGGGAGTCATACAGTAGTACCTACCTGTTTTCAAAAGAGTGAATGAGGTAATACTTGCAAAGAACATAGTAAGTGTCTGCTAACGTCACTGTTAAGATAGTGAGTATTTACAGAGCTATTTAACTGGAAGAAGACCTAAAGATCATCCAATTCGAACTCTTCATTCCATTAACTCTGTGGCCAAAGAAGGATGGATGAAGTACAGTTTCTACACTCAGTAAACTCAAATTTCAGGTGGGAAAAAGACTATTAAAAATAAAGGATATAATTTGGCACTAAATCATTACAATTTTTAAATAAATAAAATGAAATTCTCTTCACCCAATATTGATCAACATGGAAAGAAAATTCTTAATACTGAATTCAGGGAACAACCAAGTGATACAAATATATATGTATCTTTTAATGTTTTTTCCCTTCTCATACGATCTTAAAGATTTTGGCCTGCATTTCCTTTCTGCATTCGCCAGGCCAGGCAGGTTTTCTAATCATTTACAAGTCACAGATACATAAACTACCCAGGACAAAAGCCTTCTGTCTTATAGAGCACATAGCCATCACCCACCTAGATCTGCCAGCACCAACCACGTAAGTGTCAAGTCACCTGACTAGCCTTACCATTATTTTACAAGCCCTTCTATGGAGAACATTCTCTGCATCAAGATCATCACAGCCCCCCTAAATAACTGGGAAAAAAGCAGAAGAAACCTATAATATATTGTGATGTACTTTAGCAGGGACAGCTAGTTCTTGTCTCAACTTTATTTTTGTACCAGAACCCAATTTTATTCAGTAAAGGGACTATGTTTTCCAGCCTCCCCTTCAGGACACATGTAAAAAGTCTCTCCTTTGTACTCCCCTTTGCTACCTCCCCTTTCCGGCTGACAGGGATGAACCACGGCCACCTTGAAGGCCACACGTTGCACGACAGTCGTCAGCATCAGCCTGGGCCCGACTGACCACACAGCATGCATGCTACTCCTGCCAACTAGGTCAACTGCCTTAGACTGCTGTGTGTTTGAAGCATTATACAAATTTTGGGTTTATTTTTTATAGAAGCTTCCATTATTCTAGTACAGCCATTAAAAGGGTAGAGCTCCTAGAATTTAATCATATTGCCACCTTCAATTTCCAACAAATATAAATAACATGGTCTAGAGAGTTAATATCAAAATCTTCCGACTTCTGGTCAAGATGGAGGCATAGGTAGACACACTGTACCCCCGCACACAACCAAGATAGGGACAGCAACACTATGGAAACAAGATAACAACCAGAACTGACAGAAAATTGAAAGGCATGGAAGTCCGACAACCAGGGAGTTGAAAATAGACTCCATCGTCCAGACTGGTAAGAGGGGCAGAGTCGGGCGGGGTGAGGGACACGGAGCAGAGACCTGAGCAACCAGAGACCTGAGGAACCGGGGCCGCGCGCAAGTCCCCAGCAGGCAGACCTTGGGCGTACCAGTGGCGGTGGCTGGCGGGCTAGGCTGGGAGGTGGCGACCAGCAGACGCAGCGAGGTGGCCATTGTGAAGCAAGGCACTGCGCACAGCTCGGTCCCAGCACCGGGAAGTGGAGCTTTGGGTCATTGACAGAAAAGGAGGGTCCCGCGGGGTGCACGGGCCCACCCACACCAGGATTGGTGCCAGAGGGGCCCAGTAGGCTTGTGGAAAGTGGAGGAAGGTTCTGAGGTTCTACAGAGAGCAGAGCAAGCGCCATTGTTCCTTCCCAGACCCTGCCCCCATATACAGCGTCACAACCCAGTGACTGGAGTGTCACAACCAGCGACTGGAGTGCCCCATCCTGGTGCAAACCTTAGGCCCCGCCCCTCACTACGGTAGCCTGTCAAGACCAAAAAAAAAAAAAAACACCCCCCCCCAGCAAACGCTGGCTCAAACAGATGAGGATTGGAAAGCCCCACGTCCCATCCTTTTAAGCGACCAAGAGATAGCCAACCTATCAGATGCACAGTTCAAAGCACTGGTGATCAAGATACTCACAGTATTGGTTGATTTTGCTCACAAATTAGCTGGAAAAATGCAGGCTACAGTAAGTTTAATGAAGAAAGATGCACAGGGAACCAATGGTGATGGAATGAAAGATGGGTCTCACATCATTGGAGAGGACCAGAAGCAAGAACAAAATATAAAACCAGAAAAG
>CM052539.1:102801552-102825884 GCA_028533065.1 Trachops cirrhosus | reverse complement strand
CATCATCACCAAGCCTTTATTGTATGAAATGTTAAAGGGACTTATCTAAGAAAAAGAAGATAAAAAACATGTGTAGTAAAATGACAGCAAACTCACAATTATTGGCAACCACACCTGAAACAAAAACAAGAAGAAACTAAGCAAACAGCTAGAACAGGAACAGACACACAGAAATGAAGATCACATGGAGGGTTAGCAATGAGGAAGTGGGATGAGGAGGGAGGGAAAGTATGAAGAATAAGTAGCATAGATGGTAGGTAGAAAATAGACGGGGAGGGCAAGAATAGAAGGGGAAATGTAGAAGCTAAAGAACTTATGACACATGGACATGAACTAAAGGGGGGGAGTGGGAGAGGGTGTTCAGGGTGGAGGGGAACGAAGGGGAGATAGTAGGACAAATGTAATAGCATTATCAATAAAATATGTTAAAAAAATCTTCCCATGATATTATTATAGTAAGTTATTTAATGTTTTCTGCATTTTAATTTACGTTTTTACTTCCTTCAGTCATGTACCAAAGCAGGATATTTTCTATTTTAATAATCTTACGGCATTATATTTGAAAGTAATCTGTGGTTTAACAGAAAACCATTTTATTAGAAGAAAAATTATTAAGAAAAATAATTTCTATACACAGGTTTTCCAATAGTTTCTTGGCTAAGTAACATGAAGAACGTAAAGGCCAATTAAGACTTACCAATGAAGTACAAGAAGCAGGGTGATTGTAAGGGTACCACCACACTGTTTTATAGATGTTGATGTACTGTATGAACAGTGCAACCAGCAGGTAGATGAAAAAGAGAAATTCAAAAAGCAGACTCCCATCCACAGGCAAATCAGGAATTTGGCAATGACGAACAGGACCTGGGGTGATTAAGGCTGTGATAGGTGGGACCGGAAGGCCAATAGCACTACCATTCCTGAAAGAGAAATCTAGGGTTAGCTCAAATAGTGATCACCCTTCAGGGTCATACAGCATAAAGGGCCCCTGCTTCCTTCTCCACCGGCCCTTTAACTGTTGGCTTTCCCCAAAACTCTACCCTAGGATCTTGGGCCCTTGTCTTCTCCCTCCACACATAGTTTCAGCGTCCTATAACATTATGTGGCCATGGCTTCCAGTATCTCCTATATGCTGAAAACAAAAATTTTTCTCCACAGAGCTCACTGCTGAGTTCTAGACCCATGTTATGAAGCTGTCTACTGGACATCTCTGTGTTCCTCCTCCTGTAGTCCTGACCCTAGTTCATGGCTCATCCAGTTAGTTGCCCAAATCAGAAACCTGAGAGTCAAACTTTCCTTCTGCCTCTTCATACCTAATCACTCTTTAAATCTTATGTATTCCACTTTATAAAACTTTTTCCAAACTGTTCCTTCTCTTTAAACCCCACCGCTTTAGTTCAAGCAGTTACTATTTTTCATCTAAACTACTGCAGTAATCCCCATAAATTCAACTTCACTTTCATCAACTCCTCCAACTCTTCTTTAGAGATCTTTCTAAAGTGTTACTCTCTTAAATAAACCCTTTTAATGCCTCTGTACTGCCAACAGGATACTATCAAAAATTTTAGTACATCCTATGAAGCTTAACAGTCTAGCCTCATCTCCAAAAACACCCTCTTTAACCACTCACATACACATTTACTGACACAATCCTTCAAGACTTTTAAAATGATCAAGCATATCCTCTATAAAGCTTACTCTAATTTACTCAATCAAAACTAATTCAGCTCTCCTCTGTGTCATCATTATATCTAAACCATGCCTTTATGCCGGGAAAATAGAAGGCAGCAGGAAAAAAGGGAAGACCATAGGTGCGACGGATTGACCCCATACAAGAAGCCGAAGGTACAAGTCTACAGTACATTGTTGAGTGCAGAGCATTGTGAACATCGCTAATTCATAGGCTCACTAAGAGTTGGAGCTGACTCAGCGGCATGTAACACATGCCTTTAACATTGCACTTTTCATACTACTATATAATTATTTGCATATATCTATGTCTTGTGTATCAGACCATGGAGATACTTTTCCTAGATCACTGTAAATATATACCTTCAGGTTGAGAAGAGAGAAGATAAATACGGTCATGAAAAAGAGAGTGATCTCTTAAAACATGAATTAAAACAAACAGGTTTTAATCCCCATCTCCTTGTTGTTCTTTTTCCAAGCTGTTCTTTACCTCAGAAATAGCTGGCCATCTAAAAAGATAAAATTTCCCATTATATATACACCTGGGAATAGTTACAGAGATCTAAGAGTCTGCTATTGCTTACAGAACACAGAAAAGAGGGGTCATTTGGGCATTTTCAAGGAAGACTCTAGGGAAGGTACAATATTAGCATTACCATTCTACTCTAAATGTCCCAAATATAGAATTCTAGCATTAGTAGGTGAAATTCACAGAGCTTTCTGTGACTCACGGGGATATGAACTCTGCTCATTCTGAACAGTTAAGAGTACCATGGCAGAAAAGCAGAGGAGCTAGAAGATAAGAATATCTATGGGGGAGTGAGAGGGTCAGAAAAAATTATAAAAATTTCTTCCACTCATCCTCATAGTGCACTCTAATAAAACAAGTTTAACAAGGAGTAGGTGATGACATACCAGTAAGGTTTCACAACCTCACCTGCACAATCATAAACCAATCATGAATACCACAGCCATCTGATCTGTTCTGGGAGATGGGCCCCAGCACTTCACAGCTCCTGGAGAGCTCATTCACACAAAACACAACATAAAAGGTGCCCTCTGGAGTTGCACAAGCTGGTGAACTTGAATGGAGGGGATTAATGCCAGCAGCCAATCTATTCTTCACTCCAGTTAATCATAAGAGATGGAAATAAAGAATTCTGAGGAGAAGTTACAAGATTAGGAGCCTCTATTGTAAATCAAATAAAAATTTGAATTCCTCTTTAGTCAAAACTACATGAAAGGGGAAAGGCATGCTAAATTATTTATGATTTAAAGGTTCTTACAGAATTTTTTCCAAGTGAAGACTAATGTACTCTTGCTGTTAACAAAGTCAATAAAAACCTGGGCCTCAAGAAAGATATTCAAAACAAAGTACAAAAGATCTACACTTGTGATATTCTATACGCCTTGGCTATTATACTTCAAGCCAGAAGACAAAGAGACAAAAGTCAAATGAAGTGATCGATAGCATCAGTAGGAAAAAGAAAATAAGGGAAAAAATGAAAGCTTGAGAGGAGATGACCAAAGTTCTTCACTCCTCTTCCCCCAAAAACCAAGAGCTAACATAAACAGACTTGGTCAATACCTCACAGAAAATTAATAGGGGCATTATTTAGAAAAAAATAAAAGCATTATTCCCCTAATAGAATATAAAAACATTCAAGAAAAGTAAAATGACACAAATTTTTGAGATATAATGTGTGATAGTTATCCCAGATTTTCCACTACCAGCTGTGGTCTTTGAGAAAGTAACTATATCCCTGAGCCTCAGTTTCTTCGTCTATAATACAAGGATTGGTACAGATTCTCTTTAAAGAACTCTTCTCTATGTTAACACTGAGTATTATCTTTTAAACTGTGTTGCAGTTCCCAAGACCAAGCCCAGGCTTGATGATTTGCTAGGAGGGTCAGAGGACTCCATATACAGTTGTGTTCACAGCTAGGATTTATTACATCAAAAGGATACAAATCCAAATCAGCAGAGGGAAAAGGTACATGGGGCAAAGTCTGGAAAAAAACAGACGCAAACTTCCAAGAGTCCTTTCTCAGTGGAATCATACAGGATGCACTTAACTCTCAGCAACTACTTGTGACAATATATAGTATATGTTCAGTGCTGTCTACCAGGAAGGTTTATTAATAGGCTCAGCACTCAAGAGTTTTTATTGGGGGCTGGCCATGGAGGGAGTCTCTGCCTATCAGTACAAATATTTCCAGACTCCCAAAAAGGACAGCAGGTGTTTAGCATAGCCATCCTTAGAATGGCCTGCTTGCAAAGCTGGCATCTGGGAACTTGACTGGTAAACAGTCCCCTTACTGATATAAAAGTTTCACTAAAATACTGAGTGGCTCACTATGCCTACAGTATTTGTGCAAACAAAGTGGTTTATGCTGAACATCTGCTTTGTCCTTGCATAAAAAGTTTGTGTGCAGAAAAGAGTTAACACATTAGGTCCGAGATTGGCTTTTATGGAGACAGCAAGCAACAGAATTTAGCTAAGCAAATGGATAATGCAAGGAGGCTTCAAAGAAATAATGAGGAATGAGAAGGGATAAAGCAGCAATCATTTGGACATCCTCAGGCAATATTATTAACAAAGCAACTGCAAGGACAAAGTAAAGAAAAACCACTCTTACTCCTCAAGTAAGATTCTCCCTCAACTAAAAGCTCTCTAGGAAATTCAGAAACTCACAGTATATCCTCCTCCTTTAGAAGGCAATCATCTAAGCACACTGTCCCAAGAACAAATCCCTGTTTCCCATAGGTTACAGGTGGCAAACACAAGCCCTGTGGGCCCAATCCGGCCCTCCACCTTGTTTCCACCCATCCACAGCACCGAGCTCTCACTTAACTGTTCAGGAGTAGTTACATTTATACAGTCCTAAAATCACATTCGGCCCTTTGAAGGCAACCACAAGGCTGATGTGGCCTCCAGTGAAAATGAGTTTGATATCCCTGCCATAGGTGGAAAACAGGACAGGGAACTATGGATTTCATTCTTGACTCTATAACCAGACTTTCTAGCTCTTTGACATTCTGAAGTTTAACTTCATCAATCATGCCATAAATACCTACCAAACAAAGGCAAATGCTCTCTTCTCCAGCTGACCTGTCTTGCAGAATCAAAGATATCGTCCAACATTATAGCACACTTACACAATTACCTGTTTCTCTCTTCAGTACTCTAGACACTCCAGAAGAGCATTCTCCCCATCTGGACCCTGTCTTTCTTTGTACACATCCTTCCTGACTATACTCTAGGCCATCTACCACTGATTTTTATCCCTATTTTTATACACCTTCTTTCCCATCAAAATATAGTATCGTCTTCTCCTAAAATAACCTCTCTAGATAAAAATGTCACAAAATAATCACTCAGTAAGTGACTTTTCAAACCATGAACAACTATGATCTTTCACTTTATTTTAATCTGTTGAAAAATGTTTTCTCCCTGCTGTACCAGCTAAAGAAACATAAGTTAAAGGAGAACAGTGGGTGGAGAATGGTAGATCAAGGCAACCATGGCTGGAACCTTGAAAGCCAGAAAAAAGGAGCTATGAAAAAGGCAGAGAAAAGAATACACGATCATAGCTAAACCCACCCAAGAGCAGAGGTAATTTCCAAATGTTCCTAGTTCTTCCCAGTATTCTACTTGCAGACTAAGTACAAGCATAATCATCTAGGAATGTGACTTTCAGCTCTTTTTAAATAGCATAACACTTCATTTTACCTCTCCAAAATACATGGTACCTGGTATCCCAATACTTAAAACACACAGGAGGAGTCAGTCTGTTTAAGAACTAGGAAACCTGATGCCTAGACTGCTAGGACTGTCTCTTTCTTCCTTTTAAGCACTCCTACAGCAGTCCCTGGGACACTGAGGAGGGATTCCGTGGGACAATTTGAGAACGTAATTATCTAGGGGATCATCAAGGCCCAATTAGAAGAAAATGAACAAAGAACGGCTGCAGTTTACATAGAGGCAAAGCTAGACTTTTTTAGCTATCTAAAATCCCAGCTACACACAGCTACTATCTTCTACTGTAATTTGAAAGTACTGAACCACTAAGTTGACGGTCAGTATGTATTAGTAAAATGAAGGCATGTATTTCCAATAGAAAACATCCTTTAGCTCAATATCCATGTTAGATACTATGTTACTTCAAAAGCATTTTCACATATTCTCATTCTTTTTATTTTTCTTTATTTTTAAAAATATAATACATATTATTTGTAGAAATTTTTGAAAATTCAGAGTAAAGTTTCAACGTTACTGCAAGTTACCATTTCATTTATTTTCAACATCATTCTATGATGCAGAGAGTATCACTGTTTTAAAAGTATGAAAATCCAGCCCTGGCTGGTATGGCTCAGTAGATTGAGCACCAGCCTGTGAACCAAAAGATCGCCGGTTCAATCCTTGTTCCATCCCCCATCAGGGCACGTGCCTGGGTTGTGGGCCAGGTTCCCAGCTGGGGGCATGCAAGAGGCAACTGATGGATGTTTCTCTCTCACATCAGTGTTCCTCTCCCTTTCTCTCTCTCTAAAAATAAATAAAATCTTTAAAAAAATAAAATTTAAAGTATGAAAATCCAAAGAACAGAGTAAAAAATAATACTCTAGAGTAAATTATAAGCAATCTGTATATATAAACAAAATTTCAATTTAAAATTAGTATGAGAATCAGACTGGAAAAATCCTTTCAAACTGGAATTTCAGGGAGATTCCCCACTGAAATGACAAAGTCAGAACTGATTTGGAAGACTAAGTAGAACTTGTGTTAGAAAGTCAGAAAGAAAAAGGGAGAACAGGCCAGGAAGAAAGAAGTGCATAAATAACATCAGGAGGGCCTGAAAAGACAGCATTAGTACTGACTACCAGATATGAAAATTAGAATAAAAGTAAAAGAAAACTGTTCAGGGAAGAAGCAGAAATTAGCTGGCAAATATTATCTCGAGCACGTAAAAGTCATCTCTTTCCACTGCTACATGATTAACACTCCTGATGAAGTCAGTTATCCTAGATAAGAAGTAATTCTTCCTAACTTTTGAAATTAGAGATAAATTTATATTAAAAAAATCAATTTTATTCTCACACAACATGACATGATTCTTAAGATGTTTAGCTTATAGCTGACAGTTTAAAAATTATTTTCTTCAAAAGAACTGTTTGAAAATTACAAGACCCTTGATAGATGACTTATAATTTTAGAATCTCATGTAAACTGTCAATTTTAATTTGCCCTTCAAAAAAATGCTAGTAAGTCATTAAACTATCACATTTGCCTTGTACTTTAATTCACTCCTCTTTTCTTTTAATAGCTAAAAAGGTGACTAGAAACTGGATTATCAACCATGAGTAAGGACTGGACTACTTACTTTCACTTTGTGGGCCCCATATCACAACTACCTACCTCCCAAGTATTCTGAAATATTAAGCTTTCGGTTTCCAAAGCAGGATTTCTACTTTAGTGTCAAGAAATAATCTTCATAAACAAATGTCTGAGTAGCATGATGACTTCCATATTAGATTTACTGATCACAGGATATTACAAATTACGCATAATCTTATTTCTTCTTTACCTGTTTCTCAGGCCTGTTCCATTGCCACAGCCCCCACCAACCAAAGTCTGTAAAGAAGGTAAAGCTGAACGGCTTAGCTGCTGCCGACTAGGGCCCCTCCTTCCACCGGGCATGTCCAGGAACCAGTCTGCTTCCAGTGCCACCTGTAGTTGCAACCCAGGTTAATGGTTGTCAACCTGTTCCAACTCTGAACAACAAAAAAAAATTATCAGTTTACTATTTTTAAACTCGGAAATGTGACAAAACAGCCAGAAAAACTGAGTGAGCAGGGCTTGTAAAACCAGATTTTCCAACATGCTCTCAGTGTCTATTACCTACTTTATTCTAATAAAATCACTACTCAAATTCTAATGGGTCAAGTCAGCAGCTTAAGTTCTGATCTAAAGTCTGTTCAGCATTAGGGAAGTCACAATTTGTGTCTTTTGTCAGTTGAGTCATAGTACATGAAAGATATTATAATCTGGTAGAAGTTCACAAGAAACACCTAATATAAACACTTCCAACTCCAATGTAATGTTTCTCAGCAAGCCACTTGAAATACAGGAGAATCAACACTGCCCAAAACGTTAGGTTTTGTTATTAAGGGATCCGGTTCTGAGATCAGATGTGTCACATGTTATCTGACTTTAACTAGGCGTTTAACCTCTGAGTTTCTTTATCAGGAAAAAACAAAAAAACAACGTGTTCCCACCTCCTACAGAGGTTGTTACCAGGACTGACAGCGATGAATGGAAGTACACTAGCAGACCCTTTTAACTCTGTAAAATGGTTCAAGTGGTATCTCCATATGTTTGAGTGAAAACAGTGGAAGGAACTCCAGTGGATGCCCACTCCAGAAAAACTTATGTAAAATTACTTAGAAATTACTGAAACTGAAGGATTAAAATATAAGTCACAGATGAAGACCTCACTGAAAAGAAACTGCCTGCATCAATCTGGCAAAATCATGGCTCCTCCCCGTATGGATAACAAAATCTGTTTCCTAAACAATACAACTTAAAAACTTAAGAATGACACCCCGTAAAAAACGAACAAACAAAAAGCCGTGGCTTTCGAAACGGTACTGCAAACTGATCGATGTTCCCCATTCCTACAGCTTTGGACAGTAGACTAACAAATGTCAGGTGAGACAAAGCATTCAAACCGCTGGATGTAGGTAGGGCTTGCCGGTCCTTGTTCGAACGTAAAGAAAAGTGTGAGGCAAAAAAAAATTGGGACGGAAGAGGCGAAATTATGCTGTAGGGGTAGGTGGGTGGTGAGAGACTACAAGCTTTAACAGACCAGCCCCTAAAGAGGGGACGAGAACCCGTCCCCACCGTGCCACCGAGGGAGAATCGAAACAGAGCCTGAACAGACGGACAGGGACAACACCGCAGGTAGGTAAAACTCACGCATGAAGGAAGCCCGGCCGGTGAGGCGGGATCCCTGGAAGGAGGCGGCAGCTTTACAGAATGCACCACAAGCAAGAGAATTCCAACCCCGCGTTGGGCCAGCTGCTTGTCCGTAGGCCGCCCAGCCCAGAGAGACGAAACAAGGTGTTCCGGCTTCAAGTTGCCAGACCCTCACACTGTGAGTCAGTGCCGGACACAGGGGTAGAGCTAACGCAAGATGCAGACCCCAGGGCCGTCAGCAATCAACCTCAGTCTCCATTACCACGGAGCTGAGCAGACGTGGCAGCGCACTGCGATGACGTTAGCTCTGCGACGACCGGCGTCCCTGGCCAGAGCTGGTTCCCGGAACTACAGAAGCCGCTCGGGGAACAAGTACCCCACTCCCTCCTGAGTGCACCTGCGCAGTGGGATGCGCCTGCTTCGCTAGACTTGTGGTCCCACCTTCCTGTCTAGCTCGGGCTAACGTATTTCCTTCTGCGGCCTCAGCCAGCCATCCCGTAAGAGTCATTCTTGTAATCTTATGGGCTGAAAGTAACAACTGTATGCAAGTTATCACTCCCATTTTACAGATTGGGGTAGGGGGGTTGGGAGATGTCACCTAAAGTCATGTCACTGCTAAGGAAAGGAGCCTAGTTCACGCAGTCTTGCTTCAGCAACCAGTCGTATTCTTTCTTATTGTGGAGGACTAGAGCTCGCCGTCTAGTGAAAGAGACAAATTGTAACGAAGTACATTTTGTTACAATAACAAAGTACAATTTGTTACGGTAAATGAAAGGTTAAAATTATGCCCAAATTCTGGAGCTAGCACACAAGATAGCGTAATAAATTTTGTGAGATGGTGGTGTCGATACCAAGGAAAGCTTCACAGAGAGCGTGGGGTTTAAAGCCCTGTGTACAAGGAAGGAACAGGCGGTTGATAGAATGGCTTTCTAGGAAAGGAATTGGCAGATAATATGGTAAGGAGATGCACAACATCATGGTGAAAACAGAAACTGTCAACAGTTTGGTATTAGAAGAGTGAAAGTATCAAAAGGAGCACTTGGGTGAGATCTCTCACTCTATAGATTTTAAGAGCCTTAAGCGTAAGCTCTTTGTATTGGGTATATGATTAGCTAACCATTATTGAGAGTCCTTTCTGGCACCAGACACTAGACTAATAGCTTTATATATTTCATTTAAACCCCATAATGCTTGATACTACCACTGTTACTATTTTACAGAAAAACTTAAGTTAGGAGACATGAATATGTAATATCCAACACGTCATTAAATATTTTCATTGTATTCACCTGTAGGTGCAAGGAGTTTGGCACATTTATTTTCTTTGTTACTTTGTTAACTGTTCTCTCTCTCTCCCTTTCCCTCTCTCTCAGCTCTGTGGCCACCCAGGCACTTGACACTCCATACTTTTGCCACCCTTACCCTGCTTTGCCTTGAACCTATGTCTTTCACCACCCCATCCCCCAACCTCAATGAGGCCTATTCTCTTCCCTGAGAACATATCGCCAATAAACTCTGCTTGCAGACTAATAGACTTGCAGATCTGCAATTCTTTACTGCATCCATGAGAAGAACTGAGTTTCTGGGAGTTTCTACCATAACAGTTGTATGATCACTATATACCTAAATATACTGTCCAGTATAATGTTGCCCACTGACATTTTTCCATATCTAATCATCCCAAATTTTATAAATTCCTATTATAAGGAGACCTGTGTTACACTATTGCAAGAGCTTGGGGTTTAATAGTGCTGTACACTATACTGTACAGGCAATATCTATATATACCTATATATCTATTTTATATACATACATATATACATTTTATACATTGTATATTCTATTATATAAAATATATATTTCATTGTATATATTATATATAATGTGTATGTAATGTGTATATATATACTTTTCCTCCCATCCTCTAAATTTTTCTAGATGGGCTAATAATTAAATTAACAGAAACTGATTAGCAGGAGAAACTCAAATTGTATGTAATGCATGCACATAGGAAGTTCACATAAGCATGAAAATTCCAAAGACAGTGAAGCACATTGGATATATGTGACATTTTGGACAAATGAGAAAAGGAGCAGGGGTAGGGTCTTAGATTTCAGAAGTGAGAATGGGCTGTAAGTAGTTGAGAAAGAGTGGAATACACAAGGCAGGCAAATTCTTACACGGTAACTCAGACACATTGGGACACCTCCCTAAAAGGCCGGGGTCTGAAGCCCTGTATTTACCGTCCCTAATTCAAATTAGGATAAAGCAAATGTCCTAAGATCCCCTGCCTGGAGTTACCTTTTCTATCTGAATCTGTTAAACAGGATGGAGGAGAGGTGAAGGTTTTTTCTGAGTCTTTTGTTTCTTAATAAACAGCTTAAAATTCGATATCCCCAAAGGCAAAACTTGTGGTTGAGGGGGGGACCCAAAACACCCAGAATTTATTCATTAAAAAAATGTGTACTTATTCTTTCATGTTTAATTCTTTTTTGATGCCTTTTAGTGCTTCTGTTGTTTGTTTCACTGCTTTCACATTGGCAAAATGTTTCCTTTCGAGGACTTTTTCATCCAGGGAAACAAACAAAAAAATCACTTGGGGAGAGATCAGGTGAATAGGGTGGGCGGAGCACTGGGGGGGGGGGCATGCGGGGTTTTCTTGTCAAAAACGCTCATCTGGTGTGGGCAGGTGCACTCATAAATCACCCATCATGAAATGGGCAAATGAGTTGAAAGAGCTTTCAAAAAGAATTCACTGAAACTGAACGCAGCCTCTCACGACAATGCCAGCTAGTATACTGAATCACATGAGTTCCTAGAACACTCACTTGACTGGGGGCGAGGGGCTGGGGACTGCCTGAACCACAGGGGTGTCGCCCTCCAGAAGGTAACTCCAGTTTTTTTTGGGGGGGGTCCTCCCTCCTATGGCTTGGCTCTAAACAAACCAACAGGAGTGCACTCGCCCAGCGGAACAGCACGTTAACAGAGCGGTGGGAAGCTCTAGCTTCCAGGCGAGCATTTCCAGGGAAACTTAGCCCCAAGCTGGGGCTTGTGTTGGAGGGAAGGAGGACTGCGACCCGCCCCCGCGCCCGTGGGGCGGCTCCCTCGGCCATGTTTGCGCGGGGCCGCGCTTCCGCCGGCGGTGCCGCGCGCGGTGCCGCAGCCCGGACTCCGCAGTGGCGCCCGGCGATGGAGCAGCCGGCGCGCTCCCAGCTTGGGCTGTGGCTGCTGTTGCTGCTCCTGTCCTTAGTGCCAGGCCGCCAGAAGGAATCAGGTGGGCTCTGGGAGGGCCGAGTTCGGGGTCTGGCTCGGTCCAGAGGCGCTCTCCCGCCCCCTGGCTCAACGGGGTCGCTGCACATGCTTGATGCTGCGATCGCAGTAACACCAAGTTGGGCACGGGGCGGTGGGGCAAAGGCGGGAGAGCGCCTTGGAGGGGAAGGTGAATGTCGGGGTATCCGGTGCTGCTTCTCCTGCCCAGGACTCTGGAGAGTCACCCATCCTCCAGAATTCGGAGTGAGAGTGGGGAGCAGAGAGAGTTCCCCTGCTCGCGCATAGCGGGCATCGCTCGCGCTCTGCACCCCCTAAAACACACTGGAGTTTAAATCGTGTGTGCACGTGCCCGGGGGTGAGAAGGGGGACGGACGTGCGTGTGTGTGTGTGTGCGTGTGTGTGTGTGTGCGTGTGTGTGTGCGTGTGTGTTTTCTTAGGCCATTACCAGAAGATATGAAGGGAGGGTCAATTGATTTTCTTTATAGGACTGAGGTTCATTAGTAAAAGGTGGGAATGGGTGTTACCAGTTTATCCGTAGCCTTCTGAGTACCAGGCATTAAGCTTGGAAAATTTCCAGTTTCTTGGTTACCTTAGGCCCTGAATAGAGTAGCAGGCCTGACATGAGTGCAGGGAAGTTACAGAATGAAGCCTTCCTGGCATTTCGTTTCCACCAGTGGATGTGAGGGGGTGTGTAAAACTTTTGGCCTTCTCTTGGTTCTGTCTGCTACTAGTAAATAAGGATGCTCAGGGGTTTTTGTTAACCTTTATTTACTTCACTTTTTGAAGGTTCAACATGGAAAGTATTTATTGACCAAATTAATAGGTCTTTGGAGAATTATGAACCATGTTCAAGTCAAAACTGCAGCTGCTACCATGGGTGAGTTCTTTGATTTGTCCTTGAGAATTTAGTTCTTGTCACAAAGAAGTCCCCTAAGATCTCCAGGGGACCTTGGTTTCAGTGGTCAGGGAGGCAAGCGTGTTTTGAAAGCAGACAGGGTCCCTGAGGTGGTTTCCTATTTCTAGGGCAGCGATTTTCAACGGGTGTGCCACAAGAATTTTTAAAACATGCAGCACCTGACTATTTTTTAGTCAGGAGCACTGACCTCTTTTCCTTTAGATTGTTAAATAAAGAAATGACAACAGCTAACACAATGATAGCTGTCTGGTATGAATGAATTAAAGTTATACCTATTTTTGTGGTGTGCCACAGAATTTTAGTAATTAGTTTATGTGTGCCACAAGATGAAAAAGGTTGAAAATTGCTGTTCTTGGGCATAGAAATGCCCTGGGATAGGAGAGGCCTCAGCCTCACCACTGACTCCTCGTGGGAGTCGGCACATGCACTTGTCTGTGTTCCCCAATGGACTGAAAGCTTCTTGAGGTCAAGGTTTGTGTCTTAATAAATATTGTTGAAGGAATGAAAATATTTATAAATGAATCTAATTATACTTTTCCTGATGGTTATTTTTAAAGTATGCAAATTAGAGCTAGAGTGTCAAAGAAAGAGATTTTGGAAAACAATACTCGGGTTCTAGTCCCAGATTGCCCATTAATTATTCCTGTGGCAAGCCACTTAAGTTGTCTGGGTCTCAGAGTCCCCATCCACTAAGTATCAGGAGCCTTTAGCTCTTCATTATGTTACTCCATGGCTCCTCAGAAAAATCACTTGATGCTTATGATACTTATTAAAAATTTACTGTGTACTGAACTTTATTAAAGGGATACAAAGTAGTGTAATTTCTGGCGATTGCTGTTAGGCTACAGACAGACCAGAACAAGGGAGTCAGACAATGTCAGACTACCATGCATAAACCACACCTTCTGTGGGATTCAGAGAAGGGGGAGTCAGTGGGGCTGCAGTGACAGGGAGGACATAGATGTGGCACGAGGAGGGAAGGTGGAATATGTGTCAGGCAGGGGAGGGGCAATCCAGATGGAGGGAGGAAGAGAAGTTGACTTGCTTTTTCCTTTTGGTGGCTTCGATGTTGATGATGTTTTAGATTGCCCAAGGTGCCTGTGGGGGAAAGGGTACTCATTCCTTCCCTCTATTCTTTCCCTCAGCTTACTGTGTTCTTTAACACTAAACTTAGAGCCAAGGAAGTAGGTAGAATGGTACCACTCTCTTGGCCTGCTTTCCTTGATGATTCCCGTTCTTTCCTAGTGTCATAGAAGAGGATCTGACTCCTTTCCGAGGAGGTATCTCAAGGAAGATGATGGTGGAGGTAGTCAGACGGAAGCTAGGAACTCACTATCAGATCATTGAGCACAGATTATATAGAGAAAATGACTGCATGTTCCCCTCAAGGTGAGAGTTATGAGGTAAAGATATCTTCTGACCTTATTACACATGAATTTACTTGATTCTGTTCTTACAAAGAATCAAATTAGGGGAAGGAGGTGGGGAGGGCTGGGGTGGTAGAGAGGAGAGGGGGGAAAAGGTAGAAAACTGTACTTGAACAACAATAAAAAAATAAAATGAAATAAAATAAAACACACAAAGAAGCCAGTTAAAGGGACCCACAGGCAAATCCCTCCTCACATTTCAGAGGACTGTAAAATGTGACAAGCTCTTTTCGCCCAGGAATTTTTTTTGCCAACTCCTACCAAAGCCTGTCTCTTCTCTCTTCGAGAGGCTTGGGCATATCACTGGTTGTACTGGCCTGTGCTTCTGCCCTTTCCCTTCTTTCCTGCATATTCCTGCCCTTTCTCGTAGCTGCAGAACACAGGCTGATGAGACCTATCAGGAGTGAGCTGGGCTGAAGGTGGGAGAAAAGCATTGATTGTCAAGGGCCAAGTATTGTTCTACATACCAAATATTTGAAGTAAGGTGGTGGAAAGACAAGAGGAGTGACTGGGGCTGCAGACTGTGCAGGATACACTAGCCAGGACTTCAGGTGTGAGACTGAGGTAACAAATCAGTGGGCTGAGGGCTGGTGGGGAGGAGGAGGGTCACGGACTGAGCCTGGAAGTTGGGTTTAGGCAGCATTGTATACAACACATGATAGACCTCCTTTTAGAAGTATTGTATTTAAAAAAACAACAACTCATTTTTATAAAATTACAAAAAGTATAAAACTCAGAGGGCATGACATTCCCTTACCTAAGATCATCTTTCTAAACAATCTCTATGCTGTTATTAAAAGTAAAATAAATGATCAGTATTGCAAAAAACATGGATCCACTTGAACATAAGGATTTATATTATTTGTTCTTAATAACAACTTTATTACCAGTTAGTACATTTTCATTGTCAAAATATGTAAAAACAACAACAGAAAGGGAAATAAAGATCACTTAGTATCTTATACACTGAGGTAATCACAATTACTTTTTGGTTATCAAGTGTCAAGAGAAAATAAGGTAGTAGTGGGGAAAATCATTGAGGTATTTTAAACAGACATTTGTTTCATTACTTGGGACAATAATAGAGACTCTAAGTACAAATTATGAGCATAGAGGAATTTCTAATTTCCACAGTGAGAAATGATGCGGACCCCCGCTTGTGGGGTCCATGACATTATGGATGAGACTCGAGACAAATTCACATGGGCTACCGAGTCCTGGAGGAAAAGGGACTGCACAGCCACTTTCTCAAGAGAAGAGTGCACCGACCCTTGTCTTGACAAGCTTTTATTGCTTTTCTGTGCACATTACATTGAGGATGGTTCTCATTTACTATGCACAGGTTCCCTTTAGGTGGTTACCTTTTACATAAAATGAAAGAGAGGATGCTGCCAATCACATCAAGGAAGAAGGATATTTGCAAATGCAAAGGGAAAAGTGGTTGAACTGGTTACACTCATCCTTGAAAGGCTTAGTATAGGTTTTAGGAAGTCACTTCAAAGATACGCAGTAATTGTTTTTTGCCTCAATTCAGGGTGAGGGAGTTTTAGCAAAAAGCAAGTCTCAAAGAGGCCTAGGTACAATGTGGGCCTGATTCCCCATGGGAGAACCTATCTGTGGGCGTGGATCCTGTGTGCTGGACCTCGCTCCCCACTGGCCTTTCTGAGTGGGAGCTGGGCCCACGCCACACAGAACAGTCTCTTATAGAGAAAGAAAATATGAATATATACATTATTGAACTTTGAAAGCTTACCCAGTGTCTAACAGTTAGCTGAACAATTTCCAGATGAAATGAAATACTTTCGAAGTTTCTGCAAGGTACATAACTCTATTTCAGACCTCAGAGCCTTTGGTAAAGATCAGAGGCTCTTAGAAATGTTCTTAAAGGAGAATAGGACCTTTCATTGATAATCAAATAGTCTGTATTTCTGCCCTGGCTGGTGTGGCTCAGTGGACTGAGTGCCGGCCTGCAAATGAAAGGGTCGCTGGTTCAATTCCCAGTCAGGGCACATGCCTGGGTTACAGGCCAAGTCCCCAGTGGAGGGCACGTGAGAGGCAACCACATATTGATATTTTTCTCCCACTCTTTCTCCCTCCCATCCCCCCTCTAAAAATAAATTTAAAAAATCTTTTAAAAAAAGAATTTAAATTCCAGGATATGTTTCTCTTTCTCCCTTCCCCTCTGTCTAAAAAAAAAAAATCAACAAAATGAAATCTTTAAAAAAAAAAGTCTGTATTTCTAATGCATTGAAAGTTCCCTATCCCAGGTATACACATAGCTAAGGAAAACAGAACAGAAATAGAATGAAAATATTCAGGCCAGTGTTCTTTTTTTTTAAAGTTTGATGTTTCCTTTATTTTATACAAAGTTTTCATGTAAACATTAGTTAATTTAAATTCCTCTTTTGTGCATAACACATATAGAAATCTTATGAGAATACATGTCATTTTTAAAACTCTACATAATAAAAGTATTTCTTTGTGTGTGCGTGTGTGTATTTTTTAAAAATTTTATTTTTTTATTGTTGTTCAAGTATAGTTTTCTGCCTCTCTTCCCCCCACCCCTCCCCACCACCCCAGCCCTCCCCACCTCCCTCCCCTGTTCCCACCCCACCTTGTTATTGTCCATATGTCCTTTATAATTGTTCCTGTAAACCCTTCACCCCTTTCCCCCATTAACCCCTCCCCTCTCCCCTCTGTCACTGTCAGCCTGTTCTCAATTTCAATGTCTTTGGCCATGCTTTACTTGCTTCTTCGTTTTATTGATTAGGTTCCTGTTAATGGTGAGATCGTATGGTATTTGTCTTTCACCACCTGACTTATTGCACTTAGCAAAATGCTCTCCAGTTCCATCCATGGTGTCACAAAGAGTAGGAGTTCTTTCTTTCTGCCGTATAGAATTCCATTGTGTTATGTACCATCGTTTTTTGATCCATTCATTTACTGGTGGGCACTTAGGTTGCTTCCAGCACATCAGGCCAGTGTTCTTAATGAAATGGACACAGTTGTATTTTTTTTTATTTTGGATTATTCAGTACAGTTTCAATCTTTTATTCCCATTCCAGCCCACCCACCCATCCCTCCCCTACACCGTTGTATTACATCTCAGATTTCTATGTAGTTATAAATAATATCTTTATAGGTCTAGCTCCTTTTAATTCACCCAGTTTCAGAAAACTATGTGAAATTTAAAAAATATAGTTCTGAGCAGAATAAAATGTACACTCAGAATTCCAAGGATAAGCTGAGAGATTTTGCTAAGGAACCACAGCACCATGTAATTAACACTGGAGACACATCATCATTTCAGAGATGGAGAATAATGGTATTTTTAAAATCATACCTTCAGCCTTGACTGGTGCGGCTCAGTGGGTTGGATGTGGTCCTGCAAACTGAAAGGTCTCTGGTTTGATTCCCAGTCAGGGCACATGCCTGGGTTGCGGGCCAGGTCCCTGGTTGGGGGTGTGCGAGAGGCAACTGATGAATGTGTCTCTCCTACATCGATGTTTCCCTCTCTCCCTCCCTCCCCCTCTTTTTAAAAATAAGATCTTTAAAAAAATTAAAATAAAACAGAATGATAACTTTAGTGAGGTATGGTTGACATAAGCTGCACACATTCAAAGTGTACAATTTGGTGGTTTGCTATAAATCAACACCAGAATAGTGAGCATATCTGTCCCTCCCAAAAGTGAACTTGTGCCTCTTTGCAGTCCCTCTCTCCCACCCCTCCCACCATTCTCAGGCATCCACTGATCTGCTTTCTCTCCTAGACTTTCCTAGAGTTTTGTATAAATGGAATCATTCAGCATGTGAGAAGACACTATTTAAAAAACCAAATGTGAAAGAAAATGTTTTAGCTGTTACATGCAAACGTACTGCAATAATATATATTTAAAACTTTAAACTAGTTTTATTTATTTATTTAGTATCAGAGTGTTAATATTTCAATAATTCAAAAAAGATGTACAATGAAAAGGAAGTTTCTCTACCAGGCTTAGACCAGTCTAGACCTTAGTCTAGACCAGCCTTAGACATGGTCTAGACCAGGCTTAGACCCCCTAGACTGCAAGCCCCTGAGTCTTCCTCTCAAGAGACAATCACAGTGACAAGTTTCTTGTATATCTTGCCAGAAATAATCTAGGTTTATATAATTACCTAAACTCATCAACAAATTAGAACATATATATCTTCTATTCTGCAACTTACTTTTCCGTATAACAGTAGATTTGGAAATTGTTTCATAAGAATATATAGAGAACACTTCCCTCTTTCATAGCTACATAATAATCCATTATATAGATTTCTTTAGTCTACTGTCAACTGACTTGTAAATTATTCCTTACCACTCCTCTTTGATTTTGAACTAATGCAAACAGTGCTGCAGTGAACACCCTTGTATGTATGCCTTTGAGCATTCCATGTAAATATGTCTGCAGGTTAATTCCTAGAAGTAAAATTAATTAATTAATGTGTCTTTTGAAATCTTCATAAATAGGAGCCAGTTGTTCTGCAAAGGGGCTCTGCCTACTTACACTTCCACCACCTTTGTGTCACGTGCTCAGAACAGACCTCACACCCTCACCAACATTGTGTTATCTGACACTGCCAATTTGATTAGCAAAAACTGGCATCTAGCGTCACTATATTTCTTTACTTTTTTTTGTCATGGTGATCCTTTACTTAATTTTCAATTGTAATATATTTGACACATTGTATAAATTTAAGGTATACAGCATGTTGATTTGATACATTTTTATATTGTGATATATTGACATATGATAATTACCACCTCTATCACATTACATAATTATCCTACTTGTTAGGTGATATAACTTCTAGTCTTTTAGCCAGTCTGGTGATTATGATGCAATATTGTTGTCTGTAGACACTGCACAGCAGGTGCTCGAATATTGGAATATGTCATTTGTAAGAGCTTAACTCCTGTTTATATCTATTAGCCTATGGTAAAATTGGTTTTGTTACACTTAAAGCTGTAGAACCGGTAGATGTTAAGTGAGAACTTACTCTACGGGTGCATTAGATCTCTAGGAATTATTACTGTAAGTATTACTACTCACTGTAAGTTTGTACCATTAAACAACATCTGTCCTGTCCCATACTCCCCATTCCCGGTTACCCCCGTTTTCATCTCTGTTTGTACAAGTTTGGTTTTTGAGCATTTCTTTTTTTTTCCAAAAAAGATTTTATTTATTTATTTTTAGAGGGGGGAAGGGCGAGACAAAGAGAGGGAAAGAAACATCAATTGATTGTTTCTTGCATGCCTGCCCCCAACCTGAGACCTGGCCCGCAACCCAGGCATGTGCCCTGACAGGGAATCGAACCCGTGACCTTTGGGTTTGCACAGTAATGCTCAATTCACTGAGCCACACCAGTCAGAGCCAGGCATTTCTTTATTATCAATACAGTTGAGCAACTTTTCTTATGTTTATGGGTCATTAATTTTTTTGCAGTTATCTCTTCATATATAAATCAGTGTTTTAAATCATTTGTTTTCTTGCTGCCAGAAAATTTTGGTCAAGCCTTGGAATGCTGCTCCCAGTACAATACTGGTGAGGACCTTGAAGGATGGGTCAGGAAGGCTAAGCTGTCACTCTGTCCTCTGTTTCCTGCCAGAAATCCTGTGAGGATTTATGAGGAGTCTAGTCAGCATGTTTTATTATGACGCTCATGACTGTGTACATAGCATTCGTTTTCTGGCTTGCAAAACTAATTTGGCTAGTGTTCTTCGTTTCAGGGTGAAGGTAATGAAAGTTTTCCTATCTTTCTTCATAAATTATAAGACTTACTAATTATGTAGAAAAAAATAATGTCTTGTGAGAAGTAAGCCCAAGATATTACAGTTAGAAAATTAGCCATTTCAGTTCTGATCAGAATTTGTGTCTTGCTTACTAAAGTATTACATATTGGAGAAATAAAGAAAAAGACAGGGAATGAACCGAGAAGTGATGGTAGGAGTAGCAATAATACTCCCTTCAAACTTATGATGATCCAGTTGGAAAATTAGAGTAAGTATTGGAAGCTGGAGTAGCTGTGCTAGGAAAGATGACGGTGTGAGAGAATGGGATAGTCTGTAGGAACACTGTTTTCAGGGGACTTGGCAGTGGCTGATAATGTGGACACTGACTTGTTTTTCTTTAAAAGTGTGCCTGGAACACTTGCTTGTCCCAGAGCTGGCCCTGCTCTGGTGAACTGGTACTGTTTCTGTTTGACAGGTGTAGTGGTGTGGAACACTTTATTTTGGAAGTTATTGGACGCCTCCCTGACATGGAGATGGTGATCAATGTTCGAGATTATCCGCAGGTTCCTAAATGGATGGAGCCTGCCATTCCAGTCTTCTCCTTCAGCAAGGTAAGTACAGGAAAAGCCAAATGAGAGGGTGCAGGGTGGTCCTGTAGGGTATGACTAGGTGATGATTGTCCTATGGCAGAATCTAATGGGTAATGGTGAGGATGAGGCCTGAGATCCAGGAATGGGTCTAGGTCCCTGTTGGCCTCACAGTAGTTGAGCAGGAAGACTAGGGAGATAGGCTTGAGGACCTGTAAGTAATGTGAGATTGCTTAAGCATCTGTAGGGCTAGGGGTGGAGGGTAGGGAAAGAGAAGCCTGAGGAATGTATAGGACGTCGGAGGGGGTATTCAGAGATCCTTGAGAGAGAGTGGCCCAAGAAAACTCATGGGCTTGGAATTAGAGAACACATTCAAAATATTTGTTGAGCTCCAACAATATATACATCAGCCACAGTATTGGTTGTCATCTGACTTGTCACTGTATCCCAGGGGCTTAGCAGGGCTAACAGTGAAACCGAAGGTGTTAGATAACTCCACACAGTTTGTGCCCTAGCAGCCATTGAGTGGATAGGCCTGGGATATTCAAGAGAGACTTGTGGGGGGTGATCTTTGGGTCTGGTTATGGAGGAATAGGATTACTACAACACATTGGTGGGCTTGGAGAGCTTGGGACAGTTAATATCTTGCTAGCAGTCAGATTCTTGTAAAGTGGTGTATTGGCAGGGATGAGCCTTGGTTCCCCAGAGATTAAGTATGAACAAGTTTGTGGGCAGAGATGGGAGAGGCCAGAAGAGAGCAGGCGGAAGATTCTTTAGGGGAAGAGTGGGTTTAGGAAAACCCTATGGACTTTGAGAAAAGAACATCATTTCTGATTTGGTTTTTCCAAAGCAGAGGGACCTTTTATCCCCATCTTTTCTTTATCCCAGTTTACTTTCTCTCTAGACTTGTTTATTTCCTGTATTGCAAGTGGGCTGCAGCCACAATTGTGTTGCATTTCCCATGAGTTAGCTTCATTTCTCAAAAGTGCTTGGTCCTGTTGTTTGTCATGAAACCCTTCCTGGAGAACAAATGGAGGGTCCCATGTAAGTCAGTAAGGACTTTGCTTGTTATTTATCTGTTGTTTCTGTGGATAATAAAGTCTGACCATCATTATACTAACTTTCTTTTCATTTTTACTTCCCTCCTTTTTTTAAATCAATGACTCCTAGTCTCCAAAGGAGGGATTTTAGTCTGCCAACTTTATAGTAATTGTGCAAGTTCCATTGAGAAGCTATGTTTGAGCTGCTTGATAAATCACATACCTTTTTTCAAGTATTTGAGAGAGAAGGCAAAACAGCATTTGGGTATGTAATTCCAACAGAAGAAACAATAGAGTTAGAGGTTTCTCAGTAGCCAGAGTTTTAACAGAAGTAACTATAAAAAGGGAACAGATGGTTTCAAACTTTTTTCAAAAGGTGTGGCATAACCCCCTTTACCCCATTCTGCCCATCAGCACTTCTAAACCTGATAGACGAATATCCAAGAATTTATTGACCAACCAATGTGAGCTCAACAGTGCCACAGTGTCGGGAAGTACTAACACTTAGTGAGTACATAATATGTGTCAGATACTGTTCTAAGCTTTTTACATGTATAACTCATTTAATATTCAAAACAAACCTATTACATAGATAGTATTATTGATATTATTATTTCTCCCATTATAAATATAAGGAAACTGAGGCATAGGAAGATTAATTTGTCTAGAGCTGAAAAGGGGTGGAGTCAGCATTCAGATTCAAATGATCTGTTTCAGGAGCCCACAGTCTTAACCACTGCACTGTATTTCCTAATTCTTCCTTTTCAAAAAACCCATCTAAGAAATAAGCAAGAACTGGTAAGACAGTATGCACTCCAAGTATAATGGCAGTTAAAACATGAGAGAGCTATGTGATCATTCAGAATTGTGTACATTATTTCCTTAAACTAGAAACCCTAGTTTATGTCCTAGGTGTATGTGCTCTAGAAAAACAGAACTTTGGGGAACTGGAAAAGTTGACTTTTAATGGGATCTCAAATTTCAGGATTCAGTGAGCACACACTCACTGAATTTTTGCCTTTTAATACCTAGAATCTAGACTTTGCAGACTAGGGAAGATATATTTTTGGCAATGTGGCAATAGGACCTGTAAGGAAGGCCTTTGTCCAGATCCTGTGGTATGAATGCAGTTGGCTGCTTTTCCCTCTGTTCTGAGACATTTAGAACCACCTTTCTGTTTCTGTTGAAGACGTCAGAGTACCATGATATCATGTATCCTGCTTGGACATTTTGGGAAGGGGGACCTGCTGTTTGGCCAATTTATCCTTCAGGTCTTGGGCGGTGGGACCTCTTCAGAGAAGATCTGATAAGGTAGGTCCTTTAGAGAGGTTTTGTTTGTCCCTCTTTATGGGTCTTCTTAAAATAAACAGCGTATAAATAATTGCTTTAAAATGACTAACTTTTAAGTTAAAAATAAAAGATAAAAATTGTTTATAGCAAATGTAATTTTATATGTGTTTGTATATATCCATAGAAAAAGAACAGAAGAATCTAATCTAAACTGTCAGTGCATCGGTTTGAGGGATAATAGGAGTATTTTCTTCTTTAAATTTTTCTACACTTTTAAAATTTTGTAAATAAGAGAGAATTACTTTTATAATTAGAAAAAAATGAATGGCCATTTTGCTGGGGAGGATAGAACATTACTTGAAGCAACATAAATGTGCTTTATAATTTAGAGCTAAGTCCTTTAAGTGGGAGTGGCTTGGGCATAAATGCCCCATGGGCATCTCAAAGGCACGTTTACTCCATATTGTCTCCGATACACGATTAAGACATGCCTTGGCCTGTTGCTTTCATCCCATCCTGCCATCATTTCAGAATTTATATTGTTCAGGTCATCTAAGCCATAGATATTCTTACCTAGATACATTTTACATTAATGATTCAAACAACCTTGGTACTTAACAAACTTCTGGAAACATAGTCTATATAGGTCTTCTCTCAGGTATAGGGGAAGCGATAACTTAATTTAACTTTTTTTAAAATATATTTTATTGATTATGCTTTTACAGTTGTCCCATTACCCCCTTCATTCCCCTCCACCCTGCACACCCTCTCCCACCCACATTCCCCCCTTTACTTCATCTCTATGTGTCATAAGTTCTGTAGCTCCTACATTTCCCATACTATTCTTGCCCTCCCCCTGTCTATTTTCTACCTACCATCCATGCTACTTATTTTCCATACCTTTTCCCCCTCTCTCCTCCTCCCACTTCCCTGTTGCTAACCCTCCATGTGATCTCCATTTCTGGGGTTCTTTTCCTGTTCTAGTTGTTTGCTTATTTTGTTTTTGTTTGTGTTTTAGGTGCAGTTGTTAATAATTGTGAGTTTGCTGTCATTGTACTGTACATGTTTTTTATCTTCTTTTTCTTACATAAGTCCCTTTAACATTTCATAAAATAAGGGCTTGGTGATGATGAACTCCTTTAACTTGACCTTATCTGAGAAGCACTTTATCTGCCCTTCCATTCTAAATGAAAGCTTTGCTGGATAGAGCAATCTGAGGTGTAGGTCCTTGCCTTTCATGACTTGGAATACTTCTTTCCAGTCCCTTCTTGCCTGTAAGGTCTCTTTTGAGAAATCAGCTGACAGTCTGATGGGAACTCCTGTGTAGGTTACTGTCTCCTGATCTCTTGCTGCTTCTAGGATTCTCTCCTTCATTTTC
>CM052539.1:102769533-102801052 GCA_028533065.1 Trachops cirrhosus | reverse complement strand
AAATCAGCTGACAGTCTGATGGGAACTCCTGTGTAGGTTACTGTCTCCTGATCTCTTGCTGCTTCTAGGATTCTCTCCTTCATTTTCACCTTGGCTAATGTAATTATGATGTGCCTTGGTGTGTTCCTCCTTGGGTTCAACTTCTTTGGGACTCTCTGAGCTTCCTGGATTTCCTGGAATTCTATTTCCTTTGCCAGATTGGGGAAGTTCTCCTTTATTATTTGTTCAAATAACCTTTCCACTTGTTGTTCTTCCTCTTCTCCTTCTGGCACCCCTATAATTTAGATGTTGGAACATTTCAAGATGCCCTGGAGGTTCCTAAGCCTCTCCTCATTTTCTTGAATTCTTATTTCTTCATTCTTTTCTGGCTGTATGTGTTTTTCTTCTTTGGTCCACTCCATTGATGTGAGACCCATCTTTCATTCCATCACTATTGGTTCCCTGTGCATTTTCCTTCATTTCACTTATTGTAGCCTTCATTTTTTCATCTAATGTGCAACCAAATCAACCAATTCTGTGAGTATCCTGATCACCCGTGCTTTGAACTGTGCATCTGATAGGTTGGCTATCTCTTGGTCGCTTAAAAGGATGGGTTCTGAGGCTTTCAATTGTTCTTCTGTTTGAGCCATCTCTCTTTTTTTTTTTTTTTGTCTGGTCACACCTGTTATGTATGAGGGGCGGCACCTTATGTGTTCACCAGGGTGGGGCACCCCAGTCTCTGGGTTGTCATGCTATATATGGGGGTGGGATCCAAAAAGGCACAATGGCGTTTGCTCCGCTCTGTCAGACCTCAGTCCCTTCTGCTGCTTCCCCCGAGCAAACTGGGCCCCTCTAGTGCCAATTCCTGTGTGGGTGGGCTTGTGCCCCCCGTGGGACTTTCCTTTTCAATCAGTGCCCCAAGGCTCTATTTCCCAGCACTGTGATCCTGGGTCGTGCACAGTGCCTTGCTTCACAATCGCCACCTTGCTGGGTCTGCTGGTTGCCATGCCTCGGCCGGGATCTGCCAGCCACCGCTTGCACGCCTAGGGTCTGCCTGCTGCGGTCTTGCGCACCCCAGTTGCTTTGTGCACCCCGGTTGCCTTACGGTCATCTGGTCCCAAAGCTCTCTGCTTTCTGATCCCTGCTCTGCGACCCGCACCGAGCTGTCCAACTCCGCCCCTCCTACCGGTCTGGATTAACGTGTCTATTTTAACTCCTTGGGTGCCCAACTTCCATATGGTTAAATTTTCTGTCAGTTTTGGTTATTATTCTGTTTCTAAATTGGTGTTATTTCTATCTTGGTTGTGCAAGGAGGCACAGTGTGTCTACCTGTGCCTCCATCTTGGTCAGAAGTCTTAATTTAACTTTTTTTAATTCAACTTTTTAAATTTAACTTTTCGTACTCTTTTTGTAACTCTTTTTCTACCTGCTATTCATATACTTTTTAAATCTAAAAATAACTTTTTCTATTATGAAACCTATACATGCTCATAAAAATTTTAAATATGTCTAACCTAGCCAACTTTTTCCCCACTTATCAATGTGTGTCAGTGTACATGAAGCTACCTCATTATTTTTAACAGATGAATAGTGTTCTTTTGCATAGGTGATAATTTTTTTATTATGTCTTTTGATAGACATTTATGCCATATAGATATATAATAGTACAAGCATACTTTGTTTTTTAATGGACTATTTGAGAGTATGTTGCATACCTTGTAATCCTTTACCCTTTAGTACTTTAGCTGTGTATTTCCTAAAAGCAAGGGTGTTCTTTTCTATAACCACACTACAGTTATCAAATTCAGAACACAATATTGATACAACACTTAATTGTCTCAATAATATCCTATATACAGGACACAGTTCACGATCATAGATTACATGTATTTGTTGTGTGTCCTTTAATCTGGAACAATTTTTCAATCTGTCCCTCTGTTTCATGACATTGACGTTTTGAAGACTATAGAATGTTCTTCAGTTGGAATTTGTCTATTTCTCATGATCAGATTCAGTGTATGCATTGTTGGTCCAAATACTGTATTTATGTACTACAGAAATGATTTTTTTATCCAGCTGCCCCTCATTAGTGATGTTGGTGTTGATCACCTGGTCAAGGTGTTATCCATTTCCTTCACTGTGTAGTTACTGTTTTCCTCCTTGTAAATTAATAAGCAGTTTATATGGAGATAGAACATGTTTTAAAATCTTATGTGAAAATGTTTTGATATCTTCCCCTTACATTCCTCATTTGAATTTATTCATGATTATAGAATTGCCGTTTTATAGCTCAGAGCCTTCCATTCAGAATCTCTAGCTACATGATTTTATTTTTTTACGTTGAAACTTCAATAGTCCGTTTGTTTATCCACATGCATTGGCCTGCCATTTTTCTACTTTTATCATCTTTTGGGAGTTTCTCTTCATTGACTTACTTTCCACTCTGTAGAAGAATTCACTGTCACTGTAGATTTAAAGATTGCACTCTCTACTGTCAGGGATGGGGGAGAGGGTAGTCAAAGAGGGTGGGGGCAACACCAGGCTGTGGTGGCCACTCTTAGCACTAGCCTGAAGGAAAAAGTCCTAAGGTTTGTATTTTGAGAGGTGGGCAGGAAGAATGAGGGAGAGGGAAAACAGAGACGATATATCATTCAAGTCTGTGTATATTACACACACCTTTCCCAGGGACCAAGGAAATTTATACTAAAAATTTGAGTATAAATTAATATACTTTTTGTTAGACAGTTTGGCAGAATATATCAAAATTTACAGTCTGTGTACCCTTTTATCCTGCTATTTCACCTCTACAATTTATCCTGAGGCGTTAATTAGACAAGTGTGCAAAGATGTGTGTATAAGGATATTTGCTGTAGTGTTGTTTCTCAAAGCAAAAAGTTGGGAACTACCTAAAAGCCCATCCATGAGAAACAAATTATTGCATAGCTATCAAAGGGAATACTGTGTGTGACTGGAAAATAAAATTAGTACAGGACTTAAAATCAGGGAATCTTGGTTCAAACCCTGGTTCTGTGTGACTGTGCAAATTGCCTAACCTCTCAGGAGCCTAGGCTGTAAAGTAATAATAATGAAACCCACTTCATAAGTTTGTGAGGATAAGTTAATAAATGTAGAAATCACTTAGAACAGTGTCCAGAATGTAGAAAGTACTATGTAGGTATTGGCTCTTATTATCTATAATGTTTGTCATTATAAGAATGTTGCCTAAGAGTGTGCGTGGTATGATCTCTGGTATGTAGAACAAGGTTTCTCAATCTTGGTGCTATTGACATTTTGGGGCCAGATCATTTTTTGTTCTAGGGGGTTGTCCTATGCATTGTAGGATGTTTAGCAACATGCTTTGGCCTTTACCCGCCAGCAGCGGCTGGTAGCAATCCCTTGGTAATGAAAATCAGAAATGTTTATAGACATGGCCAAATGTCCTTTGAGGGAAAGGGGCAAAATTACCTTTGGTTGAGAACCCTGATATGGAGAGATGATTGGAAGGAAACTCTTCACTGAAACAAATGTTAAATTGTTAAAAGTGTTTATCTGTGCATAGGGAAATTAGATGTTGCTTTCTCTACTTTTATTTTATGTTTTTACATTTATATAATTAGCACATATCATTTTCCACTGGAAAACTTATAAAACAAAACCCATTGCCGTAGTGATTATATTTTGGTGGAAAGGAATATGGGACAGAGTGCAAGAGAGTGCTGGCTTTGAACTGGACAATCAGCTAAAGATGACCCAGCCAGAAAGGGCTGGAGATAGGCCAGGAAAAATGGAGTAGTGCTGTCAGCCCAGAGAAATGAGCAGTGTGACACTGTGTATCTGAAAAGCATCTCTACCTAAAAAGTTTATACCCTAAATCTCATTATAGGAATATAGACCACCAGTCCCCCATTAACTCCAGCTCAGCCCTCCTCTCCTTTTTCAGAGAAAGCATTGAGAAAACTTCTGTGCAGGGTTCCTATGAAGAAAGTTAAGAAAGGTGAGCTAGTAGTTTCAGCAAGAAAAGCTGGTCGTGGTAATGTGTTCTGAGACCTGAGTGGCAGGGATTTTGTCTTTATGGAGCACTTAGTACAGTTTTGAGAATACCAGGGTGCTTTGCAAAATCAGACTAAACCTGATGATACCTCCTATGTATCCAAAACATGAAGGCAAGGAGTGATTTTTTTTCTGGCCCTTAATTCAATTTCTGATATTTTCTCTAGTTCTCTTTGCATGTTAATTTTATTAATAACACTCTACTTGAAGTAGAGAGGAAACCCTCTGAATTATAGAGCCCTAAAGATGTCACTTAGTGTTTGGGAACTTTGCCTTCAATGTTGTTAACTTCTTTTTTTTAAATATTTTATCGATTATGCTATTACAGCTGTCCCATTACCCCCTCCTGTTGTTAACTTCTTAATGGAGCAGCAGATGTGTAGGTACTACTTGCTAATACCTCCAGAGGAATGAAGTAATAACAAAAGGGGACACAATGTCATTTAGGGATTTTTCTTTGGAATAACCTGGCTTAGACTTATTTAAACTGAGAAGAACAGATACTGCACTTGATCTTAGCCAAAAGACCGAGAAGCAATCTGGCTCAGACTTATTTAAAAATGTAGAGCTCTGAACTAATTAATCCTCAAAAATGGTTAAAACACATCCTTATATAGTTAAAAAAAAAAGACACAGAAACTAATCAAAACCTATTTTTAGGTCAGCAGCACAGTGGCCATGGAAAAAGAAAAATTCCACAGCGTATTTCCGAGGATCAAGGTGATTATATTCTCTGGCATTTTACAAAGATATTCTTACAATTAATGTGTAAAATCTAAGTAATTTTGAGGATGTAGCAAACTCTAGCTAACAAAGAAAGCTAACTAAGAAATACATGTAGAATCATAGAATTTTTAGACTACAAAAGAACTCAAATTACTTGCCCAAATCACCCTTAATTGAACTGAAATTCAAAGAAGTAAAGTTCACTCAGTAATTCAGCAGATATTTACAGAGAGCCACGAGTGTGATGAGCAATGAGTACGTAACATCAAACAGAAAGGTGAGTTTTCCTCTTACCTGAGAGATTACAGTTTTCCGGGAGCAGTTTATGATCTTGCCCAGTCACTCTGCTAGTTAGTATCTCCTGACTACCCTTTTCATCAGTCCATGTGGCTGCCAAATAGTGATAGAGAGCTTGGGCAGAGACTGGTAAAAATGGAGAGGGCAGCAAGAGAAAGAGAGGAAGAAGGAAAGGGAAAAGGTGAGGAAGGACTGCATCTGTGTTGTTCAGCTCCGTATCCGCACTGCCAAGGTCAGTGTCTGCCACATAGACACACAATGACTGTGTGTTGAACAGATGAATACAAAAGAGACTGTGATGAGAGAAGGGTTTTGTAATTTTCTCGGTGAGTTCTTATCAGGGACCCCACACTCTGTTTACCTGAACAGTGGACTTCAGAGTGCAGATGGCTGAAGAGCTGCTGCTTACTGTTTCTTGTCAACTTCTCTGCTGCTCAAATCTTGGAATCACAGATTCTCAACTTGGGATCCATGTGTGGACCTCAAGGGTTTTAGGACTTTCTTGAACTTATAGGGGGATATGTGCATTTTTCTAGAGAGGGGAGTGCATAGTTCTCATCAGATTCTCAGAGGGTCTGTGACCCCACAAATGTCAAGACCATTTGCTACTTGGACCCTAGCAAGGTCTTTTTCTACAATAATCTCCTTTTAGTTTTCTTTTTCATTGAAATATTATCCTAGACTTCACAGAGCATACATAACAAAGGTCATGTAGCTATTTGGTGAGTGGTGATTACGTAGTCACACAGTTCTGGGTACTATTGATCATAGAGGCTACATGAACCCTCCTAAAAGGGAAGTCATTTCCTGGGATATGGCTGTAGTGACCAAAACAACATAATCTTAAAAACTAGATGCAAGCAAAGAAGGGCCAAATACTCCCCATCCCTGAAGGTAAAGTGGAACAGCCCCGGGCCACCTAGATGCTGCAGTATCCAGTATCCTTCTCTTTCACTATTAAAGTAGCCAGTGAGTTGTCCACCTGTGTGTACCATCATTGCATTAGGTCCAATTACTGCTTACCTTCCAGAGACTGGGAATGGTATTGTGGTGTAGGACACCACAACATATAGTTTTATTGCATTTGTTTCTTTTATAGGACAAGTCCAGAGCGAGATCCTCTCATTCTCTTATCTCGGAAAAATCCAAAACTTGTTGATGCAGAGTACACCAAAAACCAGGCCTGGAAGTCTATGAAAGTAATCACCAATCATCTGAATAGAAACTAAAGCAGCGAATATTCTCACTCAGAGAACACTGATTGCCACCTGGGTAGAATTTCAGATTAGGTTCCTGTCAATTGTGTGATGAATGTAGAGAATGTTGCATGAACTAGTGTTAGCATTCTTTTTCAAACTCACATTGCTTTTCTGGTCCATATTCTGAGTAGTAGTTTATACTACTTTGAAGGTTTAAATCAGAAGTCACAGAGTTTTCATGTAAAGGCCAGGTGGTAAATGTTTTAGGCTTTGTGGGTCATGAAGTCTCTGCCGCAGTTACTCGACTCTGATGTCACAGCACGAAAGCAGCATAAACAATGTGTGAACGTCTAAACTTGGCTGTGTGCTAGTAAAACTTTATGGCTCTGAAATTTGAATTTTATGTAATTTTTATATGTCAAACTGTTCTCCTTTGGATTTTTTGCAACCATTTGAAAGGTAAAAACACAGCCTTAGTTTATGGGTTGTATGCAAAAAACAAGCAGTAGGCTGGATTTGGCCTATGGACTGTAGTTTGCCAACCCCTGGTTTAAACCAGTGGTTCTCAACCCTGTGACCATACAATCCAACCAGAGAACTTGAAAATGATTCAGATGAATCAGGATCTCTGGGGATAGGGTCCAGGCATCTTCACTTGTTTAAAACTCTCTGAGTATTCTAAGGTAAAGCCTGCATTGGTAGGCTTTGGTTTGGAGCCCATTGCTGTCCTCTTAACTCTATGACTTCTTGCCTAACTCAAAGAACTTTAAGCTCAAAATGTACTTACCTGAAATTTCCACATACTGTATGAGGATAATACGAGAAAAAATATTTAAACTTCTTGTGGGAAAAATTAAGTGTATCTTTAAGATGGGCACACTTCCTGTATAATAGTTTTAATCAGACAGGAACAAATGAATTTTAAGAAACTTTGCTTAATAATAAAAGTAAGAAAAAATGTGTCCATTCAGCAGAACATCTACTGTGGGAGGCTGCAAAAAAAAAACAGGACTTGTTGCCCTCAGCCAGGAGTATCACCTGCTCAGGTGATTGGCATATGTGTGGATGGGTGTCTCCAATGCAGATGCCCCGGGGGCCACAGGAGTGAGCAGGAGAGAGTGCTAAAGGTCCAGTCATTGCTGTCAAGTGGGATAGGAGCCCAATTTACCAGCTCTCCTTTCCTTTTAGAAGGAAAGTTGAAAATCTGGATTTTTGTATGAAATATCATACTACCTATCAAGGTTGGCAGTGGTTTGAATACTTACTTCAGATACTTTGCATGGCCAACAAAATTTGTGCGTGATCTACACCTCTGAGCCTCCTGTGTGTATAGTTCACACAGAGTGAAATGCTCTGTAGGCCATGACCTCTGAATTCACATGGCTCCGGGGAGCTTAAACTCTCAAATCAGACAGACCCAGGTTTAAAAATGTAGTCCTACAACTTAGGGCCATATGACCCTGAGCAAATCTTCCAACTTCTCAAAGCCTTGGCTTCTTCATCTATAACATGAGGTAATAATGCTTCCTAAGTATATTTATTATGAGACTTAAATGAGACCATGTAATTGAAATGTTTCCCTTGCTTGCTGCAGAGTGGTCTTCAATAAATGCTACTATCAGTAATGCTAATAACTTCCTTTTCACTTAAAGGATACGTTGGGAAAGCCAGCTGCTAAGGACGTCCATCTTGTGGATCACTGCAAATACAAGTAAGACGTCCTGGACTCCTGACTCTTGGTTTCCCTTTTGCTTTTGGAATGGCTGCACTTTGGGTGAGGACTTTAATGCCAGGGCCCAGCTGGGGTTTATGAAAGTCACGACAATTCATTTAGCTGTCATTTACTGAAAACCTGCTGTGCACAAGGCTCTGTCATAACTTCTGTGGGAACTGTGTAGACGATGAAATATAGTCCCTGCTTCCCTAGAGCTTGTGTGCTAATCAGAGTGATGGGGTTCCTTCTCTCCACACCCCATCCAGTCAGTAGCTAGAGTTAGATGAACCATTTACCAGGTTTATAAAATAGTTTAAGGTTCAACAGGAATAAAGCTTATGTTATTGAAATATTATATTTAAATGTCAGGACTAAGAATCAGAAGAAGAGGTAAAATCAGGTCAGGAGGGGGACAGTGACAGGATTCAGAGAGATGAATGCTGATCACGGTGCACAGCGGGAACCACAGCGAGAAGAAGCTCTGATTGGAGACAGGGGTGCATGCATGAGACATGTTGGAAAGAAAATGTTCTTTTTAAGATAGTTTTTTTTCCAGAATGTATTTCTTCGAAGACTGATTAGGTATGCCTGATTGTCCTCTCCAGACTTCAGAAGAGGGAACAGGGCAGCCTTTGACCAGATGGGGTACACTGTGGGAAAAACAAACCTTAGGGGTGGGCATGATGAGTTGGAGACATTAGGCCTGTAATAGCTTATAGCAAAGGGTGTGGTGTCATTTCCAGCTGAGCCTTGAATCCTCTCTACCTAGCACCCAGCTCCTGGCTCTATCTAGCTCTGCCTGGAGAAAGTTTCCCCCTTTCCACCTCATCCTGACATTTACAGGAATAACCTACAGCCCCTGGAAAAGCAGGTTTATGGAAATGCCACAGTGACATGCTGATGTGTCTTTGAAAAATGAAGAGGAAGGAGAAGGGAGAGGGGTCAAAAAAGGAGAAAAGGGGAAAAGGGATTAAGAAAAAAGGTCATATTTATGGGAGCAACTATATAGTATCAAGTATATTCTGCTCTTTCTTTCTCAGGTATCTGTTTAATTTTCGAGGTGTAGCTGCAAGTTTCCGGTTCAAACACCTCTTCCTATGTGGTTCGCTTGTTTTCCATGTTGGTGATGAGTGGCTGGAATTCTTCTATCCACAGCTGAAGCCATGGGTTCACTATATTCCAGTCAAAACAGATCTCTCCAATGTCCAGTAAGCCACTCAGTCCCAAGCAGAGAGTCTAACGACCCCTGTAATCCACCTTTAAGTCCCTTGCCTTTCAAGGCATATACTTCTGATGACTATTTCCACTGAAAGCTTTTTCTTTATTTTGTTCACATAGATATTATTGCATTATTATCCAACGATTTAATATGAAAAAGTCCTGGTTCAAAATGTGACATTCAGACAGTATTCAGTGAAAAAGCTCTAATCTCTCAAAGACTAAAGAAAGGGATATTTAATGTTATTATATTATCTAAGGAACTCTACATTTTGAGCAATTATCCCACTGAAGTTGAGGAAAATTTCCTCTCATGATGAGAGGGGCTAGAAACATAAGGGGACCAGAGCAGGAGATAAAAGTTTTTTCTGTGCTATTGATTTTTAAAATATATGTATTTATTTTTAGAGAGGGGAAGGGAGGGAGAGGGAGAAACAGCAATATGTGGTTGCCTCTCGCACTCCCCCTACTGGTCTGCAACCCAGGCATGTGCCCTGACTGGGATTCAAACCGACGACCCTTTGGTTTGCAGGCCTGCACTCAGTCCACTGAGCCACACCAGGGCCTGCACTGTTGATTTTTTGATGTGTATCATTGAACATCTCTCTATTTTCTCAGATACGTCCCCAAACTACAAAACATTGCCTTTAGCCTGTGTGGGGACTTTTTGTTGTTGTTACTTTGTACCTGTGGGGACCCTGATATCTTTTCTTTAAAAAAGAAATAATCTACCAGCAACATACCTAAAGATTAACCATAGAACTCAGCCTATGGTCTTTCTGATTTAGTGCTAATAAACTTGCTCTGTATTTCAGAGTCGAATCATTCTTTCCATTTTAGGGAGCTGTTGCAGTTTGTAAAAGCAAATGATGACATCGCTCAAGAAATTGCTGAAAGGTAAGCTCTGTTCATTTCTCCTTTTCCATTTTACCCTCTCCATTTTGCTCTTGCTAAAGTTATGTGAATGTTGTTACCATGGCACTACCTAGATTTGATCCTTATTATACAGAGATAATCAGAATTAAAACAGTTTGGGGGGAAAACCAGATGTCTCAAGCCCATTCTTTGTAGAAGTACACTGAAATCATTGAGGTAACTAATCAAGTACTTTTTCTGAGCATTGGCTGTTTACATGCTTGTTTTTAAGAAAAAAAATTAAGTTCTATTGCTAAGAGCATATGTGTGGATATGATGTCTAGAGTGTTCTGAGGATCAAAAGAGTTAATTCATATAGCCCAGGCCAGTGGCTCGACTGTTTGGAGCATTGTCCCATACACCAAAAGGTTGCAGGTTTGATTCCCAGGTAACCTATTGATGTTTCTTCCTTTCTTTCTCAAATCAATAAAAACGTGTCGTCAGGTGAGTTAAAAAAAAGAGTTAATTCGTATAATGTACTCTGAACAGTGCTTGGCACAAGGTAAGCACTCATGAGCTATTATTAAATGCTGTGTTTTAAATGTTCTTGTTCATCTTGTCTTTAGGGGAAACCAGTTTATTGTGAACCACTTGAGGATGGATGACATCACCTGTTACTGGGAGAACCTGTTGACTGAATATTCTAAATTCCTGTCCTATAATGTAACAAGAAGGAAAGACTATGATCAGATTATTCCCAAAATTTTGAAAACTGAACTCTAATAGTCATCATTGGACCAAAGTCCTCACTGTGGCAGCAGATCTGAGATACACTGTGGGGGGAAGCTTAACGTGTGTGTGGCATCTATGCCCTGAATAGTGTTATCAAGCCAAATATCTGATTATCCTTATCATGCTTCACAGAGCAAATCTTGAGAAAGATCTAAAATGTGTATAATACAGCTATGAAACAGATCAACACTTTGGCTGAATAAGGACCAGAAATTATGAAATGTGGGTTTTGAACCCAATTCTACCTTACATTTTCTTAGGACCAATCACAGCTTGTGCCTCAGATCATCCACTTATGTATGTTCATCACTGTGAAACTGACTATGTCCATGGGATGATGTCTTTCGTCCCATTGTTTGGAGCAGAAACCCAGTCATTTGACACTAGTACAACTCATCACCGCAATTCTGCAGTTATTCTAGGCTTGATCTTTAATGCTGTATTTTAATATAAGGAAGCCTTATATGGTTTGTGAAAAATACTTAGGGATTATTTCCTGAAAGGTCTGAGGAAGCAGTAGTTGTGCCATGCAATGACATAGGAATTCTCTTTTTTAAAAACATAAACTCTTCAGTACTCAGGAGGTTTTTATGATGCCATATAGAAAGGGGCCAGTTGCGTGACTAATTGCAATTGGATCTCGAATTCCTTTTGTGCCTTCACACCCTTCTTTTTATGGTCTCTTAAAAAAATAAAAACCTCTTAATAAATTTAGGAAGTAGCTCTCGCTTTTCAAAGGAACTGTGCATAGAACAGCCAATTCTTCACTCTTTGCACACCTTTAATACTTTTCCTCCAGTTGGCAGCAGTCCATCCTTTCATAGTTTTGCAGGGACTGGCTTTTCCCTTTTTGAAATAGACATTTGGACAGTAGTTTAATCTCCCGGGATGCTCATGCTAACATAGTCAAAAATAAAAAATTGTTGGATTAAAATTCATATAATCTGATGACTCAGAACCATCCTTGTCCTTTAAACCCAACCTTTCTACAGAGAAATCAGTTCTTTCCCTTTGACTCCTGAGAACAGGTTGGTATTACTTGGTTTCAAAATTAGTAAATGTGAGATTCAGTCATACAAACTCAGGATTTTATTCCATTTGTGGGAATGGCCTTATAAACTCCCTTCCACAAAAATGTAAGCCTAAGGAACTTCTTAGAGGAGTTAAATACCCCCGGTAAGATCATTGCATGGAATGAGACAGACATTTAAAGTTGAATATTTTGAGTATTAAAAATTACTAGGGATTGTGTGCTTAGGTGATATAAGTCTAGCAATAAGAGGTCCAGATTTCTGAGTTATATTATGGTTTTGCCTTGTCAATTTGAGGTCCTAATAGATATCATCATTCTCTCTGTATTTTACTTCTCCTCTGACTAAACTAGTGACAAAATTTTCTGTCCTTTGGAATAGGAGCTGGAACACATTTCCCTGGGAGTGTTTCCCATTTTCCTTTAAGTTCCAGCTCAAGCATCACCTTCGCTGGGAAGCCTTTCTTTTATTTCTCTAGGCAGTTAGGGGGCATCATAATACTTTGCTCATGCCTGTATTATATGGCGTCACATTGTATTGTAGTTATTTAACTATTTCTCCTACTGTTCTGTGAGCTTCTTGATGGGTGAGAATCATATTTTGCTCGTGAAGCCTCCGTTATCCGGTACAGTGAATGCTCACACAGAGTAGACACTAAAGTACTGTTGGAAGGGTCAATGGGTGAATGGGTGGATGGATGGAGACAGCTGGTTTAATTATATCCTACTTACAGATTGTATAGCTATTGGCTCCAATGGGTGACTGCTCAAGACTAACAATTGGAACAATGCAAATTATCATCTGCCCTTTGCGGAGTCAATAGGTCATCTTTGTATTTAAATACAGAAAATGTTAATCATATTTTATACTTAACTGTTTACTTGATGTGGATGGTATGAGGATGGTGTGTAACAATACGTAAAATATATGTTTTTGAAAATAATTTTTATCCCCATAACTTTTGAAAGTTATTTGCTGTTGTTAATACTAGCTGGGTCTCAAACTTGCCCCTTCCTCCTCAGTGATCTAAAGACCACACTTTTTTTTTCAAGGAAAGAATATAATTTAGTTTCTTTGAATGAAATGGGATAGTTGGATTAACACAAGTTATGCTTTTCCTTTCTTTATTTGGTGAGTGTCATCTGTGTGATGTTGTCAGTGGCCCACCTTACACCAGTTAGGTCAGGTTCTCTTAGTCGCTAGGAACAGAAACTGCCCCCAGCGAGATTAAGCAGAAGAACTTATTAGAAGGATATGAAGGCATGTTGAAGAACCTAAATGAGTTTCATAGCAGTTGGAAGGGTAGACAGCAAGACAACTCAAGGAATCTCAGCAAGAGTTGTGAATGATAGAATGCCACTGTGTGTAGTTCCAGAGTCTGCCAGACTGTCTCAGCCTAATATTCCCAAGAGAAGACAAAATTAATGGGCTCCTTTGGGTCATCTCCAAAGAGGATGGTTTTCTATCCTTTATCCGTCACCCCTATATTGACAATGAACAGTAATACACACATACATAAAAAATCATCTTCCCATGCAACTTAAGTGAAGATGGCTTTCACTTAAGATAATCCTACTACATCTAGCGGTAAGGTGTGAGTGAGGCAGAGGGGCAAAATTACAATTCTCATTTAATATTTATCAAATACTTTTTGAGCATCTATGCACAAACAGTGGGAGATAAGGAGGTGAAGGAGCTGTGTAGTTGAGATGGTAATACTAGAGGCATTAAGCAGAAGGTGATTAAAATGACATGAGATTAATTATTTATAAGGCCAGTTATTCAAAAAGACACTAGATTCTGAGTTTAGAGGAAGAAGCAGTTTTCATCTGGTACAGATGGGAAACTTCATGGAGGTAAAAAGTGCGTTATGTTTTGAGGGATGGGTAAATGAAGTGGTTCTTGGGAGTTCTCAAAATTCATTCTATCTATGGAAACAGTCTGTATAACATGTAATACAATAAACTAATGTGACAAGGGCATTGCTTAGTGAACATAGTAGTGACAGGGAAATTTTTCACCCCTGGGAGAAAATTCATGATGCCAGAAGATGCTATTGAGTTCTGTGAGAAGAACTCAGCAATGAGGGCCGAGGGGAGGAGAATGGTATTTCCAGGCACAATGTGACTGTACTGAAATCCTTCCCTGATTCCTTCATTTGGGTGGCAAATGCACATAGTGGGAGAAGAGAGCTGTATGTTAAACAGAGTGGGCCAAGTAAACCTCATAACGGTTTTTTGTTTATTATTGCTCTGAGGCCCTTCAAAAAGCAGACCACAGAATAGAGAGAGTGTTTCTTTAGTGAAAAGAGGGAAGACCCAGGGGCTTGGAGAAGCGGGAGTGTGGAAATGTGACAGAGTCTTAGGAGATGTGATGAAATAACAGTGAGCAGTGGCCAAGGGTCTAGGATCTTCTTGAGGTACTGTCTAGCAAAGGGAAACTTAAAACTGAAGCTCCAGTTACACAGAGGAAAAGGCAGCTATGGAGTTAGTGAAATTTGTCTGTTAGTATGACCTCCTTTGTGTCTATAAGGTAGTGAGTCCTGGAGACATTTGAGTTGTGTATAAATTTTTTCATTATTATCTGCCCAACACACCCGCCTCACAATTCCAAGTCCTCCCTCAGCTCAGGATGATTCTTGGATCATCTTAAGCATTTAGGTTTTTCCACATATAGACTAGAAAAAATGCATAGCCATTTTCTTGTGACTTTATCCTGATACCCTCCTGAGCCTATTGCCATAAGCAGTCACCTGGAGGCAGAGCCAGGAGTCAGGGGATCTGAATTCTTTGTTCAACAGTGAATGTGCCAAACATTGCGCTAGGTCCTGGACATAAAGATGAATATACATGGTCTCTGACCTCAAAGCTGCTCTACTAAGACAGTGAATAGGAAGTTGTGATGCACTGTAGGAAGGGAGATGAACCTAATCCTGTCTCCCAGACACCAGAGAAATCTTTCTCATATGTCAGTAATTCAGCTAGTCTGGTCAGTTCTCTGGCCTTATCTATCAAATTCCAGCTGTTGTGAGCAACAGAGCATTCCCAAAAGTTGTCACACACATTCGTTTTTCCACAGTGGTGCCAGCTTCATTTGGGTAGACCTCCCAAAAAAAACCATTAGTTACACACAGGTTACATGCAGAAAGGGAGAGCTTGTGTGTTAGAGCAAGCAGAGCAAGCATCAGGTGCAAAGTCCTGTCCACTGGTGGGTTTATGGATGGAGAAGCAGGCATAGATCTCAGGCCAGGGGGCTACAGTGGTGGCATGTATCTAGTGGAACCAAAGCTAAAGCCCTATTGGGTTCCAAGAGTGACTCCTGGTAAAGCCAAGCTCAAGCATCAAATGGTGGAAGCTCTGTTCTGATTGGGTGGTTCAGTTGGTTGGAGCATCGTCCCATACACCAAAAAGATTGCGGTTTTCAATCCCCTGTCAAGGTGCATATGGGAGGCAACCCATGTCTGTCTGTGTTTCTCTCTCTCTTTCTCTCTCTCAGGGTGCATATGGGAGGCAACCCATGTCTGTCTGTCTGTCTGTCTGTCTCTCTCTCTCCTGCTCTCTCTAAAATCAATAAACATACTCAGGTGAGGATTTAAAAACAAGAATTGGAAGCTCTGAATTTTTATAGCCCACAATGGGTAGTGTCCCACTCATATCAGTGTCCAGGTGAAGTCCTTACCTGAGTGTTCAGACATGTGTTTTTGGCATTTCAGGACCATCGTACGGGCTGGCGTTCCTGTCACACCCCATTACCTCAGTTCTGAGCATCATGCCACTTGACATAACTCCCATGGCTGACAGTGATTCCATATTGGATTCTTGGAAAACATCCATCCAAAGTCTGCTCTGCTTTTGCTCTATACACCATCAAATTCCAGAACTCTATTTACTAAAGAGTGTTTAAGTTTTGAATTACATCTAGAAAGGAATAAAGGAGGGGTAGGGATTGGCAAATATGAGAAAATATGTTTGGTTGTTAGCAAGAATTTGAGGTACACAAACCAGTATAGACTTTTAAATACTTGTGTTTTAATAAAAGCTACACTTTGAAGCTTGTTTGCAGAGGCTGCACTGATGGGATATTATTGCTGGACTATTAAACACGCACCTGTTATAAATTCCAGAAACTGTCCTTCTGGCATTTTGAGAAACAGTAGGAATTGCGGGATGGAGGGGGAGGCGTAAAATGCGACTTGTAAGAAACTGCCCAAAACTGATTATTCAAAGCAGTGTTCTGGAAATCTCAGCGTATTTGGAACCAAGAAACCCTCTTCAATGCCTCGGTTCTTTCTAGAAACCAAAACTTGAACGAGTACGAATGGAAAGGCCCAGGAGGCTCCTCGTGCCGTGATTGGGTGGGTTGGGCTTGTATTTGCACAAAACTGTCCATATTCCCCTTATATTGAATACTGCACTCTCTTACTCATTTCTGTGGGATTTCTGGCGTTTTAAATACTCTAAATTACTTCAGCCTGTGACCGTACCTGCCTCACCGAACGAGCCGGAGACCCAATATGGCCCTGGAAACCCAGAGAGGCGAGACCAGAGGCCGAGCCAAACAGTGCTGAGCCGGGCTACTTACTGCTAACGCACTTCCGTACCGCCACGGTCCGTTTCGCCTCCAACCGGAAGTGTTTTCCAACGTGTCTTCGCCGTCGCTCCGCCCCTTGGCCTTTGCTCTGGTGAGGCGGGACTTCCTGTCTCCTACGTCGAAGAACCTCCAAAGTGAGACGCGAGTGCCGAGGGTTGGAGTGTCAAGACCTGTGGCAGTAGATAAGTTCGTACCTAGTGAACGGGTATTCACCCACTTGTTCTTGTAGTTATCCTTGCTGTTCTCCCACGGCGTCTCCGAGAGGCCTTGGAGCCCCGAGAACCCAGGCTTGTGTCTGTCCGCAGGTTCGGAGAGGGCCATGGAAGTGCGACCTCCGGCGCCACGGAGCTTCCTCTACCGGGGACTGGGTCCTTTCCCCCGGGTTTTTGCTGCTGAAGTTGTGGCTGCTCGTTCTGTGGCCGCCGATTCGGAAGTCCTTGTGGAGGACCAGAAGCTTCCTTCCTACATCTCGGAACCTCGTTATCTGGAGTCCGGATGGGACCGCCTCCGAGAGCTGTTTGTTAAAGAGTAAAAGTGCCTGGGGCCTGTGGGGAGGGACTGCGAAGGAAGTACCCTGAAACCTGGGTCACCCTGAAGCGAAGGACCACAAGGTGTTTGGGTTTATTTTTAAATGGGATCTGGGCTTCTAATATTTGTGCCCCTAGCTTGCATCCTGTCATTCCCTGTGATAATTGTGTTGATGACAGGACGGATTTTAGATGGTAAGGGTACGACTCATGAATGGGAGCTTTTAGGGATATTTAGGGAATATAGTCTTAGTGTAATACTCTGATTTTACAGATTAGAAGAATTGGACTGAATTAATTAGTGTCAGAATTGGCTCTGGAACCCACATCTGCAGGATCCTATTCCAGTATTCCTTTTGGGATTTCACTTGATTCCAAACTTCTATATTTGTGTGGAAATACTGGAAGTTGGAGAGATGGGCAGAGGGCTGTAAAATTCTTTTTCTTCCGAATAAGGAATATATAAAAATAGCACCTATTGTCTCATCATTTTATAAAAGATATTAGCTGGGTAACAAATGAGGATATTTCAGAATAAAGGATGATCCTTTGAATTGAATTAACTTTAATGAAAAACTGAGGATATTTCATTCACTCTTTGGTTCATTTTATATATTTATCAATTACTGGTGAAAAGTTTGCCCTTTTATCAAGTACTTTACCATACTATACTGTGTTAGAAAGTGTATAAATTAATGTTGAAGATTTATTATGTTGCTGAGGGGCATATAGTTGGGACAAGGGAGTTGGCAGAATTATATTTACTTTATTTAGATTTCATCATCTTTATTTTAAAGATAAATTAGCCTTTCTCATTGGACCTTCCAATATTTAGTTGAGATTCTTGTGAAAGATCTAGGTAGTATATAACAGGAGGGTGGGTATTTTGATAAGCTTTATAAACCAGAGAATGTTAGAGCTGAAACAAATGTGAAAGACATTCTAATATAACTTCCATGCTCCTTTCCATCATAAATGAGGAAAGCAAGATTCACAGAGATTGTGATCTGGCTGCAGGTCACTTAGCAGTGGGTGACGGAGCCACAACTCCATTGTTACTACTTGGAGTCTAGGCCCATGCAACGACTGTGCCCCGTTTGTTTTTCACTATTCATTAGTGGCTTGGGCCAACCATATAATTTCTTAGAGCCTCTATTCCCATATTGGTAAAATGTAGAGAAATATCACCTGTGTCATGGAATTTTTCAGAAGCTGAGAAAGTACAAAGTATGTACTTCTGCTTGTTAAATCTTAAGCTGTTTTTTATTTTTTTCTTTTCTAAATTCTACCATAGGCCATTTTTTATGTAAATGTTGATCTTATTCACTATAAAGGATAAAATATAAAGTTCAAATTATAGTTTTTCCTGTTGACGTAGTATAAGAATGACAGTTTTCTAACAGATTTAGATTTCTCTCATAGATCCAGAAACTAAAGACTCTGATTCTGATATCAGAAATGTGGTTATTGGCAATTAGACAAACACTTGTATAGTCACTGAAGAAGCAAGTTAGTAATGTAAAACAATTAACATTTAATAGTTTACTTACCTGGTAGGATCATTATTTATAGTAACTTAATACTTAACAAATGTAGCTATTCATTAGAGTGATTTCTGGAGGACATCTTAGTAATTCTAGAGTATGCCGTTGAGAGTAATAAGTTGAATTAAAACATTTTTCTTTGTTATTTAGGTTGTCTGTGCTCTCCACTGCATCATGAGTTTTCCCATTCAGTGCCCACCTGAGCATGACATTAACAGTTGAAGTATTCAAACAGATAGGGTCTTCTTTCTTTTTTTTTTTTTTTTACAGATAAGATTTCATTCTTGTATACATTGCCCTAAAATTCCATAAGTGTGTAATTTCCAAAAGTTAGCTTAAAATTCAAAAAGGAAAATCGTGATCTCTATACCCAACTAAATTTCTTCCTATTTCCAGAGGCTGTAGTAGAGTCATTAAATGAAAGTGCCTTTAAAAAAAAAAACAACCCTTTTTGTTGAGGTGTAATATGCATCTAGAAAAATGAGTAAGTGTACTGATCAATGGGTTTTCAGAAACCCAATACCAAGAGACTGTTACCAGCATACCTAAAGCTCTCTTTGTGTGCCTTCCCAAGAGTAACTAACCATTAGCCTGATTTCTAACAGCATAGATTAGTTTGGGCTGAAATTTCAGTTACTTGTAATTGCATTATTTAATTCATCAGAGGATTTAATTGGTTCAGCCCATAATGAAAAATGTGGTTGTATTAGCATTTGGGGTAATTCTTCCATTCTATTTTTTGGAAAGCAGTATACATATACTAATCCCAAACAACATTGTGTTTTTGGTGTTTTAGTGAACAGCAGAGAATGTCGAAAGAACTTGAGAATATTTATAGGGCAGCAGTTTCAGCAGGCATCATCGGCTGGGCATATGGGGGAATACCAGCTTTTGTTCATGCTAAACAGCGCTACGTTGAGCAGAGCCAAGCAGAAATTTATCATAACCGGTTTGATGCTGTGGTAGGTACTGGTGTTCTAAAAATACTTCAAGGCATGCCCGATTAGCAGTTGTCTTTACACTTAATCACTCAGTTAAGTGGTAGGTTGGGAGGGTTTAGGATGTCAAGAGTAAAGAAACAGTCTATCTTTACTAACAATGGAAGTATTAATGCTAAACTATGTATACATGGCCTGTCAGACCACTTATTTTTAGAAGAGATTACTACAGCTCTCTCTTCTGGAAAATATTTCTAATCTGCTAAATTATCAAGACTCAGCTGTGGCATATTTACTATATTCACAAAGCCACTGTGGAGTACAGTAGCTCACACTAAAACAATAATTAACATTTATCAGTTTAGAGCAAGGGTGTCAAATTCATTTTCACCGGGGGCTGTATCAGTCTTGTGGTTGGTTGCCTTCAAAGGGTCGAATGTAATTTTAGGCCTGTATAAATGTAACTACTCCTTAATAGTTAAGGGAGTGCTCGGCATTGCCACTGGGTAGAAACAAGGTGCTGGGTGGGATAAAACAAGGTAGAGGACTGAATTTGACCCACGGGCCTTGTGTTTGCCACCTGTGCTGTAGAGTTATAGAGTGCTGATTCATTTGTTAGGTTTGTGCATCAATTCTGTTGTACTAGTGAGGAAGTTATAGCTCAGAGTTTTTGTTTTTTATTTTAAAATTATGTCAGACTTAAAAGTTTCAAAGGTGCAAAGAATTGCTATATACCTTCACCCAGATTATCCAAATGTTAACATTTTCCCACATTTGCTTTATCATTTTTTTCTGTGTATAATGCCTACTGTTATTTTTTTGTGTGAACTACTTGAGAGTAAGTTATAGACATGATGAATACTTCAACACTGTTTCTTGAAAGAAGGGACATTTTCTTATATAATTATGCAGATCAGGAAATTACACTGATAGAGTATATATTATCTACAGACTTTATGTAAATTTTGCTAGTTGTCCCACTAATAAGATCTATTTGAAAAGCAACTAAATAAAAAAATTTTCTGGTCCAGAATCTGATACTGTATCAAATACTGAATTTGCCTGTCATGTCTTTCTAGTCCCCTTTAATCCAGAAAGTTCCCTGTCTTTCTTTGACTTTCTTGACCTTGACATTTTTGAAGATTATGGGCCATTTATTTTGTAGAATTTCCCTTAATTTGGATTTGTTTGGTTTTTAAAAATGTGATTAGATTCTGGTTATGTGTTTTAGCAGTAATATCTTAGAATTGATGTGTCCTCAGTATATTATATCAGCAGTCCATGATACTTATTTTTCACTACACTCATGATGTTTACTTTAATCACTTGTTTAAGATGGTTACTGCAAGGTTTTTCCATCATAAAGTTACTATTTTTCCCATGTCAGCAATTTTCAAGGTGTGCCATAGCACACTGATATGCCGCAAGAATTTTTAAAGCATGCAATACCTGACTGTGTAGTCAGGGGCACTGATCTCTTTTCCCTTAGATTCTCAAATAAAAAACACAACAACAGCCAATACAACAATTGCTGTCTGATATGAACACATCAAAATTATACCTTTTTTTTTTTTGTCAAATTGGCAAAAAAAATATTTTTTGGTGTGCCACAGAATTTTAGTTTTAGTTTTTATGTGCCATGAAATGAAAAAGTTGAAAATTGCTGCCCTAATGTTACCTTATGGATACTTTGCAAATATCCTATTTTTCATCAAATGTCTACCTTGTAGTTTTAGCATTCAATAATGATTCTTGTGTGAAAACAGTTATCACTGTGGTGTTTGATAATTCTATCACTCCGTCTGCATTTGTTGGTTAGTATTCTGCTATCAGAAAGGGCTTTTACTTCCCCTCTGTTTATCTATCTATCTATTTCATTTATTTAGTGTGGACTCATGGTTTCTTATTTTATTCTGTATGTTTATAAATCCATTATTAATACCATTTATTTTGATACTCAAATAGGCCTAGATATGGACAGTTGGAGCCCTTCAAGCTAGATCCTTTTGGTACTTCCTCATCGTTTTTTGAGCACACTTTTACTTTTTGGCACAGCAAGGTAATCCCAGCTCATCCTTTACTTTTCAAGCTAGAATTGACCATTTCACCAAGGAACTCCAGTTTCTTTTGGTGGAAAATGGTATTTAAAAACCAAGATCTGGTGCTAGGTACCACTGGGGTGTCATGGCTTCTAGGCCCTAGGCAGACAGAGTTAGGAAGTGTGTTGTGCACATGATTTATATTCATATGCATATTCCTACATACATCTCTTATCTATTTGTGTATCTACCTACTTATTAAAAGCTATGAATTCATACTGATACCTTTCAGAGTGGTTTTCACTTGCCTGATACTATGTAGTAGTTTAGAATCCAATTAGGGATTCTCTCAGATTCTTTTAAAAACCCAGAATTTATCCCCACAGTTTATTATACTGGACGTGCTTTCATGGTAGACTAGTGACAACGGGCTGTGGAGACACAAAACCTACCTTCCATTTCTGACTTTATTCCTTATTGGCTAAGTGATCTTGGTTAGAAACTTCCTCTCCATGCTGTAGTTAAAACTAAAACACCTGCCTGAAAAAAATGTAAAGATTAAATGGGGTAAAATGTTAACACACCTATTACCTAGAATGTAGTCAGTAAATAATTACTTTTTTTCTTCCTCTGCTCCTTTTTTTTACAAATCTATTACTTTAATCCTTACTTTCAATTTTCCATTTACTCAGTTCTTTATTTTATGTTTTTCTTTTCCCCAACATTTCTTGGTGGGGGGAAAAAGCATCAGCTCTAACACTGATTTTCTGGCTGGCATGGTATTTGCCATCCCAGTGATGTTTAATTGATGGATTACGTTGTTGACACTGGCAATTCTTAGTTTCTTTTCTATGTCTTGATAGACTAGGATGCACATGGGACTTTTGCTTAAGCTTCAGTACTTAAGGAATGATATTTCTAGAGAGTTTCTGTTGTTTCTATCTGTTTAGGTCTCCCTGCCTAACCCATAGCTGACATCCCTCCACCACAGTTTTAGAATAAAGAAAGTGTCAAGGTATCTTGGAACCTCACAGCCTTTTTATTAACTTTAGCAATCGGCGCATCGTGCTGCCATGCGAGGCTTCATCAGGTATGGCTGGCGCTGGAGTTGGAGAACAACAGTGTTTGTGACTATATTCAAGTAAGTTCTCTCTGAATTGTGAGGGGGTCTTGCTATTCTTTTATCAGCACATCTTTTGGACAAGTAGGATTATGAAAACAACACCCACATGAAAGTGATTCATAATACCTTTTTCTGAAGAACTGTTACCTATCTATGTAAAAGAAGGGGCCAGTTATAGTTTTTGCATTCATGAATGGAGGTCTACCAACTAATATCAAAATAGGTACAGAGTTTTTAAGGAAGAGAAATTCTGCAAAATTCTTCTTGACGTTTCTACTTTTAAATTACTATTTATTCCAGAAATTTGATTGTTCTTTTGTTCATTCTTCATTGGAAGAAGGTCCACCTAGGAACCCACAGGCATATTAATAATGTGAAAGACATTTAAGGAAATAGAGTGGGACCAGGGATTGACATAATAAGCTCTTCTAAACTAATATAGATCTCTTCAGTGAACGTTGTGGTCAAGAAGGTAAATGGGATATATTTTAAATTTTATGTTTTCCTCTTCCTCCCTTCTTCCCAGCATAGTGAACACTGGTTTAAATGTATACCGAGATAAAAATGCCCTAAGCCATTTTGTCATTGCAGGAGGTAAGACATTTTTGTTTTTCAATCTCAAATATGATTTGGGAAATATGTAAGGATGTATAAGTCATAGCTAGTAAATTCTTTGGTTGATTTATTCAACATTCCTGCCAAAGGTATGGAGACTATTATGCTTGGTCCTTGGTATGCATGGTGAACAAAACAGAAAAGGTATTTGCTTTCATGGGGTAGTACAGTCTAATATGGATGGGAAAAACAGTTTGTTGTGATAGAATATACCAAGTTGGCAGGGCAGTGGGATCTACTGTGGATCACAGAAGGCCTGTCTGAGAAAGTGACCTTTAAGCTTTGACATTTGATGCCTGAAGAATGGGAAGGAGCAAGCCTTGCAAAGAAGAGTAGTCTAGGCAGAGGGAACAGCAAAGGGGAAGGCTCCTAGGCAAGAAAGTTTTTCAAAAATAACATGACTGGAAGATAGTGAATTAGGATAAGAGTGGTTTGAGATCAAATTGGTTAGGTAAAGTAGAAAGGGGCCAGGTTTTTCATGGTTAAGACTTTGGATTTATTTTAAAGCTCTCTACCTCTGGCAGATAATTAAAATGAACATTACATAAAAGAAAGTACAGCCATCCCTCGGTATCCATGAGGGGATTGGTTCCAAGACATCACACCCCTCAAGTCCCACCACCTCCCATGGATACCAAAAATCCGCAAATGCTCAAGTCCATTATATAAAATGGCATAGTGTTTGCATATAGACTATAGCAGGGTATGACTGCACATCCCTTCCTTCACGTGGATTCAGCATCGTACTTGGGGTGTGGCAAACTCAAGTTTTGCTTTTGGGAATTTTCTGGGGTTATTTTTCCAAATATTTTAAATCTGCAGTGGTTGAATTTACAGATATGGACCACATGGATACGGAGGGCCTACCGTATTAAAGTGTTATTTTCAGAAATGTAGATGAAGTTAATACACTCAAACACTAACTTACGTACATCTTCTTACGTATAAAAACTCACATATGCTGCACATAACTTTATTTTTTTCACTTTTTATTTGGAAATAATATCAAAGGTATAGAAAGTTGCAAAAATAAAAGTGATACAAGAAACACCATGATCAGTACCTTTTAATACAGAGATGGAGCTATTAACATTTTAGCCCATTAGCTCTATCACTTGTGCTCTATTTTGGGTGCATTCTCTCTTTTTCTATGTATATGGATACTCACACAAACACATGTACATAATTTGAACTTATTATTCTAATGAAAAAATTTTTAAGTATGAAATTAGAAATAGACATTAATATCATTGGAGCAGCTAGAACTTGCCCTTTTTGAAGTTGTGAACATTACTACATGTTCTGTAAGCTCAATTGCTTACATTCAAACCAAATTCGTGTCTTTCTCCACCCAACTTTCATGCTTGGTCCTGCTGTCCTGTTCTTTGTTGCCTACCCTGTTAAATTCCAAAACTGGAAACCAAGTAATGATGTGATTCTTTCCTTTATTTTCCTTTTTCCAAACTGCTAGTACTATCCTTAAAGAATATTTGTATTCTTTAAATATATATGGAGCTCTCTCATCTCCTCTTTATTCCTACTGCTATTATCAGGTTTTCCCATTTCTATTCTTGGTTCATTCCACCTCTTCTGTTGTCTTTGTTTTGAAATAAGAATATGATTATAATACTTTCCTGCTTGAGATCCTCCCATAGTTTTCCATCACGGCCATGTTGGTTATTATTCTGGCCCCATGTACCCCTCTTGTTCCAGCATTATAAATCCACCTGGATTTCCCAAACCCAGCATATTTTTGCTTTATGTGTATTGGTCCCTCTTCTTGAAACCACCTTCGCACTCCCACAACTAATTTTCTTCATCTCTTACTTAATGTATCTTTCAAAGTTCACCTTGTCTGTCAGCTTCAGCTTCCCTAGAGTCCTCCCTAGCTCCAATTTTCCTATCTTAAGGCGTGTTTAGGTGTCTTTCCCCTGTGTTCCCACAATTCTCTATTAATAGTTTTATCAAAGCTCTATATTATAGTCATTTATTTGTTTTGTTTCTCTACTAGATGACTTACTTGAATACAGAGAAAGCATTTTCCTTTTATATAACAATTTTTTGACATATCGTGGAGTAAATCAAGTGTCCCTTGATTGACTGTAAATATTAGTAAAATAAGAATGGAAAAATATACCTGATATAATATATATTTTTATTTCAAACCAGCAACCAACATTGAACTTAATGATGTAATACTAAAGTTATATCTTTGAAGTCAGAATCAGGTCAAGGATGACTTCCATCACCATTATTATTTGGCATTAATCTGGACATTTATGAAAGTATATTTCACATTGAGAATGTTTGAATGAGGAGGTTGGCAAATTCTCTCCCCAAAAAGCAACAATAAAACTGTACAAAATTAACAAAAACAAACATTTAAAGATGTTGGAAATTGAGGGCACACAACAAATTGAGAAGCAGTTATTCAAGAATTTCTAAAAAACAGTGGGAGTCATTAGTGTTTCAGCCTAAGTTTGCTCCCACCTTCTAATCACCAACCCCATGATGAAGTTCTACAAGAGGAGGGCAGGCTGAGAGGACCAAAAGTTCTGCTGCTTGAGGTAGCTGACCTTATTTGAAACAGAGCACAGAAAATTCCATGACTTCGGGTGTTGCTAAAAACAATTGGAAACATGGTAGGACAATATCACACAGCTAATTTGAGGTTTTGATGCTCTTTGGGGCAATAGACTGGCAGATGAGGCAGAATTTTAACAGGGACAAAACACCCCACCAGAGTTATGATAAGATTCTACTGCGCTGGCTGGTGTAGCTCAGTGGATAGAGCACGGGCCTGTGAACCAAAGGGTCACTGGTTCAATTCCCAGTCAGGACACATCTTGGGTTGTGGGCCAGGTCCCCAGTAGGGGGCACAGGAGAAGCAACCACACATTGATGCTTCCCTGTCTTTCTCCCTCCCTTCCCCTCTCTAAGAATAAATAAAATCTTAAAAAAAAAAGATTCTATTAATCCCCAGAACTCTGAAGAGTTCTACACATGTGTAAGTATCCCATGCATACTCAGGAGACACTGGTGAGAGGAAGCTACTTACTTTTGGTTAATTGTGAGGCCTTGTGAACACAGAAAGTAAAAGCCAGAAGAGGTTTATAAATTGCCTGAACTTTGAACACATTCTTCAAGCCACAGATAGATCTACTGACAAAAGATGGAAGCCTTACTAGCTTCAGATGTTTATGCATAACTTCTGACAAATCATTGGCTGACTACTAAGCTGGTGTGGTTCCTAGGAAGCCAGACATAAAAATAAAACCTGAGCAGACATACCAGTGGCTGTACTCTATAGAAAAAAAAAGACTCCATAGAATTGGTCCATGCAAGTCATTCTGTAAACAAAGAACCACAGCCATGCCAGGGAGATATTCCAAATCCAGAGTTGCTATAACTTATTACCTAAAATGTCCAGTTATCAACAAAAACAAAGTCACAAGACATGCAGAAATAGGATTACAAAGGGAATCATTGGGAATGTGTCTGACAGGAATTACTATTTGACATAGCAGACAAAAGACTTCAGGCCAGTTTTAAAGAATTAAAGTATGATGGCACTGAATCATCAAATGGACTGTCAATAAAGATAGAAATTATTACAGAATGAAAAGTCTGGAGTTGATAAATACAATAATGGAAATTAAAATTTCACTGGAGAGGAAGAGCTCAGCAGATTTGAGATAGTATAAGAGAGTCAGTGAACTTGAAGTTAGATCAGTATGGATTGTCTTTTTGTAAAGGGCAGCATTTAAAAAAATGAAGAGAAAATAACAGCATAAGAAATCTACATGAAAACATAAAAAATACCAACATATATGTGATGGAAATACCAGATGAAAAAAAAGAAAGAGGCAGAAACAGTATTAAGAAATTATGACCACAAACTTCCCAAATTTGATGAAAACATTGATCTATATATCCAAGAAGCTCAACCAACTCCAAGAAGAATAAACATGAAGATATTCACATCTAGACATACAATAGTTAAACTGTTGGATGGCAAAGGGAAAAATCTTGAAAATAGCAATGAAAATAAAACCCAACTCATACAAGAAACACCCAATAAGATTAACAGCTGACTCCACATGAGAATGGTGAAGCCAGAGGCAGTAGAATGACAAAGTGCTGAAAAGAATGAGATGTCTGTATCTTGCAGATATCTGTAAGAATTCTACATCTGGCAAACAATCCTACAAAACTGAAGGCAAAATGAAGACATCATCAGATAAACAAAGAATTTGTTGATAGCAGACCTCTCTCACATAAATACTAGAGGAAGTTATTCAGGATGAAAGGAAAGGATACCAGATAAAAACTGGGATCTACATGAAGAATTAAAAGCATTGATAAATGATTTAAGTAGTTATTAAAGGCAGCATAAACATTACTTCTGTAATCTAAAATCAGATACATGAAATAATAAAATTAAGTATTGGTCATATAACATTTATATATATGACATTAAATAAAGATATATGACATTAATAGAACAAAAGAGGAAAGAATGGAGATGTATTGGAACATGGAAATAGTAACTTGACTGAACAGGAATGAAAAGTATTATAAATAGTAATTATATAGGTTATAAAAGACTTTGTAAATATATTGTTCTCTTTTTCCCCTTAACTGAAAAAATACGTATGGTTGTGTAAAATGATGATAATAACATTGTCTTGTTGCTTTTAAAGATACATGTAAATATTTTTTAACAAGGGTTTTTAAAAAAAGATTTTATTTATTTTTAGAGAGAGGGGAAGGAAGGGAGAAAGAGAGGGAGAGGAACATCAATGTGTGAGAGAGACATTGATCAGTTGCCTCCCACATACCCCTAACTGGGGAACTGGCCCGCAACCCAGGCATGTGCCCTGACTGGGAATTAAACCGGCAACCCTTGGATTCAAAAGCTGGCACTCAGTCCACTGAGCCACACTAGCCAGGGTTGTGTGTGTGTGCGTATACCACAAAGATGGGAGAGAAATGGAGCTATATTGGAACAGTTTTACTGGAATTAAATTATTTCTGATCTGAAGTAATTATGATAAATTGAGATGCATTGTAAAGTAAGTAATAAGAAAGTACCTTAAAAATAGTAACAAGGTAAAAAATAAGTAAGATATATTGAAAACAAATAGCAGACCTGCATCCAACCATATCAATAATAGCATTAAATATAAATGGATTACATACTTTAATCAATAACCAGAGATTGTCCAACTGTGTTTTTAAAAATCCAACTAATATGCATTCTACAAGAGACATAATTTAGGCTCAAAGAAACAAGTTGAAAGTAGAAAGATGGAAAAAGATATACTATGAAAAAGAGCTGAAGTGACTGTACTATAATCAGACAAAATATACTTTAAGACAATACTATCAGTGGAAGCGCATTTTATAATGTCAAAAGGGCCAATCCATCAAGAAGATAACTTCACAAACGTGTACATTTAACAACAGAGCTCCAAAATACATGAAGTACTTTTAATTGAAAGGACAGACACCTCAATAAGAGAAGTTGAAGACTTTCGTACCCCACATTTAATAATAGAACAAATAGAGGGAAAAACAACAAAGAGATAGAGGATTTGAACAACACTGTCAGCCTGTGTGACCTAACATCTCTAGAACAGTCTATCCAACAGCAGAAAAGACACTCTTTTCAAGTGTACATGGGACAGTCTCCAGGTGAAACCATATATAAGACCACAAAACAAGTCTCAATAAATTTTAAAGAATTGAAACCATACAAAGTATGTTCTCTGATGTCAATGGAATTCAACAACAAAAATTTGGGAAATCCACAAATATTTGGCAGTTAAACCACATAAGTAACCCATAAACCAAAGAGGAATCACAAGGTAAATTAGAGATATTTTGAGTTGAGTGAAAATGAAAACGTTATATAAAAATTTTATGCGATGTAGCCAAATTAGTACTGAGAGGGAAATTTATAGCTATAAATAGCTGTATTTTAAAAGAAAAAAGACCTCAAGTGAATAATCTATCATTTACCTTTAAAAACTAAGATATGAAAAGCAAAATAAACCTAAAGTAAAGAGAGTGGCATAATAGAAATAGAGCAAAAGTCAATGAAGTTGAAAGAAAAACAGTAGAGAAAATCAGTTAAATCAAATGTTGGTTCTTTGAAAAGCAACAAAATAGCCGGACGATTCTTTTTAGCAAGACCAACCAAGAGGAAAAAACACAAATTACCAAATTTACTCAAGAAGGAATACAAAAATCTGAACAGCTGTATAACAGATTAATAAATAATTAATTTAAAAATCTTTTCACAAAGAAAATCCCAAGACCAAATGACTTCCCTAGCTATTTGAAAAGTTTCTTTAACAAACTCTTCCAGAAAATAGAGGAAGAGGGAACACTTCCTAACTCACTCACTCTATTCTGGTAGACTAGTATTACGCTGATGCAAAAGCCAGATGAAGATAGCAAAGGAAACTATAGATGACTGTCTCCCAGAATATATATACACAAAAATTCTTTAAAAATATTATTGAACAAAATCTAACAACAAACAAGGATTATATACCATGTACAAGTAGAATTTAAGGAATTCAGGTTTAGTGTAAAAAAAGCATTTGACACAAACAACATTCATGATAAAAACTAAATTAGGAATAAAAGGGAACTTCTTTAAACTGATAAAGATTATCAATGAAAAATCTACAGCTAATGTAATATGTAATAGTGAAAGGCTGATTTTCCTCCAAGATTGAGACCAAGGGAAAGATTTATACACTTGTATTGAAGTGTATGCTTGAAATGAATACTCTTCCATTTGGTATTATAATTATGCTGGAGACTTTAGCCACTGCATTCAGGCAACAAAAGAGATAAAAAGCATCTGAATTGGAAAAGAAATAAACAATCTCTTCACTGAAAACATGGTTCTGTGTAATAAGGACTCTGATTTTTTTTAAAGATTATTTATTTATTTACTTTTAGAGTGAGGGGAAGGGAGAGGAGAGACAGAGAGAGAAACATCAATGTGACAGAAGCATTGATTGTTTGCCTCTTGCATGCACACTGACTGGGAACTGAATCTGCAATCTGGGCACTTACCCTGGCTGGGAATCAAACCAGTGACCTTTCACTTTACAAGATGATGCCCAACCAACAGCCACACTGGTCAGGGCTGAGTCTGGCTGTTTTGTAAGTCACTTTTTAATTTCTCAATTATAGGTGACATACATTATTAATATGTTTCAGGTGTACACTTAAGTGGTTAGACAATATGTGACTTACTAAGTGATTATCCTGATAAGTCTTGCACCCATCCAACGACATACATAGTTATTAGCATATTATTGAGTATATTCCCTATGCTCTACTTTACATCCACATGACTATCCTGCAACAACAATTTGTACTTCTTAATCCATTCACCTTTTTCGCCCATCTCCCCCAATCCCCATCCCACCTGGCAACGACCAAAATGTTCTCCATATCTGTGAGTCTATTTCTGTTCTGCTTGTTTGTTTATTTTGTTTTAATAGATTCAGTTATGTATTTATTATCATTATCTTGTTCATATTTTGGGGTTTTTTTCCTAAGAAGGCCATTTAACATTTTACATAATACTGGTTTGGTGAAGATGAACTCCTTTAGCTTTTTCTTCTCCGGGAAGCTCTTTATCTGTCCTTTGATTCTAAATAATATCTTAGCTGGGTAGTGTAATTTTGTTTTTGCTTTAAATCTGCGAATCCCTCCTGGCCTGCAAGGTTTCTGTTAAGAAATCAGCTGACAGTCTTATGGGAGCTCCCTTGCAGGTAACTAACTACTTTTCTCTTGCTGCTTTTAAGATTCTTTGTCTTTAACCTTTTGCATTTTAATTATGATGTGTCTTGGTTTGGGCCCCTTGGGTTCATCTTGTTTATGACTGGCTCTCTCTGCTTCCTGTACTTGTATGTCTATTTCCTTCACTAAGTTAGGGAATTTTTCTGTCATTTTCTCAAATAGGTTTTCAATTTCTTGTATTCTCTCTTTTACTGGCACCCACATGTTGTGAATGTTGATATGCTTGAAGTTGTCCCACAGACTGCTTACACTATCCTCATAATTTTGGTTTCTTTTTCTGTTCTGATTGGGTGTTTTTTGCTTCCTTACTGTCCAAATCTCTGATTTCATCCTTGGCTTCATCTACTCCAGTGTTGATTCCCGGCAATGTATTTTTTTAAAATATATTTTATTGATTATGCTATTACAGTTGTCCTATTATCCCCCTTCATTCCCCTCCACCCTGAACACCC
>CM052539.1:102751268-102769033 GCA_028533065.1 Trachops cirrhosus | reverse complement strand
TTGTCCGACTTCCATAAACTTCAATTTTCTGTCAGTTCTGGTTGTTATTTTGTTTCTATATCTTTGTTGTTCCTATCTTGGTTGTGCGAGGAGGCACAGTGCGTCTACCTATGCCTCCATCTTGGCCGGAAGTCCTGGTTCATTGTGTTTTCTATCTCTGTTTTTGTTTCCTATCTCTTTGTAGAAATTCTCACTAAGTTCATCTACTCTTCGCCAAAGTTCACTGAACATCCTTATAATCAGTGTTTTGAACTCTGCATCTAGTAGATTGCTTGTGTCCATTTTATTTACTTCCTTTTTTGGAGTTTTGGTCTGTTCATTCATTTGGGCCATGTTTCTTTGTCTCCTCATTTTGGCAGTCTCCCGTTGTTTGTTTCTGTGTATTAGGTAGGGTTGCTATGTCTCCTGGTCTTGGTAGCGTGGCCTAATGTAGTAGATGTTATGTAGGGTCCAGTGTACAGACTCTCTGATCACCCTGGCTGGGCACTTGAGGTGCACCCTCCATGTGGGCCGTATACACCTTCCTATTGTAATTGAGCCTTGATTGCTGTTGGCAAGTCAGTGGGAGGGATTTACTCCCAAACTGATCAGCTACAAGGACTGGCTGTGGCCACTGACCTCTGACCACAATGGAGAATCAGCTGTGCCGGAACCCACCTCACAGAGCAGGATTTACTATATCTTGTCATGTATAATGCACTCTTCTTGCCCAAATTTTTGAGGGAGATAAAAGGATGTGCATTATAAATGGGTAGTACGTGAAATATCTTGTATCTATCTATTCTTACGTTTTGTAATTATTTGTGACATAAAATTTCTTGTACCATAATATGTCCAAAAATAAAGGCTAAAATTCCTTTATAATACAAAAACAAGTATTTAAATATGTGAATAAAAAATTGAATTAAAAAATTAAAACAAGATTTTTTCCAAGAAAGTTTATGCCCAAAATGTGATGTGCATTATACAAGGCAAAATACGGTACTACAGCAGGGCTCTGGTACCTGCTGAGTTCGCCCATTGAGTGTGCTGCATGTGGAGGTGGTTGGATGCTAGGCCTTGATGTGGTCTCAAGCTTTCTGGTAGGTGTGCTGGCGCTGGGCTCTCCTGGGAAGTGCAGGCCAAGGTTAGCTGTCACCTGTGTTCTGCCCAGGGCCCACCCAGCATTAGCTGCAAAGGTATCTGCAGATGGCTGCTACTTGTGCTAGACTTAGAGGTCCCTGTCCAGGTGAGGCCAAGCTGTGAACCAAGGCTGGCTGCTGCTAGTGCAAGGCCTGGGGCCACTTAGCAAGAGGTACAGGGTTCATTTCCTGATACTGCATGTTTGAGAGATTTTAGGAAAATCTGAAAGCAGGAGTCAAGACAGGCCATTCATATGGAAAAGCCACTGGAAACAGCTTGGGTGGGGTGGGCCTCAGGGACTTACCAAGGTAGGGCAAACAGTGAAAGCCAGATTGGTAAGGGTCTCAGGTATGGTGCCTGCCAGTTTATGGGGGGAGGGCTCAGAAAAGGAACAATGGCCTTTGCCAGTGCTTCTGTCTGAGAGAAAGCTGCCCCCAACCACGAGTTGTTGTCCTGTTGCTGGACAATTTAGTTCCTCCCTGTATGTCTCTAGTGCCTTTCAAGCTGATGCCCCAGTACTGGAACTCAAAGGAAGTGAGTTCAAGTAAGTTTGTATGTGGGCCCTTTAAGAGAAGCCTTTAAGCCCCTTCCTGGGGCTCCAGAAACCCTCCAAATCATTCATCCTCAATCCCCACTGGTTTTTACAGCCAGAAGTTAGGGGAACTTTTTCCTGGTCTGAGGGAACCTGGTGTTGGACTGGTGCCCCAAAGGGGGACCTCCGCAGCTGAGCTATCTCTCCCAATTTTTATCTGCCACATGTGGGTGTGGGACTAGCGCATTTTGCATCTCTAGCTTCCCTACAAGTCTTGATGTGGCTTCTTTAATTCCCTAGTTGTAGGATTTCCATTCAGCCAGATTTCAGGTGATTGTGAATGAATGCTGTCCTGTATTTTAGTTGTAATTTTGATGTCTGGCTGCTGACAGTTTCTAGGCCCTTGATTTTATTTTTTAGAGCAGTTTTGGGTTCACAAAAAAATTGGGCAGAAAATACAAAGATTTCCATGTTTTTTGGACCACAAGATGCACCTAGGTTTTAGAGGAGGAAAATAGGGCAAAAAATTTTGAAGCAAAAATTGTAGTACAATATTTAATAACATAAATAACAATATTTCGCCAGTGTAAATGTAAAGCTACATTCGGACTATAAGACACACCCCCTTTTCCTTCCAAATTTGGGGGAAGTATCTCTTATAGTCCAAAAAATACATTACTTCTTTCCTTTCCACATACACATAGTTTCTTCCATTCAATATTCCTTACCAGAGTAGTATAGTTGTTACAACTGAAGAACCTATTTTGACATATGTGGTTTACCTTAGGGTTCATTCCTGGTGTTATAAGGTATATGGCTTTAGACAAACATATAATGACATCTCCATTATTATGGTACCATAAAGAGGGTTTTTACTATGCTAAAAATCTGTGTTCCACATATTCATCCCTCTACCCCAACCTGCCCCAGCAACCACTGATCTTTTTACTAAGTCCATACTTTTTTTAAGAATGTTGTACAGTTCAAGTCATACATTAAGTAGCTTTTTCAGATTCTCTTCTTTCACTTAATATGCATTTAAGGTTCCTTCATGTTTTTTATGAGTTCATAGCTCATTTCTTTTTAGTGCTGAATAATATTCCATTGTCTGGAGGTGCTGGGCTCATTTATCCTACCACCGAGTGAAGGACATCTTTGTTGATTTCTAGTTTTGACAGTTATGAACAAAGTTGCTATAAACGTGTGTGCGGGTTTTTGTGTGGACATAAATTTTGAACTCTTGGGTAAATACTAAGGAGTATGATTGGTGGATCATATGGTAAAAGTATGTTTATTTTTATAAGAAACTACCAAATGGTCTTCCAATGTGACTACCATTTTGCATTTCCACCAGAAATGAATGAGAGTTTTTGTCATTCCACACCCTCACCAGCATTTGGTGTTAGTGTTTCAGACTTTGGCTACTGTAATAGGTTTTTTAAAAAATATTTTGTTTGGGAATAAAGGATAGAAACTGTAATGAATAAACTAAAATAAAAAATTAAAAAATATATTTTGTTTGTAAAAGAAGACTAGCAAAAAAGATGAAATTTTGTGCTCTCTCTGGGTAATGGAATTAAAGGTGGTATTCTTGTTAAACATAAACTTCAAATGTTATTTTTAAAAAAATGTTACCATTTGAGATGACATTAGTTGTGTTGTGCTTAGTAAAAGAGGAAAATTAATGACCATTATGCATATACGATCCCAGTGGGAAGGAATCTCTGAGCACCAGCCACCATGTAAGGCACGTCTGCTCTCAGGCTTGCCTGAGAGGTGTAGGGTAGCAGTACAGAAAGGAGTGAAGGCATAAGCTGCAGATGTTTTTGTTGTTTATTTGGGGAAAGCTTTCCTTGAAGAAGAAAAAAATGAAAGAGGTAGAAGTGAAGAAATTACAGATTTTTAAGGGGAGGTGGGTAAAAATGAAGGAGAATAAGAAGAGGTTCGATCCATAGAACAGATTGAGGAATTAGTTTTGTAAAAGGAACATTTCTTCCTTTGAACCAGCAGAATAGAAGAGAAGCTAGCTGTATTGGCATTTTAGACCCAGGAAATCTTGGTTGTGATAGTATATTACTAAGGTTGGATTCAGAAAGCTCTCTTAGGTATTTATGCCCTTTTTATAGAAGAAAAACTTAAAAGTGGAATTCAAGTGCTTAAAGGTGACTTAATATTGCTGTTTTTCTGTGTTTGTTTTTAAATAGCTGTGACAGGAAGTCTTTTTAGAATAAATTTAGGCCTGCGTGGCCTGGTAGCTGGTGGCATAATTGGAGCCTTGCTGGGGTAAGTGTTAACATGGTTTGATTCTAAATTAACACAACTTTCATTAATGCTCTGCTTATTTAATATCTCATTCATTTCTAAAGAACAAATTTAATAGTTAGAGCTTATAAAAGATCACTAGTCACATATTGGTAGTATCTTTGACTGTCCAATTCTAATTCTACCTCAATTGTTCATTTACTTCCAGTTTTCACTGGGTTAAAAACTCTTTAAGTATTATTACTAACACTTGAAACTATTTGTAGTTTGACCAAAGGTACTTATAAGAGCAAGAGAAAAGAATAAGAAAGTTAAGCACATTTCTATTTTTAAAAAGTTTCAGTTTTGTTTATTTAGTTTAATAAATTAAAAAACAATTTCTTCTCTAACTTTTACTTTGAAAAATTCTGAACCTACAGAAAAATACATTGAATGAATGAATACATCAAACACCCATTTACACTTCAGTTACAATCACCAATTGTTAACATTTTGCTGTATTTATTTTCTATGTCTATATGTGTAGGATATGTGTATATTTCTTTTTGTTTTTTCTTTTTGGTTAAACCATTTGAGACTTCATAACTCTGTACCCTGAATTACATGAGTATGCATCTCCCAGGGTAAGATCATTGTCCAGTGATATCACAGTACAGTTATCACAATTTAGCATTGATTCAATAAAACAATCTTAGGTAGGGTCTGTATTAAAAATTCTTTAATTATTACAATAATGTGTGTACAGAAAAATGTTTAAAGCCCAGGACCCAATTGTATATTTTATTTAGTAATTGTCTCTCTTTAGATTCCTTTCATCTAGAACAGTTCCCTTTATTATATCATAGTTCTATAGGTCAGAAGTCTGGGTTACCTTGAATGGGTTTTCTGCTCAGGCTTTCACAAGGACAAAAATCAGTGTTGGCCAGGCAGGCTCTTATCGGAAGCTCTGGGGAACAATCTGTTTCTAAACCACTCAGGTTGCTGACAAAATCCTTGTCCCTGTTTCTGGCCGAATGTCAGCCAGGCATCTCTCTGTTTCTAGGAGCATTCACATTCCACCTCACAATATCCCACCATGTTCCAGCCAGCAGCCAGCATGTTGAATCCTTTTCATACATCAAATCTCTCTGACTTCCAATCTAACACTAGCTAGAGAAAACTCTCTGCTTTGAAAGGGTTCAGGCAAATAATCTCCTTTTTGATTGATTTAAATTCAGTTGATTAGTAACCTTAATTACATATGTAAAATCAATTTGTCATGTATCATAGTATAATCATGGGCATGATATCTCATCATACTTGGAGTTGAGATATGATGGCAGGAAAATTGGGGGGCACATTTTTGAATCCTGCACACAAATTTCTCTGCTGCAGTTGTATCTTTTCCCAGTATGATAAACTAATAATCTGTGGGGTAAAAGTCTGTGAGTAGCCTGCTTTCCATCTATCTTCTAGTGATTTTTTAATGATCCATTGATGATATATGATATAATCAGTTATTACAAAGGCAAAACATTGACTCGCTATTCTGTCATTTCTTCTGTTCTCATTGGCATTCATCTGAGTTTTCCCTTTCCCTCCATCTACCCACTCCCTTTTCCCATCCTCTTTTCAGAAGGTAACAATGTAGATTTATGGATCCTTTTTTTTTTTAAGTTTTGAGTTCAGCTTTGTTTTTTTAATTTTATTTTTTATTCTTCAACTACAGTTGTCCCAATTTTTACCCCATTGCTCTCCCCTGCCCTGCTTATCCCCACCTCCCCCCACCCTAGCTTGCTCAGTCAATCCCCACCTTGTTGTCCATTACCATGGGTCCTTTATACATGTTCCTTGACTAGACCATTCCTTATCTTTCCCCATTCCCCCCTTGTCACTGTCATTTTGTTCATTTCTATGTCTCTGTTTCTATTTTGCTCATTTGTTTGTTTTGTTCATTAGATTCCAAATATAGGCGAGCTTAATGGTATTTGTCTTTCACCACCTGGCTTATTTTACTTAACATAATGCTCTCCAATTCCATCCATGCTGCTGCGAAAGGGCAGGAGCTCCTTCTTTCTTTCTGCATAGTATTCCACTGTGTAAATGTACCACAGTTTTTTTTAAAGTATATTTTATTGATTATGCTATTACAGTTGTCCCATTCCTTCTTTCTCCTCTCTCTCCCTCTCCACCTACTACCCCCACTCCCTCCAGCATTTCCCCCATTTGTTTATGTCCACGGGTCATACATATAAATTCTTTAGCTTCTTCTACATTTCCTATACTATTAACTTCCCATGTCTATTTTGTACTTACCAGTTATGCTTCTTATTTCCTGTACCTTTTCCCCTATTCTCCCCCGCCTTGCTGATCACCCTCCATGTGATCTCCATTTCTGTGATTCTGTTCCTGTTCTAGTTTTTGATTAGTTTGCTTTTGTTTTTGTTTTAGGTTCAGTTGTTGATAGTTTTGAGTTTGTTGTCATTTTACTGTTCAGGTTTTGATCATTTTCTTAGAAAAGTCCCTTTAACATTTCACATACTAAGGGCTTGGTGATGATGAACTCCTTTAACTTACCCTTATCTGGGAAGTACTTTATCTTCCCTTCCATTCTAAATGATAGCTTTGCTGGATAGAGTAATCTTGGATGTAGGTCCTTGCCTTTCATGACTTGGAATACTTCTTTCCAGCCCCTTCTTGCTTGTAAGGTTTCTTTTGAGAAAGCAGCTGATAGTCTTATGGGAACTCCTTTGTAGGTAACTGTTTTCTTTTCTCTTGCTGCTTTTAAGATTCTCTCCTTTATCTTTAATCTTGGGTAATTTAATTATGATGTGTCTTGGCATGTTCCTCTTTGGGTCCAACTTCTTTGGGACTCTCTAAGCTTCCTGGACTTCCTAGAAATCTATTTCCTTTGCCAGATTGGGGAGTTCTCCTTCATTATGTTTTCAAATCAGTTTTCCATTTCTTGGTCTTCCTCTTCTCCTTCTGGCACCCCTATGATTTGGATGTTGGGGTGTTTAAAGTTGTCTAAGAGGTTCCTAAGCCTTTCCTCATTTTTTCAAATTCTTGTTTCTTAATTCTGTTCCAGTCGAATGTTTATTTTTTCCTTTTGTTCCAAATTGTTGATTTGAGTCCCAGTTTCCTTTCCTTCACTGATAGTTTCCTGTATATTTTGCTTTATTTCACTTTGTATAGCCTTCACTTTTTCCTCATTTTGAGCTCAATCAGTTCTATGAGCATCCTGATTACCAGTGTTTAGAAGTTTGCATCTGATAGGTTGGCTACCTCCTTGTTGCTTAGTTCTTTTTCTGGAGTTTTGATTTGTTCTTTCACTTTGGCCATATTTCTTTTTCTCGGTGCACCTGTTACATTGTAGGGGGAGGAGCCTTAAGTATTCACTGGGCTGGGGCAACCCACATCACTGCATTGTGGCACTGCATGTGGAGGAGGGTTCAGAGAGGGAACAATGCCAGTTAGTCGGCTCTCACCCCATTTTCAAGAGACTGGCAGTTTCTCCTGCTGCCACAACCCCCACAGATTTTTATAGCCAGAGGTGCTGCGGCCTTTTCTTGCCCATTCTAGAAACCCTGGGTTGCACGGTCTGTCTCACTCCCAAGTTGTTCCTCCTCATTTACCTGCACACAATTGTGGGAGCACCCAGTGTGCTAGCTGCTGCCTTGCTGCACATCCTCTCTGCCTTGGCTTCCCATCTTCATCCCTCCTACTAGTCTGGATGAATGTTTCTTCTTTAACTCCCTCATTATCGGACTTCCATGCCATTTGATTTTCTGGCAGTTCTAGTTGATTTTTTTTTTAATTGGTTGTTTTCTTCTTTTGGCTGAATGAGGAGGTGAAGCATATCTACCTATGCCTCCATCTTGGCTTGAACTTATACCATAGTTTTTTGATCCACTAATTTCCTGGTGGGCACTTAGGCTGTTTCCAGCACTTGGCTATTGTAAATTGTGCTGCAATGAGCACTAGGGTGCATAGGTTCTTTTGAATTGGTGTTTCAGGGCTCTTAGGGTATAATCCTGGCAGTGGGGTCACTGGATCAAAAGGCAGTTCCCTCTTCAGTTTTTTGAGGAAATTCCATACTATTTTCCACAGCGCCTGTACCAATCTACATTCCCACCAGCAGTGCACCAGGGTTCCCTTTTCTTCAGTCCTCACCAGCATTTGTTGTTTGTTGATTTGTTTATGATAGCCCTTCTGACACGTGTGAAGTGCTGTCTCATTGTGGTATTAATTTGCATCTCTCTGACTAATGATGCTGAGCATCCTTTCATATGTCTGTGGGCCCTCTGTATGCACTCCTTGGAGAAGTGTCTGTTCAGGTCGTTTACCTCCCCCCCCCTCCAAAGAGAGGGAGAGAAACATCAATGTGTGGTTGCCTCTTGAACGCCCCCCACTGGGGGACCTGGCCCGAAATCCAGGCATGTGCCCTGACTGGGAATTGAACCAGCGATCCCTTGGTTCACAGCCTGTGCTCAATCCACTGAGTTACACCAGCCAGGCATGTTTGCCTATTTTTTAATTGGATTATTTGTCTTCCTGGTGTTGAGTCATATGAGTTCTTTATGTATTTTGGAGATCAAGCCCTTGTCCAATGTATCATTGGCAAATATGTTCTGCCACATAGTTGGTTTCCTTTTAATTTTGCTGATGTTTTCTTTAGCCATGCAGAACCTTTTTATTTTGATGAAGTCCCATTTGTTTATTCTTTCCTTTATGTCCCTTGCCCTAGGAGATATATTGGTGAAGCTATTGCTGTGCGGGATATTTGAAATTTTCCTCCCTATGTTTTCTTCTAGGACTTTTATGGTATCATGACTTATATTTAAGTCTTTTACCCATCTTGAGTTTATTTTGGTGTATGGTATAAGTTGGTGGTCTCATTTCATTTTTTTGCATGTAGCTCTCCAGCTTTCCCAACACTATTTGTTGATAGGCTATTTTTACTACATTTTGTGCTCCTGACCCTTTGTTAAATATTAACTGACCATACCATAGAGACATGGGTTTATTTGGGGGCTGTCTCTTCTGTTCCATTGATCTATGTGTCTGTTCTTATGCCAATACCAGACTGTTTTGATTATAGTGGCCTTGTAATAAAATTTGATCTCAAGTATTGTGATCCCTCCTTTTTTTAAGTAATTTTTAAAAATTTAGCACGTCTTAATTTATCACTGACATTTTGTTGTACTGTTAATATAACAGGTTGATTTGAAGGGAAAAATTGTTGAAGTTAGCAACAATAATGAATTTTTTTCACTGGGGAATAAAAATAAAAGTTACCGTCTTAACCATTTTTAATCATACAGTTTCAAGGTGTTAAGTATATTTACATTGTTGTGCAACAGATCTCCAGAACTTTTTCATGTAGCAAACTGGAACTCAGTACCCATTAAACAGTAATATTCTCTCTCCCTTTCCCTCAACCCTTGGCAGCTACCTTTCTATTTTCTGTTTCAGTGGTTTTGACCACTTTAGATACTTCATGTGAGTGGAATCGTATGTGTCCTTTGTAATTGGCTTATTTTTCTTAACATAATGTCCTTGAAGTTTATCCATATTGCATGTGACAAGATCTCTTTTTTAAGGCTGAATAACATTTCATTGTAGTAACATTTTCATTATTCATCTGTCTTTAGACATTTTCACTTAGCAACAACAATTTTTTTAATGAGCTTACTTAAGTTGTAGCCAGAGAAAATTTAAGTTATATAAGAGCCAAAAAACTCCTTTTCTGTAAGAACACAAGAACAAAACCTCTTCCTTATTGTAATAAATGTAATTTAAATCAGTTTCTTAATGGGTAACTCTTGGCATTGTGGGTGAGACCTTTGTGCTGAACTTTTGGATTTTAGGCTATATTGGTGGCTCCAACCCTAAAAGCCAGTAGCATTCTTCCCTCAACCAAAAATGGGGATCTGGTACCATTTCATTTTGTTTCTGTGATACCTTCAATATAAAGCTACTTACTATAACTTTTCATAAACATATATTCTCCTGGTCAGTTTTTGATTAAAAAATAGCCAATTTATAGACATGTTTTTATATCACTTACTTAAGGAAGTTGCAGTGAGTGTTTATTGTTCAGACCAGGAAGGAAATTGCCTTGATTTTTTTTCTTTATTCAACAAGGACACTTTAATTGTCAGGTGTTCCTGTACCTGTCAGTGAACAAATGACTCAGTTGGTATTGCTCACGTCTCAGCAGAGATGCTCACATCTTGTCTGGTCTAATGGCGTGTTTTTTCTAAGCTTCCCCTCTGCTTCTTCCTCAGCACTCCTATAGGAAGCCTGATGATGGCACTTCAGAAGTATTATGGTGAGACGATTCAGGAAAGAAAACAGAAGGATCGAAAAACTCTCCATGAGCTGAAACTGAAAGAGTGGTAAGGAACATACTAAGACTAGGGTGTCTGACTTTCCTAGCAGCAGGCCTTAGATACTGTAACTGAACCCAAACTCAGCTGCCTATCGCAACAAAAACCAAACTCATGAGACAGGTGTTGGTGAGGAGGAAAGTGATTTATTAAAGCGCCAGCATCTTGAGAAGAAGGGCGGATTCCTGTCCTCAAAAAACCCATCTTAACATCTCTGGTCATGCCAGTGAGTCTTAAGAGAGTTTGTGGGATTTCAGGAAGGGGAAAATTCCTAGGGGGAGTACAGACCTGCTGTTTCTTTTGGGAGTAAGAGGTGGGAGTACTTAAAGGGGAGTCACAGAGCTTCTCTGTTTGCATTAGCATTCCTCCCTTTCCCTGAGGAACGTAAACCATAAATGTGGTTTATGGTTGGCACCAGTGTATCTCGTAACTGCAATGAAGACTGAAGCACAGGGTTGATTAAATACTTTGATTATTAGCTGGGAGATGCTAAATCATGGTTACAACTTTAACATCTTAGTGCAGGCAGAGGTTTTTACAAGGAGGGAGGAGAGGGAAAGCAGAACAAAGAAGAGTTGTGGACATGCAGGTAGTGTTTTTGCTGGTCCTCATGTTGAACTTAATGGTCAGCACCCTTGAGTTGGCAGGACTCTGAGGTCAGACTGTTTCTTAGATTTACACAGGAACTGCCTGTCGATTCTAGTAAAATATACTGAAAAAAAAAAAACTTTTAGCATGTAAATTCTAACTTTGAGAGAAAAATCAGCTTAGAATAACAGGCTGGGTTTAATATTTACTAAGATTAATATGAGTGGGTTTTTATAAGTATAGTATATTCATTCTGCATTACAATACTGTTGTTCTCTAAACCCAAGTACTCACAACTGCCATTCATTTCAAAGAAGAGTTTATTTTTACTGAGTCTTTCAACTTGTACTCTACCAGGTATTTTAATCCTTTTAATTCAGGAGAATGGAAAAATGAACACCAATTTGATTTTAAATCTGATGAGCATCTTTCCTTAAGTAAATTTCTTTTGAAAAGTTAAAATGTAAATTTCATTTGGTTGCATATTTTTTCTTTTCCATGTTTTTAGCTGCTTAAGGAAATTACCTAAATTAAATACACAGCAGTGAGTAAGCTTTACTTGGCTTCATTTAAAAGGTGGTATCCTGGTTTACACAAACATCTATGAACAATACAGAACATGTTCAGTGTCCATACTCAGAGATTCTGCTTCTTGCCCTGGCTGGTGTGACTCAGTTGGTTGGAGCACTGACTGTAACCCAAAGGTTGAGGGTTCAGTTCGGGGTCTGGGCACTTAGCTAGGTTGCAGGTTAATCCCTGGTCCAGGCACCCCAGGTACATACTAGAGGCAACCAATTGATGTTTCTCACATCAATTTTTCTCTCTTCCTTCCTTTCTTTCTCTAAAAGCAGTGAAAAAAAATGTGCTTGGGTAAGGATAAAAAGAAAAAAAAAAGATTCCATTTCTTGCTGTGGATGCAGAGGAATGAAGTAGATATAGTGGCTGGACATGGACTGGATGCCACTGAGGAGGGTGAAAATTTGCACCCGTTCCATGTAGTCATTTCCTGTGGACCAGTAGTCAGACTGACAGCAGACTTCATGCTGATGCTTTGTAAGATCAATGTAACAGGCTGCCATCTGGTGCTCCTGGTACAAATGACTCTTACAGTTCAGCTTCCTGAGTACCTAAGGTGACATTTGCTGCAGCTGCTGCATTGAGAGTTGAATAGATAGGCAGTCTTTTTTTATCCAGGTTTTTACTTGAAACTTTCATTTGTGCTAAACAAACACACAGACATGGGAATTCTTGATATCTGTAGATCTGTTATCCAAGGACTTTCGTGCTATAGGAGGAAAAGTGTTGATTGTTGGAGCCAATGAAACCTTGAAAACAAGGCTTAAATCCTAACTAGACTATTCATTACTATGACCTTAGACATTTTTCTTAACTTTAAGGCCTAAGTTTTCTCAGGCATTCTAAGGGCAGAATCACACCACAGTGTTCAATATATGCTTATTTCATTCCTTTCTCTTCTCCATACTAAGAGGGTGAATGAGATATGCAGTTAATGTAGGTTCTAGAGCAAAGGCACTTAAAATTCTGTAACCAGCATAAAATTTAATATTAGGGAGAATTAAAAACATGAAAGCATTACCTTTTTTCTAGTTGTTAGGTATCATAAGAGACTTCTTTTCTTAAAAGGAAACCTTGAGAAAGGAGTTGGAAAGGTAAGGAAAATATATTGGCTATTTGAATCTGATATAAAAAGTGTGGAAGAATTAACATTTGGAAAATATGAACAAGTAATGATTTTATTCCAATAAAAAAATGGAAACCAGAAAAAGGAAACTAGAGAAGTTGATTGTTATTTAGTGATGGAAAATGGGTAAAAACAAACACAATTATCGTAACGAAAGAATACTTTGGCAGAAGGAAATAGTATGAAAGTATAGAATGAAAAAGTATATATACATATGTATGGGGTTTGTTCAGAAAGTATCCAGCCATATACTATGAAAAATAGAGACATTTAATGAAGAATATATAAGAAACATTGTACACAGGACATGACACCTCAGTACCCTTCAAAGTAGGTACCTTGGGATCTCACATAGTCTTCCTAGTTACTGTCAGCTGCCATGTCTTATTTTCCTGCATCTCATTGGTGGTCTGAAATCTCTTCCCTTTCAAAGGTGATTTTAGTTTTGGGAAAAACCAGAAGTTGCAGGGCACCAAATCGGGGCTACAGAGGGGCTGAGTTACCTGGGTGATTTGATGTTTCGCCAACAACTCTGCATGAGATGTGATGCATGAGTGGGCATGTTGTAGTAATGGAGCTGCCAATCCCCAGTTGCCCATGACTGCGGCCTCCTGAATCATCCAAATAGTTTCCGCTGAGAAGTGCTCAAGTTTAACACAAAATTTGATGCAGATGTGTTGCTCTACTCAAGTCATTTTGAATGTGAGGGCCACGCAGTACATACGCTCACTCAGTGGTGTCTACTGCCACAACTGACTAGTACAGTGAAGTCGTCATTGTTTACACATGTGCATTCCAGTCCATTTTCCTTGGCTGGAAGTTTACATCAATGTCTCGCAAAACATTCTCGTTATATTAACAACGCCTAGACTTTTGACTTTTCTAGACTGGCTACACACACACACACACACACACACACACACACACAAATGATATTTCTGAGAAGCATTAATTTAATAACTGGTAAGAAACTTTTATCTGCTTCTTTAATCTAGAGAAATCAAACATAGTTAGAATCTAAAAAAAATGGTTCAGTAAGCACTAAATGTAGAAAACTGGCTATAGAGATATGGAAAAAGAACTCAAATCTGGTTGTGAAGAGTTGAAAGTCACAGGTGACCCTGATAATCACTTAAAGAAAGGAAGGCAATAGCACATCATTTAGAAAAAGAACTGATCTCTTATTTGGCAATCAGATTTTAGTTCTTCATATATATACATCCATAGCATCCCATCTGATATTTCTGTACCAAGGTTACCATTGTTAAAGCTTCTGTGCAGTTTCTACATGGTATGGCAACAAACAGTTTAACAGAGTGACTGGGGACTCATGTCCCCCTGACCGTGAAGGCAAGAGGACAGCCACGTTGCAAGGCTTACACCTTAGATCAGGGTGCTTCAGCTCCTGTATCATGTCCCCCATGTGACAACTCTGCTGCCACAGTAGCAGTACCCATTTTGGTAATACAAGAATTCTAGTTGGTTTGTGAGTGAAACAGGTTAGGAGAGAGAGGAAAGTCACTGTATTTGAAGTGCAAGGAGCAGTGTTTGCTCATAAGTTCCAGGGAGAGTAAGACAAATGCTATCTTTAAAAAAAATCTACCAACTAAAGCATAGCAGGACTTGATACATCCTTTTCATTCTTTGGTTACAGGAAAGCCAGACTGCAGTTTACTGAGCTGCTCCCTGAAGAAATTGAAGGTAGCCTACAGAAAAATCGATCCAAGGATGATGCTGAGAAAATTGAAGCACTACTAAATCTTCCTAGAAACCCCTCATCAACAGATAAACAAGACAAGGACTGAAGTTGTTCTGGACTTGAAACTCGCTGCAGAGTTGAAGGGAGTTATGTTGCCATGTCCACTGAATGCCGGTGGTCGGGCTACTCCTCAGTTGCCCTGATGACAGCTGTAGTGGCAGTGCTTGCTCTTACTTGTTTTTTTTTTTTTTTATATTATTTTATTGTTGTTCAAGTAAAGTTGTCTGCATTTACCCCCTGCCACTCCCCTCCCCACCTCAGTCATCCCCACCTCCCTCCCCTGATCCCACCACCCCTTGGTTTTGTCCATGTGTCCTTTATAGTTGTTCCTGAAAACCCTTCCTCCCTCTCCCCATTATCTCCTCCCCTCTCCCCTCTGGTTACTGTCAGATTGTTCTTAATTTCAATGTCTCTGGTTATATTTTGCTTGCTTGTTTGTTTTGTTAATTAAACAAATAGGACCTCATCAAAATAAAAAGCTTCTGCATGGCTAAAGAAAACAGCATTAAAATGAAAAGAGAACCAACTGTATGAGAAAACATTTGCCAGTGATACCTCAGACCAAGGTTTGATCTCCAAAATACATAAAAGAACTCTTACCTGTTTTTTAAACCAAGAATTGGGCCAATGTACTCTCACTTTACTCATCCTTAAATTTAAATACATACATACATTTATATTGGTCAATCTATATATTTGACATACCTATATTGATCGATCAATATTTTTTTCCTAAATTTTATAACAGTAAATTAAAAATTTCCCAAAAGATTAATGTGGGATTCTACAGGTTATGTTTGTATGCTTGTAGCCCTTTAAAAGGGTCCTCTAGAAATCAGTAGGAGGAGGCGAGAAAAGAACCAGGTAAGGCAAATCATCTGTGAAACCCTGGTGTCCTAGGGTCCTAGTAACAGTATGGGCCTAAATATGTAGTAGTGTTTGGTTTTAATAAAAATAAAAAATGATTTCTGTCATTTGAAATAACATGAATTTCACAAAAAGGAAGTAGATAAGCATTATTACAGAAACAACCTGACTTTGTTTACTCAGTATTACTGGCAAAGTGTCTGTGCTGTATTATGAGTTACTTAGCATAGATATGATAGGTACGTAGTTTCTACACTCCAGGAGCTTGCTGCCTCAGAAGGAAGCTGTCCCGGGTATTGTGACTTTTACTAAATGAGGGAGTTGGGGAGTGGGATGGCTGAATTAACTATCAAAGGGAAAAAAAAAATAGTGCTTTGTTTCAGTGTTAGACCTCATAGTTCCTACTTTGAAAATACTGTTGCAGGAACAAGGTTTGTGAAGCTGCCAGTGTGGTGGATAAAACAGTGGCTCTGGAAGACCTCTGGCCTGGAATCCCAGTCATGTGGCTTCAAAACCTTGTAATTTTAGTTAAAACAAATTTTACTTATTTTTAAAAAAATTTGATAAAGTTATTGGGGTGACATTGGTTAATAGGATCATATAGGTCTCAAGTGTACAGTTCTGAGATACTAGATCTGTGTGCTTCGCCTGAAGTCAAACCATCACCGTGAATTAGGCTCCCTCCATGCCTGCACAACCCACACCCCCGCCCTCTGGTAACCACCACGTTTCTGTGTCCACGAGTTTCAGTTTTATATCCCATATTTGAGTGGAATTAGATGGTTCTTAGCTTTTCCTGACTGCTTTATTTCACTTAGCATAATATTCTTGATAATATTCTATTGTTTTAAGATTATTTAGTTTTAGAGAGGGGAAGGGAGGGAGAAAGAGAGGGAGAGAAACATCATTATGTGGTTGCCTCTCACGGGCCCCCACCTGGAGACCTGGCTCACAACCCAGGCTTGTGCCCTGATTGGGAATCAAATCAGCAACCTTTTGGTTTACAGACCAGCCCTCAGTCCACTGAGTCACACCAGCCAAGGTGCCATTCTTAATTTTTTGAGGAACTGCTGGTCTTTTCCATTGTTGATGTACCAGTTTACATTCCCACCAGCAGTGAATGAGGGTTCCCTTTGCTCTACACTCTCCTACACTTGTTTTTGTCTGTCTTGTTGATAACAGCCATTCTAACAGGTGTGAGGTGGTATGTCATTGTAGTTTTGGTTTGCATTTCCCTAATAGTGAAGTTGACTGTCTTTTCATATATGTGTTGGCTATTTGTATGTCTTCTTGGGTGAAGTGCCTGTTCAGGTCCTCTGCCCATTTTTTAATCCTCACCTGAGGATATGTTTATTGTTTATTGATTTTAGAGAGAGAGGAAGCGGGGGTAGGAGAGAGGTAGAAACATTGATGTGCGAGAGAAACATCAATCAGTTGTTTCCCATTTGCACCCCATTCAGGGATAGAACTTGCAACCTAGGTATGTGCCCTGACTGGGAATAGAATCTGCAACCTTTTGATATATGGGACGATGTTCCCACCAACTGAACCACTCTGCCAGGGCCTCTGCCCAATTTTTAATTGGATTGTTGGTTTGGTGTTGAGTTGTATAAATTCTTTACATAATTTGAATATTAACCCCTTTTCCCAGCTGTTGTGTGCAAGTATTTCCTCTTCAGTCAGTTGCCTTTCTGTTTCGTTGGTTTCTTTAGTGTGCAGCAGCTTTTCAGTTTGATGTAGTCCCCTGCTGACGCGGGCTCTGGCTCGTGGGGTCCACCACATTGTGGATGAGGAACGAGAAATTCACATGGACTACCGAGTCCTGTGGAGGAAAAGAGTGAGTATGGCTTCTCTCTCAAGAGGAGAAAAAGCCTCGGCCCATGCCTTGACCGGCCTTTATTGTTTTTCTGGGGACCTTACATGATGGTCCTCGTTTACTATGCACAGGTTTGCTTTAGGTGGTTACATTTTACAGAAAACAAAGGAGAAGATGCCGCTAATCACATCACAGAAAGATACTTGCAAATGCAAAGGGAAAAGTGGTTGAAACAGTTACACTCCACACTGGGGAGGTTTAGCACAGACTTTAGGAAGTTACAGGAAGCACTTGCTGCCTCAATTCAGGGTGAGGGAGTTTTAGCAAAAGCAAGTCTCAAAGAGACCTAGGTACATTGCAGGCCTGATTCCCCACGGAAAAACCTATCCGTGGGCGTAGGTCCTGTCTGGGCCCACGCCATGCAGAATGGTCTCCTATAACCCTCGTTATTTTAGCCTTTATTTCCCTTGCTTTTGGGGTCAAATTAATAAAATGTTCTCTAACTTAAATATAAACCGTGACACCATTAAAGTCCTAGAAGAGAACATAGGCAGGAAAATCTCAGATATTGTACGCAGAAACGTTTTTACTGATACGTCCCCTAGAATAAGGGACATAAAGGAAAGAATAAACAAGTGGGATCTCATCAAAATAAAAAGCTTCTGCATGGCTAAAGAAAACAGTATTAAAATCAAAAGAACCAACTGTATGGGAAAACATACTTGCCAATGATACCTCAGACAAGG
>CM052539.1:102691713-102750768 GCA_028533065.1 Trachops cirrhosus | reverse complement strand
AGGAACAAATATAGAGGACACATGGACAAAACTAGGGGTGTTGGAAAGGGGAGGGAGGAGGGGAGGAATGGGTGGGTGGGCTGGAATGGGAATAAAGGATAGAAACTGTACTGAATAAACCAAAATAAAAAATTAAAAAAAAATAAAATAAAATGTTCTCTATGATCAAGACCTATACATTTAGTACCTGTGTTTTCTTCTATGTAATTTATTGTTTCAGATACTATATTTAGGTGTTTGGTCCATTCTGAATTAACTTTTGTATATGGGGACAAACTCATCCAGTATCATTCTTTTGCATGTGGCTTTCCAATTTTCTCAGTACTATTTATTGAAGAGGCTTTCCTTTCTCCAATTGTATGTTTTTGGCTTCTTTGTCAAAAATTATTTGCCCAGGCTCTGTGCTTCTCCTGTTAGATGGCTGTGTCTTCCTGCTGAGTACCAGCCACAACCCTGAGATACAATGGTAAAGGTTGCAGTGAACTGATTTGGCCATATTGGGGCCTGATCACCTGGGCTCTTTTAACCCTGACAAAGTGGATATTATCATCAGTGATCCCTTTATTGACCTCCACTACATGGTCTACATGTTCCAGTATGATTCTACTGATGGCAAGTTCAAAGGCACAGTCAAGGCTGAGAATGGGAAGCTTGTTATCAATGGAAAGTCCATCTCCCTCTTCCAGGAGCAAGATCCCACCAACATCAAATGGGGTGATGCTGGTGCTGAATATGTTGTGGAGTCCACTGGTGTCTTCACTACTTTGCAGAAGGCTGGGACTCACTTGAAGGGAGGAGCCAAAAGGGTCATCCTATCTATCCCTTCTGCGAATGCTCCCATGTTTGTGATGGGTGTGAACCATGACAAGTAGTTCTGGGGAGGTGAGCTATGGGAGGGTGGGTGAGGACTGTCAGTTTTGTTTCTCTGTCTGGAATGCCAATTGCCATAGAAGTGTGGCCACACCTTTGTGCTTCATCCCTGCCCAGTCACAGGGATGTGGGCTCAGACACAGTGGGCTGTACTGCCCACTGCTGCAGGAATGCTCATTAAGTCTGCTCCATCTGCTGAAGGGAGTTCCAGCCACAACCTTATTCCCTCCCTCTCCAGGCTGAGATTGTGGTGAGTGCTAGGTTGCAGGGCTGCATTCATGGCTCCCCTGAACTTTTCCCCCTTCTTGCTTCCCCAGTTTGCTCCCACTTGCCCCACTTTTGATGTTTCAGTGCATGAATCTTTCTGATGTGTGTGTGCATTAAGCAGGGAATCCTTTGTGGAATTATAGCTGTTGAGACTGTTGAAACTTCCAGGGGAAAGACCTAGGTGATCTGTCATGCCACCAATCTTCTGAGGTCGCTCAGATGTTGCATTTTTACAAATTGAGTGTAAGAACCTTCCCCAGCAAAAACAATATGACTTGCTTTATTGTCATACTAGATTTATTGCAGTAGGCTGGAACCAAACCTGCAATATTTCCAAGGTATGCATGTATACTAAACACTAAGCTGTCTTTAAAAGAAATTGATGTATTAAAAATAGCATTCCATAGGGCTTCCTTAGATCCCTAAAGTAGCTTTCCTTCGTATTTCTGGATTCTCTGAGATCAGCACAGAATTGAAAAGAAAAAAGCAGTTAACAGACTGAAAATAAAGGTAGTGGACGAACAAAACTTAAACAACAAAAATAAGAATTGCTGCATTTAGTTAAGACTCATAACCCTTACATGATCATAAGGAAACCTCCAGAAATAGAAACAAAATAGGAACAATCTGAAAGAAAGATTATTTATTTTTTAAATTTTTTTTGAGAGGGAGAGACATTGACTTGTTGTTCCACTTATTTATGCATTCATTGACTGCTTCTTGTATGTGCCCTGACCAGGGATTGAACCTGCAAACTGTGTGTCAGGGATGATGCTCTAACCACTGAGATACCTGGCCAGGACAAAACAGGTTATTTATATTTAAATGAATTATACTATCATTGCTTATTACATTTCATAAATGTGTTAGTACTATTTTTTCAAAAAGTTGTATTTTTGCTTTTATTACTCTGATGAATATTTTTGTGATACAAATAAAATTACTTTTAAAACCAGCCATCTAATTTTATATTTTCTAGTAGAGGGGTTTAATCTACATGTGAGTACGAATAAAACCATGAGCAGATTGACTAATTGCCAGTTTGTCAGCAATTAATGAATTGGATAATTAAACATGTTTTATGCAGTGTGGTAATAACATGAAAATCATGGTGAAAACACACTGGTGCAGCCCTGGTCACCGGTTGGAGCATGATCCTGTACACCAGGAGATTGTGGGTTCAATTCCCAATCAGGGCACATATCTGGGTGGTGCATTCAATCCCTGGTCAGGCCTTGTGCGTGAGGCAATGAATCAATCATTCTCTGTGTTTCTTTCTATTTCTTTCTCTCTCTCTCACTCTCTCTCTCTAAAGGTGATAAACATATCCTCAGGTGAGGATTGAAAAAAGTTACTATTAAAAGAACATACTGGTGCAGATGTCATATCCTCATAACTAATATTTGTTATATAATGTCCTGTGTGTCAGGTCATTGTTCTATGCTTTAAATGCATTGTTTCATTTAATACTCATTCTGAGGTAGAAATTCTTTTTGACAAATGAGAACACTGAGGGGGCAAAAAACCATACAACTGGAGAAAAGAAAGCCTCTTCAATAAATGATACTGAGAAAACTGGAAGGCTACATGCAAAAGAATGAAACTAGATTACGGTATGTCCCCATGTACAAAAATTCATTCAAAATAGGTCAAAGACCTAAATATAAGATCTGAAACAATAAATTACATAAAAGAAAACATAGGTTCTATACTTATGGACCATAGCCATAGAGAACATTTTATGAATTTGATCCCAAAGCAAGAGAAGTAAAGGCAAAAATAAGTGAACAGGACTATATCAAACTAAAAAGCTTCTGCACAGCAAAAGAAGCAGCCAACAAAACAAAAAGGCAACCAAACAAATAGGTGACAGTATTTGCAAACAACAACTCTGACAAAAGGTTAATATCCAAAATACAGAAACAACTCATAAAACTCAACACCAAGCAAACAAAAACCCAATTAAAAAATGGACAGAGGACCTGAACTGACACCTCTCCCAAGAAGATATACAAACAGTGAACTGATATATGAAAAGATGTTAAACTTCACTAGCTGTTAGGGAAATGCAAATCAAAACTACAATGAGCCCTCACCAATGTGGCTCAGTTGGTTGGGCATGATCCTGCAAACCAAAATGTTGCTGGTTTGATTCCTGGTCAGGGCACATGCCTGGATTGAGGGTTCAGTCCTTGGGGCTCACACAAGAGGCAACTGATCGATGTTTGTCTCTGACATTGGTGTTTCTCTCCATCTCTTTCTTTCTTCCCCTCTCTCTAAAAATAAATAAAATCTAAAAAAAAACCCACAACGAGATGCCACCTCACACCTGTTAGAATGGCTGTTATCAACAAGACAGGCAAAAAGAAGTATGAGAGAGTGTGGAGAAAAAGGAACCTTCATCCACTGCTGGTGGGAATGTAAACTGGTACAGCAACTATGGAAAACAGTGTGGCGGTTCCTCAAAAAATTAAGAAGTTACCATGTGACTCAGCAATTCCTCTCCTGGGTATCTACTGAAAAACTCAAAAACATGCATCCACAAAGATATGCACCCTGCTATGTTCATTGCAGCATTATTTACCATGGCCAAGACATGGAGAAAACCAAAGTGTCCTTCGATAAAGGACTGGATGAAGAAGATAGAGTACACATATACTATGGAATACTACTCAGCCATAAGAAATGATGAAGTACTGCCATTTGTGACAACACAGATGGACCTTGAGAAAATAAGTCAGTCAAAAAAAGCTAAGAACCACATGATTTCACTCATATGTGGGATATAAAACTGAAACATACATACAGTCAACAGTATGGTGATTGCCAGAAGGAAGGGGGTGGAGGTCCACATATATGGTAATGGAAGATTATCTGACTTTGGTGGTGGGCACACACTTCAATATACCAATAATGTATCTGAAATGTACACATGAAATCTATATAATCTTATTAAACAATATCACATCAATATATTTAATTAAAAATAAAGTAAAAACTTTTTAGGATAAGCATGTCCCTTGCAAAGTTTGGGACATGCTTGTACTAAAAAACATATCCTCTCTTTATCTAAAATCTTTTAAAAAATGCAACATTTGTAAAGTGCAATAAAGCAAAGCACAATAAAACAACATATGTCTGCATACACAATTTAAAAATCTATCTTATTTTAGCCCTGCATGGGTAGTTCAGTTGGTTGGAGTGTCATTCCATAAACCAAAAATGTTGCGAGTTCAATTCCCAGTCAGTGCACATAGCTAGTTTATGGGTTCAATCCTGATTTGGGGTGTCTATGAGAGGAAAACCAATTGATGTTTTTCTGTCACACCTATGTTTTTCTCTATCCCTTCCTCTCTCTAAAATCAATAATAAGAAAAAAGTAGGCACTGGAGAAAATGGTGGTGAAGTAGGTGGGAGCTGAGCACGCTTGCTTGTGCACCCAACTGGGACACTTAGCTGATCTTCCAAGAAACAAAGTGAACAGCCCACAAAATCTTAGCTGATTTCAAGTTCAGAAACCAAAGTCTACAGAGGATGTTTCAAATGGGTGGTAAAGAAATTTTATAGGCTAACTAGGAAGGTTCCCTGGGGTGGTGCCAGAAACCGTGGCTGCCATGGTGACATTGGAAGAGACCCAAGTCAATGATAGCAGCCTAGCAAATCCCTCCCCTCCCAGAATGGGCAATTTGCAGACCTGCACCAGGAGTGACTTGTTCCTCCAGTTCTTGTAGATGCAGGGTTAGATCATTTATTTGAAATGTTTCTATCTTTTATTTTTTAAAAGATTTTATTTATTTTTTGACGGAAAGGAAGGGAGGGAGGAAGAGAGAGGGAAACACCAATGTGTGGTTGCCTCTCGCGCACTCTCTATTGGGGACCCGACTGCAACCCAGGCATGTGCCCTGATCTGGGAATCGAACCAGCGACCCTTTGGTTTGCAGGCTGGCATTCAGTCCACTGAACCACACCAGTTGGTGAAATGTGTCTATCTTTTTTAGGTAGGCCTGTATCACTATGAACTTTGCTCTCAGGACTGCCTTCTCTGTGTCTCATAAATTTTGGACTGTTGTAAGTTCATTTTCATTTGTTTCCAGAAACTTTTTGATATCTTCCTTGATCTCATTCTTAACCCATTCATTGTTTAATTGCATGCTACTCAATCTCCATGAATTTGAGTGTTTTTGAGTTTTTTCCTTGAGGTTGATTTCTAGTTTCAGGCCCTTGTGGTCTGAGAAAATGCTTGATATGATTTCAAGTTTCTTGAATTTGTTGAGGCTTGTTTTGGGTCCTATCATGTGGTCTATCTTTGAAAATGTTCCATGTGCATTTGAAAAGAATGTGTATTTTGTTTCTTCGGGATGAAAAGTTCTATATATATATCAGTTAAGTGCATTTTATTTAGGGCATTGTTCAATGCTGCAATATCCTTGTTGATTCTTTGTTTGGAAGATCTATCCATTGTTGACAGTGAGGTGTTAAATTCCACTAGTATAAATATGTTTCTGTCTATATCTTTCTTGAAGTCCTCCAAGATTTGACTTATACATTTGGGTGCTCCCATGTTGGGTGTGTATTTGTTTACAATGTTTATGTCTTCTTGATGGATTCTTCCCTTGAGTATGATGAAGTCTCCTTCTGGATCTCTTTTTATGGCCTCTGTTTTGAAGTCTGTTTTGTCTGATATAATTATTGCTAGCCCAGTTTTTTTTCCCCTGTCAGTTTGCTTGGAATATTTTTTTTTCCAGCCCTTCACTTTCAGTCTGTGTAAGTCTTTTTTTCTGATGTGGGTCTCTTGTAGGCAGCATATATGTGGGCCATGTTTTCTCATCCATTCAGCTAGCCTATGTTTTTTGATTGGAGCATGTAATCCATTTACATTTAAAGTTATTATTGATAGGTACTTATCCATCTCCCCTCTCTTTGTACTTGTGTTCCTCTCTCTATCACTCTTTTTCTTCCCCTTCTTGAAGCAATTCCTTTAGCATATATTGCAGTGCTAGTTTGTTGGAGGTGTATTCTTTCAGCCTTCTTTTGTCTGGGAAGCACCTTATTTCTCCTTCCATTTTAAATGAGGGCCTTACTGGGTAGAGTAGTCTTGGTTGTAGATCTTTGGTTCTCATTACTTGGAATATTTCTTGTCATTCCCTTCTGGCTTGTAGTGTTTCTGTGGAGAAGTCAGCTTCTAGCCTTATCAGAGCTCCCTTTTATGTTACTTCCTGTTTCTCCCTTGTTGTCTTTAAGATTCTCTCTTTGTCTTGGAATTTTGCCATTTTAATTATGATGTGTCTTGAAGTGGGCCTCTTTGGGTTCCTCTTGATTGGGACTCTCTGTGTTTCCTGGATTTGTGTGACTTTTTCTCTCATCAAGTTAGGGAAGTTTTCCATCATTACTTTGTCAAACTGGTTTCTTTCCCTTGCTCTTCTTCTCCTGGTATCCCTATTATACAGATATTATTACATTTCATGTTGTCCTGCAGTTCCCTTAACCCCTCTTTGGGTTTTTGTTTTGTTTTAGGTTTTTTCCTTTTCTTGCTCTTTCTGGGAGTCTTTTCCTACCTTGTCCTTCAGCTCACTGATTCAATCCTCTGCTTCATCTAGCTTGATTTTGATTCCTTCTACCATGTTCCTTTCATTTGGGGGTTGTTTCTTTGTCTTCCCATTATTTCTGAGACCCTTCTTGTTTGCTTCTGCTTCTTAAATTGATCTGTTTTGACTCCCTGACTTTGTGGTGTGAATTTCTATGGTAGGAGACCTGTGAGATTCAGTGGTACAATCTCCTTCATCTCCTGAACTTGATGCTCTTGGGAAGCTCTTTATGCTGTTTATGTTGGCTCTCTGCATGTAATTGAGTTGTGATTGTTGGGTCATGTTTTGGTGGGTCCTTCCCTCCAGCTGGTTGACTGGGGGTCACTCTGCTCACCACATCTTGTATGCTGTTGTGCAGGTGCAGTCAGTTAGTGCTGAAGCTGATTCTTCTGTCTGTCCAAAGTTATAAGTACAGACAGAATACTCTCTCGCTATTTTTCATTTGTTTGTTCCAAGTGATTTCTCCACAAATTAGTTGTAATTCCAGTTTGGTCCTGGAAGGAGGTTAGTGTGTCTTCCGTTCATTCCTCTGCCATCTTGCTTCCCATGCCAACAGTATGGAATTTCCTCAAAAAACTAAAGATGGAACTGCCTTTTGATCCAGCAATCCCAATGCTGGGACTTACTATACCCTAAGAATCCTGAAACACCAATTCAAAAGAACCTATGGACCCTAATGTTCATAGCAGCACAATTTACAACAACCAAGTGCTGGAAACAACAACTAAGTGCCCATCAGTAAATGAGTGGATCAAAAAACTGTGGTACATTTACACAATTGAATACTAGTCAGCAGAAAGAAAGAAGGAGCTCCTACCATTCAAAACAGCATGGATGGAACTGGAAAGCATTGTGCTAAGTGAAGTAAGCCAGGCAGTGAAAGACAAATACCATATGATCTTACCTATAAGTGAAACTTAATCAACAACAACAAAAAAAATGAACAAAATAGAACCAGAGACTTGCAAATAAAGAACAAACTGACAGTGACCAGAGGTGAAGGGGGAGGGAGATAATGGAGGAAAGAAGGGGAAGGGGCAAGCAAAGGAACATGAATAGAGGACTCATGAGCATGGACAATGGGGGGGATTGACACTGGGAGTTTGGGGGGTGTGGGGTAGGGGAGATTAATGGGGAAAAATGAGGGACAGCTATAACTGAACAACAATAAATAAAATAAATATCCTTGGGTGGAGTTTTTTTTTCAGTACTCCACATTCTGCTCTTTAATATGGCATTTTGCACTTACATACATCAATGAAAATTTGAAACAAAAAGAACTTCAGTCAAACTCCTCTTCTTCTTCCAGCTTTATTGGATAGTTTAAAATTACATTTCTATTATCTAGGACTTCAGTTGCTTTTTCCATGACTTTTAAAACTGATTACATCAAATGAAACACAATTGTCTAAGTGATACAGCATACAAAAATAACATCCTGATTTCTGTGAAAATGCATTTCTCTGCAATTCCTGAATAACTCCAAATTATGCTTACTTGGAACATAGATGTTTACTCATAAAACCCATAGATGGGTTTTAGATTTTGTCTTTGCCAAAGAATGTGTTCTAAACCTTTGTCATTTGCATATCAAGTAGCAACACCAAGTTGTTTCTGTTTACGCTTTTATTCCAATTTTCCTCACAGATGTTAAACGCACATTTATCTTTTTATTTTGTTTACTCCCATTCACCTGTGTGATCTATGTAGGGCCTGCTACAGATGTTAACTGATGTTATTTAACAGATATTGACGTCAGACAATCCAAGGCCATCATTATGCTAAAATTAAAATTATTTATGGAAGCTCACAGACACTTCCAGAATTGGTTTTTACCTTCTACATGGGAACATATTCAAGAAACCCAGAATGGGCTTACTGGTCTGATTCAACTCTTCCCATTCATCAATCCCTATTCACCAGTAGCAATGAAAGGGGATTCTTTAACAAAGCATTATAATAACACCTCTACCAAATTAAACATAAACTTTCTTTTTGTAGTTAAATGCAGAAAGTCAATTTTTTCTACCCCTTTCCTCTTTTACATGGCAAGTAAAGCTCACTGGCCTGGGAGTAGCCTCTATCTGCCAACCTTCGACCAGTGAAGAGGATCCAGAAAAAATAATACAATGATCAATCAGAAAAGGGAGGGGTGACAAAGAAACATAATTAAGCTGTGGCCTCAATTGTGCATTCTCGTGCAAGGTGCTCTGATTCACCACAGAAGTAGCAGTTGACTTCACTTGTCTTGCTGCAGTTGATGGCTACATAGCCAATTTCACCACACCTATAGCACTTCACTATGGTGCAGTCCTTTTGAATATGTCCAAATTCCCCACAAGAATAGCACTTCTGCTCATCTGCATGGTCAGATGGCCTGGTTTGCCACAGGTGTAGCAGCATTGCTCTCGCTTTCCTTTAGGCTCTGTGCAGTCCTTGGCAATGTGGCCACCTCAACCACAGTTGTGGCAGGCATCCTCCTGGAGATCACAATCCTTGGCAAGATGACCAGACTCACCACAGCAGTAACAGATGTCTTCAACATCTGGGCCGGCAGCGGCTAAGACGCAGGTGAAGTGAGTGGCTCCCACAGCAGCGGCTGTTTGTTTTCAGGAGGGTGCTTGTCTGCACATGGCCCTGCATATCGAGACTTTTTAAATGTATTCTATTTTAAATTAGAACTTTCTCATAAATATTTTACAAAAGAGGTTAAACTGGCATAAAACCATTTAAGGACATTGTCAGTCCAATATGGACCAGTAAAATGTGAATTTTTAAACTAAACTATCCCTTTGAAGATTTAAAGCAACAGCTAGTTTAGAGAGGGACAGTTTGATTTCTATGTTGTTCCTTCTCCATATCAGAGCAAATTAGTTTTGGATAGGCCTACTTTCTTCTGAATCTGATGAAAAAGTGGGTGAACAACAAATGAAAACACCATGAAAATGCAATACTGGCTAAAACACCAATAATATTTCCATTAGCCTCATACAGGTGTATGAGGTCTATCTGGAAAAAAAGTCCAGCCATTGTTAATATAACAAGAACAATTTGTGCAACATCCATATAACCTGGCAGTCAAGCAGAGTGGACCAGAATGTGCCTGTGTGAACAATAACAACGTCACTGGACAGTCAGTGGGAGCAGCAGATGCCACTGAGTGAGCGTGTGTACTGTGTGGCCATTGCATTCAAAATGACTGACTGAGTAGAGTGATGAATCTGCATCAAATTTGGTGTTAAGCTTGAACATTCCTCCACGAAAACTACAGCAAGCCCTCCTCACCTGTCTCGGGAGTTACGTTCCAGAGACCCTTGCAATAGGTGAAAATCCACAAAGTAGCAGCATTATAATTATTTTATTATTTATATATTTTTTAAGGCTTTATAAACCCTTCCCACACTCCTATAAACCTTTCCCACTCTCTTATTAACCTTTCCCACACTCTTATAAACACTTAATATGCTCTTAAACACATTCTACACTCTTAAACCTATGCAATTTTAACAACATATAAAATTCTATATGGGTACTCACCAGTGAAGTATACAGTCGTTACTTAAAACCCATAATACAGTGAAGACGCGATAAGTGAGCCGTGATATAGCGAGGGACAACTGTATTTCACTTAGTGTAGCCTTCATTTTTTCATCTAATTTGAAACCAAATTCAACCAATTCTATGAGCATCCTGATTACCAGTGTTTTGAATGGCGCATCTAATAGGTTGGCTATCTCTTCATTGCTTAGTTGTATTTTTTCTGGAGCTTTGATCTGTTCTTTCGTTTGGGCCATTTTTTTTTTTGTCTTGATGTGCCTGTTCCCTAGTGAGGGGCAGAGTCTTACGTGTTCACTCGGGTGGGGCAGCCCACGTCGCTGCGTTGTGATGCTATATGTGGGGTAGGGGTCCAAGAGGAAACAATGGCGCTTGCTTCGCTCTCTGCCAGATTTCAGTCCCTTCCTCGGCTTCCCCCAAGCAATTTGTGCCCTTTTGGTGCTGATCCCCATGTGGGTGGGTTTGTGTCCATTCTAGGACCCTGTGGGTCTCTCCAACAAACTCTCCTGTGAGGCTGGAAGTTTCTCCTGCTGCTGCCTCAACCCCACAGGTGTTTGCAATTGGTGTTTTGAGGCTTTATTTCTCCACGCTGGGTCCCTGGGTTGTGCGGTCTGTTTCGCTCCCCAGTTTCACCTGGTTTATCTGAGCATGAATGTGGGACCACCCAGTCCACCAGTTGCCTTGTGTGCCATGCCCCTCCACAATCTGCCGCCTCTCTGGGTGCGCCAGACACCGCTTTGTTGCGACCCTTCTCCACAGGCCACCCAACTCCACCCCTCCTACCGGTCTGGATGAATGTGTCTACTTTAACTCCTTGGTTGTTGGACTTCCATACAGTTCAATTTTCTGTCAGTTCTCGTTGTTTTTCATTTCTAAATTGTTGTTGTCCTTATTTTGGTTGTATGAGGAGGCACAGTATATCTACCTATGCCTCCATCTTGGCTGGAAGTCTATTTATTTATTTTTAGAGAAAGGGAAAGGGAGGGAGAAAGAAAGGGAGAGAAACATCAATGTGTGGTTGTCCCTTGGGTGCCCCCCACTGGGGACCTGGCCCACAACCCAGGCATGTGCCCTGACTGGGAATCGAACCAGTGAGTCTTTGGTTCTCAGGCTGGCACACAATCCACTGAGCCACACTAGCCAGGGCTACAGAAGAGATTTTTAAATTACTAGAGGCAGTGAATTAACTGAACCAGATTGCTATAATGCACTGTCCAGGACACTAGAAGAAGAGTTCCCAAACAAACCACTGAAACAAAACTGCTGATAAAGCAGCAAGACAAGCTGCCTGATGGCCACCACTTCTTGGGGCTTTAATTCCCCACCAGGACTGGTCAGAATTTAAACCCTGCTACACGGAACAAGAGGAATGGGCCCATGAATGGGGATTCTCTAACATGGACCCTAATTCTATATGGAAGATCAACACTTATGGTATATCCCATCCTCAAACACCCACATGAAGGGAGCAATTATGGATGGAATGCTTTAATGGACCTCATTAGACCACATTTGAAGGACCCTCATTTATAAAGGACCATCCGGAGGATCACCCAAGCTTGTGAGATATGTGCCAAAAACAATCTTAAGACAGAACATTTCCCAACAAGAAAGGGGGAACAATATAAAGGGATATGCCCATTTGAAGCCTGTAAAGTTGACTTTACACAGATGTCTGAAACCATAGGAAACCTTAAATTGTTATTAGTTTTTGTAGACACTTTTTCTGGATGGTAGAGGCATACCCCCTAGAACTGAGAAGGCAACTGAAGTAGCAAAACTTCTACTCAAAGAAATAATCCCTAGGTTTGGACTTCCTTAAATCATTCAAAGTGACAATGGACTGTCACTCACTTGTGAAATCTCCCAGAAGAAAGGACAGGCACTACAGATTCCATGGAAACTACATGCATCTTGGAGACCCCAATCTACAGGGAAGACTAAGAAAATAAATCACACAATAAAGAATACCTTTGTGAAAATATGTCAGGAAACACTTTTAAAATGGATCAGCACTCCCTATTGACTTGCTCTGAATTAGGGTAGCACCCTGAAGTAGGCTTAAATTAAGCCATTTTGAAATAGTTTATGGGAGACCCTTACAAGATTCTGTTTTAAGAATACCCTCTTTAGATTTAGAATGTGAATCAAAAATTTTAAAAAAATGCACAACATTAGGGCAAGCACTAACAACTTTGCACAAGTTTGCTCATTGCAGCTATCAACTCATCTGACGAGTCCTTATGCCCATTCCACAGGAGACTGAATCTTTGTAAAGACCTGGAGCACTCAAGGTCCTCAACAGCAGTTAGCTAAGCAATGGACCAACCCCTATGACATACTGCTGACAACACACTCTTCCCTAAAGCTCACAGGAACCAAGCCTCGCATCCACCACACGTGGATAAAGCAGGCGCTACCTGAGGAAGACTTGGGTCTTGCTGCAGCTGTCGATATTGAAATAGAAAGCTGGACTTGCACTCCCGAAGAAGATTTAAAATTCTTCTTTTGGAAAGGTAAAGCACTTCCCAAATCTAATTGACAATGTTACTTTTTGTTTTATTCCACATTTCCCAGACAATGGTTTCCTTGGCAAATTTATCCTGCTGTTGGGTGTGCCAACCAAAGACCCACTCAGGATTAGATCATAGGAATAATTTAGTGTTTCTAGTTTCGGAATTCACTACAATTTCCCCTATGCTACTACCCATACCACTAACTAAATAGATGATTGTTTGTCTGCCAATAGTTCTTACTTTGGAAGCCTATTTGAAATGCCATTTTTTGAAACATGAAGCAGTCTACTGGCTTTACTTGTTCAGCAGTGCCATCCTCTAGACACTGAGTAAGCCACCTTCCAAAACAGTAATCCTTCTCCCTTGCATAAAGGCTTTCCTCCATTCCTGACTTCCTTCCTTTACTAGAGGAAGAATCTCTGGACCCAGGGATAGGTAAGACCATTCAGTGTAAGAACCTCCCCCTGCTGCCTTATTGGCCAATAGGGAAGACTCCTCAGTATTCCCAGTGACTGTCTACAGTAACAGCATCAGTCTTTGAAATTCCAGTGTTCCAATGTTTCTTTTATATGAAAGACCTTGAGGTTTTAGGATAACACAAAATTGATATGTTAACATTATGACTCACAAAAGCCTCCCTTAAGAGAACAACCATTCCAGACCCCAGATGGTAATTACTCCATTGTACGTAGAATTAGCCAGACCAAACCTAAAGTCTTGAACTCCATTTATTGACATCTAGTGTTTTTACCTGAAGCTTCTGGAAACTACCATTTAAAAAACAATGGAAAGAACTGAGGATGTTTAGATGGAAGAGATCAACTGGACTGTGGAAAGTTAAAAGTTCTGAAGGTTTTCCTATGGGCACTGAGGGCTCTTTTGAGTTTGGGGGTGGGAAATCACATGGAGAAATAATTCTTTATGAAATTTGGCTCTGTGACTGGGTTGGTAGAGAGCAGTGAAGATGTTACTGAGTTAGTATGCAGTGATTCATAAGAGACACGAATCTGTCCATCAGTACTGGGGGTTTCAAGGAAAAAGAGATAGTCAGAATAAGGAGTTAGACCAGAAATATTACTTCAAAATGAACTTAATAAAGTCGTGTTTTGCAGATAATGAAAGACAGTGAACTGGCTGACAAGAGGGGAACATTTCAAGATGGCAGAATGGAACAACAAAGGAGGTTACAATAAGCAAATTGTATGTGGGGAGACAGGAGAGAGATGCCAATCATCTGTTTAGAATAATCTGAATGAGGTTTTTGAGAAGGTGCGGTATAGGGAACCATTCCATGTGGCAGTGGTGAATGTAGCCCAGCCCGATTCACAAAACCGGTGGGGAGCGAGTTGGCACACAGGAACTGAGCCTATGGATCGGTTTTCCTGTGGGGAATCAGGCCTGCATTGTACCTAGGCTGCTTTGAGGCTTGCCTTTTGCTAAAACTCCCTCACCCTGAATTGAGGCAGCAAATGTTTACTGCATATCTTTAAAGTAACTTCCTAAAGACTGTGCCAAACCTCCCAAGTATGGAGTGTAACAAGTTCAACCACTTTTCCCCTTGATTTGCAAACATCCTTTTCTTTGAAGTAAAAGGATGCAACATTCTTTCCTTTGTTATCTGTAAAAGGTGATCACCTAAAGCAAACTTGTGCATAGTAAATGAGGACCATCCTCTATGTAATGTACCCAGAAAAGCAATAAAAGCCTGTCCAGGCAGAGTTCGGGGCCCTCTCTCACTTAGAGAGTGGCTGTGCTGTCTGTTTTCTCCACAGGACTTCTGTAGCCTGTGTGAATTTGTTTGTTGCAGCCACAACACAGGGACCCCGCAGGCTGGAGTCCACATCAGTGAGATAAGAGGTAGAAGCTCTTAAATTTGGTAGTGAGAGGAATAAAACCTTGTGCCTCCTGATGGCCATGATGTTTTTTGCCCCACATTGGTAGAGAAGGGCTAAAGGGAGCTACCTCCAGATGTTCTGTTCATTCTGATGCTTTTGCAGGTCTTGAGGAGATAGGAGAGATCGTTTCTATTTCTATGTTCTCCTTATTCCTCCTCTTGCAGCACGTCCTTGCAGCACGTCCTTGCAGATAAACACAAACAATAAAATTTTACTACATAGGTGAATTTCCTTTAAATCATGCCCATATATTTCAGCAAGCCTTCAGATTGGCTTAGAATGAGAGCAGCAGTTCTTAAGCCAGGGGTTGATTTCCACCTCACTCCCCTTCCCAACAGGGGACATTTTGGGTTGTCACTACTGGGGCAAGGGGTGCTATTGGTATAAAGTGAGTAGAGCTAGGGATGCTTCTAAATATGCTATAATGCACAGAATAGCACCTTAAAACAAATACTTATTCAGCCCAAAATGTCCATAGTACTAAGAATGGGAAATCTGAACATTCTTTATACCAGAGGTATAAAGCTGGGCAGTCTGTATCAGAAACATCTTCAAACCACCAGACCTTTTTCATCCTACCCATGGGTTGAATTGTTCATAGCAAAGAGTCTCTAGTGACTTCCTTGACCTTTGACCCTTTTTGTGCTAAAGGTTGGCAAGATCAGCAAAGGTTAGTTTTCCCATTTTCTTTACTCAGTGTACATGATTTCTACTCCAAGAAAAGTAGGTACTCCAGGGTGACTGTGGCCTTAGCTCTGGCCTACCAGTTCATCTTCATTTCATAGAGATTGATAGTAGCATATGTGTAAGGCCAAACTTTTAAACTCATAGGGAAAAATATCCTGGATATTTCTTTCTTCAACCATTCCTGATCTTTCATCCAAAAATGTATTCTGAAGAATTGAGAATTGTTAAAATCACCTGTGGCCATGTAGTTTCTCAGCTTAATTAGTGCATCTAACCCTCCTCCAAGAAAAGCATTCTTACTCCCATTCCTGTCACTTATGAATTTTCTCAAATTCCAAATTGAAGATTAGAATATCACATTGCATCAGAAACATTTTCACATGATTAAGCAAGCCTTGGTGGCTCCAAAAGATATTACAAAGTTAGGGGGGAAATAAAAGGACTAAAATAGAATTTAGTGTCTTGAGGGCAGTGATTTCGTATCTTTGTAATTCCAGTGTCTAGTAGAGTGCCAGGCACATAATAGGTGTCTAAGAAATGTCTGTCTAGTGAATGAACAAAACTTGCTGAGCCAAGGCAAAGAGACACTAAAGTTTCCATAGACTTTCTAAAAATGAGAATAGCCTAAAATCTCAGAGAGATGCTAAACCATACTAATAGAGTTTGGGTTTCCAGGATGATAGTATGATAGCACTTACTACTGTCGGGTCGGCATCTTAGGATTACCACATAGACAGCACAGAGAACAGCACAGGGAACAATCACAGATACTATTACGATGATCCAAGTCAAGGACTGATGAATAAAAGGAGGGACAGTTGGCTCATCTGTGGAGGGAAATAAATAGTGTTAGCCCTAATGTATTTTCAACTGCCTGTTACCCATTGTATGGCCTCATATTTTGACAGAACTGTAAAGAGTATTTTTCACTTCTTTGCCTGGTTGGCTCTCTAATATGCAGTTGATAGCATTTTCTTGCATGACTCGTCAATCAGATATATACTTGTGGGCAACTAATGTCCAGATGCCAGATGTTGAATGTAAAAAATAAATTTTGAGCTTTTGATGAGTTAAGATGGCATAAAAAGGACTCTAAAGAGATACCTTAAAAGCCACTTTTCCTTTGTATCTCATTTTTATAACTGTAATATATTGCTATGCATTATTATTAATAATTAGTTGATGTTGTATTCTAGATGCACTTTATTTTTTCTTATCCAGCTCTGTCATGCCTTCTCCCTTTCTCTTAGCATGTTCTCTTAACACATACAAGTGAGCATGTATGTACACACACACACACCTCACCGTAGCTGCCTAAACCTACAAGAGCCATTTTGCATTCATTTTCAGATACACATTTTCACCATCCAGCCTAGAGAATTTCTAGAAGGGTACAAGAGACCCAGAAAAGAACTAAGAGTGTATGTGGCTTGTTATTAGGTGAGATGACTCTGGAGGAGAACTCTGCAAACAGGCTATCAGCTGCAGGACACTGGGAACAGAGAGAACACGAGAATGTGAGGATGGATGTAGGTGGGGAGTAGAAAGATGTGTGTGACACTGCTCTGTCCCTCCTGTTCAACAGCAGCTGCTACACCATTTCTCCTTCAACTCCTTTGAGGAATAGTTAGCAATAACGTCTGGAGAAAGGGCAGAAACACAAATTTAAAAAAATATATGAGTAGCCCTGGCTGGGTGGCTAAGTTGTTTGGAACATCGTCCTATACACCAAAAGGTTACAGGCTCAATCCCCAGTCAGGGCACATACCAGGGTTGTGGGTTTGATCCCTAGTTGGGGCACATATGGAAGGCAACTGATTAATGTATCTCTGTATCAATGTTTCTCTCTCTCTCTCTCTCTCATTAACAAACATATCCTTGAGCAAAAATTTTTTAAAAGGAATATTAGTAGCTCACCCTCTTCTGATTTCTCTGGAATAGATTACAATAAATATGGAACATTTACTAACTGTTTCTCATTTTTCTGATTACCAAGCCTTGTGGATAAATTTTGAAAGTTGAAGTCTTTCCCTTCTTGGACTTCCATGACAGTACCTTCTTCTGTTTCTGTTTATTGTGACTCAGTTTTCTTTATAGGCTCTTCTTCCTCCTTTTGTCCTTTAAATTTGTTTTTTCCCCATGGTTCCATTTGTGGTTTCATTCTTTTTTCACTGGCCCTAGTCCTGCTGGGCGATTTCATCTACATCCAAGATTTGAAACATCATCTGATTTCTAAATCTGTAGATCATATTCCTGATCTCATTTCTGAGCTCCAGCTTTGTACTTCCAGCTGTCGACTAGAAGGTTGGATGTCAACATCTCCACTTCATTAAAACTGAGCTCACTATATTCTTTCCACAGCATATGTACCACTTATAGTCTCACATTTCAGTGAATGGCATTACCTTTAATTACCCAAATAAGAGTGAAAGCTTCTGTTTGTGCCCAGTATGCTCCCATGGCCTTTCTGTTCTATATTTAGAAAATCTGCAATTAATTCCTTTCCCCCAAATCTCTAGCAGCAATTGCGTTAGTTTAGGTTTTTCTCATCTCCTACCTAGCAGCCTCCATACTGGTGTCTTTGCCTCTGGTTTCCTAGGCCTAAGGATTCCTACACACTGCAGTATTTATTCTAAAATGCACAATTGATCAGAGTGCACCTACTACTTAAAGACTAGGGAAAGTTGGTTTTTTATTTTTCCCTAAAGTACCAGATTACATGGAGACGTCAAATGATTGCCAGTGCTGGCCTTTATAGACCAGAATAATACCCAAAATAACAAAGTCTTGCTGTTATCTTGAGAGTCTAGAAGTTACACAGATTCTGACTCACTCCTGGCTTCCTCTGAGAGGCCACTCCCATCCACCTTCCAGCCCCACTCAGCCTAGAGACAAGATGTGTGTTTAAGGGAAAGAAGGAGGAACCAGTAACAGTAAATTGTCTCTGTCATAATGCCTATCGGGAACCTGCTAATATGCCAAGAACAGACCTAGAATCTAACTGCAAAGTTAGGTGGAGACATCTGCACATATAGATTATTAGACATCATGAGTGGGACTTCCTGATTTATCCCTTTCCACCCACACATGTATGTCTTCCAGTACATCAAGGATTAACAGATTTGGCAAGCCCAGACTAAAAGTATTACAGACCAAATTTTTTTAATTAATAAATATGAGGGTATTTTTGAGTGGGTATTTATATAGTAAAGCTTTACTCACATTGGCTTGCAACATTTCTATGAACTGTACACCTAATTTATGTTTGCTTATGCAGTCAGTCCTTGAATACTCACAGATGCATTATTTCCTTTGACTCTAAATGATGCCTATAGTCCAGTCAATGAGATCTGAAGTATTTATACACTCAAGTTCTCTGACCATACAGGCAACACTAGTATTTAGCAAAATGCTTGCTATGTGATAACTACTTAAAGATTAAATACAGGAATGAATAAACACATATATTTAATCATATCTTTTTTAATCATTGTAAATGTAAGCTAATAGGGCAATGAGCTTTTATTTTTAATTAGACTGACAAGGGATTCTGCTCATACTCAGCATGGAGGAAGAATTGAGAGACAGCATATTAGAGAAAAGATGATAAAGACAGGCAGTCTAATAATGTCATCTTTAAATAATAGTACCATCTTTTTATTTGAAGGGTTACATTCTATTTCCTGTAAATTAGCAAACTACAGCACACAGGACAAATGAAGCTTGCCACCTCTCTTGTTGAAACACAGCAATGTTCTTCATTTATGTCTGGTCTGTGTCTGCTTTCATGTTGTAATAGCAGGATTAAATTGTTTCAAGAGACCGTATGACCTACAAGACTAAAGTGTTTACTATCTAGCCCCTTTCTGAAAAATTTTGCCAACCTCTCTCCTAGAATATTACATATACCTATATTCCAAATGTAAATAATATTCGAAATAAAATATGATTGAAGCTATTATTACTAATGTGTTTGTTAATCCCACCTTAGTCATAATCTAATTGGTTAAATAATGATAAATTAAGTGAAAACTAGTGCTGAATTAATGAACTATCTTTACTATATGATTCAGCTCATTTTATACATTTTTGAGAATACATAAAGTTTATTGAGAGAAAAATGCAGTTGGACTATCAATAAAATCATCAAAATTTGGTTTGTAATTGAATTAATTTTCCCCAGGAAATTTTATATCATTACCTATTGAGGAAAATAATTAAAGAATTCACTTCAAAAAGGAAAGATCTATCTAAAATATCTCCTCTTAGCCCTGGCTGGTGTGGCCCAGTGGATTGAATGCCTGTCTGTGAACCAAAGGGTCGCTGTTTCAATTCCCAGTCAGGGCACATGCCTGGGGTGTGGGCTGGGTCCTCAGTCGGGGGCATGTACGAGGCAACTGATCCATGTATCTGTCACTCTTGATGATTCTCTCTCTCTTTCTCCCTTCCCTTCCTCTCACTCTAAAAATAAATAAATAAAATCTTAAAAATAAAAATATCTCCTCTACTCCAAGTAAAGACAAGAGGAAGACATAAGACATGCTCTACATTATATATTATACTCTCTACTTACATGTTATTGTATATCAAACTCAGAGTATTGTTTAATACTGTGTAGGTAGTCACAAAACACATTGTTGGGAGTGAGGATGAGAGGTGGAGAAAAGGCCTATTTGTTCTCCATACAAGTTAGACACGTATTTCAAGTATCTGAGTTCTCCTGTAACAACCCATTATGGGTTTGACATGCATCAATTTATATAAACCCAACCTTTTGCACTTCATATTTTCAGATGATTTTACTTCTTGGGAAAAGAAGATTCTATGAGTTTACCACATGTAGGGTAAAGTATCTGGTTATGGTGTTTGCTCAAAAAGACCTCTTTTTCCAGGCATTGCCCATAGGTAGTTTGTCATTCACCTTCTTCACCAGACCTGGTTCTGAGTGAACCAGTAGTTCTTTAAAGATACTGTCACCCACAAAAGACAATGATTTGACACCATGGGACTACAGAGAGGGGATGACCAACAAGAAACTGCCAAAGCCCTGAGGGCAATTTCAAGGAAGGACAAAGATGAGTGCTTTCAATGACATCAATGTTGTTACCATAACTTCATAAGATGACTATTTGATGGATAACACTTATTTGGACTCTAAATTTTAGAATTTTTTCTTAAAGAAAATAAAATTAATCTAGTAACATTATAGTCATACTTTATAAATTATAAGGTGTGTGTCTAAAAATACTACAGAAAATACAGTTAAATGCACAATCCTAAACTGTATCTGGCTGAGGTATTCCTTTTTAGACTTTCCACTGTAGAAACTCCCCAGGACTTACATTTTTGCCAGTCAAAGATCTGTGACACTGTTAAGTTTCCATACTTAACGAGACACGTGAAGCTGTGGTTGTTTGTCACATTGAAATCCAATTCACTGCTAATAGTGTAGAGCTCACTTTCAGGATCTTGGGAAACTGTTGTGTTGATGGCATTTAATTCTTTTCCATTTTCCAACCAGGAGAGGTGAGGTTTTGGAAAACCTCCAGAGGTTGAACATATTATCCTTTTGATGTTAGTAGATGGATTTCCAAGCTCAGTTATACTTGGGACAGGGAAGTCAGCTGAAGAAAGAACAAGGATATAAGTATATATCATTATATATCTTATTATATATGAGTGCAAAAATGAGATATAATTTACCACTTTTCACAAGTCATTAGTAGTCATCTATACTCCAAAGACTAACATTGGTCTGAATTGGCTATAGCAATTCTTTATTCCTTTTCATAGGGGTAGGAGGGCAGTTATTAGAGAAACAGGAAATAGGTTCACATGAATAAATATTGACATAGTATTTGAATTTACAAGAAGTGAAGAGAAAAATAAGAGACAACATTTATTGAGCTCTACTTGTTAGGTCTGGGCATTTTCTCATTTTGTCTTTCAACAATCCTAGGAGGTAAGTTGTAGATTAAGAAAATCAAGTATCAGTAGTTCCATATGATACAATTAGTAATTTCATAATCTAAAACAATTTATATTTCACAAATAACGAGGTTGAGGCCTAATCACAACCAATATAAGTGGCAGAACTGGTATTTAAATCCAACTTTTTCAGTTACCAGGGCCTTCTTTTTCTTTGCCTTCCTTTCTTTTACTTTGTTTCTTTCGTTTTTTCCTGATATTTAAGGTACACAAGCTGGCTCTCTTTCACTCATCAATTTATTAGTTAATATTATATTAAACATTATAAACCTACCACCCAACTTGAGAACAAGAACACTGAGAGTAACTTATTTACATATACTTGTATGGCCTCAGTTATCCTGTCTTCTACTTCCCACATCTGATGTAACAACTACCCTAAATCTGGTTTAGCACTCTCTAATCTTTTCATTGGGTAAACTTCTGTCCAAAATGTACAATCATTACGAATCATTGACTAATCCCCTCGCCATTCTGATATGTCTTAATACAACAGAAAGGCCTTCCTCGCATTCCTCCAAGATACCTGGGGCACTCTTTCACTCATCCAGTTGAGCCCTAATAAGATATTAAAGTATATTCAACGCAAAGCATAGTGAAATGACTGCAGAGAACACAGGGGAAGCTCCCCTCACCTCTTCCTCACTTACTCTTAGATTTAAAGAATTTATACTTTTTGGCATGAATGTGGGGAGTGTATCCTCCCATACTTCATTCCATAGTTTTCTTTTCAGAATTCTGAGTCCCAAAGAGAGATGTAGTATAGCCAACTGGCTGTCAAGAGCAGGTTTTAAAACCAGTTTTGCCTTTTAACCCTGGGCCAGTTACTTGACCACTTTCAGTCTTAGTTTGCTCAACTGTAAGATGGGCATAATACCTACTTTGTAGGGTTGTGAGCATTAAGTGACACGTTAATATAAACTACATAGCACAGAACCTAACACAAAGGATGTTAGTAAACTGACTTTTGTGGGTTTTAAATTTGACCCCTCTTAGATGAGTTTCCTTATTTAAATCAGGTTGTTAGGGGAAAGTTCCAGGACTGTCTGGTAGCACTGCGAATAAGAAGGAAAGGGGGAGCTTATGACAGGTGATTATAATTGCCAAAAAAAGGGAAAACTTGGATTTGGTTGGAGGTGAAGTCACCTTTCCTTTTTTAATTAATCCTGTTTCTAAATTAAGTCTGACATTTTCCTGTGCCATTTTTAGTTGACATTAATATTTCCTACCCCTGTAATTTATCCCATAAGATCGAATCGTTACACTGATAGCTGACATTTAAGAATATTCCCTTTGTTTCTACAAATCCAAGTAACTGATGTTCTGAATTACAATTCTTGTTCATTTCTACACTCTGCTTTTCTGAGAAGCAGATGAACCACAAGGCACTAATACCAGGGATTGTATTAAAAAATCATCTTTTCAAGGTATGACTCAGCTTAGAACAGCTTCAGCTCTGTCTCCTATCCCTTTTGTAAGGTGATCTGTTTAGAATAACAGATCCTAAGGCCTTACAAGACCATGACCCATAAAAGAATGACTCCTCTGTCCTCGTTTTAATTAGTTAATCCAACTTTTCACCATTCCTAATGGGTAGGGTAAAAATACCTTTTTAGGAGAGGAAGAGGTACACATGTTTTAGAAGGTAACAATCCATTAACTAGTTAATATGTTAACTAGTACAGCTAGTTAATATGTTAACTAGTATAACTAGTTCTTCAAATGTACTGGTTAATGGACGCTTTCATACACTGCTGTGCTGATATATCATTTTGCAATCTTAGGCAAATGTAGAGAAACTAAATTGTCCTGGTTAGCCTGAGATTTTTCCTGTTTTAGTACTGAAACCCTGTAGGTCTGAGGAAACCCTTCAGTCCTGGGCAAAATGGGACAGTTGGTCACTCTAGCCAACAGACAGACTGTTTATAATTTCTTGTTTCCCTCACTGTGGTCCTCAGCAGCCATGCAGGCATCATCTGGAAGCTTGTTAGAAGTGCAGCATCTCAGATCCAACTCAAGACCTGCTGCATTTGGTCTCCATTTTAACAAGATCCCCAAGTCATAGGCCCATTTGCATTTGCGACGCACTGCTCTCCGTGGGCTCAGTTGCAAAAATCAGAATTGGTTCTGAGTCAAATTAAGCAGGTGATATTTCCCTTTTCATCTTCCCTTACCTGATTTGAGTGCTCCATCCCACTCCTGAGGCCTTCCACACTCTCAGGTTGCCCATGTGGACCTATCCGTTGCCTCCTACATAATACGCTGCTAGGGGCTATCCTCCCTGAAACTCAGGGAGAACAGAGTCCCTGCCTCTTTTCTATCAAAAGGTACATGCCCTGAGTCTACTCTCTGTGTACTCTGTTAGAGGAATATGTACCTAATGTAATTAACTGATACAGACTACTCTGTCGGTGGTGCCACCTCCCCTAGGGAACACATTTTCATTTTTAGCAGGACCTTATAGGGGAGGTCATAGTGGCAGGAACTCCAGGAATCAATGCAGGTAAGAATTTTGGAGGAAGTGAGCTTCTTAGAGCCCCTCAAATTCCACCACCATATATTCCCTATTTCTACGAGTAGGAAATACACAGAGTGAGGTTTAAGATAAGTCCACGTAACTTTGCCTTACCGCCTAAATGTTAAGTGTGAACTGGGTGCTACAGACCACAGCTAAAGACCAAACCAGGGAAGAATGGTGAAGAATTTACTACATTATCTGTTATCAATGTTAATCATTATCTTTTTGTTGCTTATTTTCATTTTTTTTACTTTTTCAATTATATATGATATTCAATATTATATTAGTTTTAGGTATACAGCATGGCAGTTAGATATTATATAACTTACGAAGTGATCCTCCCAATAAATATTGTACCCACCTGGCACCATACATAGTTATTACAACATTGTCTTTCATTAAGAGGTTTGGTTTCCATTAAAGGCTCAAGTACCCAGGGAGAAAAAAAAATGTATTTGAATTTTAAGTGTGAGGGAATGGCCCAGGGCTGTATTCCTCAACACGGGCTCAGGTTATATCACACTTTCACCTGTAAGTCAAGGCTTCTTTTGACCCAAGATAAGAAATGCTTACCCTTCACAGTAGATGTACATTTAGGGCTTTGATTCATGAGTTAATTTCCTTTTCCGGTGGCAGGCATAAATTATGCTTTCAGTTCTCTCACATCTACATTTGTAGGAATGACTTTTAGATGAGAGCTTCAAATATACAATAAATATAATAGTACAATAGCCATAGTAATAAATATTCAAATACTATTTGAAAAATATTTATGCCTGCATTGCTCTTATACCTTTCAACATGCCTTCATATAAATATACTACTGGATCAGGACAGTTAATAGTAGCGCTACCTCAATTCAAATGTGTCCTCTAATGATTCAGAAGGCATTCAGATCATTAGAGTGCCCCAGAACGATTGTCATGAATTTGGATTGTCAAAGTGTAAGAAATGTAACAGGGTGCAGCCAAGGGGTGGGGCCCAAATAGGAATTTGTAATGGGGTCCAGAACTCAGGGTGTCCAGGGACTATTAGAAAAAAATATATATAGGATGTCCTCACCCCCCACAAGTCTGAGCTGGGGGATGGGACACATGGATCAGGGCCATTGAGAGTTGTTTTGCATAGCAACAGCTTTGTAGGTAACTTCTGGCATGGTCATTTAACATATCTGTAACCTTTAACTGGTTTCATAGATATGTTTAATAGCTATGGCCATGCTTTGAGCCAGGGGGATGGAAGTGACTTCCACCCAAGACGTAACTGGGAGGCAATTCCCCCTGGTTACAGTGCCTGCGTGAGAGCTTGGAGATGATTGGCTCCATGCCATGGGGCCATGCCTGGCCGGACTTACTATGGTGGCCCAGGAAAGCTGGCAGAATATGGGAATGCTGGCAGGTATAACTGATTGTGGGAGGAGTCAGAAATGGGGCTGCAAAGGAAGATTGGCACTGGGATTCAAACCCAGGCACAGCAGCCATGCCAAGGCGGGGAACCACGTGACTTTGGCAGAGGAGAGACCCCACGGCTTGGGCGACAGTCAGGACCACACAGCTTTGGGGTGCTCCCTTTTGCCATGTGGCTTAGGAAGCAGGAGAGACTTTGCCTGGAAGAAAAGGGGTAAAAGGACTCATGCTGGTGGGCCATAAGAAGGTGCCACATGGCTTTGGATTAACTGGAAATCATGGTGGCAACACAGCTGATGGTGCTGGGAGCCTTCTTCTCCTGAGATATGGTACCCCGGCCTGGGCAGAGGAAGAAGGAAGGACTGTGTGCGTCTGTGGGTATTCTAAAGGACTTTAGTATTTTAATGAAGACATTAAGTCATTACTCTAAGTCTGTATAAGTTTTAAATAAATAATTCCTTTCCTTTTCACCAGTCTCTGGCATTTAGAGATGTCTTTCCCCTGGCAGTGGGCAGAGTGAACCTAATACAGTGGGGGGAACCCCTGGAGAAAAAGGGGGGTCCTTTTGGTAATAGTATATTGTTCATTCCCCCCGGGTCTGTTCTGTAACAGAAATGCACACTAGGAGATATGTCCAGGACATTGTGAGAAATCAGTTAGGGTTTACTGTAAAACTAGAGATTCATTTAGCCCTAACAAATACCATGAGATACATCCCTCTTTGAGAAAATGTTCACCTAATTCAATAGGAAATTTTCACCTAATTCAATGTTCACCTAATTCAATATTTTGAAGGGCATCAAGAGTCTGCAGACTTAGAGTAAATCAGAAAATTCCACTGACCTCTGACTAGTAATCTCACTGACTTTGAATGTACCATTTGGTAACCCCCTTTCTCAGGTTTCTGAATGATGCAATCGTAGATGCCACTGTCCGACAGTTGCAGAGCCAGGATCACAATGGAAGGGTTATTGGTGATGGTAGGGATGGTGCGGTTCTTGTACTTGGGCCACACTTCCGCTTCTCCAGATATGACACTCAGCACCACATCATCATATATTTTTTTTTGCCAGTAGATACGAACTCTTGTCAGGTCATTAGCAGAGATATTGTAATCACAGGTTAGTACTGCTGTATCTTTCACTCTCTTGATCACGTGGCTGATGCCTAAGGAAAGGCAAATAGAACAAGATTTTATGTATTTATTAAACATATATTCCTGCACAAGTAGGAAATCAGAGTTGGCAGTAACAGAACTCACAGTGTTGTATCTAGTGACCAAGCACAATCAAAGAATGCAATTTGGTTTTGATATTTTATTGTGGTTAAAAATTAAATAAAATTTACCATCTTAACTATTTTTAAGTGTACAGTTCAGTAGTGTTAAGGATATTTACATTGTTGTGAAACAGATCTCCAGAACTTTTTCATCTTGCAAATCTGGAACTCTATACATATTAAACAGCATCCCTTTCTCCCTCTCCCTGATTCCTGGTAACCACCACTCAACTTTATGTTTTTATGAATTTGACTACTTTAGACAGCACATATAAGTGGACTCATGCAGTATTTGTCTTTTGTGACTGGCTTATTTTACTTAGCATAAAGTCCTCAAGTTTCATGCATGTTTTAGCATGTGCTAGAATTTCCCTCCTATTTAAGGAAGGATAATAAGATAATGATGATAATGAATAATATTCTATTGTGTGTGTGTATATATATATATATATATTTTCTTCCACCATTTTCTTCCTCCATTTGTCTCTCGATAGACAGTGAGGTAGGAGGTCCACTAGTCTCATAAGAAGAAGGACTTTGGGAAATCTCGCATGTGAACTCCAACCACAGGTTGGACATGCACTCAACCCCACAGGGATATAGAAGTCATAGTTAAGAAATGTGATCTCTTGAGGGGATTTTCATGATCATTTTTACAGATGGTCTTTTTGATCTCCTGATCTGGATGCTCTAGGGTTGCCCTTTATGCAGTTCATGTGGGCTCTCTGGCTGTACTTTGGCTCTGATTATTGATGGCTCATTCATTGCAGGGTTCTCTCCTCTGGCTGGCTGACTGGGAGTCACAGCTCCCACCACATCTTGTATGCGGTTGTACAGGTGCTGGTTAATAAAGCCACACTACCCAGAAAACCAAACCCATGCCAATAAAAGTACCCCAAACCACATCAGCAATATCAACAGCAATTGAACAAAGATTAATAAAGGTGGAGAGAGATTAAGAATATTGTAAAACAGGAAAAAGGGAATATGAGATGACTAAAGGAAAGAAAAATAATTTTGAGAGGGAAGAGTGAGGAGAAATAATACGAGTAGGGGATAGAAACAAGGCAAAGAAAGGGACAAAATAAAATCTAAAATTAAGAAAAATAGGCAATAGGAAAATGGAGTAAGAAAAGGGGAGAGTACAATATGATGTTTGAAATAGAAACCAAAAGGAACAAAATTTCAGAAAAGCCACAAGAGTGTCAATAACAATGACAGCTGAGCAAAGACTAATAAAGATGGAAAGAGAATAAAAATATAAGGAGGTGAAAAAGCATGTGAGCTGCCTAGAGAAAGGAACAATGATTTTGAGAGGATAGAGGGAGGAGAAATAAAGTAAAGAATAGGAACAAGGTGTAGCATAGGGGAAAACATACTATTTAAAATGAAAATAAGAAAGGGCAGGAAGAAGGCAAAATGGAATAAGACAAGGGAAGGGTACGATGTGAGATTTGAAATAAAAATAAAATAATATAAAAATCTAAATAAAAAGAGTTAAAAAAGACAAAGAATAGTTCATTAGTTGGAATACAATTGGAACAAAAGAAGAAATATTAAAAGGCTATGCAAAAGGAAGAAAAAATAATGCAAATTCTGAAGAACAAGGTAGAATTCATCTCAGCAGAGTTTGGTGTTTGCCTTCTGTCTTCTCTTTCTGGATCTGCCTCTGGCTTTTTATCATTTCAAGGTCCCAGGGTGGGTCTTCCTACTTCTGGCAGCACCACTTGTATAGCTTTCACCTGCCTCTAGAGGGGGCTTCTATTGTGATGGGGAGGGTGGGACCCCGGGGTCTCCACTGGGAGGCACTCTTCAGTCTTCTGGAAAAATTGTGGGTGCATTCCCCTGCCCCTGCACCACCAATCTTGGTCTGTCCCAGCTTATTTCCAATAATGTATAGTTTCTGATGAACTAGCTGTCCGTTTCAAGGGAGGGGCCAATCTGAATAAGAGGGTCAGCTCTTTCCTGCTTGGTGCTGATGGCAGTTCTGTGTGCCAGCCAAGGCTAGGTGAGGCCTTGATTCTCCCTTGCTGCACTGATTTCTAATCTCCCTACTTTGCAGGCCTCAGTGGAATAGGGCCCTAGAAACCAGTGTATTTTGTCTCCCTGAGAGAAGTTCAAAATGAGCCCTTTTGGTGTTTCTTTTTCTGTCTTTCTCTTGTGGAATGCACACCACAGGGGGTTCTTGAGCCTGTTCTGCCTCTTTTATAGAGCGTCCCCATTTGATGTGGTGGTGCTTGCAATCCCGCAGGAGGTGAGGGTTGGGTGCATCCTTCCCTTCCCAGAGGTTTGAACTCTGCTGGCCAGGGAAGGGGGTTCTCTGCCTGGCTGTAAATAATCTCAGGTGTGTAGGAGACCATTCTGCGTGGTGTGGGCCCAGCTCCCACCTGGAGATGCACAGGACCCATGCCCACAGATAGGTTCTCCCATGGGGAATCAGGCCTGCAATGTACCTAGGCCTCTTTGAGACTTGCTTTTGCTAAAACTCCCTCACCCTGAATTGAGACAGCAAGAGCTTACTGTAACTTCCTAAAATCCATGCTAAACCTTCCAAGGATGAGTGTACCGGTTCAACCACTTTTCCCTTTTCATTTGCAAATATCCTTCTTCTGTGATGTGATTAGCAGTATTGGCTCCTTTGTGTTCTGTAAAAGGTAACCACCTAAAGTGAACCTGTGCATAGTAAATAAGGACCATCAGGTAATGTTCTGAGAAACCCAATAAAGGCCGGTCACAGCAAGGGCCGTGGCTTTTGTTCCCCTTGAGAGAAAAGCCATGCTCACCCTTTCCCTACACAGGACACGGTAGTCTGTGTGAATGTCTCGTGTCTCATCCACAAAGTGGTGGACCTCATGAGCTGGGGTCCATATCACAGGTGCCCAACTCCTGCCTGTCCAGTTCCCAGCCCACTGCCCTTATAGCACACACAGTTCCAAACTCCCCACTCGGCAGCCTCTAGCCTGCTAGCTGGGCCTGGCTGGGGCCAAGAAATCCCCTTGTTGTGCACCTTTCTGATCTCTCTGCCCAGCTGTATTCAGTTGGAGCAAACAGCACTTTTTATCTTTTCCCTTTGTTGGAAGGGCAGCTGTGCACAGAGTCCCTGCCCAGCATGCTTCAGCTCCCCTTTTAAAAAAGTCTTTCTGGGCACACTCACTGCAGAACTGAGTCACTGTCTGGTTTTCCACACACACCAACCACCTTTCCCAAAAGCTGAAGGTCTCTCACAGTCCTGGCTGTTCCCAGACTGCTTCCACCCAATCCAGGTGTGGATAGAATCCACCCCCTCTCTGACACTCTCCTGATTGGAGTTTGCCACTGCAGCTGTGGGTGTGCTGCTCACTATGTGTGTCTGTAGCCTGGATCTCCGTGAGTTTGTGTTTCCAAGTCACTTCTAGTCGGGATCTTGGGGGTTCCCGGAGAGGGAAGGAAGCGGCAAAGCTGTGATTTCTGACTAGGCTTTCCACAGCTGCAGGCGCCTTGCCAGGAGGTATTTCCCCTTCAACCTATAAAATCTCCCTACCACCCATTGTGAAACGTCTTCTGTTCTCCTTGGCTTCTAAACTTCGTATCAGCTAAGATTCCATTGAATGTTCAGTTTATTTTCAGCGATTCACTGAGTATGCAAAATGGAGGCAAGAGCAAGAGGACTCAGCTTCCACCTACCTGGCCCCCGTCTTCTCTCTGGTTCTTTTTTATTTATTAATTTTATTTCTGAGTTCATCAAATGGCCTTTCTGAGTTTTGTATTTCCTTGAGTTTTTTCATAACTGCAATCTCAATCTCTGTCACTTTAACCACAGTCTTCCATGACTTTGAGTTTGGTTTCTGGAGACTTTTCATTTTCTTTCTGTGCTTCCACATTACCTTGGTTATTCATGGCTCTTTATTAATTGTTTTTCTGTCTGTGAATGCTTTTCTTGTTTAGATAGTTTTCCTATTAACAATTCAGTAGGTTGATAGGTAGGTTACTTTCTTTTGTCTTCCAGTAGATGGTGGTATAGCACAAGTTTTTGTTTTCTCTTACTTGGGGTGTTAAGTTGTGGAAAATGCCACAGAACCACTGGAACTACGGGTGTCCCCTCTGTGTTCTGCTCATTTTTCTTAAGGGGTACCACCAGCATGGTAGAGAACCAGTTTTGTTAGCTCCGAGCACTGCCTTGTCGTTATTAATGGCAGTTGGCCCCACTGAGTTGTTGGAGTTGTCTCCACTGCCTCTGCCAGGGTTTGTGGTGATGAGCGGGGCAAGGGAGGCAATTTCATGATTTTACAGCTCTGTCCTCCTGTCAGTAATGGCTGCCAGCACTGCTGTGATGTTTAAGCGTCCAAGTCACCCCTCCTGGGCTCTGCTGCAATGGGGAGGGGAAAACCCTCCTCTCAGGGCGGGATACTGCCTCTGCCTTTCTTATGCTCCAGGCTGTAGTGTGAGGGCTGCAGCCTGACATCTTCGCCACTACTGTGCTTGCTGGAGCCACAGTGGGTACTGAATTGTGTCTTTATCCACACCTTCCCATTCTGCCTCCCCTACTCATTCCAATACACCCACCTTCAGATGGGTGGATCTCTGAGGAAGTTTGTGTGGTGAGCAGGGGATCCTTTGTTGAGTTATAGTTGTCTGACTTCTTATAAATTTAAGGGAGAAACAAAGAAGTCCTCTCACTCTGCCATGATGCTGATGTCAGTGCAAATGGGCTAATTTCAGTGATGTTTCTTAAGGAATTTTTGTCTAGTCATCCAAGAAGTGTAAGTATCTCTAAAGGTCAGTGATACACTATCTGAGGCCACCTTGCAAGATGCCCATGTTGAGGAAGAATCAGACTGAAAAGAGGAACCAAAAGTCTTCTGGGCATTTTGGAAATCCCCACTGGGACCCCTTCCACTTAGGTCCCTGTGCTAGACACTGAATTTTAACAAGGCTTCCAGGTAAGGATATAAAATAAAAGTGTGAGCAGCACTGGTATAGACTATGTCACTCCCCTTCCATGACTTCCCAGTACCATCCAGATAATATAGCCTTCAAGCCCTATGGAGTCTGGTCCCCATCTCCCCACCTCCCACCCCTTCACTTCCTTGCTCTTGGTTTCTCCCACCTGCTGCTCCTTCCACTTTCTCCCCAGTTCACTCTTACCATGCTCCCCTCTGGCAGAGAAAGACAGTGTTTGTTTTTCATACCTTCAACTGGGTGATTATGTGGTTAATTTTCATTTTCTTCCTAACAACCATGACTTCCAAGAGGGCAAAAGACATGTCAGTTTTGCCCATAACATGCCCCCAACACCAAGAGCATTGTCTTGTACTTAGGAGATGCTCAATGTCTGTTGAATTAATAAATGATTAAACAAAAGAATAAATGCATGTGCTGGATTCATTCTTATATTTGTGCCTTTGTCCATACTGCTGCCCCACATAGAATTCTCACACAATCACCTATCTTCCACCTGCCCAACTGCCCCAGCCCACAGTGGTTTGCCTTTCTCGGGTCTTAGGCTTACAGTCAGACCAAGTCAGGTCTGACTGAAGTCACACCAGTCAGACTTCACTGCCTTTCACTTGCCTGAGAGTCAGTTTTGCCTCATCCATCTGACAATACTCAAATCTCTTTGAGGGCAGGAATCCCAGGCTCAGTTTTTAAGGCATATTTGGTAAGTGCTCAGGCATAAGGAGCTCATGGGCTTGTTTGTGACTCAGTACAGTAATACTAAAATCAGGATGCAGCTATAGAACAGAAATTTTCAACTGGTGCGCCACAAGAGTTTTTAAAACATGCAATATCTGACTGTTTAGTCAGAGGCACTGACCTCTTTCCCTTAGATTGTCAAATAAAAAATGACAACAGCCAACACAACAATAGCTGTCTGGTATGGATTAATGAAAATTATAACTATTTTTTGTCAGGGCAGCAAAAAATATAATACATTTTTTTGGTGCGCTGCAGAACTTTAGTAATTATTTTACGTGTGCCATGAAATGCAAAATGTTAAAACCACTGCTATAGAACAAGGTACTTTCCTAAGTATCTCTCTTTAGTTCCAAGATCATCTTCCATTTGCCGATGACTAATTTTCTGGTATAATTACTAAAGTCTTGGTTTTAGTTTTAATGTTCTTTTTTTACTGCTAAAATTTTTAATATATTTTATTTTATTCAATTTATTTTTGACGTTCTTTATATATATATTTTTTTATTGTTTCTCTCTCTGTTACATACAGACACACACATCCCCACCCCCAGAAAAGCCTGTATAAAAATCTTTCTAAATAATTTGCAACTTAGACTATCCAGCATACTCTAGTTTGAGGATGCTTTCCCAACTTCTCAGAAGAAAATTGTAATTGTTGGAAATGTATTATAATTGTCAAGTGTACACAAATAGTCAAGTAATTTGTGTGCCCTAACTCCTCTTCCCTTTCCTCAACCTCTCTTTCTCACACCTTTGACATTCTGGACAATGCCCACAGTGCAGACATGTTTTAAGCAAGCAGCTCTTAACACAAGGACTTTTGATATTCAGCTCTTTGTCGTCTGGCAAACTGTGCTGGAGTCAAAGCCTTTATTTTGGGGAAACCAGATACTATACTGCTCAGCAGAAAGCAATGTTCTGTTTTGACTTTGAAAGTAAAGTCAGAACCATCCTATTGCCAGGATGAGTCCCACCTTTCCCAACAGTCCCTTCAATCCAGCACCTGAGATGAAACAAATGCCTCCAGAAGTCAAAATATTCTTTGCAAAACAAAACACACATGAAATAGTAATGTAGGAAGTTTAACATAACTAAAAATATAATTTCATGTTAAATATGATACACTTAATATTAGATGTCAGTGTCCACAAAAGGCATCAATACTTAAAGCATAAAAATAAATATTAAGGGAAAAATTTAACATTAAGAAGATTATATGCCTCAACTGCTTTCTCTATCCCTTTTAAATTGGAAAGATCATCAATGCTCAGTTTTAGAAGCAGAACACTTTAGCCGTGTTGTCTCATAGAAATACAGTTTGGTAATCAGAGCCCTAAGCCAATGCACTAGCATGAAACTAGTATTCATGGAAGAGACCACAACTCTAAGCTGGACTTCCGAATCAGCTTTATGGTTTTGTTAAAATAACACTATCCCACCCTTGCTTTAAGGTCTGGGTTCTTGAGCTAACTTGGTCGCTGACTTGCTGTGTGATCACAGACAGGTCCTTTCTCATCTCTGAAATGGACAGAAATATGCCACTTGGCAGGACTATAGAGAGGGCAGCACTGAGGATATCATCTCCTTTCTCTAGACCCCAAAACAATGGACTCAGTCACGTTGCTTACCTGAACAGAAGCAAAAAAGACCAGCCAGCACCAGAAGCTGAAAGAGCTTGAGGTATGAACACTTGGGTAGTAGTGTTCCCCACATTAGTGTTTGATCCATGGCTTTTGCTGCTTACGATGCAAAATGAAAGGAAGTAATTTTGCACCAAGTGAGAACTGGGCACCTTCCAAGCATGCACCAGACTTGGGCAGAAGATAATTCAATTGCCCCAAACACTCACTTCAGTTATAAAACACACCAAGAAGAGGCTGATGGTGTACCTAGGTCTCCAAATTCCTAAATATTAAAGATTGTGGATTTGACAACCTGAAAAAGAAGAATATAAGAGTCACTCAAGAAGAAAGGTCAGCTCACTGTGGGGTAAAACTTACTAGTTGCCTGCCTAAAATAAGTTGAGGATCCTAATCTGAGTGATTTCCAAACCAGGGCATGATGGCAAGTTCACAGTAAAGGTTGGGTGAACTTTGGGGAGGTAACCCTACCTTGTACATGTTTGAAGAACCAACCACAGCTCTCCCATGGAATGGCTCTCTGCTCAGTTGGGATGATCCATGAAACTTCAGATCCTTTTCAGAACATACTGGTTCACAAAACTATAAGGATTCAGTGTACAGCTCAACAAAACATCATTTGCACAGAAGGTCACTATATAACCCTGAAGGGATTGATCCAACAAGAGGATACAGCCCTTGTAAACATAAATTCACCAAACATAGGAGCACCTAAATATATGAAGAAAATGTTGATGGACAATAAGAGAGAAATCAACAGCAATCCAGTCATAGGGATTTTAACACCCCACTGACATCAATGGATAGATATTCCAGACTAAAAATCAATAAGGCAACAACAACCTTAAACAACACACTGAATCAGATGGATTTAATTGATTTTTACAGGACATTTCATCCCAAAGCAGTAGCATATACATTTTTAAGTGCACATGGAACTTTCTCAAAGACAGACCATATGTTAGGACACAAAATAAGTCTTAATAAATTCAAGAAGATTGAAATCATATCAAGCATCTTCTCTGACCACAATTGTATGAAACTAGAAATCAACTACAATAAAAAATTGAAAAACATTCAAATACTTGGGTGCTAAATAACATGTTATTGAATGATTAATGGATTAACAATGAGATCAAGGAAGAACTCAAAAGTTACATGGAGACTTCTGGTCAAGATGGAAGCAAAGGAAGCACAGCTTGCATCCTTGCACAACCACATCAAAATTACAACTAAACTATACAACAATCATCACCCACAACTGTAAGAAATTGAGTTGAATGGAAGTCTGACAACTACAGAATTAAAGAAACCACATCCATCAAAACTGGTAGGAGGGGCAGATATGTGCAGATGCTGAATGGGCTGGTACTACACCCACATGTGGTCAATAAATATTTGGGAGGGATGTCTCTGGAGTGAGGAGTCCCAACCCCATACCAGGCCTCCCAGCCCAGGGTTCCAGTGCTAGGAAGATAAGTCCCCATAACTTCTGGCTGCAAAAAGAAGTGGGGATTTAATCAGTGGAAGAAACTTCTGGAGTCCCAAGCAGTTCCTCTTAAAGAACATGCACACTGACTTGTTCAGACTTACTCCTGAGCTCCATCACCAGGGTAGCAGCTTGAAAGGCACCAGTAGCATAAGGGGAGGAACTGAAGTGTCTGGCATCAAGGCAAGAGCTGGGGGAGAGCTTTCTACCAGACAGAAAGGTAGAGGCCACTGTTCCTTTTCTGAACCTTTCCACCACAGAGCTACAGAGCTAGCAGGTAGGTGCCATATCTGAGACTCCACCAGCCTGGCTAACACTGTTTGTCCCTCCCTGGAGATCCCCTGAGGCTCCACCCCACCCAAGCTGTTAAGACAGGCTGTTCCATATGAATGGCTGGTCTTGGCTCATGCTTCACAATTTCCCAAATTCTCTCAAACAAGCAAAGCTGGCTTCAGTGAGCCCCAAGCACCTCCCATCTCTTGCTACGTGGCCCCAGGTCTGGCAGTATCCAGCATAGTTTCACGGCTTGGTTAACTTGGGAACCTCCAAGTCCAGCACAAGTAGCAGCTGTCTGCAGATTGCTTTGTAGTTCAAGCAGGGTGGCCCTGTGCAGAACAATGACTGGTGCTGACATTGACCTGCACCACCCAGGAAACCCCAGAGCCTGCATATATCAGTGGTCAGCTACAGACTACATTGAAGCACCACCATTCTGCCCCTGCACAGCTGACTGTCCACAGAGGGCAGAAGTTGGTGGTCAGTGGTTACAGCCAGTCCTTGCAGCTGACTGGCCTTGGTAAATCCCTCCCATTGACCAGCCAACAGCAATCAAGACTCAACTACCAGAGAAGGGTATACTTAGCCCACACCAAGGGTGCACCTCGAGCACCCTGCTTGAGTGATATGGGAGGCTGTGTCTCTGGACCCTACAGGACACCTACTACATTAGGCCATGTTACCAACACAGGGAGCCATAGCAGCTCTACCTAATACATAGAAACAAGCACAGAGAGGCTGCCAAAAAGAGGAGACAAAGAAACATCGCCCCAATGAAAGAGCAGATCAAAACTCCAGTAAAAGAACTAAACAAAATGGGGATAAGTAATCTATCACATGCAGTTTTCAAAACACTGGTTATAAGGATGTTCAACTAACTTAGTGAGGACATCAACACCATAATAAGGACCCAGTTAAATGAAGGATACACTAATTGAAATAAAAAACAATTTACTGGGAAACAACTGTAGAGTGGATGGAGCAGAGAATCAAATCAATGATTTGGAACATAAGGAAGCAAAAAAACAACCAATCAGAATGACAAAAAAAAATCCAAAAATATGAAGATAGCTTAAGCAGCCTATGGGACACCTTCAAGCATTCCAACATTTGCATAGGGGTGCTAGGAGAAGAGAAAGAGCAAGAAATTGGAAATCTATCTGAAAAATAATGAAAGAAAACTTCCCAATTTGGTGGAGGAAATAGACATGCAAGTCCAGGAAGCACAGAGAGTCCCAAACAAGATGGATGCAAAGTGGTCCACTCCAAGACACATCATAATTACAATGCTAAAGGTTAAAGATAGAGACTTTTTTTTTTAAGTGTGGGAAGAATTATTTTTGGTCACAAAAGATTTGTCAATTTTTTAAAGCACCAGTAAATACGTGCACAAAACATCTGATACAGATTGCAAGAGTCCATAATACTGGCTTGATTTTTTTCTTAAGAATTTGACACTCAGTCCTTTCCTTGAGGCATAAAGGAAGTGATGAATTGGCCCCTTGCTGGACGTCAGTTCCTCAAGGTGAAAGGAGACCTGCAGCCAGCACAGGCCCACGCAGCCTCCCTCCCACTCCCGGCTGGAGTCCCTGGAAAATGGGCGGTGATGGTTTTACAAATCCTTTTCTGTAAAGCAAGACCAAAACATCAGAAGGGTCTGTAAGGAACACAGGCTGTTCCAGACGGACTTTGCTTTCAGAAGGTGCAATGCTTCCATTCAAAGACTGTGCTTTTTAACTGTGTTTTTTAGAAAAGTGCGCCAGCTGGGACTGAGCGTAAAGGGGCCCCAAGCATTGGCAATACAATGATATTACAAATTGCTCAACAGAGAAGGAAGCGAATCCGAGAGCCCATTTCCCATGCTTGGTGTGGCAGGAGTCACAGCCCCACCCCACCCCACCCGTTGTCATTTGGGACAGGACCAAATGAGGCGATTTCTCCCTGTTCCCCAGGAGACAGTCCCAGGACCTGCTCCAGTTTGTCTTCTGGGTTTTCTTCGCAAGTGATCAGTCCAAATGTGGATAATTTAAGACTTGCTGATTTTCCTTTCTGTGTCAGTGTGTATGTCTCATATTTTTAAAATTGATGGTAGGTAGAAAATAGACAGGGGGAAGACAAGAATAGTATGGGAAATGTAGAAACTAAAGAACTTATGACACATGGACATGAACTAAAGGGAGAGAATGTGGGTGGGAGAGGGTGTGCAGGGTGGAGGGGAGTGAAGGGGGAAAATGGGACAACTATAATAGCATAATCAATAAAATATATTTTAAAAAATGAAAAAAAATTGAAGGTTTAAGGTACCAGTTTTATTAATGAAAAAACTGGATGGAAGAGGGATGTTTGGAGTTAAGGTCAAAACACAGCTTCCTTCTCTTTTCCCCTTTGAATTGAGTTAAACTGAAACAGCTGGGCCCATCAGAGAGGTAGGAGGTGGTAGGGCAGCCGCTTGGGATGCAGGAGGGGAGGGGAGGAGACTCAGCACTAATATATTCCTGCCTTCAGTCATTGTCCCAAAACTGTCGCACCATTGAAACAGAGGACCCAGTACCCTCTCCTGTTCCTGTTTCTCTGCCTTTCAGGGGCTACACACACTGCTGTATGCAGTGCTGGGCTTGGGTGCCTGCTCTCGGAATTATCAGTGTGTGCCTAGGGCAAGTTATTTAACTTCTGGTCCTTTCTGCTGTATAAAGGAGATAATAATCCTTTGGCATCCTGAGGATTCTTTGAGATAATAATCCATTTAAAGCACTTAGAACTATGTGTAGCAAACAGTAGATTCTCAGCACATGCTGGTACAGTCCCTGTGCCACCTGCAGACAGCCCCTTTAGGTTTCCCCAAGGCCCTTTAATCAGTTACTTAGGGGTGAGAGAGGCCCTGGATACAAGCAGCTAACTGGGAGGTGAACAAAGAGAATCTGTCAACAGAATCCTCTTCTTTCTGGCAATTTCTGAAGATGCTCAGAAGGTCTGTGGCAGCAGCTGATCAGGAGACCATCCAGTAATCACTGAAGATCTAATGATAAGGGCCCCGCCCTTCATCAGATGCTGGCGATTGTGACACATGGAGGGGTGGTACTAGAACCTGCAGACCTACTCAGACTCACTCTCTGTGAGCTCCAGCACCGGGGTAGCAGCTTGAAAGGCACCAATCAAGGAACTGCAGTATCTGCCATCAAGGTGAGCAGAGGCCATTGTCCCTTTTTTAAACCCTCCCCCCTCAGGGCCACAGAGCCAACAAGCTAGTGCTGTATCTGACACTCCATCAACCTGAAAAGCGACTCTTAAAAGCAGCAAGAGAAGTTAGTTACCTACAGGGGCATCTCCACAAGACAGTCAGCTGATTTCTCAGAAGAAACTTTGCAGGCTAGAAGGGATTGGCAATATTCAAAGTCACAGAAAGCAGGGACCTACAGCCAAGACTGCTCTACCCAGTAAAGCTATCCTTTAGAATCAGAGGGCACATAAAGAGCTTTGCAGACAAGAGAAAATAAAGTAGTTTATCATCACCAAACTATTATTACATGAAATGTTAAAGGGACTTATTTAAGAAAAAGAAGATCGAAACTATGAACAATAAAATGGCAATAAATACAAATCTATCAACATGTGAATCTGAAAAACCAACTAAGCAAACAAGAAGAACAAAGACAGAATCATGGATACAGAGAGCGTTTTGATGGTTGCCAGATGGGAGGGGGGTTTTGGAGTATGTGTAAAAAGGTGAGGGGGTTAAGAAGTACAAATAGGTAGTTACACAATAGCCAGGGGGATGTAAAGTACAGTATAGAAAATGGAGTAGCCAAGGAACTTGTACACATGACCCATGGACATGAACTAAGGTGTGGGGATTATCGAGGGAGTGGGGAGTGCTAAATGGAGGAAGGCCAAGGAGGAAAAATTGGGACAACTGTAATAGCATAATCAACAAAATATAATTTGAGGAGGACAAAAGGAATCACATGTTAATGAATCAGTTTTATTACAAAAATAAAATTTTATGAAATCAGAAAAAAAGTTACATGGAACTAAATGAAAATGAACACATAAGAACTCAACATCTATGGGACACAGTGAAAGCAGTCCTGAGGGGAAAGTTCATAGCATCACAGGCCTACCTAAAGAAGCAAGACAGAGAGACTAAAAAGAAAAAAAAGAAGAAGAAGAAGAAGAAGAAGAAGATCAATAAAACCAAGAGCTGGTTCTTTGAAAAGATAAAAATAAGTTTGACGAACCTTTAACCAGAGTTATGAGGAAAAAGAGAAGACCCAAATGAATAAAATTAGAAAGAAAAGAGAAGTAACAACCGGCATTATAGAAATACAAAGGATTATAAGAAAATACTGTGAACAACTGTATCCAACAAACTGGACAACCTGGGAGAAATAGACAAATTCCTAGAAATATACTATCTTCCAAAACTGAATCAGGAAGAATCAGAAAACATGAACGGACTGATTACAACTAATGAAATCGAAGTGGTAACCAAAAAACTCCCAACCCACCAAAGTCCTAGACCAGATGGCTTCATAGGCAAATTTATGTCAAATATTCAAAGAACTAACACCTCTCCTTCTCGAACTATTCCAAAAAATTCAAAAAGAGGGAAGACTCCCAAGCTCTTTTTACAAGGCCAGCATTATCCTAATTCTAAAACCAGATGAAGACACTACAAAGAAAGAAAGTTACAGGCCAATATCTCTGATGAACATAGACGCTAAAATCCTCAACAAAATACAGGCAAACTGGATCCAACAATACCTTAAAAAGATCACATACCAGGATCAGGTGGGATTTATTCTGGGGATGTAAGATTGGTACAACATTTTCAAATCAATAAATGTGATATATCACACAAACAAAATGAAGTACAAAAATCACATGATCAGGTCAATAGATGCAGAAAAAATCATTTGATAAAATCTGGCACCCATTTGTGATAAAAATCCTCAGTAAAGTGGGATTAGAGGGAACATACCTCAACATAATAAAGGCCATATACAACAAACCGGCAGCCGGCACCATACTCAATGGGCAAAAACCGAAAGCGTTTCCATTAAGATTCGGAACAAAATAGGGATGCCCGCTGCTTTCACCTCTCTTATTCAACATAATGTTGGAAACTACTTCTTTCTTAACATATTAACATAGAAAAACAAGTGTCTCAATTCTTAGATGCCTCTTCACAAAGAATAAATCAACAGAAAAATCCATCAGTAAGAAGAAAGACACACCAAGCTTTCCCATAGGAAGATAATAGTAAATGTACTTACTAAAGAACAATTTCTCTTTTCTTGTGTTAAAAATCAAAGTTTGAGATGTTCAAATTGCTCAGTTTTCAACAGACATCACCGCTCCATTTCAAACTCGATGGTTTCTCATCAAGAGTGTGGTAGTTTTGAGGAAGTTCCCTCAGCTATGTCAGCTTAAGAGAGGGCGTGGCTGGACAATCCCCAATGTCTAGAAGAGAGCATTCGACTTCTGGGGAGGGGGAAGAGAGTAGTTGGAAGGCGTGGGTTGCTCCATCAGCCACAGTTGGCATAGTGGGCTCCTGGCAGCCAGTGTATCCCTAACCATGGTTGAGCGCCCCTCAGGGGAGCACAGGGATAGAACCAAGGAGTTGGGTGAAGAAAATTTAGCCCCCTCCACCCCATTTTCAGCCAGCTTGCTAATGCTTGAAAATGCAGAATTTTCTGTAAAATTCTGGAGCATTCTGTGGGTGAACAGCTGACCCATGCTGGTCCAGCTGACCTGTTTTGCTCACGCAGAACCTGACAGCACCTAGCCTGGGAATATGGGGGGAGTTAATGCCTGTGGGGCTACTCTTGACCAAATGGGGCTAGAAGCTAATGCTTCCCCTTTTCGTTGCCCAGGTGACCTCCAAGCGACATTATCAAAACTCACTGAACAACACATCAAGTGAGTGCATTTCACTGCATTTAAATTGTATCTCAATTTAAAAAACAAACTCTCAGACCAAGTCTGGGTTATTACAGCCAGAAAGAACAGGCATATCAAACCAAATTTTTGGATAGGTATATAGAATATCAATGGCAATGGAAAAAATACAATGGAAAAAAATTGCTGAGTTGCTCAAAACTCATCTCAAGGCTGAGACATAAACATCCTGGAACAGCTGTTAGATGGGCCTATATGGACTTAACCTCTTTGGAGTTTTTGCCCCCCATATTGGAACTAACCAACCCCGGTTAGCCTAGCTAGAAAGTTTTTGCCTTGATAAAACCCGCCTTTTTTTGATCATGGAGGACGGTTTGGGAGGCTGGTTCCTGTCTTTCTCCTTTTGCTCATATAAATGCTTTTTGTTCTTTCTTGTAGCCAGAACCTTTTGGTGAACACATATATGTTGATTCTATCCTTTTTTAAAATGACAGTAGTAATTTATTAAGACAAAAGTTCTCTTAGCTTTTTTTTGCTAGCAGGATGAAAAAATAATATTCTGCTGCCAAATAAATGACAAGAGTTAAAATTAATCTTAACAACCACACTAAGAAGTACTATTATTGTCCTCTTTTGTAGATAATGAGCTCAGAAAGGTGAAAAAAGGCCGAGTATTTGGCCACACAGCTAGGCGTGGAGAAAAACCAAGGTATGTGCTTGGAGCCCACGTGAATCAGTGACAGCGACAGCCGGGTTCCCAGAGTCGCTTCTCGGAGCCCTCCCGGGAGCAACTGGAGATAACGTTGGTCCCTTCGTCCCCCTCGGGCACAGAGGGCCGGGGAGGTGCCAGAAAGCCGCATTTGAAACCCCCAGTCCCGCCGAATTCGAAGTTGGCCAATCGGAAGGCACAGGACACTCTCTCAAGGTCCGTTGCACTGGGCGCGGTCCCCAGGCCTGGCGACACAGCTCCACCCTGTCGCGCACAGCTGGGCGTCTCCCGAGTCCGGCCCGAGCCCGCCGCTGCCGCGCGACCAGGCCTCTCCCCGCGCACTGAACTCTCCGGGCCAGTCGTGTCCCACGCGCTCCACTCCCCGGCCACCAGGTACTCCCCCGCCTGTGCTCTCCCCTTTCCCCTGCCGGCCCTCCCCCGCGCTCTCCTTTCCCGGCAGTGACTGGGTCCCGCCAGCTCTCCTTCCCTTCCCTCACGCTTCCCCGCCCTGGCCGCGGGTGCGCGTTCTCCCCACCTCCCCAGGGACGAGGTGCACCCCAGCACAGTGTCCCCTGCGCTCTGTCCTCCCCTGCGGTGGCTGGATGCTCCCCACCCACGTCCCTCCTCCGCCGGGCGCGTCCCCCACGCCCCTCGATGGAGAAGCAGAAGTCTGCCGGGAAGCGACTGACCAACCTTAGTTGTGAATTTATAGTTCGGGGCAAAAATGTAAACTGTGAAAGTTCAGAGGAGTTTAAGGTATAACACCATTCTGAAAGTGAGACGCTAGAACATTATGTATGAAAGTTAAAAGGATTTTCCAACGGAGATGGTCATTGTCCCCTGCCTGCCACTCACAAAACAAATACTCGGTGGAGCCAGAAGGAATTACAGAAAGGAAACAGAGAACATTGGGAGAGAGGGTACAGAGGGACTAAAAGTTGGTTCTCTAAAGCTCTTAGCACAGGACATAAACCCCCTTCCTCCTCCATTCTCCAATTAAAAGTTCAGATAATCCAGGTCCAGGGTGGGTGGCTTGTCCACAATCACACAACTGAGATTCTTGGCAGAGTCAGGTCTAGTAACCCAGAACTCCAGTTCCTAGGTGTCATCTCTAAGTAATAAAGCAGTAATAAAGTAATAAAGTAATAAATAATGTTTTACAAATATCCTTTGTGAGCTAAGCAATTCGGCACGATCAGTATTGCCACGCTCAATCTTCAGTTACTCTTCTCCAGATGCTTGCCAGCCTGCATTCCCAGACCAAAAGCAGTGCAGTTGGGAAGGGCTGCTGGAAGCCTCAGGACTTGAACTCTAAACCTTGCGTCATTAGAGTTCAGTCAAGTGGGAGGGAGGATTGGCATCTTGGGTGTGGAAAGAGCTCGAGCTGAGGGGACAGTGTGCTAGTCTACTGGTGGTTAAAGGTGGTTAGCTGGCCTACGCAAGTGGAGGGGTTGGGTCCAGTAGGGGCAAACAGGAGGGCTTTGACCTTGAGTACTACAGGCAATAGGGTACAGCGGAGAACTGGAAACACACCTGCAGGAAAACCAGCACTTTACCAGAATTAGATTCGTGGAGGTTATATTAGCTGAGATCCTAGGCCTCTAGAAGTTAATAATTTAGAAGAAAAACAAAATTTAAATATTGCTGTTGAAAGGAAGGTTGTTAGGACAAGGTATTCTGGTTCATAAATAGAAAAGTCTTTCCCCTGGTTGTGTATGAGTAATAAAAATTGTGCTTTACAGAAATTAATGTATTTACTCCTCATGAGGGACCCAGGAGATTGTTACTACAAGGATATTTTTATCACCATTTTAGAGATGTAGAGGCTGTGGCACAAAGAGGTTGCCCAGCGAGTAAGTTTGTGCTGGGGCGAGTGGCCTGAAAGCAGAAGATTCTGGTCGCAGTACCTCCGCTCGCTGGTTGTGTGAATTTACCCTCCCTGAGCCCCAATTTTCTTATCTGAGAACTGCATACTGTAATCTCTGCCTAGTAATGAGACAGAGAATGTGCGGGTGCCTTGTGAACTGTGCATTATAATTGAAAGTAATGTTTAAGTGAAGGAGGGATGCATTTCCAAGGCCAAATCCCAACTAAAAAGAAAATGATAAGCTTGGTTGGACTTGCAGAATGTAATGGGCTTATCACTTGCAGAGAGGCAAAGATGAAGTGGTAGTTAAAATTGTGGACTTTGAAGTCAGATGGATTCCTAGCTATGCCACTTAGCTCTGTGACCTAAGACAAGTCACTTAGCATTTCTGGAACTGAATTATCTCTGTAACCCTCATTTCACTCATTCGTAAAATGGGCCTACTAATACATTCCTTGTAGAACAGTTGTGACGATTAAATGAGGCGCACTTGATACAGTGCTTACGAGTGGTGAGTGCTCAATAAAATGTAGATAAAGCTATTTTTTTCCTGATTCTTCTTTCTCTTCATCCTCTGTGTGTCTTAATTTCCCCCCAGAGACAGCCCCATCATGTGTGGGGGACTAATTGAGAGGTATGTGGCTGCCATGGTGCTGAGTGCAACTGGAGATGCCTTGGGGTACTTCAACGGGAAGTGGGAGTTCCTCTGCAATGGGGAGAAGATTCACCAGCAGCTGGCCCAGCTTGGTGGCTTGGATGCCATAGATGTGGAGGGGTGGAGTGTCAGTGATGACACAGTGATGCACCTGGCTACGGCAGAAGCTCTTGTAGAAGCTGGAAAAGTCTCAGAGTTTGATCGACTGTATTCTCTTCTTGCTAAGCATTACCAAGACTGCATGGAAGACATGGATGGCCGGGCACCAGGTGAGGACAGCCAGTGGAGGCTCTGCACAAGTGGAGAATAAAACAGGATTCACTGATACCTCAGCTGGTTGGAGTGTCGCCCCATAACCGAAAAGGGCTGTGGGTTCGATTCCCAGTCAGCGCACATACCTAGCTTCCCGGTTCAGTCCCTGGTCCAAATGCACACAATTCCTGTTCTGGGCATGTGTGGTACAGGTGTGTATGGAAGAACTGATGTTTCTCTCTCCCATTGATGTTTCTCTCTTCTTTTCTCTCTACCCCACTTTCTCTAAAAAGCAATGAAAAATGTCCTTGGGTGAGGATAAAAAAAAATAGTGATTGAGATTTACATATCAAGGGGACAGTAGTTTTTATAGTTGTGATAAAAATAGGAACAACCTAAATGTCCCATAATTTATTCAATTATGGTGATAATTTTTAGCCACTTAAAACTGTACAGTTAAATATTTACTGATATAGAAAGATACTACGTATTGAGTGAAAGATAAGTGGGTTGCAAGACAGGATGTATCTTGTGAATTCACCGTTATTAAAGGATGCATGTGTATCTGTTGGGACAAGTCTGGAAGAATACACACAAAGATGTTCATATTTATGTCTGGGTAAAGGGAGTATTTATAGTTTATTATTTCTTTTTTTTTAGTTTATTATTTCTTTTTGCTTATTTGTATTTTCTAAGTTTTCTGTAATGAGCTAGTATAAAGAAAACATTTTTTTTTTCATTTTCAAGAAGAACAGAAAGTGTCTTGTACAGATTTCTTTTCTGTTCCCAGGTATGCTCACAGTGGTTCTTGTCCACTTGGGGAAATGGTTACAGCCAATTGGACAACCAGGTGATTTGAGTCACCTCTTGCCTAGCCTGTCTCACCTGCCTCTCCTCCTCTGGCAGCTTGAGCTGCCAGAACAAAATGCCACAGACTGGTGGCTTAATGAACATTCATTTTCTCACTGTCTAGGGGGCTAGAAGTCTGAGATCAAGGTGTCGACAGGTTTGGTTTCTCCTGAAGTCTTTCTCTTTGGCTTGTAGATGACATCCTTATATCTGTGTCCTGTCACAGTGCACATCCCTGGTGTCTCTGTGCGTCCAAGTTTCTTCTTTTAAGGATACCCGTCCGACTGCTTTAGGACCCACTCCAACATCCTCATTTTAACTTCATCACCTCTTTAAAGGCCCAATCTCTAAATACAGTCACGTTCTGTAACTAAGAGTTAGGGCTTCAACACAGGAATTTTAGGGGACACAGTTCAGCTTATGAGCTGATGAAAAGCACCTCCTGATGATAACTGCCCCCACCCCACAGACACCCAGGGTCTGTGGTGACCCCAAGGATTGGCCTTAGAAGTTGGTCTGTTCATTCTTTCTTCATATCTGATATGTCATCAGTTTGACAAGTGGAAAGTTTCTTTTGTTCACTTATGCCTTCCATGGCCTTGTTGTGAATAGACTGAACATAGGGAACAATAATACCACACCCCATGGTATGTTACTGCCGCTGCTTGGTGCAGGTGTGCATTCACAGTTCCTAGTAGGATGGGGTGATGAGAGAAACCTGATTATACCATTCTCACATTGGGTTGAGGGGATCAGGGGCATCTAAGGGCAAGTTGTGGCTTTGATGCCATTGCTCCATCTCTGAGCCTAGCGCTCTTCATTCTAGAACTGTGTCCTCTTTCTGACGTTTGGGAGTTCCCGTTATGAGGTTCTCATGGGTTATTTAATGGCTTGGGCTTAGAGTATGATGGTTTTGATGGGGCCACTAATAAGCTGATTACGTGATTTTGAGAAGGTTCTTAAGCTCTGAGCCTTAGCTTATTCATTCATTGTGATGTCTCAGTCATAACTCTTATCATGCTAAGAGTTATATATAAAGTAAGGCACAGTATTGGCTTGGAGTTAGGAGTTTGAGAGCATTTGTCATCATTTTTTGGCTTTCCCTTTCCATTGAAGAAACTTGGAAACAGAACTTGGTTCTTCCTTCCTGCTGCCACCTTTTCTTCTGTCACGCTGACCCTGTGCTCAACTCGGCTTTTCCCCAGGAGGTGCCTCGGTGCAGAATGCCATGCGGCTGAAGCCAGACCAAGTCAATGGCTGGAGGATTCCCTTTAACAATCATGAGGGAGGCTGCGGGGCTGCCATGCGAGCCATGTGCATTGGTCTTAGGTTCCCTCACCTCAGCCAGTTGAACACACTGATCCAGGTGAGCATCGAGAGTGGCCGAATGACCCACCACCACCCCACCGGCTACCTGGGAGCCCTTGTGTCTGCTCTTTTTACAGCCTACGCTGTGAATGGCAAGCCTCCCCAGCAATGGGGGAAAGGACTAATGGAGGTGCTACCAGAAGCTAAAAAGTACATTGTCCAATCAGGCTACTTTGTGGAGCAGAATCTTCAACACTGGTAAGTTTGTAGGTGCATACAGGAAATGGCTGAGTCTGTGTGCTCACATGCTGGCCTCTGCATGCCTAGAATTCCTAGATTGTAGCAGCCGTCATGGTTCTCACCATCCAGTTTCGTCATCCATGGCATCCAGCCCCTCCCTGCCCACATGCTAAGGATTTCAAATTCAATTCTAGCAGTGGTTGCCACCAGGCAGCCAAGTGAAGACCTCAGTGAGTAGTGCAACTGCGGTGGTGCTTCCCTCATGTACAGGGATCCTAACTTTCTACAGTTTTTATGGCTAACCTGTGCTGAGATGAACTTTCCTGTTTATCTCCTGGAACTTGTTTTTCAGTGTTGTCTTGACACACAATATTTTGAAAACCTTGCCTAGAATGCCTGAGAAATAGTTTTTCTACTAGCTAATTAGTAGTTGGAAAAACCACATCTTCCCCTTTTTCTGAGTTTACTGCACATTGCCTTTCTTGGAATAAAAAGGTCCAGAGGCTTTCTGCTGAAATCACACATGGTCATGCTATTCCAAAGTCCTCTTTTGAAAAAAACAAACAAACAAAAATCTCTATAAGGCGATGATGTATTAATTAGTTTGACTGTGTAATTATTTCACCGTATCTGCATATATCAAATCATTATGTTGTACACCTTCAATATATACAGTTTTTATTAAGAAAATAAAATATAGTCCTGGCTGGTGTAGCTCAGTGACTGAGTGCCGGACTGAGAACCGAAATGTTGCCTGTTCGATCCCCCCTCAGGGCCTGGGTTGTGGGCCAGTCTCAGTTGGGGGTATTCGAGAGGCCACTAATGGCTCAATGTTTCTCTCTCACATAAGTGTTTCCCTCTCTCTCTTTCTCCCTCCTGTCCCCTCTCTCTAAGAATAAATAAAATGACAGAGGCATCATTAAAATTAATTATTTAAAGAAAAGAAAAATGTATAAGAACAGACTAAACAAATAAAGTTTCTCCCTTGAAAGGTGATACTTAATGCCATTCTCAACTCAGGAAAAACAGACCTTTACTTCTCACCTTTAACTAGCGATATGTCTTTTTAACTTAGCAACAGGTATCAGTGCCTTGTTTCTATCTGTCCTTAGCAAAAACATATTGAATCGCTGTTACTTAGATAGAGCTCATTTTGATTTGTACATCATTTTTGAGTTACTACAAGAGGTTGAAGTCATCTTGGAATTTTCCCTATTCACACATCTATCTAGTACCTTTCTTTACAGTTATCAACTTAATTTTTTCAATTGACTGTAGTTTTTTTTTTTTCTTCCTACAGGTCCTATTTCCAAGACCAGTGGGAAAAGTACCTAAAACTCAGAGGGATTTTGGATGGAAAATCAGCCCCTACCTTCCCCAAGCCCTATGATGTGAAGGAGAGGGATCAGTTCTACACCTCGGTGAGCTACTCTGGCTGGGGCGGCAGCAGTGGACACGATGCTCCCATGATCGCCTACGATGCCGTCCTGGCCGCAGGAGACTCCTGGAAGGAACTTGCCCACCGAGCCTTTTTCCATGGTGGAGACAGTGATTCCACGGCTGCCATTGCCGGCTGCTGGTGGGGAGTTATGTATGGTTTTACAGGAGTGAGTCCCTCCAACTATGAAAAACTAGAATACAGAAAACGGCTGGAAGAAATAGCTAGGGCTTTACATTCCCTTGGGTCAAAGGAAGATACTGTGCTTGCCCTTTAGGGAACTACGATGTTTGTTTCTGGTGGTTTCTTTTCTGTATTGTTCCTTTGCCACTCAGTTTCTTTTCAATTTTTCCAAACTCAAGAGTCTTTCTTTGTTTTCAATTTATTCATAAATTTTTTCTTTATGAACTAATGACTTTCATAAAATCTACTTAGCAAAATGTGTTACTTGTTTTTTGCAAACAAAAGATAATTTTTATTTTTTATTTTATTTTACTTTTTATCATGTTTTTATTGTTCAAATACAGTTGTCTCCATTTTCCCACCACCACTTGCCCCCACCCCACCCACCCCCACCTCCCACCCTTGATCCTACCCCCCTTTGGCTTTGTCCATGGGTCATTTATACATGTTCCTTGACAACCCTTTCCCTTCTTTCCCCTGTTATTTTCTTCCCTCTGCCCCTTTGCTTACTGTCTGTTTTTTATTTCCATGTGTCTGGTTATACTTTGCTTGCTTGTTTGTTTTGTTGATTAGGTTCCACTTAAAAGTGAGAGCATATGGTATTCATCTCTCACTGCCTGGCTTATTTCACTTAGCATAATGCTCTCCAGTTCCATCCATGCTGTCACAAAGGGTAGGGACTCCTTCTTTCTGCTGCATAGAATTCCATTGTGTAAATGTACCATAGTTTTTTGATCCATTCATTTACTGATGGGCACTTAGGTTGCTTCCAGCACTTGGCTATTGTAAATTGTGCTGCTATGAACATTGGGGTGCATAGGTTCTTTTGGATGGGTGTTTCAAGATTCTTAGGGTATAATCCCAGCAGTAGAATTACTGGGTCAAAAGGCAGTTCCATTTTTAGTTTTTTGAGGAAATTCATACTGTTTTAACTTTGTACTCAGGAAATTTTGAGATAAGGCCCTTGGGCACATGAAACTCAATCTTCTCAGGCTCCTTCTGTTCTTCCTAAATCTGTCCATCTTCTTTTCCTCAAGAGTCTATCTCAATTGATGGGGTTGGCATCTCCCAAGCTAGAAATCTCATAGCCTCCTACTTGAGTCTTTATTTTCATCAGCTAACCTTTCACTAAGTTTTTTCTGTTGTTTCAGGTTGGGTTCCCCCAAAAGTGGACTCTGAGACAAAGATTTGAGTATAAGCCATTTATGTGAGAGGTGATTCCAGGGAGCATTGGTAAGAAGTGAGACAGGGAAGGGAGAGGAGACAGCATGAACAGGTTACCACTGTCAGCAAGTGAAACTCAGTCCATTTGGCTTCTCCTTGTAAGACATTCCTCACAGTGGTCCCACCTGAGGTACCAGCAAACCTGGGTTTGCTCATTTGTCCACCGGCTTCCATCTGCCATTGGTCATCCTCACTGCTAAGTTACTGGTGCTTCTTAGCCTGCCTCTTGTGCAAGCCAAACATGAATATCTCAGGTAAAGATCAGAGATGCTTGCAGTGGGAAGCCATAAGGTGCACGGGAACAGCAAGCATTATATGTAGGGTCCTAACAGAATCTGCTAGATGGTTCTATCTTCTAAATATCCTTTAAACCTATCACCTCTTTTACCTTCTTTTATCTTCTTGCACCAAGTATTTTTCACTTGGATTTCTGAAATCCAGGCCACTCAAGTATGGGGAGGTTCTGCTTCTGGCTGTTGTTTGAACTTTACTGGGCATGGCGCTTAATGTGTTATTAGCTTGTGGTTGCCTATTTACTTGTCTTTATTCTCTAGAAAGAACTTAGCACACAGAAATATGTAATCAATATATTTTCAGTTAGTGTTGTTAATTAGCCTCCTATCTCCAGTCTTGCCTCCTTCATTACCCTAAAGAGTTATCTTTACAAATAACAAATCGGTCATGCTGAATTTCGAAACATGTTCAATGACTACACCATCCCCTCTCTTAATTTCTTGATGCTCTTCCCTCTCCTTTTTTACTTGGTAAGTTCATACTCACCCTTCATGCCTCAGCTCAGGGAGGCCCTCCTAGGTGAAACCTGCCCGGGTCATTCAGGCATGTGGCGGCTTTCTCTTCGCCGCATGCGCAGCCTTCTGTCCCTAGCTTCACCACACTGACTATTGTGTGGCAGTTGTCTTCTAGGGCAACTTCAGGACTCCTGATGAGAGATTGTGTCTCACTCTCTTTGTGGCTGGCCTCTCTGCCTGGCCCCTGAGAGACATTCAACAAATGGTTAGTCTGGAAGTTTGAGATTTGTTGATGTGAATGCGTTTTACATGCATTTCTACCTCTGTTTCCTGTGCCTTCTGCTTCATGATTGCCAGGAGTGTGACCTGGCCAAGATTCACTGAGAGAGACTGAGAGATAGATGCTTTAATCATGCCTATGTGCTGACATAAATGGGACAAGGCTCTCAACTCTGTATTTGAAGCAGCATTCCAGCAAAGGCTTGGGATTTCTCATTCTTTCATACGTAAAGGGAGAGGGAAATCCTGAAGCTCTTTTTCTGGCTCAAAAAACTCTCACACGTATTTTGTATATTTCAGAAAAAAGATGTGTTTTAACTATTACAAGTAGGACAGCTGGTGCTTCAGCAGGACAAACCAATCAGAATTATAGACTTTTAGGGATGATGGGTTACAATTCACAAGACATAGTAATAGTAATCTTTCAAAATTCAGGTGTCTTAAAAAACTCTTTTGTATAAATATTTTGAGGATAGTTTTAGAATAATAGAAAACAGTACATACATTTTTACACAGGATTCCTGAGCAGACAATTAAGATGGAGAATCTCGGGTCTATTTTCAATTTCCCACTTGATAAAAACTGACTTTATAATGCAGAATACTGTGTGTTTATCTGTAGCTCTAGAAGAGAAACCATTTTCTTGAGTGTGTGACTTGTTGAGGTGGTTGGGTGGTTGGGTGGTGATGCTTTGACGTGGTCTGAAAGTGTCCACTGCAGGTGCTGGCTCTATGTCCTCCCAGGAGGTGCAGGCCAAGGTCAGCCGCTGCTTCTGTCCTGCCTGGGACCTCTCGACATGAGCTACAGAACTATCCGCTGATGGCCACTACTTGTGCTGGGCTTGGAGGTGCCCAAGAGAGGCCAAACTGTGAACCAAGGCCAGCTACCACTAGTGCTATGCCTGGGGCCACTTAGCAAGAGGTCCAGGGCATGCTGAGGACACATGCTGCTTGTTTGAGAGATTTTAGGAAAGTCTGAGGCATGAACCAAGACAGGATATTTGTGTGGAAAAGCCACTGGAACAGCATGTTGGGTGGCATGGGGCCTCAGGGACTCACTAGGAATGGGGAAACAGTGTGAGAGACTCAGACATGGCACCTGCCCAGTACCTGTGTGGAGAAGGGGCTCAGCAAAGGAACTGTGGACAAAAAGGGGCCACATGCTAAACCTGACAAGCTTGGAGGAGGCCTGCATTGCTGCCTTACAAACTCAGGGACCTAAAGTAACCACATGGGATGGTCTGAAATTAAAAACTTTCTAACTAAAAGCAGGTCATGATGATTAGTCATGTCCTAGGCTAGAATCTTCTGTGACAAAAGTCAATCTGTACCTTAACTGAGCCTGTCTGTTGTGTTTTTGCATCTATGATAACATACTTCTGGAATGTCAAGTTTCCTTTTTTTTCATTGTTGTTCAAGTACAGTTGTCTCCATTTTCCCACACTTTTCCCCGCCCCACCTGCCCTTAGCTCCCACCCTCAATCCCACGTACTTTTGGCTTTATCCATGCGTCCCTTGTACATGTTCCTTGACGACCTTTTCCCTTCTTTCCACCATTATCTCCTCCCCGCTCCCCCTGGTTACTGTCAGTTTGTTCTTTATTTCAATGTCTTTGGTTATATTTTCTTCCCTTCTTTGTTTTGTTGATTAGGTCCTACTTATAGGTGAGATCATATGGTATTTGCCTTTCACCACCTGGCTTATTTCCCATAATGCTCTCTAGTTCCATCTATGCTGTCACGAAGGGTAGGATCTCCTTCTTTCTTTCTGCTGTGTAGTATTCCATCATGTAAATGCACTATAGTTTTTTGATCCACTCATTTACTGATGGGCACTTAGGTTGCTTCCAGCACTTGGCTATTGTAAATTGTGCTGCTATGAACATTGGGGTTCAAATTTCCTTTTTCCAGATCCCTCAAAGCACAGGTACCTCACCGGGGGAGACCACAGATCCTCTCACTGTTATTGTTATCATGTTAATTGTTGACTGATAATAATCCTATACTTACCTATGTAAAAGAAATATTTGTCTATCATTTTACTTTTTATTCAGTTTCTGATGTTTCCCCATTTTGTTTTTTCCCACTTCCCTAATCTATCACCAATGGATTTCATGTAACCCACTTATGTCTTCTCTTTTGATTGTAATGTATAAAATATGATGCAAAACTGCCATTTTTCAGAGCATTTTCTCAATCCGTTGAGGTTTTGTTTCCTAGTGATTGTCATCAGCTTAGCTCAAATAAACTCATAAAAATTCTTACAGGTTTGGATATTTCTTATATTGCCAGAACAATAGCCTTTGCCAGCACTTCTGTCTGGGAGAACGCCACCCCTCTGGCCCTTGCCCTGATGTCAGACAATTCAGTTCTTCCCTGTATGTCCCTGGTGCCTTTTAAGCTGCTGCCTTAGAGCTGGGGCTCAGAAGGAGTTAGTCCAAGTAAGTCCATGAGCAGGCCCTTGAAGAGGAACACCTGGGACTCCTGAAGCGCACTGTCTCACTCAGCCACAATCCCTGCTGGTTTTTATAGCCCAGAGTTGTGGGGACTTCTCCTGGCACCGAAACCCTGGGGAGCCTGGTGTGGGGCTTGGGCCCTCTCACCTCCAGGGGCCTCTGCAGCGGAGATACCCCCCCATTCTCATTCACCACACATAGGTGCGGGACCAGCCCATTCCGCATTTCCACCCTTCCTCTCAGTCTGATGTGTCTTCTCCTTTTAGGCAGTTCTGAATGATGGTTGTACTGTAGTTTAGTTGTAATTGTGATGTGGTTGTACCGCAAGATGCGAGTATGGCATTTACCTACACCACCATCTATCGGAAGCCCCTTTCTGAGGTTTCTCTTACCAGGAATTAGGAAAGCCTGCATTTGCAAGGTGGAGCATTTGCCCTTTTCTATTAGCACTGACCAAACAGCAGACCTGAGATGCTGAAATTTTATAATATAGAAAAGGGCAGAGAGTATATTTAACAAGTGGAATAGAAGGCATAACCTATTTTGTAACTGGTTTGGCAAATGGTCTGATAGGAAGCAAACATGAAATTATTTTAGTTTTCTCCAACTATTGCCTTCATGCATACTCTTGAAGTTGCTTTTTTCTGTCCCTTATCATTGTCATGGGAGAAACTCCCAGAAACTCAGTTCTTACTGACACAGTAAAGAATTACACATCAGCAAGCCTACTACATGTAAGCAAAGTTTATTAGTGCTAAGTTCTAATGGGAAAGCAACAGCAAGGGTGGCAAGAGCAGGGTGGCCAGAGCCCCAGTGGCCAGCACCTGGGTGGCCACAGCCACCCTCTCCCGTCCCCCATCCCCAGTGTGGCAGAAAGAGTCAAGAGAGCAAGTCCTTTGTTCTGAGGACTTACATGATTGACAGGTAAAAGTGGTGCCAGCTTCCCCCAGGCAGATGTGACTTCCCAAGTGTAGGTATGTTTGGGGGTCTGTTAGCCTGAATCCTTATCTTGCTCTAGACTCTATTTGTTCATTTTGTATACATGATAGGAGGCAGACAGTTAACCAAAGTTGTTTATAGGCTTTTCTTTGGGCACTGTAGTCCCCCTCTCTTCCTCCCTTCCAGGTCTTGGGATGAATACACAGTCTCAAGGTTTTCCTTTTCCCAGCTGGTGGAGATGATACACACAGACTTTCAAGGGCTTCCTGGCCTCCTACACTATCTTGGTGTTCGGAGTGCCTGGCAACCTTATTGAACCAGGCTAGGGACAACTGGGTCAATGGGGAACATTTTAGCCTCCTGTATTAAGTTCTAGTTAGATTGCAATGGTGAGGGCCCTGCCTTTGTTTCCCCTCTGATTGTTCACTCTACTATAACAGCATCATCTTGGGTAGATCACACAATTTTTTGGTTTTGGGGTAGGGGGAGTATTAGAAACTCAATCTAGTCCATCCCAGTCCAGTTTTTTTTTTTTTTAAATTTCAGCTTTATTGAGGTATAATTGACATAACAAAAATTGTAAGATATTTAGAGTATATGTTGTGGTGATTGGATAGGTATGTACATTGTGAAAGGATTTCCTCCATCTAATCAACACACCCACCACCTCACATATTTATCCTTTGTGTGTGTGAGAGAACATTTAAGTTCTACTCTCTCAGCAAATATCGATTGTACAACACAGGGCTATCAATTATAGTCACCTTATTTTAAGTCAGATCCCTATACCTTATTTATATTATAGCTGAGAATTTGTACCCTTTTGCAAAGTCCTTCCTATTCCCCCCTACCGCAGCCCCTGGCAACCACTTTTCTATTCTCATTTTATGAGTTTGACTTTAAAAGAATTCCAAATATAAATGACACTATGTAGTTTTTGTCCTTCCTGTATGTATTATTTCACTTAGTATAATGCCCTCAAGGTCCATTCATGTTGAAATGTCAGTCTTTCCTTCTTTCTCATGGCTGAATTATACGCACACACACGACAGATAAATACAATGTGAGATGATTTTTTTATCCATTCATCTGTGGAAAACACTGAGGCTGTCTCCATATCTGGGCTACTGTGTGCAGTGCTGCAGTGAACATGGGAGTGCAGATATGTCTTCGAGATCCTGTTTTCATTTCCTTTGGATATACACCCAGAAGTGGGAATCCCAGTCCAGTTTAATCAATCCTAAAACTTTAATGTCTTGTTCTCTTATCTCTCCACCATGGTCAGTCCTGGGACCCAGAGACTTAGAGAGCAATGGAGACTTCGATGCCTCTTTAATGCCTCCCCTCCCTCTTCTGGGGCTCCTTGCTCCTCTCCATGTTGCCTTGAGTCTGGCCTCATGGGTGGAGGGCTGGTTTGGAAGGCTCAAAGGGCTCCGCTCCCCCTGAGGGAACTCATCCTTCCTGGTCACATCCACTGGTGGGAGTGCAGGTTGCCACCTGCTGCTGTCTTTACATTCCCCTCGTCCTGCGCACATAGGCCAAGAGGACAGGTCTGGCCACCCAGCAGACAGCTAACTTGGAAATAGATGCCACTGTCACCTTCATGTGGTCACCCTCAGTCTCAGCTGGCATACCCTCCCTCATTTGGCTTGAGGGGAAAGGAAGAGCACCACTGTGGACAAAAGGGGGCTACATACTAACCCCGACAAGCTCAGGGGAGGCTTGGGTGCTGGTGTCACAAACTCAGAGACAGAAAGTAACCACATAGGATGGTCTGAAATTAAAAGCTTTTCAATTAAAAGCATTTTATGGTGGGCAGTCGTATCCTAGGCTACAATCTTTCTTGACAAAAGTCAATCTTTACCTTAATTGAGCCTGTGTCTTGTCTTTTGTATCTATGATAACATACCTTTGGAACATCAAGGTAACTTCCTTTTTTCTAAACCCCTCAGGTGCAACCACCAGAGGAAAGACCACAAATCCCATCATTGTTATTTTGTTAACTGTTGGTTGATAACTATCCTGTACCCACCTATGTAAAAGAAGTGTGTCTATCATTTTACTTCTTATCCAATTCCAGAGGTCCCGCACCTTTGCTTTCTCCTGCCTCCCTAATCTATCACCAATAGATTGGTGTGACCTATGTAAACCCCTTACACCTCCTCTTTTGACTGAAATGGATAGAATAAGGTACAAAACTGCCATTTTTCAGGACATTTTCTCAACTCGAGGTTTTGCTTCCCAGCAATTGTTGTCAGTTTGGCTCTAATAAACTCACAAAAATTCTTCAAGTTTGGACTCTTCTTATATTGACACTACCTTCCCTGCCCATTCAGGAAGGGAAAGGAAAACTCCCCACACAACTGTGACTCATGAATTTTCTTCCAAATCTGTGGTTTTCACCTGGTGGAGGGGGGGAAGGGAGGACTAATCACAGAGTAGTTCTGCTTACCTCTAAGTCCTATAGGTATTTGGCTTTCCAGATCCTTCAGAACTTGGTGGGGAGTGGGGGCAGGAGGGTTGGAGACTTAGAATTTGTTGTTTTAAGGTGTCAGACTTTAGCCATAATTGGAGACTACAGAGGAAGACTCCTTAGAAATCTTATTATGTTTGCTTTGCAGATTCTCACTCTTCATCACAGGCACACTTCAGAAAAAGTTTAGACTTTCACTCTCCATTTTCTCAAATCTTAAAACTTCTTCCCCAAACTCAACTTGTGCCCTTGCTTCTTATTTCTCTAAGAAAAAGAAAAAAAGCAGTCAGAATTGCACGGTCCCATCACCACCTCTGCTCATTCACCTGCCCCTGAGCTCATGGTCTCTTGCTTCTTTCCTGACTGTGAGCGCTAGTGTGTGGTATGTGAGTGTGTGGGGGGGAGGGGAGAAAGGATGGAAAGGGAAAGTAGGAGGGAGGGAGACAAGGTGAGAGAATGAGAATGAACAGGTAATAAACTTAATTATAAGCACAATGTTAGAGAAATCCATAAAAATAATCTGACTCAGAGTATGAATTTATCATGCTTATCAAGTTAATATATATAAACTGAAAAACAGATTAGGTCATGCGTAACATTATGGAGATTAATATTTTTTTGATCTGCTATGTGATGATGCTTTATTTGCTCTCTGTTACCTGAGATTGAGATTGTTAGATGTTGTCTAGAAGTCTTGGTAATATATATCTTTTTAAGAACAGCAAAATCAACTTTGGCCTCATCCACCCTTCTCCAAGCTTCTTCCACCACCATGTTCTCCATTTAGTCTTCTTTTTTATCTCTCTAGGGCAAGAAAATGTGCATTTTTTCTTTTAACAGCAACAGAGCTCCTGGGAGTGTGAGGGAAGGAATGGAGACACTGCTGATTTTGCAGTCGATCCGGCCTACGGGGTTGGCTCCTTGAGGAGTGGCTGCTGGGGTCTGGTTAAAGATCCAGGGCTCATCCAGGCAGGGCATGGGGGACAGCCTTGCCATCAATTTTTTCATCTTTGGGGTTTGGTGGTTGGGAAAGTGGCATCCAGAGAGTAGGTGAGACTCTTTCCATTCAGAGAAGGAAAAAGAAGAGGAGGAAGAGTTGTGTGTCTGGCACTTCAGCACAGACCATTAACAGAAGAAGAAATTAGGCTTAGAGATGTCACCAATTGTCCAAAGTCACTCAGCTAGGATGAGATGGAGCTGGGATTTCAACCCAGGACTGTATATCTCCAAAGGCTTTTTTCCTTGCACACCCTCTACTACCCTCTAATTAGCTATAATTTGAAATTTTTCCTTAGACAAGTTTCTTAGCCAAAATAAAGCCCAGGAGTGAGATGGTGAAGGCAGCAGCCTGTGCCCTCTTTACACCTTCCCACAACTATGAGGGAAGCTCAAGAGGAAAGCTAGCTATGGGTTTGCGATCCATGTTTGGGACAAGGGTAGGGAGGGGGCAGAGCTGAGCCCAGGTACAACAGAAATGAACAAAGTATCTTCATTCTCCTCTCTTCTCAAAGAGCCTCCCCTCCCTCTGCCACCAAGAAGACTCCATCCAATGCCTGGGTTATGATGTAGACTTCTCTCCCTACTGTGCTCGATTACACTTGCCTGGCTTAAGGTCCCTACTGAAACTGAAAACGCCTGTATTCATGCTGCCTGTCACAGCCTAGGACCAATAAGCAGAGATAGGGATTGAATTTTTTTTGAAGTATATTTTATTGATTATGCTATTACAGTTGTCCCATTTTCTCCCCTTCACTCCCCTCCACCCTGCACACCCCCTCCCACCCACATTCCCCCACTTTACTTCATGTTCATGTGTCATACTTATAAATTCTTTGGCTTCTACATTTCCTATACTATTCTTACACTCCCCCTGTCTATTTTCTACCTACCAT
>CM052539.1:102670157-102691213 GCA_028533065.1 Trachops cirrhosus | reverse complement strand
TGTTTAAAGATGCCCTGGAGGTTCCTAAGCCTCTCCTCATTTTTTTGAATTCTTATTTCTTCATTCTTTTCTGGTTGTATATTTTTTTCTTCCTTCTGGTCCACTCCATTGATGTGAGACCCATCTTTCATTCCATCACTATTGTTTCTGTGCATTTTTCTTCATTTCACTTACTGTAGCCTCCATTTTTTCATCTAGTTTGTGACCAAAATCAACCAGTTCTGTGAGAATCCTGATCACCAGTACTTTGAACTGTGCATCTGATAGGTTGGCTATCTCTTGGTTGCTTAAAAGGATGGGTTCTGGGGCTTTCAATTCTTCTCCTGTTTGAGCCATCTCTTTGCTGTTGTTTTTTGGTCTTGTCAAGCTCCTGTAGTGAGGGGCGGGGTCTTAGGAGTTCACCAGAGCGGGGCACCCCAGTGGCTGGGTTGTGAGGCTGTATGTGGGGGCGGGGTCCGAGAAGGAACAATGGTGCTTGCTCTGCTCTTGGTAGGACCTCAGACCCCTCTGCCACTTTCCGAGAGCTAACTGGGCCCCTCTGGCACCAATTCCAGTGTGGGTGGGCCTTTGCACCCCACGGGACCTTCCTTTTCAGTCAGTGATCCAAAGCTCTATTTCCTGGTTCTGGGACCCTGAGTGGGGCACAGTGCCTTGCTTCACAATGGCCGCCTCGCTGGGTCTGCCGGTTGCCACCCTCTGGCCACCAGCCACCGCCGCTTGTGCGCCCAGGGTCTGCCCGCTGCGGACATGCGCGCCACCCCGCCCTGGATGATCAGGTCTCTGTTCCTCATCCCTCGCCCGGCCGGACTCCACCCCTGCTATGGGCCTGGATGAAAATGTCTATTTTTAAATCCTTGGGTGTCCAACTTCCATACACTTCAATTTTCTGTCAGTTCTGGTTGTTATTTTGTTTCTCTATCATTGTTGTTGTCCCTATCTTGGTTGTGCGAGGAGGCACAGTGCATTTACCTATGCCTCCATCTTGGCCGGAAGTCCTGTCTAGTTCATTATTCTTTTCAAAGAACTAGCTCTTGATATTTATTGTCTGTGGAAGGTACTATTCTAGGCAGTAGAGTGAAAAAAAACATGGATAAAAATTTCTGCCTTTTCTGAAGGTATATTCTAATGTGGGAAAATCAACATACAAAAGTTTAGTAGTAAACTAATACATTTCATAGTATATTAGATTATTATTACAATAAAATAAATAGGTCAAGATAAGGCAAATTGAAAGAACTGGGGTGAGGTGTGTAGGCAGGTTGCAATTTAAATAGGGTGGTGAGAAGAGATGAGATTAAGTTCAACATCAAAAACTTGAAGGAGGAGAAAGAATTAGCCATGTGGATGTCTGCAGAGAGACACTCCAGGCTGGGAGGAAGAGCTAAGAAAACCTTTCAGGGTTTTAGCCCTTAGTTACAATTTTGGATTTTATTCTAAATGAAATGCCTTGGAGGTTTTGCACATAGCTATGGTACAATTTGACTTACTTTTTTGGCTACTGTATTGCAAATAGTGAAGAGTGAAGAGGGTGCCAAGAGTGAAGGCGAGAAAAGCAGCTGCAGACCATGGCAGTAATTCTGAGAGATGATGGTGACTTGGACCAAGGAGGTAGCAGGGCATGGTAGTCCCCAACTTATCCATGGCTTCACTCTCTGTAGTTTCAGCTACTTTCCATCAACTGCAATTAGAAAACATCAAATGAAAAATTTCATAAATAAACAATTCATAAGTTTTAAATTGTCCCCTGTCTTGGCACCTTGGCGCCTCACTCCATCTCATTACACAGGTGTACCATCTCACATCTTCACAAGAAGGAGAGTAAAGGACAATAAGATATTTTGAGAGAGAGAACACACATAACTTTTATTACAGTCTATTGTCAAAAATTGTTCTATTTTATTTGAGTTATTGTTGTTAATCTCTTACTCTGCTTATGAACTAAGCTTTATTGTAAGTTAGAAACAAACATATATATAGTGGATTTGGTACTGTCTGCGGTTTCAGGCATGCGCTGGGGACCATGGAAGGTATTCCCCATGGATAAGGGCGGCTACTGTAGGCAGTGAGAATGGTTTAACTCTGAATGTCTCCCTCGAGCAAGTGGACAGTCGACAGGATGTACTCCCCATCTGTAGGGAGGTGTGAGACGAAGGGAGGTGTCAGACAGGTCTACAGGAGGTTTGGCTTAAGCAACTGTGATACTAATGTTATTTACATTCCAATGTTTTATTTAATTTCAACTACTTCCTTTATAGTTCTTTTACTATATTTTATTGGGAGTTGTTGCATTGTTCTTCTTCAACTTCTTCAACTGAGTTACAAAATTCAGTTACCTAATTAGATGTCTTTCCCTTGATTCCCCTAGAATTTGCATTCGAGGCTATGTGTATCCCCCAGTGCTGCTTCAGCTATTCACTCAAGTTTTTATATGTACTTGTTTTATTGTCACTTAGTTTGTAATGTTTGGTAGTCTCCATTGTGATTATTCTTTAACCCAAAGGGGTTTTTAAATCTCCAAATGTATTTTTAAATAATTTTATTACATTTTATTTAGATAATGTCTGGATAACATTGATGCTTTGATGTTTGTTGGGCCTTGCTTCGTGATATACAATGCTCTTTTAATGGGACTCTTAATTCTCTGATAGAAGTGGGTTTCCCTGTATGACCAATAGAGCAAAGTAACTCATTTATGCTGTTCAAGTCTAATGCTCAAGCAGAGTCCTTTCATCTTTTCATTAAAGGCAGAGGCTAGGGAAGGCAGATGAGGTTGCAGAGGCAGGCATCTTTCTTGTTTACTGCAGGAACTCAAGTGGTGGGCTGAGGGGCATGGTGACTGCAGACCAGGGTGTCCAAGAAGGGACATGCAAGAGCTCTTGAAGACCTGGTCTGGGGCTCAGACACAGAAGGGGTGAAACCACTGTTGTACCTCAGTACTCTCTAAGGGTGGGGTTCCCACAGTCCACTCATGGTATCATATCCCAGTGCACCCCAGATCCACGTAATTCTTGAATATGTGCTCGCTAGTTACCTCTGAAGGCAGATAACCATTCCAGAAAACTGAAATTGCTGTCTTCTCCACGAAGGCGTGTTCACAAACCAAAGACTGAAGTCTGGACCTTTCTAATTCTGTAGATGCCTTTGTACCAGGGCGTTAATGCAAGGTAGCCTCTAACAGTGCTGTGACTGGGCCAGTGTGTGCCTGCTGCCACTGCTGGCCCATCCCTCTGAGCCATGCTGAGAGCCGCATGCCACACCTCTTCGCCTCAGACATGGGGTGGGATGTTGGGTATTGAAGATGGGCCAGATTTTCAGCTCCCTGGGAAGTAGGAGATTCATGCTGCCTTTTTTTCAGTTCAGTATTTTAAAAGGCCCTTCAATAACCTTGACCATAAAATATGCCATTTAAATGGATGTGTTATGAGGTGCTGTAGGTACAACTTGTTAAAGTTCTCCTCTGTGATCTGTCTAGGAGCCGTGGGCTGGGCGCAGGAGGCTCGGAGTGGCTCTGGATTGCTTGTAAGGATGAGAAGTAATGAGGCTGGTCTGGGGTGTTGAGGCCAGAGTGAGCCTTATGCCAGCGCAACTGCTTATTTTGTTGCCCAGGGATTTTGTTTTGTTTTGTTTTTGTTTTATAAGTCTGTGTTAGTTTGCTAGAGCTGCCATAACAAAATGCTACAGACTGGGTAGCTTAACAGAAGTTTATCAACACACTCTTCTGGAGGCTAGAAATCTGAGATCAAGGTGGTAGTGGGGTTTTTCCTTCTGGGGGCTGTGAGGGAAGGATCTCTTCTAGGCCTCTCCCTTGACTTGTAGATGGCTCCATGTGTCTTCTCATGGTCTTTGTTCGGTGTCTGTGTCCAAATTTCCTCTTCTTATAAGAAGAGCAGTCATATTGGATTAGAGCCCACTCCAGTCACCTCCTTTTAATGTAATTACTTCTGTAAAGATCCTATCTCCAAGTAGAGACACATTCTGAGGCACTGGACGTTAGGTCTTCAACATATGGATATATAGGGAGACTCAGTTTAGTCTACAATAGTATACATTTCGCTGTGGCCTTTAATCTTCTATAGGACAGCAATACTCATATTTATCTCTGGATTTTATCTTTAGACATGAAAAATATTCACAGATTTTGGTGTCAGAAATGATGCAGCTTTTAATAAATGAGTTTGATTATATGTAGAAATTTATATATATAATATACTTGTATTATATATATAAATTTAGCTGATATATAATGCTTGTAAGACCCTGTTTCTTCCTTTCAAAAACATCATTCTTTCATTTTTTTTTAAAAAATTATACGTTATAGTTTATGCTATTACAGTTGTCCCAGTTTTTCCCCCTTGGTCCCCCTCTACAATCCATCTACTCTACAGCCCACCTACTCCCTCAGGCAATCCTCACACTGTTGTCCATGTCCATGGGTAAGAACACCTTTCATTCTTTTAAGAACAGATGACCTCACCTTGGATTGCTCTTGTTTTTTGTTTTGTTTGTTTTGTTTTCCTCCAGGAGATACACCTCCTACCCAGCAGCCAAAGTGCACTGACTTCCAAAATGCCAATCTCCTCCAAGGCACCAACCTCAGAGTCCAGTTTCTTCTCTTCACCCCTTCGGATCCCAGCTGTGGGAAGCTAGTTGAAGAAAGCAGAGACCTCCAAAACTCTGGGTTCAATGCCACGTTGGGAACCAAACTACTTATCCATGGATTCAGGTGGGAGCAAACCAATCAACAGGATTGCTTGTGCTGAGAACTAGAAAGTGACCACAGGAAGTTAGTGGGGAGTGAGAGGAGAAGTAAACTTATTGGCAGTCAAATGTCCATTCCTCACCTCCTGCTGTCTGTAAAGGTGTCTCATATCAACATGAACACACATTATGTTGTTCATTCTCATTGGTCATATATGTTACTCCTCCCCTCAGTCTTTGTCTATACTCTGTTGAACAATAAATATGTGTGATCTTGGACAAAAGCATGTGGAGCCCGTTTTCCATATGGAATAAAGGAAGGCTATAGAGATGACCTCAGGGATCCTGTTCTCCCTGAGGCATTGTTATGATTCATCTCACCCAGTGAAGTCATGGGCTTTGTACAGTCACTCAGGGGTAACAACCTGGGTTTTTGTTTTTGTTTTTATCCAGAACTTTATTTTACTTCCTCCTTTGTCTCCTGGTTTTATGACCTAAGAAACTTTCCACCTATGGAGGCTACTTCTATCATACCCAGAAGCTAGACACTTCTTCAATTTCTTTGATAACCTGCAGTCTAAATTTTGTTGTGATATATAGTCACTGAGTCTCAATTTAATCCCCTTCCTTTCAATATCTCCTCTCAAAAGCCCACTGACAAGGCCAGAACAGATTACTGGAAGGAAAGAGGGAGAGAATGTGGTGAAAGAGTAACATCATAGAGCAACTAGAGTTGGGAGCACTCGATGAAGAGGTGGACACAGAGGCACTGCACAAAGGATCAGCATTTCCTCACCTCTGGGTTCTCTCTGCTTCTCTAATACCCGGACTCTGTGGACCCAGCCACACCTTTCCTTAGGCATCCATCCCTCCTCACTCTTGTGCCAAAGTCTGTCCCCTAGCAAATCTTACATTTAGCCAACATCCAAGACTGAGTGTGTACCCTCAACCCAGGGACAGCTGGTAGATCTGGAAAGCCCATCAGGCTCCAAGATTGCCCAAAGCCATATTCCATGGCAAATGCCCAGTCTGTGCTCCTCTGTCCCCGTGAGCCCACTCAGATTGTTCCTGTACTATGTGGGCCACTGAGAAGACTTCTTTCCTGATCCCAATATCTTGGGAAAAAAACTTTCTGAATTTTTAAAAATCATTCTCTTTTTCCTAAAAAAGTGTTATTATACTGTAAGTTCCAGAATGATAGGAACTATATTTTACTTTTTTAAAATGTCTTACAAAGCACCTAGCATACCGCCTGGCCCGTTTGTTGAATAAATGAAGGAATAACCAAATGCATACATAAATAAAAACAACTTCAAGGAAAGTGCTGTATTCTAGAATGAGATTAAGATAGCAAATCTTAACTCTAACATACAACTCTACGTTTTCTTTCTCCCAAATAACACAAGTGGGGCCCGTGCATATGGTTTGTGTTGTTTATGCCTTGCACAAAGGGCTGAGGGCTGGTGGGGCTGGAATGCAGCCTGAGCTCTGAGCCCCAGCAGGAAGCTGCTTCCTCCTGGACAAAAGTCTCCCTGTCATAATCCACACAAAGGCTCTGCATGTGCAGATAGAAGCCCTCCTCATCTTGGGATTATGTCCTCCCTATGCTCAGAGTGCAGTGTGATTTACTACCCATATATCCCCTGTCTCTAGTTTTTACTCTTTTTCTGGGTTTATTCTGTTAACAGAGGTTTCCATGACAGTGGATAGTTTTTTGGTAGATAATTTTTCTACCTTGTCTTGGCCCCATGTTTAGGGCTTTAGGAACAAAGCCTTCCTGGATTGAGAAATTCATCGGTGCCCTTCTGAGGGCAGCAGACACTAACGTCATTGCCGTGGACTGGGTGTACGGCTCTACAGCTGTCTACCTCTCAGCGGTGGAAAATGTGGTTAAGCTGGGACTTGAGATCTCCCATTTCCTCAGTAAACTCCTGGTAGGTGCAGAATCGACTAGGGTGATTTGGGTTGCTTATGGAGGGCATTGGGGTTAGAAGGAAAGAAGTAACAAACACATGAGGAGGAGCTTTAGGGTGGAAGCAGAACCACCTAGTGACTTCTTAGTCTCTTCTGAGCCTCCTCTCCTCCTCTCTAAATTGGGTCCCTGCATGTCCGAAGGGGGAGCTGGTGGCTGGCTTTAGTCACCCCTCAGAGGAAATGGCTGAGGTCATGACTCACACTGGGCACCAAAGAAAAAAGTAAGGAGATTGCTAACGTGGAGAGCCCAGGAACAAGGCAAGGGATTCCTGGGATGAGAATTCTGCCCTGTTCCCCAGACCATGTAGGTGTGGTCCCTGTGTCATGCCCAGGGCCCTCTGCTGCTTAAGCCTCAGGGAAAGTGTGACCCCGTGAGACCAGAGGTTGCTGGGGGCCAAATGCAACCCACTGTAAACGTTCATTGTAGGTGCTGGGTGTGTCGGAGTCCTCCATCCACATCATTGGAGTGAGCCTGGGGGCCCATGTTGGGGGCATGGTGGGACATTTCTACAAAGGCCAGTTGGGACGGATCACAGGTAACATTCTTCCCCACCCATCCTCTCAGGTTTAGAGAAAGAGCAAGAGAATGTCCTGGAAATGACTTTGCTGAGGCAAGCAGAGGGGAGTATGGAGCCTTTTAGCATTATGATTAAGTCATCTATGACCAGTAAACTTAATTTATTGTGGCCCCTTTTGCATAAAATGGTGTTATGTTATTATTGCATGATCTCTAACATCAGTGTTAGGAGCCATGAGGTTCTTCCTAAACCTCAGTTTCTACATCTGTAATGTAAAAAATTAATAAAGGGAACCACTTTAAAATGGAGCCAGAACTGATAACTCAGAAGACCTGCGTTGTACCTCTTATGCCTACAACCTTTGGAATGTTAAAACAGGGCAAAACAACCTTTGGACTGGGCCTAAAGCAACACTGTGTCCCAAAGAACTGTTTGTAAGGATAACAGGAAAGCAGATACTATGACTACCAGACTGATCACTACCCAACTGAAAATTAAAAACACTGTTTAAAATCAGTGTTACAGTGTTAGCTCATCTGCATCTATAGAAATGCCTTTCTTCTACTGAGGTAATAGTTTCCTTTCCCTTTCTCATAAATGCCCTTTGCCTTTGTCTCCTGATTGGAAGACTAATTGGGTTTCTGCCTGAATCAGTGACTGGGTTAGTGCTTCTCACCTTGAAAGACCTTTTATTTTTAGGTTAATAGTAAGATGGTTTGTAATAGCTCCTATTAGGATATCTTCTTGACCCACTGTGGAAATCGCCTTTAAATGGCATGCTAAATACTTGCAAAAGGGTAGTATGCTTTGTGTTTCAGGAGCTATCCTCAGTTAATCAGGGGCTAGAGTTTCGTGGCAGTTACCCTGCAATGGGACAACCATGAGTCATGTTCTAAGAGTCCCTCAGAGGAGTTCCAGTGGGGTGAGACCTGCTTGCCCAAAGTGATACTCCATTCATTAAAAATGGCCTTCATTCTATGACTCAGTTTTCCACTCCTTCACTGCACTTTCTGTGATCTCCCAAATAAGCTACTTGCATTTTGAATCCTTGTCTCAGGGTTTACTTTTTGGGGAGGAGAGGGGAAGGGCTCCAAACTAAGACATGAAGATAGTAATATTTCTTTCACTGTGTGTTGTGAGGACTAGAGTGTGTAAAACTGCCTGGCATCATGCCTGGCACATAATACCTTCTCAGAAAATTAAAGCTCTTGTTACTACTACTTGAGGATTAGTATCACCCACATTAAGCCTCGCCAAATGGTTGGTGTTATTGAGTTCACTGGACGGCCAGAGAAGCTGGGTCTTTGGGAAGTTACAGACAGTAGAGTGGGGGTCCCTGGGTATGGGGGTTCTGAGTTAGTTTTCCACCCTTGGGGTCCTTGTTGAGGGACATTAAACTGGAATGGCTGCCAAGGTAGGTGTGCTGTGGGTCTGTGAGGGTTCCTGTGGCTGAGAGGAAAGGGGGCCTTGACATCAGCCTATCCTTGTAGGCCTGGACCCTGCTGGGCCAGAGTACACCAGAGCCAGCCTGGAGGAGCGCCTGGATGCCGGAGATGCCCTCTTTGTGGAAGCCATCCACACAGACACCGACAGTGAGCTGGGAGGGCCTTCTCGGGCTGGGGCAATGAGCACGGGGCAGGGGTGGGGTGGCAGCTGTAGCTGTGGGGCCCTGGGCAGATGCCTTCTCCCCCTGAGGTTCTATGGCATAGTGAGGCATTCCCCAGCATCTTGCAGCCCTGTCATTTTCTTTTTTTTTAATTTTATTTATTTTACTATTTTATTTTTCACTCTGTCATTTTCTTAGCAGTGAGATGAGTGAATCTGTTTCTAGCTAGCAGCAGGAAGGAGATTTCTCATTTGTGAGCAGTCTCACTCTCTGATTCGGCACTAACCCTTGTGCTGAGGTAATGCCAGGGCAGGGACTGCTGCCTGGCTGATGTATGGGAAAGTCGTGCTGCTTTTTTAGGGTGACTGTGCCTTTGCCCCAGGGGATTGGGACATTCTACTCCTGGGGCCTATTCTTAGGCCTCCTGGGGGAAGAACCTGTTGTTCAGCAAAGAATGAAAATTTCCCCCTCCAGCAATGACAGCCATAGGAAAGACCCTCAACTCTGAATCCACTATGATCACATTAAGCTCTTCTGACCAGCTGGGAAAGGGGTCGGGCATTTTTCCTCATTCAACTCCCTAACAAATGCCCATGAGTCTGTGTCAGACCCAGTGCTCAGCGTGATGGGTATGGGAGGAAATAACGTCGATCCCTACTGAAAGTGTTTGCAGTTCAAGTGAGAGTTGTCCATGCTTCACTCCCTCTGGTCAGAAGCCTTCTTTTAGCATCCAGCATTCACAGATTGATGATTCTGGAAGAAGCCCATGCAATCATATTGGTCAAACCTCTCTTTCCTTCATCTCACAGACAGGAAACTCAAGCCCATAGGCTTCTGCCAAGCTGCTGGGTTAATTAACCATGCTAATAGGCAAAATTAATCCCTTTTGTCCCTAAATTTGCTAAATAGGTGACTTTTAGGTCCCTATTTACCTGAGGTAGGCCTCTTAGTGCCCTTCAAAGTTGAAGCCTCTTCTTAATGTGACCAAAGGAAGAAAGACTCATTCCATTCATCTCAGTCTTTACTGAGCTATGCAGCAGGTGCTGAGAACACTTCTGGGAACAGACATCTGATAAGATCCCTGCTCATGTGGAACCCACAGGCTAATTGGGCAAGCATCTATTCATTTATTCTTTCAGTGAATATTTATTAAGCACTCACGTGTGCTGGGTACTGCACTGGTATTGGGGATGTAACAGAAAATAGACAGGTGAAGGCCCTGCTGTTGTGGAGTTCACAAACAAGTAAACAGACAAGATAATTACACATTGTGATTATGATAAGGAAAGATATGAGGTTGAGGGTGACTTAGGTCGGAGGTCTACTTTAAGTAGAATTATTGAGGAAAGTCTGTCCAAAGACGTGATATTTGAGATGAGATTTTGCAGCGGTGAATGAGTCAACCCTGAGAAGAGCTGGGAGAGAAACATTCTATAGCCAAAATGAGAGCCTGGACATGGGTGGGGACAGGGCAGAGTGCACTGTGTGAGTGAGGCACTGAGTGATGTAAAGGAAGAGGGCGCAGGACCGGAATGGCCATGGCAAGGGGTTTAAATTGTATTGTATGATCAGTGACAACAGGGCAGTGATGTAGATTTTCTTAAGAGATTACTGTGGCTGCTATGCAGAGAACAGACTGCAGGAAACACTAAGGGAAGCCGAGACGCACATTGGAAGAACGAGACGTGTTGGTGAGAGATGATGGCGGCTTGCGCAAGTAGAGAGAGAAAGAAGTAAAAGGATTCAAAATATATTTTGGAGGCAGAGCTGACCAGAGAGGTGATATAGGGAGTGAGGAAAAGGGAGGAATCAAGAATAATTTCTAGCTTCTGGGATCAGGTGAGATCTGGCAAGTTCAAGATGGTATGGCTGTAGACTCAAGGATAACTTCTAGGTCATTGCTTAATCCCTGGATAGATGGCATTAAACAAATAATACAATCAATTGCTTACAGTAATGATAGATGATATGAAGGAGAAAATCAGTGTCTTTGGCAACTGGATCTGATCCAGACTGAAGGGCAGATATGATCATGATGACGAAATGAGGTCTACAGTCTCTCACACGCATCCCTTTGTAGTCAGGTCATATTTCCGCTGTCAGGAGAGCACAAAAATATGAGAGAGAATGTGGAAGTATGGTCCCAAACACACACATCTGAACTATTGCTTGAAACAAAATAGAAACTATTACACAAGGAAATTTACCAAACATATAACATTTACTGATTTATTAAAACTTATGTTAAGGGACATTTTTCTTGATTTTAATAGGTAACTATGAGCATCTTCTTATGAATTTATTCTGTGCTTCCTTTCAGCAAACCCTTTTTAGAAAACTAAGGGCTAGTGCTGCTTTCTCAGAGCACGTAGGAGTGAGGCGGGGACTCCTTCAGCACTGAGAGTGGGTGGGCTCATAAGGTCACACCCCAGGCTCTGCTGCCAGTGGACTCTGCTGTGGGACCTAGGCAATATGCCCCTGTAGTAAGAACAGGTAATGGCATTCTGTCTTCTTTTAGATTTGGGCATTCGGATTCCTGTCGGACATGTGGACTACTTTGTCAATGGAGGCCAAGACCAACCTGGGTGTCCCACCTTCATTCATGCAGGTCAGAAAGCCAGAGAGAGTTGGTTTTTGGCTTCCCCAGAGACCAGAATTCTCCAACAGCCTTTGTATTGAGTCAGCTGGTGTGGGCCATAGAAGGTCTCCCTTCTTGGATCCTTTACTGTGTCCATAATGCCGTACTTAGCACTTATTGAACGAATGTCTTTGGAGTCTAGGAATTCTGGGGGAGAAGTGACTGAAATTAAAAGCCTGCACCATACGTATGCTGCCCTGCCCACTTCTTAGGCCCTGACATGATATAACATCACTCCAGGCAACAGTCTCCCTTCTTCTTGGGCCCTGCTTTGTGACATAGTCCACTCTAGCTAAATCCTCAGAGGAGCCTAGCTATGGCAGAAGTAGACCAACATGCCCGAAGCTAGGTAGCCGAAGGATCAATTCACTGCATGGCCATATCCCCAAACTCACTAAATTTAACAACTCTCCAAACTTGTTTTCAAGATCATCTTCTTGAGTACATTTAATAAATATACATTTCTTTTCTTTTTAAGTATTTTTGATTGTTTATGCTATTACAGTTTTCCAAATTTTTCCCCCTTTATCCCTCCTCCAGCCTGCCCCCCAACCCTCCAGCATTCCCTCCTTAGTTCATGTCCATGGGTTGTACATATAAGTTCTTTGAGTCCTCCGTTGCCTATACCATTTTTATCTCTCTCTGTCTATTTTATGCGTACCAGTTATGCTTCTTCTTCCCTGTACCTTTTCCCCCTTATTCCTCCCTTCCACCTCCCCACTGAACTCCCTCTGTGTGCTGTCCATTTCTCTGATTCTGTTCCTGTTCTGGTTGTTTGCTTAGTTTTTGTTTTCATTGTTTTTCTTTTCTTTTAGGTTCATTTGTTTGTAGTTGTAAGTTTGTTGTCATTTTATTGTTCATATTTTTTATCTTCTTTTTCTTAGATAAGTCCCTTTAACATTTCATATCATAAGGGCTTGGTGATGATGAACTCCTTTAACTTGACCTTATCTGGAAGCACTTCATCTGCCCTTCCATTCTAAATGATAGCCTCACTAGATAGAGTAATCTTGGATGTAGGTCCTTGCCTTTCATGACTTAAAATACTTCTTTCCAGCCCCTTCTTGCTTACAAGGTTTCTTTTGAGAGATCAGCTGATATCCTAATGGGCACCCCTTTGTAGGTAACTCTCTCCTTTCCCTTGCTTCTTTTAGGATTTTCTCTTTTTCTTTAATCTTGGGTAACTTGATAATGTGCCTTGGTGTGTTCCTCTTTGGGTCCAGCTTCGTTGGTACTCTCTGGACTTCCTGGAAGTCTATTTCATTTTCCAGATTGGGGAAGTTTTCCTTCATTATTTGTTCGAATAAGTTTTCAATTTCTTGCTGTTGTTCTTCTCCTTCTGGTACCCCTATAATTCGAATATTGGAATGTTTTAGGTTGTCTCAGAGATTCCTCAGCCTCTCTTCATTTTTTCAGATTCTTATTTCTTCATTCTGATCCAGTTGGATGTTCATTTCTTCCTTTTATTCCAAATTGTTGCTTTGACTCCTGATTTCCTTCCTGTCACTGTTGGTTCCTTGAATATTTTGCTTTATTTCATTTTGGGTATCTTTCATTTTTCCACCAAGCTCTATCAGTTCTGTGAGCCAGAGGAGATTACCAGGGCTTTAAATTCTCCATCAGATAGGTTGGCGATCTCCTCCTCGCTTAGTTCTCTTTCTGAGGCTTTGCTCTGTTCTTTCATTTGGGCCATATTTCTTTGTCTTGGCACAGCTGGTAAGATGTAAGGGGGCAGGGCCTTAGGTATTCACCCAGGCAGGGCAGCCCTCTTTGCTGCCTGTGGGGGAGGGGCCAGAGAGGGAACAGTGCAGCTCACCTGCTCATCTCTAGCTCACTTTTCGACAAACTCTCAGGTGAGACTGGGAGTTTCTCCCACTGCAGCAACCCCAGCCATAGCCCACAGTCAGCTCTGAGTCTCAGTCTTCCCCTTACATCATCCCCTCCCAAGCAGCCCATTGAGCTCGGAAGACAGCCCCACCCCATGGTCTGCTGACTTGCTACACTTTTTTTGAGTTGGCCCACACTGTCCCCCACCTTATGGTCTGGTTGTTCTGGCTGATTTTTTCTTTAGTTTCTTGGTTGTTGGAGTTCCATGCAGTTTGATTTTCTGGTGCTTTCAGTTGTTTATTGATTTTAGATTGGTTGTTATCCTTTTGGTTGTGTAAGGAAGTGAAGGGTTCCTACCTACACCTCCATCTTGGCCGGACCATTTCTTTTCTTCTAAATGTTTCTGAATGTTCTTTATGAATACACACATATTCATTGCATACATTCTTAGCATCATTTTTAAAACACCAAATTTGTCAAAAATTAAGTATTAAGGATTGTTTAATCTTCTTATATTCTTCTTATGAATATAGGCAAACTATCAGCATTTTATATAGAAAATTTATCCTGATTTCTGTTTACTGTCTTTTTAGTCTCTTCCTGTTTAACCAAACTTTTGACATTTTAAGGATTCTTTTGACAATTGTATTAAGTAACCACTAATCAAATTTACCAAATTTACTGATTTTACAAAAACATGTTCCTTTTAACAATTTATAGGTTTTTTCAGCAATTTTGGGCAGATGAGATAGTGTGGTTTTAATGGCTTTTGAAAATTTCTGTGGCATTCAGTTGGCCACTCCTCATTTTTTTCTTCATAACACAGTTTGAGAAAGGTTTAGTTTGTGTCTCCCAGCCCCCTGTTGCAGCTAGAAGGAGCGTGGCCATAGAATGTCCGAACCACGAGGGGTCAGGAACAACAACACACAGCTCAGGTGTGGTTGCTGATTTCAGAGTTGGAGGGCAGGGGTTGTCCTGAGGTGAAGGGAGAGTCTGAAGATGCCAGAACCCTGGAGCTGTGGCTCACTACAGACCTCCTAACCCCAGCCAATTTATCCAGTGTGAGTTATTGCAAAAATTTAATTAGTAAACAAAAACAATAAGAAGAAAACCAAGTTTTTGTTGAATTGGGACATTTGGCAAATTGAGCTTGTCAGTCACTTGGCCAGGCGAGCCCCGGCACACTGGCTTTGAGAGACTGACTGTGAACTCACTGCTTGCTGCTCACTCCTTTGATTGTCTTGTTGCTGGGCTGGGTATAATGAGATTGTAAAAAAATTTTTTTGGGTAAAAAATTGCCTATGTGAGTGATGATGAAGAAGGTAAAATGTGTGGACAGATATCCATTTTAATAACTGGAGTCAGAATCACCAAGTCAGGATGCTCCCATTTTCTGAAAGAGAGCTTGTACGATCATGGAAGAATGGGTCTCAAATTCAGCAATTTTCTTCATAGGTTACCATATTTTTAGGACTATAAGACATACCAGGCCATAAGACACACCTAGGTTTTAGACAAGGAAAATAGGAAAAAAATTTTGAAAAAAAAATGTGGTAAAATATTTAATAACATAAATAACATAATATTTCACTAATGTAAATGTAAACTACATTTACTGGCCAGGTAAGCTACATTCGGACTATAAGACTCACCCCGTTTTTCTCCCAAATTTGGGGGGTGCATCTTATAGTCCAAAATACAGTAAGCATAGGGTTTCTATGGAAAATGAAAATGAAAAGAAAGAACACAGTAGCCATATCTATTCACATTCTTTAAATGTGGTTCAGGGGACATCCCACATATCTATAGCTGGTGGGTATGTAAAATTTGGAGTTTCCCTTTGCCTTGAACTGAAACCTCGGTTGTGTTTCCCTCCCTGTTCAGGCTACAGTTATCTTATCTGTGATCACATGAGGGCTGTGTACCTCTACATCAGCGCCCTGGAGAATTCCTGTCCTTTGATGGCCTTTCCCTGTGCCAGCTACAAAGCCTTCCTTGCTGGACGCTGCCTGGATTGTTTTAACCCTTTTCTGCTTTCCTGTCCAAGGATTGGTAAATGCTACCTCTTTGCCTCCTTTGACAATTTTGGGGAAGTTCAAGTCTTGCTAGTTGTCACCTCTTTAAGTCCTGATCTCCTATGATCAAGAAATCTACCCAACTGGGATTTAAAAAATTTAATGGATGAGGTGTTCAGCCTGTTCTGACCTGGATGATGGCATTTGGTCCTGTGTCCCACCCCTTACTCTCTGTACTGCTGCCTGATGCCATACCCACCCTGCCCATACACTTCACACACACAGCCCACCCCTGCAAGCCCAGGCTCAGGACATTTTCTGGAAATGTTGGTATAGTCCAGAGTCCCTGACCCCACTTGAAAACTAGAGGCTTGATATAGGCCTTTTTAGCTGGGCCAGTCATTCTTGAGTTCCTGATAGTTCCTAAATCAAGGTGTTGTGGAGAAGTCCCCAAGAGGGGCACATGCGGCCCACTTTAAAGGTGTGAAGCTGTGGTGGCCACGTAGCAGCTGGAGGGATACCTAACTGCTGGCCAGCTCCAGCACGTTCCTGGATGATCCACACCAGTCTGGGGAGAAGGACACGAGTAAGGCTGAGGGATCTGGTGTCGACTCACCAGTCAGACCACTGCTGGGAACATCCTGGGGTTATACAGAATGAAGGGCTCCAAGAAAAATTCTGGGAAGTGTAAATGTTCTTTCTCCCCCTTCTTTCTCTCACTTCCCATCCCTGGCTGCCACTCAGCTATAGCAGCCTGCCATTACTTACATGAATGAAATGGATTTCTGCTTGACAAAATGGTAGAGTACGGTAGCTTCCCACAGTAAAGCAAATCAACATTACTTCCTACTCATTGGGCATAGGTCATGATTTCCCCCAGATGTGACGGACTGGCTGGTGTAACAACCACTTCACACAGCGCCCAGCCTCATCTCTCACTACACTTTCACTGACACAGAACACCCCGGGGATGCTGACTACTTGTACTCCCAAGAGTACTTCATGTTTGCTTACCCTTTGCGCATGCACCCAAACTGTACTCTCTGCCCAGAATGCCCTTCCCAACTTGTCAACCACCATTCAGGTCAAACACTTCTTGCACTTTTACTACACAGAAGATAGGTTCCATTAAACAACTGTCACGTAAATTATTTTGCAAGTTGGAGGCATAATTTCAGATTTCTTAGAAATACCTCCTGAGAGTAGGCCAGATGACCTACAGAATGTATTTCCTGTTTACTTGTGTGTTTATCCCCTACTGGACTGAGTTGCATGTATCCTGGGACTCACCATAGGGCATGGTGTATAATGAGCATGCAGTGTAGCTGTTTGCAGACGAATGGGTGTGGGAATTAATTATTGTGTGGCTGGGTGCCATGGACCCTGAAATGGCTCCCTCAGGGCTCTGCTGTCTTTGCTTCTTGACTTCCAGGGCTGGTGGAACAAGATGGTGTCAAGATAGAGCCACTTCCCAAGGAAGTGAGAGTCTACCTCCTGACTACTTCCGAGCCTCCATACTGTGGTGAGTTGGGGCAAAAAGGCATGGCTCAGCTCTGCCAGTGTGCTGCCCAGCAGAGTCCAAGTTTCCCTAGTTTGGGTTGTATCCATCCCAGCATCGTAGCCAAGGTAGAAGGTGAAGGACTGGAGCAAAGATGTCATGAGGGCACAGCCAATAGTGGTCTGAAAACCAGAACTTTCAGAGCTAGTTTAATCCAGTACTTTATCAAGGATGAGGACTTGGGAGAATCTTCCTGTCTATATACGATCCTAGTTACTCCTCACTGCCCACAGAAATCTGCCCTCCAATGTGGGCTCTCTCAGAACAGTCTTTGGGTGTACCTCTGCCTCCCTCCTTCCTGCATACTTTTTTACCCCTCCCTTGGCGCCCACCCTATGTGTCTCCCACCCTGGCTGCTCTCCTAAGTCAGGGTCCCCGAGGAATACAGAACCTCGTTTTCTGCCTTCCTTCCCCTTCACATATTTTAACTCTTCTCCATTGCTTCTAACTACTGCATTTCATTAAAGCTAAGGTGCCAGTGATTATAAAGATGCTAAATGGGAAAGAAAAGTATATCACAGAATCTATGAACTACATTACAGGCTGAAACGTCATCTTTTCCTAGGTGATGTGTACCTTAACTAGGGTGACACTACTTCCTGGTTTATGCTTGTCATCCTGGAATCCCATCTGGTTTATTGTGTGTACAGAGCAGAAGTATGCTGGTCAGGAAGATACATTATATGGCCATGCTAATTCTGACTGATTTTCTGATCAACTTGTGTCTGATTACTTGTGTCTGAGGGACCTCTGTGGCTCTACTTCCTGGCACTAGAAGGCCTAGTGCAGTGTGTTAGGGAGCCCAAACCTCATACTCTGTGGTCACACAGACCGGAATTTGAAATTCAGCTTCTCCACTCACCAGCTGTGTGATCAGGAGCAAGTTACTTAACCTTTCTGAACTTCTATATCCTTATGTAGACAGTGGAAAAATAATAGTACCTTCTTCAAAGAACCAATTATGCAGGTAAAATGAAATATATACAGCAAATCATGGGCACAGTGACTGGAATGCAATAATTAGTAATTCCTTTTCCTTTATCAATCAGAGAATTTGGGCAACTATATGCATGTGTTTCCAACTTCACGCCAGGGAGAATTCATGGCTATGTCTTAGGAACGAAGTGGACTATAAGAATTAACTGTAGGCTTTTCACATATATAAGCTTCCTGGATAACCCAACTCTGAGAGGTAGGTGTGAGGAAAGGGAGGCTCTGAGAGACTGAGTAATGTGCCCAAGGCTACTACATAGCTGGTCAAAAAGTCAGGATTCAACCCCAGGGCTTCTTACTCCCAAATCTACAGTCTTCCCGTGCCACCACCTGCCTCCACCCTCGCTTCTTTGCTTCTCTTCTGAGAACATGCTCTCTACAGCCATATTTCTGGTTGCTCCTCCGTCCTCACTGCCCCTTTGAGGTCAGCCTGAAGGAGGATGCTGTGTCCAGGGGTGGAAGAAGTGCTGTGGGGAGCAGATGTTGGGTTCTATTTCCAGCTCTTGGGCAGCTTTGGGTAACCTGAATTAGCTCCTCCCCATCTGCACAGCTAGGAATATGCCACAGGGAGCCTGGAGAACACTTGAAGATTACAAGCATTTTAAGGCAGATTCATGTAGCCATAATTTTTCTGTGTTATATTTATTGTGAGACCCCCTCCCTATGCCCCCAGAAGCATGGTCCTGTCTGTTCAAAAGAAATAAGCCAGCACGAGCACCTATTGCCTGTGTGCTTTGAGGCTTCTGTTCTGAGCATCCAAGCTGGAACCTTCTGTGTCCCAGGGGTACAGCCTTCCACTTGCTAGTTCATGGGGTGCTGGCAGCTGGCAGTTCCCTATCGTCACCCACTCCCAGGCTGTCACAGCACTGGGCTGGACTTCAGCGGTGCTGACCAGAATGGGGGTCAGCCAGGCATGCACCATCAGAGCAGAGAATCTTCTCCAAATATTTTACACAAAGTACCTTTGCTCTGTCACCTCGTTTAATTCCCACCGTGTTCTGTGAGGAGATCCCAGGGTTATTGTTTATGGATGAAGGGACTGAGGCACAGAGAGTTTCAGTGACTCAGACAAGGCACTGCAGCGGGTGAGCAGCAGGGCCGGGCCTTGGATCCAGGTCTCCTGACCAGTTAACCATCCAGGGCTCTGTGTGCTGCTTCCCGTGTCATGCTCCTGTGCAAATTGGATTCCATTACCAGTTCCCACTGACCCAGCATTGTTGTCAGACCTGGTCCTCTTGGAGCTTCCAGATAATGTAGAGAAGGGGAAAGCAGAACCTTAGGAAACTTTCTTGATCAGTGATACCTTCTGGCAAAGAAGTGATATAATATATCAAACTCAGCCCAGAGAATGAAATTCCTAAAGCTTATGTAAGTCAGCTTTTTTTTTTCACATTGCAATTATCCACTTCAGTTCAAACTTGTCCTTCATTGGAACTGTCTGCATCCCATAGTAAGCAAATGAGAAAGAGAGATGGAAGGGATGTGACACTTTCTGGCTTTGTGTGTAGGGGACGCACATATAGTGTTCTCTTTTCTTTTGGTGAGTTCTTGGCATCTTGACATCTGTCCTGAGTCCTGTTGCTAACCCCATAAGCCCAGAGGACCACATTTAGGGGAGGTGAAGGATTGCTTCTCCAGCTATGCCCCAATCACCAAAGGAGTCTGTGAGATGCTCCAGGGCCAAAGTTTCTGAAAAATGCCAACAGAGGGGCCTGGCCCTTAATAAGGAAAGGATAGGGATGTTAGGGAGGCTGTGCTTCTTAACTTGTCTTGCCAGAGGGACAGCATTTTTCCAGGGGTTTTGCTCTGAGATAGGCTGCTCACCCAGTCCATGTCGATGACACCAGCTTTGAGAGTCCGAGTGTCAATGCTGCCTGGGAGGGTGGAGATGCCACATAGGCACCCGTCTGCCACAGGGAGGGAAATAGTCATCTCCTGCACACAAGTGTGTTCCCTGACACTGTGTGTCTGGTGGGGTAGGGGAGTGGCATCACTATATTTGGTGATTTACTTATCTAGTATAAGAGAACCTCTTAGGTCCTTTCAAAATCACACTACCAAGATAATGTCACCAAACAGGGATATGTGGGACATTCTAGCATTACAAGTAATAATAAAAACTAACATGTATTGAATGTTTCTTAGGTACAGGCATGGTCTAAGGACTTTATACGTAGTAACTCATTTAATTCTCATTCAGATCTGTGGTGTCTATTTTTATTTGCCCTAATTTATATTGGAAGAAGCTGAAGATCTGCAATAAAGAGTAATCTGTTCCAGGTCCTACACCTACTAAGAGGTAGAGCAGAGCTTCCTCATTGCACTTACTCTCTCCTTCTGGGGCCTTTTGGGCACTTCACTCACCAAGTTCTGGCTCAGTAGTCTTCTCTGCTTTTGTTTCCTAGTGCATCATAGCCTTGTGGAGTTTTACTTACAGAAGCCAAGAAACAAGGACACCAACATCGTGGTCACCTTCTTTAGCAGCAATGTCACCTCCTCGGCCCAGATCACCATGTAAGTAAGTGTCCCTCACAGCTGGCCTCTCTCCTTAGGAGACAGTTTTATTTTATACACATATCCCTAGACAAGCCCTGCTGTGCCATCACTGATGGGTGAGCCGAGCCCACTGGGCTGGGGCTGGGGGTGAGGGCAGAATCTACCATAGACATACCCACAGACACATACTGGGCAACTGTCCCAGGTTCAGGGTCAGTATTGGGTCCAAGTACGGTGTATTCAGACAAGAGCAGATGGGGCAGGCAGGCAGTGGTGCTGGGGTGTCCCAACAGGTGGTGAAAACCTAGAAATTGAGTCCCTGAGAGGAAACAGTGCTCAGGAATGCAGGACTAGGGGCATCAGGGATGTCAGCATGTAGGAGAGCCTCAGCCACTATCCCAGGAAGGGCTGGCCAGAGCCTGGGAGGCACCCATTCCTGGGTAGGGGAGTAGTACTGGGTGAGTTCCCAGAACAGAATTGCAGGCAGAGTGTCAGCCAGCAAATTAGTGCAAGGTGAGGTCTGGCAGGCTTGATGCTGGATGGTACCCATTCCCGGAACTAGGGCTGAGCGTTTCCTTCCCTTGTTGTCACACTTGGGCCTAGCAGCCCGTTGGGACCATGCTGAAGATGGAAGGGCAGAGGACCTCAGCTCTAGGACATCACAAGGCAGGAAGAGGAAAGGAACTCAGTAGTGCATGTTTCTTTTTTTTTTTTTTTTTTGCATTTTCTTTTT
>CM052539.1:102649060-102669657 GCA_028533065.1 Trachops cirrhosus | reverse complement strand
TTTTTTTTTTTTTTTTTTTTGGTCTTGTCAAGCACCTGTAGTGAGGAGTGGGGCCTTAGGTGTTCACCAGGGCGGGGCACCCCAGTTGCTGGGTTGTGATGCTGTATGTGGTGGCAGGGTCCAAGAAGGCACAATGGCTCTTGCTTCACTCTCTGTAGGGCCCCAGACCCCTCCGCCACTTTCTGCGAGCCAACTGGGCCCCTCTGGCACCAATTCCCATGTGGGTGGGCCTGTGCACCCAGCGGGACCTTCCTCCTCAGTCAGTGACCCAAAGCTCTATTTCCTGGCACTGGGACCCTGAGTTGGGTGCAGTGCCTTGCTTCACAATGGCCACCTCGCTGGGTCTGCCAGTCGCCAACCCCTGGGTGGGGGCCGCCGGCCACCGCTGCTTGTGTGCCCAGGGTCTGCCTGCTGCAGTCCTGCGCGCCACCCCAGTTGCTCTGCTCTCCGCTCCGCGTCCCTTGCCTGGCCCAACTCTGCCCCTCCTACTGGTCTGGATGAACATGTCTATTTTTAAATCCTTGGGTGTCCGACTTCCATACACTTCAATTTTCTGTCAGTTCTGGTTGTTATTTTGTTTCTATATTGTTGTCCCTATCTTGGTTGTGCAAGGAGGCACAATGTGTCCACCTATGCCTCCATCTTGGCCGGAAGCTCAGTAGTGTGCATGTTTCTTCAAAAAGCAATTGATCAGTTAGTTACTCACAAACCAGCAGGACACAGACTAGTTAGATACACCAGCATCTTAGTCAGGGCCTTGTCTGGAAAACACAGCACAAGCCCGGTAGCCCAAAAGAAGGAGTTTAACTCAGGAAACTAACTACAAATGTGCTGGGAGAGCTGAAAACCCCCAAAGATGGGGAGAAGGGGAGGCAATGCAGAAATCAGCCACAGGAGGAGCAACTTCCACCCCAGGGCTACATACAGGGACAAAGCCAGGGGCACTGTTGGCAGAGCACAGAATAGGGTGTGATTCTCTCCAGAACCTGCTGGCAGAGGAGCCTGAGAAATATGGTCTGCAGAAGTGCACAATCGTCAACAGTGGCAGGTGCTATGAGAGTATGCAAGACAGCACCTGACCGAGTGTGAGGAAATGATATTTGAACAGAGATTTAAGGATTCTCAGGAGTTGCTGAGGTCTGGGTTAGTGAAGATATGACACTGGGAGGGGCAGCATGGGGGTGAGGCCCCATGAGAGGAGGCTGGAGGGGCGAGTCAGGGCCATGCCAAGCAGGGCCTTGAAGGATGGGTTAGAGATTTTGGTTTTTATCCTGAGAGCAGTTTGGGGAGCCACTGGGAGTTTTAAACAGGAGTGTGACCAGATGAGATTTGTGTTTGGAAACATTTCTCAGGCTGAAGGGCTGCACATTAACTGTGCTATCAGGGAAGACAAGTTTCTGCTGGAAGGCACATTATTTCTTGGCTCCCAGACACCCCACTGCTGGCCGGGGTTCCAGCTCACCAAGGCCACACAGGGCACATGGCAGGCAGTCGGGGCCCCAACACAGGTCTTCAGGTGCCTACCTGAGCCCTGCAGATTGTAGCTAAATAATTTTCTTCAGATCCCTTCAAGGATGAGTTACTTCTAGAAGGGTATTTTCATCACCAGTGGCAGGTGAGCCAACTCTGGACGGAGCCGTGACAATGACACAACTTCGGCTGCACAGCAGTCACCTGGGGAGCTGTGGAAACTACTGCCACTGAGCCCCACCCCAGACCAAGCACAGCAGAATCACTGGGCATCACCTCAACAGCTACACTCTTTTAAAAAAAATAACTTTTTATTTTTCAATTGCAGTTATCATACATATTATATGTGACAAGTGTGCAACCCAGTGATTTGACATTTATGTAACTTACCAAGTGATCACCCCAATAAATCTAGTACTTGTCTGACACCACACATAGGTGTCAATTACAACATTATGGACCATCTTCCGATAGCTATCCTTTTAAAGACTCCCTGAATGACTCCCATGGACACCCACAGAGGCCTTTCTCCCTCTCCCAAGAGACTGGCATTATTCTTCTGAAGAAGGCTCTCGGAACATCATTACCTTCAATTCCTTTTTTTTGTTTTTGTTTTTCTCTTGCAGTACAGAAATTGATAAAAAGGAGGAGAGGGAGGTTTGTGGGCAGTCTTTCCCCTACTTTCCATCACTATGTGAAGCCCCCAAGTTTCCTTCTGATGAGAAAATTTACCCAGCTCAAGTCCCCAGGCCACAGCCTCCTTCATACTCCTAGTTTGCAAGTTCCACCACCCAAGCAGCTTCTTACAGTGAACAATTTTCTTATTTTCTTCTGAAATGTTTCAGAAACATTTCCAATATGTAAAATAAAAGGAACAGTTTAAGTAATGGCTGTAACTTAAGTGATTATACTTATGCTTAAAATAGAGCTTAATGGAATTGGAATTACATTATCAAGATAGTATTTTGTAAATAAGGTTGATTTCAATATGAATAAATTATTTTCATTTTATTTTATTCTGCATAATTATTTTAATTTGATTAATGAATCCACTGTCATATACACAATAATGAGAGTTTCCTATATGTACTCTTGCAGTTGGGGATGCTCTAAACTCCAAAGTCTATGTTTCTACATTAAGAACTGTATTTACTATGGTTGTAGACAAATGTGAAAGTAACTTTGTGCTTAATTCAATAAATTTTAATTGATTTAACAACTTGTTTGCCATTGATCATACTAATAGAATCAGCTAGGTTTTTCATTTAAAAAATAAAATAAAATAGAGTAGACTAGTCTTCACACACAATCCTTTGACCCGAATGCCCTACAAAGTGCTCTACTTCAAAGTCGGTGGATCTGAAAGTGAGGATCTTTTGCAAGTAGGAGTCTAAGAATGAAGGACATTTTTCCAGATGTGAAAGTCCAAGAGCTACTCTTTTGCTGCAGTGTCTATTTGTTTACTTAAAAAAAATCAATTATTTTCCAAGTCATGTTCAAAGCTGTGGGTATGTGGGTATGTGGGCAGAGGGGTTAGTTGGGGTGATACAAAGGACTGTGGTCCCCACCTTCAAGGAGCTAACTTTTGTGCCTGACAGCTAACCAGTGCTACCAGCAGAGCCCCTTAGGGACCAAGGGGAAGCAAAGGGCAGAAGTGCTACATAACTTACTCTCCCTTTCCCTTGCAGACCTAGACAGCAACTGCAGGGGAGAGGAGTCCTAGCTCATCCCAACCCTCATTGCCAGGTGCACCAAGTGAATCTCAAGTTCCAGGCTTCGCACTGGGTTTGGAGAAAAGATCGGACTACCATTGTTGGGAAGTTCTGCACTGCTCCTTTGCCCGTCAATGACAAGTAAGCCCAGTATCCACCCCATCCCAGAGACACCCATAAGAACCAATCCTAAACTTAGATGTGATGCTTGTTGAGATTCAATCTCATCATGAGTGATTAGCTTCTTTGATGTAGAGATGACAGCAACCCAGGGTTTTCCTGATATTTCTGCAAGGTCATCTTGTGTTGGGAATGTTAGGAATCCAAAGAGGGTGAACTCTTAAATCCTTGTTTTTACTTCATTATAAGAAACCCCCTTTTACCTGTTCTTTCTATCTAATCAATCTCTATCTATCTATCTATCTATCTATCTATCTATCTATCTACCTATCATCTATCTATCTATCTCTATCTATCATCTATCTATCTAGATATGTTTTATTTGGATTCTATATAAGATTTTATTGGAATAAAGATTTCTAATTACATTTTCCTCCTCCTTAGTGTCCACTAGTCACACTCATGGGTGTGGATCGAGACTCCCCAACCACCTTACACCCTGCCACTGGCAGGCCTTTATATTATTAGTCTTAACACCTGAACCCTTTGAGGACAGTAGGCTCCTGTAGTATACAACTACAGACTTCTTTTGCCTGACATCATGAAAACACAAGACCTCCTTGCCCTCCCTCCTGACCAAAAGGAATGTGCCCTAAGCATATACCCTCTTCTTGCTCTTCTCTTGCAGTAAAAAGATGGTCTGCTTACCTGAACCAGTGAACTTACAACCAAGTGTGACTATTTGTCGTGACCTGAAAATTCCATGTGCATAGTATAAGCCTGGGCAGGACACATCTCCTTGGATTTTGAAGGAGAGGAGTTCAACTTATTCTAGGCCATTACTACTAAAAAGAAAGACAAAATGGTTATTGGTTATTTTCCCCATAATTCGACACCTTAGAAGGGAAATATAACTCATTTTACAGAGCTTGATCTCTATTGCCAATTGGAAGAGTCTTGTGTAGATATCATGTCAGCTTTCTTACTCATACTAAACAGCAATTTCATCACATCCTTGGGCATCTGTACCTAGGACTCAATAGAAACATATACAGGAAAAATGCTTTTTATCAAAAATAAATCTCCATGGAATATCCAAGTCATGTATTGTTTTATTGGAATGGAATTCTGTTATATACGAAAAATGTGATTTGCAGCCTGGGATTGGAGAGAACAGTAGATGCTGAAGTCTCTGTGTTAAAAGAGCAATTGAAAGAAGTGCTTGGAACAAGAGAGGGGATGAAGGGTGGGGTAGAAGGTGGTGCTCTTCACCTCCCTTACCATTGTCCTCTCTGGATATCTGGAAGGTTTGAGAGATCAGAGAGTTCTTTGGGGAATATAGGTAGATTTCCTTTGTGTCAGTGTTTCCTAAACTTTGATCTTTGTAAATATCCTTGAATCAGCCTTGAAGCAGATGGTGCACTCAAATTGGGCAATTTGAGGGGAATTTAATAAAAGGACTATTTACAAAGGTTTTAGAAGGGAGTGGGAAAATGACATGGGATAGTGCAGTTCCAGGGCTAGTGGCAGTGGGAGCTGCTACTGCCCCAGGTCTGAAGAGGTAAGTGGAAGGAGTCCAAGAACGTGGGGCCAGTGTGGGCTGAGGGACCTTCAGCAGAGGATACAGTCACCAGGCAACAATATTGCAAGGAGGGAGCCAGGGAAACAGAGTCTCCAGTCTCATTCTTCTTTCCTCCGTCCTTCTCCTGCTAGTGCTCCCTGCTGAGTGACTGCACCTAGAAGCTGGAAGGCAAGAGGCACAGTGATGGGGCTCAGGAGGGAAAACAGGGCAGAGCAGGGCGGAGAATGGATGGCTGGGGGTGGGGAGCAAACAGAGAGGTATGGCCCACACCTTTACCACTTTCTCCACAGCCAGGTATCCCCTGGATTCTTCTAAGCTTAATGGTTTCCTTGAAATTCTTTAAAAAAACATTTAAATTACATCTAAGTGAGAATTCAGTGGTTTTAAGTATATTCACATTTTTGTGCAACCATCACCATGTTCCATCTCCAGAACTTTTCATTAACACAGACTAAAACTCTGTGTCCATCAAATAAGAACGCCCCACTTGCCCTCCACCCAGGCCCTGGTAAACCACCTTTCTACTTTCTGTCTCTATGCATTCTACCACTCTAGGTACCTTATGCAATCATACAATGTTTGTCCCTTTGTGACTGATGTATATCACTGAGGATAATGCTTTCAGTGTTTATCCACATTGTAGCATGTGTCAGAATTTACATCCTCTTTAAGGGTGGCTAATATTGCACTACTGCTCACATATGAGAGGGCACTCCACAAACTAAAATTTATTTATAAAAAATTGTGTTTATTCTTACATGTTTAAACTTCAGTCACCTTCAAAGTACTCTCCACCTGATGCAATACACCTCTCCTGACAGTTTTTTCCACTGTTCAAAACAGTTTTTGAACTCGTTGATTTTGATGCCTTTTAGGACTTCCGCCATTTTTTGTTTTATCTCTTTCACATCGGCAAAACATTTCCCTTTGAGGACTTTTTTCATCTGGGGAAACGAACAAAAAAAACCCCAGTTTCCTGGGGCTAGATCAGGTGAATAGGAAGGGTGGGGGCATGGGGGTCATGTCCTTTTTGGTCAAAAACTGCTGAACACTCAGTGCAGTGTGGGTAGGTGTGCTCATAAATCGCCCGTCATGAAAGGGGCAAAGGTGTTGAAAAAGTCTTCAAAACAAAATTCACTGAAGCCAAACACAGCCTCTCACAATACCAGCTGGTACACTGATACAGATGGGTTCCTAGAACACTCACCTAGCAGGGAAGCCTGTACTACAAGGAGTCCACCCTCCAGAAGATAACTCTGGTTTTTTTCAGGTCCCCTCTTGAATACCACATTTAGATGTTTGTTGGAAATTTAATCTTCATTGTATTTTTTTCCAATACCATCTAGTCCCATTATATCCCCTACCCCAGCAATCACCACACTGTTTCCATGTCCGTGAATCTTTTATCATTTTTGTTCCATTCCTCCACCCCTAAGCTCCCCGCAGCTGTCATTCTGCTCTCCATCTATGAGTCTGTCCCCTCATTTTCCTTGTTAGTTCAGTTTGCTCATTAGATTCCACATATGAGTGAAATCACATGTTATTTGTCTCTCTCTGACTGTGTTATTTCAATTAGCATAATGTCCTCCAGGTCCATCCATGCTCTTGCAAAGGGTAAAATTTTCTTCTTTTTTATGGCTGAGTAGAACTCCATTGTGGAAATGTCCCATAGTTATTTTATCCACTCTTCTACTGATGGGAACTTGGGCTGCTTCCACATCTTGGCGATTGTAAATAACACTGTGATGGACATAGGGGTGCTGCCCTGGCTTGTGTGGCACAGTGGATTGACTGCTGGCCTGTGAACCAAGAGGTCACCGGTTCAATTCTCAGTCAGTTCATATGCCTGAGTTACAGGTCAGGTCCCCAGTAGGGGGGACCCAAGAGGCAACCACCCATTGATGTTTCTTTCCCTCTCTCTCTCCCTCCCCTCCCCTCTCTAAAAATAAATTAAAAAACAAACAAACAGGGGTGTTTATGTTCTTTTAAATTAGTATTTTGCATTTCTTCAGATATATTCCCAGAAGTGGGATCACTGGGTCAAAAGGCAGATCCATTTTTACTTTTCTGCTTTCTACAGTGGCTGCACCAATCTGTAGTACCACCAACAATGTAGGTGTCCCCTTTCACTACATCCAGCCAGCACTCGTTTGTTGATTTATTGATGATAACCATTCTGATAAGTGTGAGATGATATCTCATTGTGGTTTTAATTTGCATTTCTCTGATGATTAGTGATGTTGAGCATCTTTTCATAGGTCTATTGGCCACTTGAATGTCCTCTTTGGAAAAGTGTCTATTCAGGTCCTTTGCCCATTTTTTAATTGGGTTGTTTGGACATTAAGCCCGTATCAAATGTATCATTGGTGAATATATTATCCCATTCTGTGGGTTGTCTTTTTATTTTGCTGATGATTTCCTTTGCTGTGCAAAACTTTTTAGTTTGATGTAGTCTCACTTATTTATTTTTTCTTTTGTTTCCTTGCCTGGGGAGATATATCTGATAAAATATTGCTATAAGCAATGTCTGATATTTTACTGCCTATGGTTTCCCTCCAGAATTTTTATGGTTTCAGTCTAACACTTAAGTCTTTGATCCATTTTGAATTTATTCTAGTGTGTGGTATAAGAAGGTGGTCTCGTTTCATTTTTCTGCACATATCTGTCTGATTGTCCCAACACCATTTATTGAATAAACTATCATTAGCCCATTGTATGTGCTTGCTTCCTCTGTCAAATGTTAATTGACTATAAAGGTGTGGGTTTATTTCTGGGTTCTCTATTCTGTTCCATTGATCTGCAGGTTTGTTTTTTTGCCAGTACCAGGCTGTTTTGATTACTATGGTCTTATAGTAATATATAGTTTGATATTAGGAAGTGTGATTCCTACAACTTTGTTCTTGCTCAGGATAGCTATTGCTATGTTAGCCCTTTTGTGGTTCAATATGAATTTTTGAAATATTTGTCCTACTTCTGTGAAATATGTCACTGGAATCTTGGTAGGAATCGCATTAAACCCATACATTGCTTTGGGTAGTATGAACATTTTGATAATGTGAATTTGTTCTATCCATGAACATGGTATGTGCTTCCACTTATTTGTAACTTCTTCAGTTTTTTTCTTCAGTGTCTTATAATTTTCTGACTACAGGTCTTTTACATTCTTGGTTAGGTTTATTCTTTTTGAAGTAACTGAATGGGATTGTTTTTTTCTTAATTTCCCTTTCTGTTAGTGTGTTATTAGCATATCCAAATGCAACTGAGTCCTGGATATTAATTTTGTATCCTGTTACTTCACTGATTCATTTAGCAGTTCTAGTAGTTTCTAGGAAGAATCTTTGGGGTTCTCTAAGTACAGTATCATGTCACTTGCCAATAAAGACAGATTTACTTCTTCCTTTCCAAATTGGATGCTTTTTATTTCTTCTTCTTGTCTGATTGCTATGGCTGGGACTTCCAGTACTGTGTTGAATAAGAGAGGTGAAAGTGGCTATCCCTGTCTTGTTCCCAATCTTAAGGGGAATGTGAGTAGTTTTTGCTCTTTGAGTATGATGCTGGCAGTGGGTTTGTCATATATGGCCTTTATTATGTTTAGGTATGTTCCCTCTAATCCCACTTTGCTGAGAATTTTTTTTATCATAAACGGGTGCTGGATTTTATCAAATGCTTTTTCTGCATCTATTGATATGACCACACAGTTTTATCCTTTATTTTATTTTTGTGGTGAATCACCTTTACTGATTTGCAAATGTTGTACCAACTTTGCATTCTTAGAATAAATCTCACTTGATGATGGTGTATGATCTTTTGGATGCACTGCTGTATTTGGTTTGCTATATTTTGTTGAGGATTTTAGCATCGATGTTCATCAGGGATATTGGCTTATAATTTTCTTTCTTTGTAGGGTCTTTATCTGGTTTTAGAACTAAGATAATGCTGGCCTCATAAAATGAGTTTGGGAGCCTTCCATCCTCTTGAAGTTTAAGAAGTAGTTTGAGAAAGAGAGGTGTTAGTTCTTAGAATGTTTGGTAAAATTCACCTGTGAATCCATCTGGTCCAGGGCTTTTGTTTGTTGGGAGTTTTTTGATTACTCCTTCAATTTCACTAGGCATAATCTGTCCATTCAGATTCTCTGATTCCTCCTGATTTAATTTTGGAAGATTGTATGTTTCTAGGAATTTATCCATTTTGTCTAGGTCATCCTGTTTGTTGGCATATAGTTGTTCATAATATTTTCTTGCAATGCTTTGCATTTCTTTGGTGTCAGTTGTTTATTCTCCTTTTTCATTTCTGATGTTATTTATTTGGGTATTCTCTCTCTCTCTCTCTAAAGATTTGTCAATTTTGTTTATCTTTCCAGAGAACAAAATCTTGGATTCATTGATCTTTTGTATCTTTTTTTTCAGACTAAATTTCATGTATTTCTTCTCTGATCTTTATTATTTCCTTCCTTCTACTCACTTTGGGCTATGTTTGTTGTTCTTTTTTAAGTTCCTTTAGGTGTAAAGTTAGAATGATTATTTGCGCTTTTTCTTGTTTTTGGTCATAGGCCTGTAAGGCTATGAATTTCCCTCTTAATATTGCTTTCCTAGTGTCCCACCAATTTTGGATTGTTGTGTCTACATTTTCATTTGTTTCAAGGTTCCTTTTGATTTCTTCCTTGATCTTGCTGACTCATTCATTTTTCAAAAGACTTTGTTTATCTTTAGAGAGAGGGAAACGGAGGGAGAAAGAAAGGGAGAGAAACATTGATGTGTAAGAAATACATCAATCCGTTGCTTCTCTGACTCCCCTAACCAGGAACCCAGCCTGAAACCCAGGCATATGCCCTGACTGGGAATTGAATCAGTGACTTTTGTGTTTGCAGGCTGGCAGTGGATCCACTGAACCATCACCAGCTATGGCCCATCCATTGTTTAATAACATGTAATTTTTAAAAAATATATTTTATTGATTATGCTATTACAGTTGTCCCATTTTCCCCCCTTCACTTCCCTCCACCCTGCAAACCACCTCCCACCCACATTCCTCCCCTTTAGTTCATGTCCATGGGTTGTACATATAAGTTCTTTGGCTTCTATATTTCCTATACTATTCTTACTCTCCCCTTTTCTATTTTCTACCTACCATATTCTACTTATTCTCTGTACCTTTTCCCCCCTCTCTCCCACTCCCACTCCCCTGTTGATAATCCTCCATGTAATCTCCATTTCTGTGTTTCTGATCCTGTTCTAGTTGTTTGCTTAGTTTGCTTTTGTTTGTGTTTTAGGTGTGGTTGTTAATGTTTGTGAGTTTGCTGTCATTTTACTGTTCATACTTTTTACCTTCTTTTTCTTAGATAAGTCCCTTTAACATTTCATAAAATACGGGCTTGGTGATGATGAACTCCTTTAACTTGACCTTATCTGAGAAGCATTTTATCTGCCCTTCCATTCCAAAGGAAAACTTTGCTGGATAGAGCAATCTTGGGTGTTAGTCCTTGCCTTTCATGACTTGGAATACTTCTTTCCAGCCCCTTCTTGCCTGCAAGGTCTCTTTTGAGAAATCAGCTGACAGTCTGATGGGAACTCCTTTGTAGGTAACTGTCTCCTTATCTCTTGCTGCTTCTAGGATTCTCTCCTTATCTTTCATCTTGGGTAATATAATGATGATGTGCCTTGGTGTGTTCCTCCTTGGGTCCAACTTCTTTGGGATTCTCTGAGCTTCCTGGACTTCCTGGAAGTCCTTTGCCAGGTTGGGGAAGATCTCCTTTATTATTTGTTCAAATAAACTTTCCACTTGTTGCTCTTCCTCTTCTCCTTCTGGTACCCCTATAATTTGGATGTTGGAATGTATAAAGATGTCCTGGAGGTTCCTAAGCCTCTCCTCATTTTTTTGAATTCTTGTTTCTTCATTCTTTTCTGGTTGGATGTTTGTTTCTTTCTTCTGGTCCACTCCATTGATTTGAGTCCCAGTTTCCTTCCCATCACTATTGGTTCCCTGTACATTTTCCTTTGTTTCACTTAGCGTAGCCTTCATTTTTTTCATCTAATTTGCTACCAAATTCAACTGATCTGTGAGCATCCTGATAACCAGTGTTTTGAACTGTGCATCTGATAGGTTGGCTACCTCTTTGTTGCTTAGTTGTATTTTTTCTGGAACTTTGATCTGTTCTTTTGTTTGGGCCATTTTTTTTTCTGTCTTGCTGCGCCTGCTATGCAGTGAAGGGCGGAGCCTTATGTGTTCATCATGGCGGGGTAACCCACGTTGCTGTGTTGTGATGCTGTATGTGAGGAAGGGGTCTGAGAGGGAACAATGGCACTTGCTCCGCTCTCTGCCAGACTTCAGTTACTTCCTCTACTTCCCACAAGTAAATTGGGCCCTTTTGATGCTGATTCCGATGTGGGTAAATTTGAGTACATTCTAGGACCCTGTGGGTCTCTCCAACAAAGTCTCCTGTGAGGCTGGGAGTTTCTCCCACTGCCTTGGCCCCCACATGTGTTTTCAGTCAGTGATTTGAGGCTATATTTTCCCATGCTGGAACCCTGTGTTGTGCAGTCCATCCTGCTCCCTAGTTGTTTCTCCTGGTTTATCTGTGAGCGAATGTGGACTGCCCAGTCTGCAAACCGCTGCCTTGCTGGGTCTTCCCTCTGCTGCCTTGCTGGCCAGCTGCATGCAGCCTTGCATGCACTGCTCCATAATCCGCCACCTCATTGGGTCTGAACCCGTCCTCCAGCCACCGCCTTGCCACAGGTCCTCTCTGCCCGGCTGCCTGGCTCTGTCCCTCCTACCAGTCTGGATGAATGTGTCTTCTTTAACTCCTTGGTTGTTGTATTTCCATCAAGTTTGATTTTCTGTCAGTTCTGGTTGTTTTTTGTTTTTAAATTGTTTTTGTCCTTCTTTTGGTTGTGCGAGGAGGCACAGTGTGTTTATCTACACCTCCATCTTGGCTAGAAGTCTAATAACATGTTATTTAGCTTCCATGTCTTTGGCTGTTTTTCAGTGTTCTTTTTGTGATTATTTCTAGTTTCACAGCATTGTGGTCAGAGAAGATGCTTGACATGATTTCAGTCTTCTTAAACTTATTGAGACCTGTTTTGTATCCTAGCATGTGGTCTCTCCTAGAAAACATTTTGTGTGCACTTGAAAAATCTGTACGTTCTAACTCTTCGGGGTGAAATGCTCTGAAGCTATCAATGAAATCCATTTGATGTAGTGTGTCATGTAAGGCCACTGTTTCCTTGTTGATTTTCTGTCTAGAAGATCTATCCATTGAAGTCAATGGGGTGTTCAAATCCCCAACTATGACTGTATTATTGTTGATCTCTCCCTTTATGTCCATCAAGGTTTGCTTCACATATTTAGGTACCTTTATCTTGGGTGCATTAGTGTTTAGTAGGGTTATATCCTCTTGTTGGATTGTTCCCTTTATCATTATGTAGTGTCCTTCTTTATCTTTCACTGTAGCCTTGGTTTTAAAGCCTATTTTGTCAGGTGTAAGTACTGACACCCCAGCATTTTTTTCTTTTCCATTTGCATGAAATATCTTTTTCTATCCCTTTACTTTCAGCCCATGTTTATCTTTCAATCTGAGATGGGTGTCTTGGAGGCAGTATATATATGGTTCTTGTGTCCTTATCCATTCAGCTACTGTATGTCTTTTGGTTGGAGCATTTAAGTCGTTTACATTTAAGGTGATTATTGATAGATATGTATGAAGTGCCATTATTGTTAGACTGTTTTCCTCTGTTGTTTTTTCTTTCTTTTTTTCCTCCTTCTTGAGGCAAACCCTTTAACATTTGTTGCAGTACTGGTTTAGTGTCAACAAACTCCTTTAGCTTTTTCTTGCTGGGAAATTCCTTATTACTCCTTTGATTATAATGATAGCCTTGCTGGGTAAAGTAGCCTTGGTTGTAGGTCCTTGCTTTTCATAACCTTGAATATTTCATACCACTCCCTTCTGGCCTGAAATGTTTCTATTGAGAAATCAGATGACAGTCTAATTGGTGCCCCCTTGTATGTATCTACCTGCTTTTCTCTTGTGGCTTTTAGAATTCTCTCCTTGTCTTTAAGCCTTGTCATTTTCATTATGATGTGTCTCAGTGTAGGCCTCTTTGGGTCTGACTTGTTTGGGATTCTCTGAGCTTCCTGGACTTGTGTGTCTTTTTTTTTTTTCACCAGATTAGGAAAGCTTTTTGTAATTATTTCTTCAAGTAGGTTCTCAATCCCTTGCTCCTCTTTTCTCTTTCTGATATTCCCATGATGTAGATGTTTTTACACTTCATGTTGTCCAAAATGTTTCTTAAGCTCTCCTCATTTTTTAAAATTCTTTTTTTCTTTTTGCTGCTCTGCCTGGGTGTTGTTTTTTTTTTATATGTTCTCTTCCAAATCACTGGTTTTTTCCTCTACTTCATCTAACCTACTATTTATTCTTTCCAGTGTATTATTTACTTCAGCTATTGCATTTTTAATTTCTGACTGTCCTTTTTTATGGGTTATATGTATTTTTTCATGCTGTTCATGTACCTTTATAATCAGTACTCTAACCTCTCTATTTGATAAATTGTATGCCTCCATTTCATCTAGTTCTTCTCCTGGAGAATTTTCCTGTTCTTTCATTTGGGGTCTGTTTCTTTGTCTTACCATTTTGGCTGCTTCTTTGTATTTGTTTCTGTGTATTAGGTAGATCTGCCAAGACTCTGATGTAGGCCTTTGTCAGATGCTGCCTGTGACTGGCCCTGGGCAACCCAGAACATGGCTCCCTCTGCTGGGCCTGTTTGTGTGCAGAAAGAACCAGTTTGCACACCAAGGCTTTTTTATGCACTGGGCCCTGGGAAGGGTCAGCCAAAGTCTCATAGAGCTCCCAGAAATCCACCTTAGTTGTTAAACTAATCAATGATATGGCCTCAAGCTGTAATCAGCATCCTGGCTTAAGCTACACAGGGTGGGGCAGAATAATTCCTGTGGGTGTGACTATTGCTTCCCCTCAGACTGATGCCATTCAGAGAGGAGTGCTCTGCCTGAGAAAGATAGTTTCTGCAGTATGGGGAATAACTCATCACAGGGATCCTGGAATCTGTTCTTTCAGTTGTCTCCCCAGAGCCACCAATCCCAGACTCTCCTCAAGTGTCTTTAATTCATTCTGCCCCGTCTCTGCCAGAACCCAGGATAAGTGACTGCAAATTAAATTTTGTGGATTGGCCCTATAAGAGTCTCTCTGAGTCTCCAGCTGTCTCTTCCTGGAAGACAGAAACCCTGCTGCTTTTCATAGCTGGATGTTATCTGGGTTCCTTTCCAGCTCTGGTGCTATAGGCTGCAGAGCCTAGGTTCAGATTTAGACCCCACACTTCTCAGGAGGAACACCCTGGCCACTGAAATATCCTTCTGAATCTCCAGCCACCATCTGTGGGAGCCCAGCCAGCCTCCTCTTGCCTCCTCTGCACTCCATACCAGTCTCATCACAGTGAAGTGGTTTCTTCTGTCTATCTCAACAGCTAGTGTTCAGTTGGTTATTCAGGGTGATTTCTCTAGAATTTAGTTGTAATTCTAGATTGTTCCTAGGAGGAGGTTAGTGTAACTTCCATTTACTCCGCCATCTTGCAAGGTCCTCATTCATTTTCCACTTTTATTGATTAATCCATCAGTGGACATTGGGTTGCTTCTACCTTTTAGCTGTTGTGAATAATGCTGTTATGTAAATGGATGTGAAAATATCATTTCAAGTATCATTATTTCAAATATCATTATTTTTTAAAAATAAAAACCTGAATAATTGTGCTTTGAAAGGAAACTTCAGGCAGGGCAATTAATATAAGCAACTGGCTACAATTGCTCTTTTTAGGCCAAGTTACCCAGGACACCAGGAGAGAAAGCTTTGGCCTTTATCCAGGCTGTGGAAATGCAATAAAAGAAATAGGTGATGTAATGTGAATACTGTTGATCTAAAAATAAAAGCCAAAGTGAGAGGCAACAAGCATTTATTTGAGATCCAACTGAATAGCTATTCAGCAAACATGGATTCAGGCATAAACCCAAATCATGTTCCAATTAGGAGATGAAGGCAAAGGTTATTTATGAGAAATGGAAAGAGAAAAATTACATGAACAGGAGGAAAGAATTTCTATAAATGTATATAAGCTAACACAATGATGCTAATTCTAAAGAATGTCTTGTGGTCATAATGTGTGCTTTCTTTTTTTTAAGTAATTTTTATTGATTATGCTATTACAGTTTTCCCAATTTTCCCCCCTTTATCCCCCGTCCGCCCTGCCCCCCCAACCCTCCAGCATCCCCCACATTAGTTCATGTCCATGGATTGTACATATAAGTTCTTTGAGTCCTCTGTTTCCTATACCATTTTTCATTTTCCCCTATTTTATACCTACTAATTATGCTTGTTCTTCCCTGTACCTTTCCCCGCTTATTCCTCCCTTCCACTTCCCTACTGAACTCTCTCAGTGTGATGTCCATTTCTCTGATTCTGTTCCTGTTCTGGTTGTTTGCTTAGTTTTTGTGTTCATTTCTTTTAGATTCATTTGTTGATAGTTATGAGTCTGTTGTCATTTTATTGTCTGTATTTTTGATCTTCTTTTTTCTTAGATAAGTCCCTTTAATATTTCATATTAGTAAGGGCTTGGTGATGATGAACTCCTTTAACTTGACCTTATCTGGGAAGCACTTTATCTGCCCTTCCATTCTAAATGAAAACTTTGCTGGATAGAGTAATCTTGGATGTAGGTCCTTGCCTTTCATGACTTCAAATATTTCTTTCCAACCCATTCTTGCCTGCAAGGTTTCTTTTGAGAAATCCGCTGATAGCCTTATGGGAACTCCTTTGTAGGTAACTGTCTCCTTTTCTCTTGCTGCTCTTAGGATTTTCTCTTTTTCTTTAATCTTGGGTAACTTAATGATGATGTTCCTTGGTGTGTTCCTCTTTGGGTCCAACTTCTTTGGGACTCTCTGAGCTTCCTGGACTTCCTGGAAGTCTATTTCATTTGCCAGATTGGGGAAGTTTTCCTTCATTATTTGTTCAAATAAGTTTTCAATTTCTTGCTATTGCCCTTCTCCTTCTGGCATCCCTAAAATTCAGATATTGGAAAGTTTCAGGTTGTCCCAAAGAATCCTCAGCCTCTCTTCATTTTTTTGGATTCTTGCTACTTTGTTCTGATCCAATTGGATGTTTATTTCTTCCTTTTGTTCCAAATCGTTGCTTTGAGTCCTGGTTTCTTTCTTGTCACTGTTGGTTCCCTGAATATTTTGCTTCATTTTGTGTATCTTTCATTTGTTCTTTCATTTTTCAACCAACCTCAATCAGCTCTGTGAGCATTTTGATTACCAGGGCTTTAAATTCCTCATCAGTTAGGTTGGCAATGTTCTCATCTGTTAGTTCTAAGGCTTTGCTCTGTTCTTTCATTTGGGCCATATTTTTTTGTCTTGGCACAGCTGATGAGTTGTAAGGGGGCAGGGCCTTAGGTATTCACCCAGGCAGGGCAACCCTCTTTGCTGCCTGTGGGGGAGGGGCCAGAGAGGGAACAGTAGGCTCACCTGCTCAACTCTAGCATAGTTTCCAACAGACTCATGAGTCATACTGGAAGTATCTTTCACCGGGGCAACTGCAGCCATAGCCCAAAGTCAGCTCTGGGTCTCAGTTTCCCCCTTAAGTCAGCCCCTCTCCAGCAGCTCTTCAGAACTTGGCAGTCAGCCCCACCCCCCAGCCGCCTCGCCACGGTTTTTCTGAGGTAAGGTTTTCTGCCTCACCGGTCTGGTTGTTCTAGTTGATTGTTTCTTTAATTCCTTGGTTGTTGGAGTTCCATGCAATTTGATTTTCTGGTGCTTCTGGTTGTTTATTGATTTTAGATTGGTCGTCATCCTCCTTTTGGTTGTGAGAGGAAGCGAAGGGTTTCTACCTACATCTCCATCTTGGCCAGAACTCATAATGTCTGCTTTCTTGTTATGTTTCCAACTAATTGTTTGGGGTACAATGTTGCTTTAGGCCCAGTTCAAAGGTTATTTTTTCCAGTTTTAACATTCCAAAGGTTTGAGGATTAAGAGGTGCATCCTTGGGATGGCAACTCCAACTCCATTTTAAAGTGGTTCCATTTCTACTACTTTTCACTATTGATATACATACTTTATTTTCTGCACTATCCACATGTTCAGCAGGAGACTAACGTGTCTGATAAACATAAATATTCTTTAATATGCAGGCTTGGAGTTCTTTTTTTTCAAACCAAACTCCCTTTACTTTTATCCCTCTCTGCCTTTACTCACGCAGGTTCTCAGAAGAACCTCCCTAGAGAACTGAGAACTTCCATCCTGAACTATTTTATACAGCATTTCCTGTTCCCACAGCTTCATGTTGTTTTTCCCTCAGCTTCATGTTATTGTAATTAATGGTTGCCATCCTATGAGACATAGCTTAGCACAGAGTTCTTCCTTAGTTTTCCCTGCTGCTTATTGCTTCCAAGTGTGTGCAAATGATATTATGCTTCTGTGATCAAGACTATGTTCTGTGGTGTTGATGCTGATTGCTGATCACTGAGTTGACCTGCTGTTTTTCTGTCCTCATACTTTCAGTTTTGCTTTTGAGCACAGCCCTGTGTTTCTTTGCTAGTACATTCATACTTTAAAGAACTTTTAGACTCTCTCACATTTTTCCTCAATCAGAAACTTTAGATTATTACCATAAATGGTAAACCAGTTTTCCTTTTCATAAATTAATCCTAAAAATAACTACACTGCGAACATAGCAATGTTTAACCTCCCAACTAGATGCAGTGGCTTGCTGAAGGCTCTGCTCCCTGTGCTTGTTTTGTCCTGATTAGGGTCACCACAGCCTTCAACTTCATAATGTTTCTATTCTTCTTAATCCGGCTTGCCTTCTTTCTTGTGGAGTTGATTTTTGTTTGAATCTGATTTAGCTTTTCATGTAACCCAATTTTATTAAATATTATTGTTGTAGTCTCTCCAACCTGTCAGGAATTTTCTATATCTTGATTTAATCCTCAAGAATACATAGCTTTCTCTTCGAGCTTTTCATCGTCTTGTATTATATATATTTTATTATATATAAAATATATGTGGCTTTTAAAAATATTGATTTTAGTGAGAGACAGAGGATGGGGAGGGAGGGGGAGAGAGAGAGAGAATACGAATAATTTAGCTTTAGCATGATTTCATTTCCAGGAACCCATGCAGTCTTGTAATAATTTCTACTTTATTTTCTAAATATATGCAAGTCATATTTTTAATGATTTATACCTGGACTTTGCTGGAAATCAACATCAAACTTCTTGATCTGTGATTTCAGGAATTTCTAGTTTCCCTAGAGCAAATTTATCTACCCCTCTTCTAACTCTTCTCTTTGGGATTATTTAATGATTATTGAAAAAAGACCTCAGTCAGCCCATGAGGTCATTCTTTCTTTTCTATTTTAAAATATTGATGGCATTTATTTTATTTTATCTTACTTTATTTTATTTTATTCTTATGAGGTCTTTCTAAAACAAGAATTTAATTCAGGGTCTGGGTACTAGGATTCATTTAAAGCAGTTCAGTGCCCTGGCTGGCGTAGCTCAGTGGATTGAGCGCGGGCTGCGAACCAAAGCATCGCAGGTTCGATTCCCAGTCAGGGCACATGCCTGGGTTGCAGGCCAGGTCCCCAGTGGGGACCACATGAGAGGCAACCACACATTGATGTTTCTCTCTCTAACCTTCTCCCGCTCTAAAAATAAATAAATAAAATATAAAAAAAAAAAAAAAAAAAAAAGCAGTTCAGTGATTTCTTCTCAATCTTGGTCTTCATATTAATTTCTCCTACCAAATTCACCCCACCTTACTATATATATTTTTTAAATTACAAAAGCAATACATATTGATTTTAACAAGTCAAACTGTAGACATACAGTTGCCACACTCTAGACATTTTTGCATTTTAATAGAAATATATACACACAAAGTTGTTTTTGTTTTGGGTTTTTTTAAAACAAAAATGAAGTCATAGCATACATATCACTGCAATTTTCCTTTGTTACTTAACAATATATCATCAATAACCCTTCTGGTACTATTATATATAGATCTGATTTATTCATTGGGTGTCAAATATCCTACAGTAAGGATATGCTATAATTTAGCCAACCATTTTTTTTGTAATGCATATTAAGGTTTTTTTCCCAGTATTTTCAACTACAAATGATGCTGCAATAAATATTTGTGTACATCTATTCTCATACTGGTGACTTCATTTCTGTATGGTAGATATCTTTGGTGAGACATACTAGGTCAACAGATATATCAAAATGTTAGTAATGTTGGATTACTTCCCAGAAATGTCATACCAGTTCACATACACTCTGGTAATGGTTGAAAGAAATTGTTTCCTTGCAATTATTTATTCAAGTATTTTTCCCCCTAAGAGAAGTAACCCAAATCACCAAATTTCTCCTCTGAAATTACCATGTGGTGTTCAGGTGATTCCAAATTGGCTGAACAGTTACCCATTTGTGAAACTGAAATGACCTTCTCTCCTTCAGAATTATAAGGGCCTGAAATTGTATTACCTTTTAAAATTGGGCATTCATTCAGACATGAGTCTTAAGAGCACTTAAACTCCCTAGGGGTGAGCTATGATGAACTTTTAAAGATAAAGCTGTATTTTTTTATAATTATAAAATTCCACTCATCTAAAAATTTTCAGCCAATACAGCAAGTTATTAAAGAAAGTGAAGAGCTAACACTTTCTGAGCATTTAGTATGTGTCAGGTAGCATTCTAATCCCTTCATATAAATTATCTTACGTAATCCTCCCAACAATTGCATGTATTACCTCAGTTTGTATATAAGAAAACTGAGGGTCAGGGGAATTGAGCAATTGCCCATGGTCATACAGCTAGCAATGGGTGAAATCAGTGTTCACACTAAGTCATCTGACTCTAGACTCTGGGCTCTAATGGCTGTGTTAAATAGGTTAACCTGCTGAAGTTGGTTTCCAGTATTAGATGTCTTAAGCAAAATGTCTTATCTAAATAGAGATCTCCTCAGTCTGGCCCCACTCTAAGGAACTGAAATTACCTGCTATTTCCCCCAGTGTGCTGAAGCCAGTATGTTACCATAAGTCATACTGTGTGTGGACCGTGCCATCCCTGTGCCTTTTCAACTTCTGCCTGCACCACCCCCTTTCAGATTCTACTAGTTATTCAGAGTCTACTTTCAATTCTATCTCTTCCAGGAAGCCTGGCCCCCATTATGTCATTTTAGTCGGTTTCTGTGCTTCCTTGCAACGGTCATTACTAGCTCATTGCATGCCTATCAGGTTTCTGCGATAAGGTTGTAAGGACCTTAAATTTAGGCAAGAACTATGTTTTCTCATTCTCTGTGTCTCCCACATTGTAAGCATGCAATAAAAGCTCCTTGAATTGAATTAAAGACAGTGCTCTAAAGATACAGACAAAGGAAAGGAGAGAAGATCAGTCACAGAGAGGCTTAACTCTAAAGAAACGGTATCTTTTCATAAGTGTTAGGAATGGTCTTCATTTATTCATCTTGTTTTCAAATTTCACCTGCTAGTGTTATATTTTAACCTTAAAAAATCTCTATAGGAGGAAGCTCTGGTTGCATACAAAGAAAATTATATTGAAACATAAATCTTCCCAACTTGCCAAATTCTCATCTACCCCTTTGAGGCAGTCACCAGCCTGCGGTGACCACGAATGCTGCAGATGCTCGAGACATGA
>CM052539.1:102629302-102648960 GCA_028533065.1 Trachops cirrhosus | reverse complement strand
CTTCAGGCCAAATATTCCAGGAGTCCGCTGGCTCTGGTCTGGACTTCACCACCCCTTGATGTTGCTGCAGGCCTGAGTCGGGCAGAGGAGACAAAGGCAGCTGGGAGATTTGGATTTCTCACAAGCAGGATAAGGACTTGGACTTGTCAAAGCCGAGGGGGCAGGGGTTGATCACCCCGTCTTTTCCACAGCCCCCTGAGTCTCTTCCTGATGGCTTTCCCACATGATTGTGCCTGTCTTAGGTCCATCCTCCTCTGAGAATTGTTACCCATCATTGACTAACCGACCAGGCAATGGGAGCCAGACATGGAGCAGGCAGCGCTTCATGCCAGGGAGACAGGCTGTCTCCTTAATGTCTCCTTGTTCAGAGGTCTCTCACTCAGCCTTAGCTATGGGGGGTTTCAGCTCCTGAAACCAGGCAGGGCGGACCCCAACACCCCTTGATCTTTTTGTTGAGTGGTCCCAAGTGACATTCTGAAAATGTCATACACAGCTTCCCCAGCTTCAAACATACCTATAAACTCTTTCTTGGTCACACCCAGGCCTTAGATGATTATCACAGCCCTGCCTGTACCCCAGAGGAGGTTGGTTTCTTCAACTTAAAGGAGAGCTGGGAGGTGATTCAACTAGTGCTTTCTTGCCCCTATGAAGGCCCAGAAATCCCACAGACTTACAGTATTTACTTTGCCATTTATGAATCCCATTTAGGGATCCCAGTCCCATACCAGGTCCCTCAGCCCAGAGTTTGAGTGCCAGAAAGATAAGTCTCTATAACTTTTGGCTATCAAAAGCAGTGGGAATTGAGGCTGTGGAAGATAGGAACTGCTAGTATCCCAGACAGTTCCCCTTGAAGGGCCCACACACAGACTTATTTGGACTCACTCCCTCTGAGCTCCATTGCAGGGGCATCAGATTGAAAAGCATCAGAGACATATGGGGAGGAACTGAATTGTCTGGCATTAGGGCAAGTGTTGGGGGCGCAGCTTTGTCCCAGACAAAAGTGCTAGCAGAGGCCATTTTTCTTTTTCTGAGCCCTCTCCCAATAGAGTCACACAGATGGCAGGTGGGTACCCATATCTAGACCCCATCAACCTGGCTACACTATTGGCCCCACCCTGGTGATTCCCTGAGGCCCTGCCACATGCAACTTTTGGGCCCACCCAAGCTGATTCCAGTGGCTTTTCCATATGATGAATGGCTTGTCTTGGCCCAGGCTTCAGATTTTCCTAAATTCTCTCAAACAAGCAGCATCTGGCTTCAGCAAGTCCTGTACCTTTCACTCAGCTGCCCCAGGCCTGGCACTAGCAGAGCTGGCCTTGTTTCACAGTTTGGCCTTGCCTGGGAACCTCCAAGCCCAGTACAAGTAGCAGCCATCTGCAGGTTGCTTTGTAGTTAATGCTGTGTGACCCCAGAGAGAACACAGTAGGTGTCTGACCTTGGATGTGCCAATAGCAATCAAGGCTCAACTACAACATGAGGGTGTACACAGCCCACACAGTGGGCACACCTTGAGTAACCAGCTTGGGTAATAGGGGAGGCTGTGCCACTGGACCCTACAGGACACCTACTACATTAGGCCACTCTATCAAGCCTGGGAGATGTAGCAGCTCTACCTAATACAGAGAAACAAACACAGGGAGGCTGCCAAAATGAGGAGACAAAAAAAACATAGCCCAAATGAAAGGACAAACTCCAGAAAAAGCACTAAACTATATGGAGACCAGCAACCTACTAATGCAGAGTTCAAAACACCTGTTATAAGGATGCTCAACGAACTTTTTTATGTTGTTGAGGTGCCATAGTGAGGAACTCAAGAGCATGAAAAAGTCACAATCAAAAATGAAGGATATACGAATTGAAATTAAGAACAATTTACAGGGAATCAACAGTAAAGTGGATGAAGATGAGAATGAAATCAGATATTTGGAATATAAGGAAGCAAAAAACAACCAATCATAATAGCAAGAAGAAAAAAGAATCCAAAATATGAGGACTGTGTAAGGAGCCTCTGGGACAACTTCAAGCATACCAACATTTGTGTCATGGGTGTGCCGGAAAGAGAAGAAAGAGAGCAAGAAATTGAAAACCTATTTGAAAAAAATATGACAGAAAACTTCCTTAACTTGGTGAATTAAATAGACATACAAGTTCAGGAAGCACAGAGAGTCTCAAGAAAGATGAATTCAAAGAGGTCCACACCAAGACACATCATGATTTAAATACCAAAGTTTCAAGACAAGGAGAGAATCTTAAAAGCAGCAAGAGAAAAGCAGTTAATTAACTACAAAGGAGCTCCCATAAGACTGTCAGATGACTTTTCAAAAGAAACTTTGCAGGCTAAAGGGAATGACAAGAAATATTCAATGTGATGAAATGCAAAGACTGACAACCAAGGCTACTTTACCCAGGAAAGCTATCCTTTAGAATCAAAATACAGATAAAAGCTTCCCAGACAAGAAAAATCTAAAGGAGTTCATCACCACCTAACCAGTATTATATGAAATGTTAAAGGGTCTTCTTTAAGAAGAAGATCAAAAATACTAACAATAAAATGGCAATAAATACATATCTATCAACAGCATATCTGACTCTAGACAGCAAAATAAATGAACAAGCAGGAACAAGCAGAATAGAAACAGAATCACAGATATAGAGAATGTATTGATGGTTGCCAGATGGGAGGGAGTCAAGGGGATGGGTTAAAAAGGTGAAGGCACTAAGAATTATAATAGGGGACTTCCAGCCAAGATAGAGGCACATGTAGATATACTTTGTCTCCTTGCACAACCAAAAGAAGGACAGCAACACATTTAAAAACAAAAAACAACTGGAACTGCCAGAAAATCAAACTATATGTAGTCTGACAACCAAGGAGTTAAAGAAGAAATATTCATACAGACTGGTAGAAGGGGCAGAGACAGGCACCCAGGGTGGGGAGGACTCGTGGCAAGGTGGCAGCTGGTAGAGCAGGCAGTCCCACATTTGCATGTGGATAAACCGGGAGGAAGAACTGGGGAGCGAGACAGACTGTGGTTCCAGCCATGGGGAAATAAAGCCTCAAAACCTCTGACTGAAAAAATCTGTGGGGGTTGAGAGTGTACAAGAAACTCTCAGCCTCACAGGAGAGTTCATTGGAGAGACCCAAAAGGTCCTAGAGTGTATACAAAACCACTCACCTTGGAATCAGCACCAGAAGGTCCCAATTTGCTTGTAGGAAGGGGAGGAAGTGACTGAAAGCCATCCAAGAGCCAAGAAAGTGACATTGTTCCCTCTCGGACCCCTCCCCCACATACAGTGCCACAAGGCAGTGATGTGGGTTGTCCCGCCTGGGTGAATACCTAAGTCTCCACCCCTTACTATGCAACAGGTGCACCAAGACAAAAAAAAGTGGCCCAAATGAAAGAACAGATCAAAGCTCCAGAAAAAATATAACCAAGTGACGAAGAGATAGCCAACCTATGAGATGCACAGTTCAAAACACTGGTAATCAGGATGCTCACAAAATTGGTTGAGTATGGTCACAAAATAGAGGAAAAAGTAAAGGCTACGAAAAGTGAAATAAAGGAAAGTGTACAGGGAACCAACAGTGAAGGGAAGGAATCTGAGACTCAAATAAATGGTTTGGAGCAGAAGGAAGAAATAAACATTCAATCAGAACAGAATGAAGAAACTAGAATTCAAAAAAATGAGGAGAGGCTTAGGAACCTCTGGGACAACCTTTAGGAATGTTACAGATTCCAACATCCAAATCATATGGCTATCAGAAGGAGAACAGGAAGAGCAAGAAATGGAAAACTGATTTGAAAACATAATGAAGGAGAACTTCCCCAATCTGGCAAAGGAAATAGACTCCCAGGAAGTCCAGGAAGCTCAGAGAGTCCCAAAGAAGTTGGACCCAAGGAGGAACACACCAAGGCACATCATAATTACATTAGCCAAGGTTAAAGAGAAGGACAGAATCCTAGAAGAAGCAAGAGAAAAGGAGACAGTTACCTACAAAGCAGTTCCCATAAGGCTATCAGCAGATTTCTCAAAAGAAACCTTACAGGAAGAAGGAGCTAGAAAGAAACATTCCAAGTCATGAAAGGCAAGGACCTACATCCAAGATTACTCTATCCAGCAAAGTTTTCATTTATAATGGAAGGGCAGATAAACTGCTTCTCAGATGAGGTCAAGTTAAAGGAGTTCATCATCACCAAGCCCTTATTATATGAAATGTTGAAGGGACTTATCTAAGAAAAATAAGATCAAAACTATGAACAGTAAAATGACAACAAACTCATAACTATCAACAACTGAACCTAAAAAGAACAAAAACAAACTAAGCAAACAACCAGAACAGGAACAGAATCACAGGAATGAAGATCACATGGAGGGTTATCAGCGGGGAAGGGGAGGGTGGAATGGAGGGAAAGGTACAGGGAATAAGTAGCATAAATGCTAGGTAGAAAATAGGGGCAAGTTAAGAATAGTATAGGAAATGTAGAAGCCAAAAAACTTATATGTATGACTCATGGACATGAACTAAGGGGAGAGGAATGTGGATGGGAAGGGGTGTGCAGGGTGGAGAGGAATAAAGAGGGGAAAGTGGGACAACTGTAATAGCATAATCAATAAAACATATTTAAAAAAAGAAAAAAAAAGAATTACAAATAGATAGTTGCAGAATAGTCATGGGGATGTAAAGTACAGCATAGGGATTAGAGTAGCCAAAGAACACAAATGCATGATCCATGGACATGAACAATGGTGTGGGGATTGCCTGAGGGAGTGGGGGAGGGGCTGGTTGGAGGAAAGTGAATGGGAAATATCTGGACAATTATAATAGCATAAATGACAAAATAAAAAGGAAAAAAGAAGGAAGGAAGGAATTTTTCTTCTTCTTGGTACCTGATTTATACTTAGACACTGTGCCTCAATTTCTTCAAAATGTGCCTGATATCTTTCTTTTACTCTCTATTGCCTTGGACACATAATAAGGCCTTGGATTTGGCAGAAAACTCTGAACTAGTGTCTTTTTTTCCAGCTTCTTTCCACATTAGTTCATTCTGTTTATCTGTGCCAGATAATTCTTTCTACAAACTCTTTAATATAAGATTTTCTCATTCTAAAATTTTCACTGGATTCTCCTGATGTCCTTAGAATGAGATTTTCTTAACTTCTTAACCTAGAATTCAAGAACTTCTGTGGCTAGATCCTTCTCTTACTTACTTGATTTCTCTCTTACTTTTTCATGAAAGAAATTCTTAGCCACCACTATGTTGATCTACTATAATTATTATTATTACGTCCTTTAAACAATGCTTGCATATTACTCATCAAGCCATATAGGGAACCTATGTGAGTGGCATGGCAAATGTAGCCCAGCCCCTGACTCAGAAAACTGGTGGGGAGCAAGTTGACACACAGGACCCGAACCCATAACTCAGTTTTCATGTGGGGAATCTGGCCAGCCTTGTATCTAGGCTACTATGAGGCTTGTTTTTTGCTAAAACTCCCTCACCCTAAATTGAGGTAGCAAATGTTTACTGCATATCTTTAAAGTAACTTCCTAATATCTATGCTAAACCTCACAAGGATGGAGTGTAACCAGTTCAACCACTTTTTCCTTTGCATTTGCAAATATCCTTTTTCTTTGTAGTAATTAGCAACTTCCTCTCCTTTGTTATCTGTAAAAGGTAACCACCTAAAGCAAACCTGCATATAGTAAATGAGGACCATCCTCAATGTAATGTGCCCAGAAAAGTAATAAAAGCCTGTCCAGGCAGGGGTCGGGGCCCTCTCTCTCACTGAGAGAGTGGCCGTGCTGCCCTTTTTCCCCACAGCACTTCTGTAGTCCCTCTGCATTTGTTCGTCGCAGCCACAACACACAGACCCTGCTGGCCAGAGTCCGCATCAAAGCCACAGAGTGTCAGGAGAGGAAACCAAGGCTCAGAAAGAAGGCACAAATTGCCCAAAGTCCCATGACCACGAGAGAAAAGCATGACCACTCTCTCATTTATAATGCACTGCCAAACCTGGACTGCACTTCTACTGGATTTTAATAATTCTAAGTGACTCTCCCTTATGAGTGTGAGCTTTAATAACTTTTTGAAGACAGACAAGGGACAGTGTTTATCTGGAAGTAAATTTCTGCTGCTGCCTTATAGTTCTGGGTCTCTAACATCTACCCAGGCCTAAGCCAGGAGACAGATTATTATTTTGGACAGAATGGAAGAGTGGAGATGTAGAAAAAGATCTAGGTGAATATCCTGGGAAAGACACCCCAATATGTGGACACCCTTCTTTTTGGCACTGAGGTCAGATTGACACAATGAAAAATGCCCCTTCTCTCTTGCAGTCACCAGCCCTCTCAACTTTAAAGCTTCCAGAGTATTCACTCAGCCCTCCAGGTTTGTACTTGAAACGCAATCTGCCTCAACCTCAAGATCAATCCTTGTGACTCTCAACCCAAGGTTCACTTTATAATCCATCTTCAGTTGTATTTCTTATCTGGAGAGTACAGGGTAAACCTAGAGGCAAGCAATCACAAAACCAGAATGTTCATTCACTCATTCACTCATTCATTCTTCAGCAAACCTTCATTGTAAGCCTTCTATGTATCAGGCATTAATCTGAAAGCAGTCCTCTTAATAATAACTGCAATGCATTAAATGCTTACTATGTGTCAAGCATGGCTTTAAGCACTTTAGTATATATGTATATTAATTGAATTCTCACAAAAAATCATATAAGTTCTCTTATTGCCATTTTACATATGAACAAGCTGAGGTGCTGAGCAGTTAAGTAACTAGGCAACTAATCACACAAAGCTAAGTGGCAGAGCTGAAATTTGAACCCTAGTGGTAGCTCCAGAGCTTTGTATTCTATAGGATATCCTAACTCAATGTCTACTTATGTCACTCCCATCGCCTTTTCTTAATACTTAATTTAACACACATTGCATGGTAATGGAAAAATGACATAAGTAGATTGCCCATGTGCTAGGTGCTGAGAATGCAAATATGAATAAGACACGAAGGACTATCCCTCTCTTTTTGAAAATCCTTACCCAAAGATATATACTTATTAATTTGAGAGAGAGAGGAAGGGGTAGAGAGAGAGAGAGAAATTGACTGGTTGCCTCTCATATGTGCCGTGACTGGGGATTCAACCTGCAACCTTTTTGGTGTACAGGACAATGCTCCAACCAACCCAGCCAGGGAGGAAGGACTATCTCTTTAGAAGCTCACACATTAGTAGGAAAATAATAAAAAGAGTTATGGTGTGTCGATATTGGTGGTCTGTAATTTACTTACAATACTATAGCATACACAGTGGAATAAATGATTTCTCTTTCATTGTAATTCTAGGACTGTTTGATCCATTATCCCAAATAGAAGTGAATACCCTCAGGGAAGTCATCTAACATTTCATCAAAAGTTCCCAGTCCAGAGGTAACTCCTACAGTCACTTCATCTTCTTTGAGTCCCCATGTCCCTATATCAACCCTCAGCATCCCTGGGAAGCTTTTACAACTACAGATTCTAAGGCCAGGGCCCCAGAAATTCAGTTTTAACTGCTTTGCTATGGGCCCTGTTTTATTACTATATATAAAATAAGATATATGTAATGTATATAAATATTTATATAAATATATAAAGATATAAAGTATATACTTTATATATTTATTTTTTAACCTTTTTAATATGGAACAGTTTAAACACATACAAAATGGAAAGATGACATAGTGAATCTCCATATACCCATCATCCAGCTTCAATAATTATTAGTTCTCATAGCTGTCTTGTTTTATCTATGGCATTAGTATTTTTTTTAATTTCCCAGTTTACTTTACGATGCAGCCAGGGCTCAGAATCACTGCTCTAAAGAAATAATTACAGTGGCAATCTAAGTGCCCATCAATAAATGAATGGATCAAAAAACTGTGGTACATTTGCACAAGGAATTCTATGCAGCAAAAAGAAAGAAGGAGCTCCTACCCTTTCCAATAGCATGGATGGAACTGGAGAGCATTATACTAAGTGAAATAACCAGGTGGTGAAAGACAAATACCATATGATCTCACCTTTAACAGGAACCTAATCAACAAAACAAACAAGCAAGCAAAATATAACCAAAGACACTGAAATTGAGAACAGGCTGGCAGTGACTAGAGGGGAGAGGGGAGGGGATAATGGGGGAAAAGGGTGAAGGGTTTGCAGGAACAATGATAAAGGACACATGGATAATAACAAGGGGGGGTGGAAATAGGGGAGGGAGGTGGGGAGGGGTGGTGGGAAGAGGCAGAAGACTGTACTTGAACAACAATAAAAAAAGAAAGAAAGAAAAGATATTAGATCCAGCAAAAAAAAAGAAAAGAAAAAAATAATTACAGTGGGGGCACTGCAAACACAGAAGTATATATCCAACACAGTGGAAGCAGGAAGGGGGAAGACAATCTGACCACTGAGGGAAAAGGGGAGGATTTCCATGACCCCTCTCTGGATCTCAGGCCAGAAGCTGGAACCACACACCCATGTACATGAAAAAAAAAACCCTAAAAAGAAAAAAACCCTTCTCTATAGTTGCATTGAGGTGAGGTTACTGGGTTAGATATAATAACAGTGTCAATGTGAGGGTTTTAAAAGGTATTTATATTTGTGATGAAGATAATACAGATGTTAAAATAATTTAGGAACTATTGGAGGGGAGAGGAGAAGAGAAGTAGAAGGTATGTAATGAATAACAAGGAACCAAATTACAAGAAAAAAATCAGAGTAAAGAGAGGAAGTTGGAGAAAGGTGGAATCACCAGTGTTTTCCTCTCAGACACTTCAGAGAGGAGCAGGGTGAGAAGGCAGAGCTGCCTGTGGGCCAGAGTTGGGGTGGGGGAGCATCAGCTCCGAGCTCTTCAGCAGGGCTTGGGAAACCAGACAGGAAGAACCTCCTTCCTCAATAACACAAGAGTCCAAGAGGAGGTATTCTGGTTTGCATAGGGGGCCGAAGCAAAGAAAACTGGAAAGTGAAACTAGACGTCTCTTCAACTTCCAAGTGTTAATCTCACCCACACTGAGCAGCTGAGTTTAACAAAGATCTAACAATTATCAACTAAATGGCAGACATGTGGCACTGTGTAGGTGCTGAGACCACATCAGTAAGTAAGAATTCGTCCAGCCCTCAAGTGCCTAGAGAGGATGTCTACAGAGGGTGATGACAGCTAGGGGAGGTGGTCCCAGAGCGCTCTGAAGGGGACAGGTTAATTCAGACAGGCATAGAGTGAATGGCAGGGAGAACATGGGAAGGGAGGGGGCATTTGTACTGTCTTTGAGGGAGGAGTGGGATTCAGGGAGGAAGGCCAAGAAGTAGAGGGCAGGCCCTGGCCAGGTAGCTCAGTTGGTTGGAGCATCATCCTGCTATACCAAGGTTGCAGTTCGATCTGATCAGGGCACATACAAGAGTAAACCAATGAATGCAGAAATAAGTGGAACAACAAATCTGTCTCTTTGTCTCTCCCCCCTGCACCCCCCACCTCTAAAAAAGCAATTAAAAAAAAAGTACAGGGCAATTCCAGGCTATTGAGCATCCATCAGTTGGCAGTTGACAACTGGAAATCATGTGCTGTGCAAAAGAGGACTCTTGGGAAGGATCACGTCAGAGAAGTGAACTAAAAGCAAAATAAAGTCTCATGATCTCCAGGGAAATTTCTGAGCAGCGGACACATCAGTGTAAAAATTCAATGACAAGTAGAAGTGAAACTGTTGCAAGCATTGCTCACATTTCTTCAGATATCAAGATTTGTGGGGGCCCTGGCCAAGTAGCTCACTTGGTTAGAGCATCATCTCTATGTGCCAAGGTTGCAGGTTTGGTCTCTGGTCAGGGCATATAGAAGAATTAACCAATGAATGCATAAATAATTAGAAGAACAAATGGATGTTTTCCTTCCTCTCCATCTCTAAAACCAATTTTAAAAAAAGATTTGTTGGGTTGTCTATAGGAAACCAGGGTGTCAAGAATATAAAGGGAAGAAGGTACAGACCTCTAAGACTCCCTTCCCAGGTAATCCTCCCCAGGGTCTTTCCTAGGTGTTGGCCTCTGTGTTCCCATTGCCATCATAATAAGTTCTGGCTTTTAGCATCTCAAAACCCCATTGACCGTTTCAATGGTCTCAATTGTTTTTCTGGCTTGGTTCTCTCTACTCAAGACCTTTCGAACACCAATGTTTATGAAATAGCTACACTCTGCCAGACTCCATGGTATGCACTGAACGCAATCTCCCTCAGCACTGCTTTGAGTGCATCCTTTCCCTGATAACTTCCCAAGGCCTTGGGATCAGAGCTCAGATTCCACAGCTAGTCACTGAAAGCCACCTATTCTCTTCTTCTCCAGGCATGCCTTCATTGTACCTTCTGGGACTTGGACTTATGGTTTTTCTTTCCTCTAAATTGCTTCTTCTTTGTCTAACCCTGTGTTTTAAGGCACAGCTCAAAGTCAACCTCTTCATGAACCCTTTTTGATCCCAGAAATGGGAAGTGACATCTTCTGCTGAATGTTTGTAGGTCATATATTGGTTTCAAATATTCATGTAATGTTTTCCATGATGGACTAACCTAGTGCTTATTTGTATATGTGTCAAGGATCCAGCTTTATCTTAAACTATTTATGGGCCACAATAAATCAATTTACCCAGGGGACTGAGGAGTCTTTTGGGAAAAGATTAATCTTTAGAGGGGTCAAATATATTTGAATATGTAAACAAATGAAGAACTTTTAACTTGAATAGTCAAAGAATTCCTTTAAGTCAATAAGAAAAAGCATACACACAAATAGAGAAATGGACATGAACTAGAATAGACTTCATAATAGAGAATATGTACATAAATTAATAAAAACACAAAAAGGTACTCAACCTTATTATTCATCAGGGAAAAGAAAATTAAAACCACATGATACGCTATTACATACACCCAAATGGCTAATTTTTTTTAATGAAAATGCCAACTATTGGGGAGGGTAAGAAACAACTAGAACTCTTATACACTGCTGGTGAGGATATTAACTGGTATAATCACTTAGGAGTACTGTTTGACAATATTTACTATAGTGGAACATATGCCTTAGTAATTCTAGTCCTAGGTATATACCTAAGGTATGTCTACATATGTGTACTAATAGATATAGATATATTCAACAATGTTTATAACAGTGCTATTGCTTTATAAACTAATTGCCCCAAGCTAGAAACTACCCAAAGCTCATCAGTAATAGAATAGATAAATTGAGGTATATTCAAACAACATAGTACTACACAGAAACAAAAGTGAACAAACTATTGAGAGAGAGTTACCCAAGGATCCTCAGCTGTTTCAGCTGTTTGAGTCTTCCCAGACTAAGCCCCAAACACGTACATGAATGAGCCTTTGAGATGATTCTAACCCTAGCTACTATCTGAATGCAACAGCATGAGAAACCCTCAGTGGGGATAGCCCAGCTGGGTCCAGTCAGGCCCCACATGAGCAAAATAAATTATTGTGGCTATTTTAAGTCACTGTTTTAGGGATGAATGTATACAGCAATAGGTAACTGGAATGTAGGTTGAAGTATTTAAGGGAGAAATAGAATATGTTAAATTTATAAACCCACTTCAAAATGTTTAAGGAAACTTAATTAACTAAATTTGTACAAATTCCTTTTAAAATCCTACTGTTTAATACTAGGGTCATACATAGAACAAGAGATTCATAAACTGAACTTAAAAACTTAAGGGAAAACTAGGTTTTAAAATTTCTACTTCCACAAACTGAATCACTGATCCATCCAGAAAGTGAAAAGAAACAACACAGGAAAAGGAACCAAATGATTTATTGAGTGCTTACTAGGTGCCATGCCATGTGCTAGGTGTTTTACCTAAATCAACTCATGTAATCTTCACAACAACCCTGTGAGGTGGGTTTTGTAATCCCCACTTTGCATATGAGGCCCAAGAGCCTATGTAACTTGGCCAAGTAGTAAAGGATGGAACCTGTGATTTTTGCCCTCTTAGATGCCTTCACCTGGAAGGAAAACTGGTGGGGTGAGTTTCTGTCATTCAGGGCCCTGGGGGTAGCTGCAGTGCTGGCACCTTCTGTGTCTGCTCTGACCTGCCTGTGAGCCTTCTGCAGGGGGGACAGGGGTGTGCGCACAAGGACCTTCTTGTGAAGCTGAATGTGGCCCGAGGAAAAGATGGTTCATGGATCCTTAAAGTTCAGGAGTGTGGATTGGAGCCAAAGGGGCCTGTCCTGTGGACATAACTTGAGAGTAGCTCTGGAGAGGAATTCTAGAAGCTGTGGAAAGAAAGAGAGAGGATTTCAGAACTATGGCTCCTGATAGCTTGCCTAACTTCACAGGGTTCTTTTACTTTGTTCTGTTTTTACCTCTACAAATTCCCAATGTTTTAGCTTTACCCAATACCTACAATGACAGGGGCAGTTGTATCTGTGAATCATTTCATTCTACAATATTAGGATGAGCCAGCTTTGAAGTTATATAGCTCAATTCTCTCAATTTGTAAGTAAAGAGGCTAAGAGATCAACTTCTGTTGCCGCCTATGAAGCTGTAGGACTCTGCTTTCTAACACTACTAAGTTTTTAAGAACTCTGTAAAGAAAAATGATGACTTTTATAAGACCCCTGACTTTTATTTTTACGGGAAGAGGGGTAGGTCAATGTCCTGTGAGACATAAGTGCAAGAAGAACCTGAGAATGAGCAGGCTGGGAGGGAACCGCTGCCTCTGACTTACCTGGTTAATGTGGAACCTTGGCAGGTGGACCAGTACAACCACCTAGAGACCCAGAATGTGAGACCCCTGGGTATCACCTGTCCTGTTACCTTCAAGGGCAAGTTTTCTGTCCAGGAGCCTTTACAGGTTCCATGAGAAAAGTGCTGTTTAACAACACTGACAGCTACCAAAGTACCTTGTAGCCACTCCAGAGAGAGACAGCCTGAATACAGTGTGGTGGCAATCTGTGTCCTCCTGAGCAAATAAGGAAAACAGATGCTGTTCCAGCTACCACTTAAGTTATTCAGGGGCTGAGGAGCTGGTGTGGGTTTTCTGTGGGCCTCCACCTTTTTGCTGTTCCTTTGGCTGTCAGGGGATTCTGCCAATTGCCACCTTCCCTGAAAAGCCAGACTCAGGGAAATAAAATGGGGAGATCATGAAATTCTGACAGAGAGGGAGAGAGAGAGAGATTGCCAAACAATTTGACACACATATAAATACTTTATACATTAAACTAATGCTTTACAACTTACAAACTGCCTTTATATATTTTATTTCACTTATTCCTCACATAGCAACCTGGTAAGGCAGACACAGGCTACCTGTTTACCTAGTAGTAGACATTAATGATCTGTTAGACAACTGGTCTTCTTCAGAGGAGGAGGAACTGCTTGCTCTTGATGGTGGCTGAGTGGCAGGACTTGAGTCAGATCTCAGAATCAGAATCATATCATCACAGAGAAGGCACCTTCATAGCAATAGCCCGGGGTACCCTTCTCTCAGAGCCTGAATCACCTTTAAAGATCTCTGACATGATTTCTTTGTGTGTCTGCTTGCACTTTATCAGTGACAATAATTCACTTCTCTGTGAGGTGATCCATCATTAATAGTGAGCTGAAATATTTCTCCTTGTGGCTTTCAGCCTTTAATGCAAGTCAAGGTAAACGTTTGTTGAATTAGTTCTCTGGCCCTTGGAACTCTGCCTTGGTCCTCCTGGTTTCTCTCCTTGACCAAAATCAGTCTCCATATTGTTATCTCTTTCTCATTTGTTTGCTTATTTAAATAATAGAGAGAAAAGAAACAATATATAGTTTTTACTTTCCAGCCACAGAGTGTTCAGAACAACTTGAACACATAATCAAAACTGGCCAGATTTCAGACAGCTTTCAATTAATCTGTGATAATGGACTCATTATTTGACTTAACTTACCACCTCACAGATGTATTCATTGAGCATCTCCTGTAGGTAAGACACCTAGAAGAACACTGTGGAGAGTGGCCATGGAATTAAATGGGAAGATTCTAGCAAAGGCTGGGTTAATGTGGGGTCTAGCTTTGAGACCCTGCGTGAATACACTAGCCAGCAGCACTGCTTTGCCTGCTAAAGAAGTAGCACCCACTTGTGGTTCAATCCTGGGAACCTCAAGACTGAAAATGTACTCTCTTCAAAAAGCTCCACAGCTCCAGTGGAAACACTGACTATTTTTAGTTGGTGTTAAATTGGATCGGTGCGAGGGACAAACACTGGTGTCAGTGTGACAAAGCTGTCTCTCAACCATGAAGCATTCAGCCAGCTTCCTGTCTCTTATGTAAGTGCTGTGCCCGGATGAATAGCAATGAGCTTACAGTTTCGGTGATGAACAGCCAGGGAATAACTGGTGAATTGTGCCCTAGTCTATAAAGAAAACGATAGTAAATTGCTACCAATCACAGGGGACTGTGCTTATTTGTTATAATAATTACCCTAGAAGGAGTTTAATGGCAAATAAGTCAAACCAAACATCCAACAGTACAATTCTAGAAAGGGCTCTCTGGTTTAAACTATCTCATTATCACAGGCTAAACTGAAAGGCGTCTGAAATTTGGACAATTTGATCATGTTTGAAAGTTGTTCTGAAAAATCTGTAGTTTGGAAGGAAACAATATTTTTCCTTTCTATTCCTTAAACATACATTAAAAAAACACTATTATCTTTATATTGCAAATACCAGTACTTTATAAAGTGAGTTATACTGGTATAACTCACTTATTTATTATTAAAAAGTGAGCAATTTTTTTAATCTTGAGCTTCAGAAGTGGCTGAATTTGGAAAGAGGAATTTCATATGAGAGTATTAAAGGTGAAGGACCTTGGAGACTGAGCTGTGACCTCCTTTCACAAAGATCTGCTCTGTCATCACATGGTAAGTGATACAGACTCTGCACAGGTAAAGAATGGAGGGAACTTTGTCCCACCACCCAGCAGGGAGGAAGACAGATTTGACGCACAGGAGAAACTGTGGTACAGCAGAGTTCTTGCTGAAAGACAAGCCTGTGTCCTAGGGCTTGTGTCCACTGTACTGCTGACTGACTGTTTTCCATTTCCTCCTCTGGACAACTCATCCTTTGCTTTTTCTTATAAATAAGAGGGCTTTTGGGGATCAACCAGCCAAATTAAGATAGTAAGTTTCAGTGAGATTGTGTGGTTTGCAAAAAGTAGCAGAGCCAGACACAGAAGCCTGGTCTTCGGTCTCCCATTCCAGGTCTCCTTCTATTTACCATGCGCCTGCCTCCAAATATTTGGGAAAACTCATGCATGAAATGTGCAGCCATCTAAAGTTGGAAATTTTCACACATTTACTTGAGTAGTTTTCTTTATAGACAGAGGGAGAAGTACTGATCTTAGAAGAGTCAGGATAAAAAACTAAGTTGAGCCCTGGCTGGTGTGGCTCAGTGGATTGAGCACGGGCTGCAAACCAAAGGGTTGCTGGTTCGATTCACAGTCAGGGCACATGCCTGGGTTGCGGGTTGGGTCCCTAATGGGGCCACATGAGAGGCAACCACACATTAATGTTTCTCTCCCTCTCTTTCTCCCTTCCTTCCCCTCTCTTTAAAAAGAAATAAATAAATAATTTTAGAAAAAAAAAACTAAGTTGAGGGTACAGGGTTGTTTAGGAGGAAGAATAGATAGAGCAAGACAGCAAAGTAGGGGCAAGGAAAAGAAGGTAATGGGAAGATAAATACATAAACAATAAGGTGGAGAAGACAGAGAGGACAAATATGAAGAGGAGAAATTAACTGAGAAGAAGGAAGGGTTGTTTCTTTTCTTAAGAGCACTAAACTGAGGCAACCAAGGACTGAGCAGAATTAAGAAAGAGGGAAGAAATAAAAGAATGGATAGGACCAGAAAAAGAGAAGGAAGGCAAGAAGAGCATGAGAACACAGAGCGTTGCTGAGTTCAGAGTGTGTATAGGTGGGTGGGTGAGGTGGAGAGAGAGTGATCCACAGGACATAATCCTATACCTGGATGGGTGTAGGTAAGTAGGGAGGTAGATATCAGCACAATGAAAAAGGAGTGATGAGAGTGGACAATGCAAATAGAGGATGTTAACAAAGTGATCTCGGGTGCTAGAGAGATCCTTGGAACTACCCTTGAATTAGCTCATTTATGTTTCTAGGGACACTGGTAACACAGGAGATGACACATTCCAAATCTATAAAACCAAATATCTAACCGCTTAACATTCACCTCTCTTGCCTCTTTTATCAGTTATATAACTTCTTTTTCAAAATTTACAAACATTCACTCATTCACCTTGTGTACCTGGAAACCTTCCTCACTGGGCTAGTTCCTCAGGAAATTTGTCAGTGCTTCCCCAAAATGATGGGTTTCTTAGGGCCTGACTCCTTTCCTGGGAAATGCCTTCCAAATGAAAAAATGTGGTGTTTTCCTCCGGAAAAGCCAAGCCTCTACTGTGGTTGTGTGGAGTCCCCGAGGAAAATGCCATGGCCCTGTGAGAGCAGCTAATGGGACATGAGAGCAGTTTCCCTGAATTACTTAGTACAGACTTTCTTGTCTACTTCTCGGACCCAGGAGGGAAATCCTGCACATACCACTAGTCCCCCGAGATCCGTGCCTACCCCACCTCACACGGGGGTGGTCTGTGGGGAAAACCGGGCTGCAGTATACACATCTATCTGATCATAGTCACATTCAGTCAGAGCAGCATCCAGTCCTCTGCCTGAGCTATCAGCACACTTTCCACTGGGAGGGAGGAGAGCAAGGTGGGGTCATTTTCCTCCCAGGATTATTAGCTTATATCACAAGTCTTTTTGGAATATGTGATTTTTAACAGATAACTGCAATTCAGGCTATATAATGACTGCATCCCAGTGCTGACTCTATGCCAGGAAGAACCAGTGAGAATTAGAACCACACCCCCTTTAAAATGTATGACACACACACACACACACACACACACAATGCATGCCACAAATAAAATCCCCTTTAGCTATCAGCACAGTTTTGCAAAAAATTTAGCAACCTAACTGCTTGCTCAAAATGTCAACCAGCCCACTTTCCAAAATGCAATCACATTTAATAAGGAAGGAGTTAAAGAATCCCCTCATGCCTTGCATGCAGTGAGTGGCTATCAGTAAGATTGGGTTAATGGCACTTTCTAGGAGTCCTCTGAGAGGACAGCCTTAACTGAATGCTTTTATTGCTCTTACAAGCCGAGTTAAGGCCACCTATAGGCAGTGTGGCCGCTGCCTTCTGAGTACTTACACGGGATCCTGAGCCGGTGGCTGTGCCCATGTTAGTGCGCCCCTCACCTCATGTACTCCCCATCACTCCTATAATCCATGACCGATTCTGATCCTGACATCTCCTCAAAATCCTCCAGCACCAGACTGGTGGAGTCCTCACCCAGGACACCGCTGTCAGGCCTAGACATTCTGGCCCGGGAAGGCTGTGCATGAGGGTTGGTGGCAGCTGGAAGAGGAGAGCAAGTGCGTATTTGCTGCACAGATGTGGGCATGGCCCGAGGAGGGGATGCAGCTGGCTCATGGACTTCCTCATCCTCTTTCTGGGACTCTGGCCTTGCATCTGAAGCAGCAGAACCAAGGACATGGTAGAGGCTGGGGAGACGGATGTCGAAGCACAGCCCAAACTTAGCAAAGAGCTTCTCATTGAGAGCGTAGAGCTTTTCTGAGATGTCGTAGCCAAGCAGTGTTGAGAAGAGGCGGGAAATGTATCGCTCTTTGGCTAGAAGAAGGTGGAGACTTTTCCGGGGCCAGGAAATGTAGCTGCATGCAGTCTCAGCAGTCAGAGTGACCTGAGAGGGGTCAGGAGCAAAGAGTGAAGGTTTAAACTAGAAAATGTGTCCACGTTTGGCAGAGAGAAACATACAGTTACTTGGGAAACGATTGCACTTTTACTGAAAAAGCTGTGGGAACATCCCTCCCACCATGGCCTTCCCTGGAGGAGGTCCAGTGACTTTCACTTGTGTGCACTGATTGGGAGTGGGGGTACATACCCTTGTCAGGAGCCGTGGGATCAGCCATTCACTGACTGGGACCTCATCTCCTACAGCCTCAGTTTCTACATCTGGTCTCCTCAGCTCTCATAGTCTATGGTCCCAATGGCTGATATCACTAATGGCTGCAGAAGGGTCTGAGTCTGTTGAGATTTCAAGGGAAAGAAGGGGCCTCCTAATGCTCTGAAGAAAGATCAGAATGGCGATGACAGCTTGTTTTAAGAATAAAGAAGAAGAATGTGTTGGAGTAGGGATGCAAAAGGAGTTGGAAAATATTTTAGTTAGAGAAGAGCTTCCCTGGGTATTAGGTATGCCAAGCTGCATCAAGTGGACAGAACTTAGCCTGGGATTCAGGGCCACAAAATTGCTCTTGACTTGGCCAAGTAACCAGACAGTAACAAGACAGATCTGATGACTCGAGTCAGAAAAAGGGCACACAGGAAGAGAAAATCTTCAGGGCACAAAGTCAGAGGATACCCCCGTCCATTGATTTGGTCATCTGGGAACTTCTGAGCTCTCACTATGTGCCCACTGCAAAGCTAAATCACATTTGCAGGGTAAACGATGTGTGCCCAGCATGTGGAAGGTACTTGATAAATCCTTGTTAAAACAATGATGAGTGCTAAAGCCAGGGTTAAAATGAAAACATGCTTACCATAGTGAACAACAACAGTGTAAAATCACATAATTTTTAATAATCTGGGTGACCAAAATACTTTAACAGTGAGAAAGATGGCAGAGTTCATGATGACAATTTGTGAAGGGAGACAGTGGAAATGATGGTGATGATAGCAGCTAATATTTAAGGAGAGGTGGCTAAATTGCCAGGCATCTGTTAAGTTCTACATGTGCATTATCTAATTAAAGGTAGGGTCAACATTACATCTTTCTTAGAGATTTTATACAATCCTTATAGTTTCTGCCTTACCTACTGGATCTCCCATTAAACTCCACTCCTCTCCCTTCCCCACTGCAGTGGCCCTCTTCCATTTTCTTTACTCATTTCCTCATAATCATCATCACTGAAGATAGGGCCTTTTTTAAATGTATTTTATTGATTATGCTATTACAGTTGTCCTATTACCCTCCCTTCATTCCCCTCCACCCTGAACACCCTCTCCCACCCACATTTCCCCCCTTTACTTCATCTCCATGTGTCATAAGTTCTTTAGCTTCTACATTTCCCCTACTATTATTTCCTCCCCCTGTCTATTTTCTACTTACCATCTATGTTACTTATTCACTGTACCTTTTCCCCCTCTCTCCCACTCCCACTCCCCTGTTGCTAACCCTTCATGTGATCTCCATTTCTGTGGTTCTGTTCTTGTTCTAGTTGTTTGCTTAGTTTCTTCTTGTTTTTTTTTTTAGGTGTGGTTGTTAATAATTGTGAGTTTGCTGTCATTTTACTATACATGTTTTTGATCTTCTTTTTCTTAGATAAGTTCCTTTAACATTTTATAGAATAAGGGCTTGGTGATGATGAACTCCTTTAACTTGACCTTATCTGAGAAGCACTTTATCTGCCCTTCCATTCTAAATGAAAGCATTGCTGGATAGAGCAATCTGGGATGTAGGTCCTTGCCTTTCATGACTTGGAATACTTCTTCCCAGCCCCTTCTTGCCTGTA
>CM052539.1:102606973-102628802 GCA_028533065.1 Trachops cirrhosus | reverse complement strand
GGGCACCCCAGTTGCTGGGTTGTGACGCTGTATGTAGGGGCAGGGTCCAAGAAGGCACAATGGTGCTTGCTTCACTCTCTGTAGGGCCCCAGACCCCTCTGCTGCTTTCTGCGAGCCAACTGGGCCTCTCTGGCACCAGTTCCTGTGTGGGTGAGCCTGTGCACCCCACGGGACCTTCCTTTTCGGTCAGTGTCCAAAGCTCTATTTCCTGGCGCTGGGACCCTGAGTTGGGCGCACTGCCTTGCTTCACAATGGCCACCTCGCTGGGTCTGCTAGTCACCAACCCCCGGCCAGGGCCCGTCAGCCACTGCCACTTGTGTGTCCAGGGTCTGCCCGCCGTGGTCATGCATGCCGCCCTGGTTGCTCTGCTCTCTGCTCTGAGGCCCTCGCCCTGCCCGACTCTGCCCCTCCTACCGGTCTGGATGAACGTGTCTAATTTTAACTCCTTGGGTGTCGGACTTCCATACACTTCAATTTTCTGTCAGTTCTGGTTGTTATTTTGTTTCTATATTGTTGCTGTCCCTATCTTGGTTGTGCAAGGAGGCACATTGCATCTACCTATGCCTCCATCTTGGCTGGAAACCTGAAGATAGGGCCTTAAATCACCTCATTAGAAGGTCAGAAACTGGTATAATGTTCCAGGTTTACCCCTTGACCAGCTCTGTGACATCAGACAAATTACTCCCTCTGAGCATGTTGCTTCATGAGAAAGAATTCTGAGCATAGTAAGTACTGACAATCCATTCATTACTAACTGTTCAGCAAGTAGTGGTCACTTTCTGCCACAGCCTGTACTTCAGATGTATTACTAAGAATTCCCAAACAGGAAATCAGAGTACTGAAGGTGAAGTTGGGTGTAAGAGCTAATCAGGATGTAAGCAAAGTCCTCAGAGTCAAACACAAAGACAACAGCCATGCTTATGAACATGCTGTTACTTCTTCCATTTTAAAATAAAGCAAAATTTTAAAAATGAAAATCCTTTTTCCTCACCTCACTTCTTTGGTGAGCTATTGCTCCATTAATTTGTTTTCCTTTTCAGCAAAACTCCATAGAAAACGTTACCAATACTTGCTGTCTCCAGCCCTTCTCCTCTTACCCTCTGTTAAACCATTCAGGAGTGGCCCCCAGCCTCCCCAACACTGTTCCTGGTAAGGTCACCAATGACCTCTAAGTTGCAGCTGTCAGTTTTCATGGTGCTCAACCCTGCTGATCGCTGCCTCCTCTTTGATACACTTTCTTTACTGGGTTCCCTGTATGCCAGACTCTCCTGATACAATCTTCTGATCATTCCATTTAGCTTCCTTTGCTGCTTTTTTTTTTCTCTCCAACTTCTAAACACTGGAATATCCTAGGGCTTGGTTTTCGAACCTCTCCTCTGTCTGAACTCACTCACTTGGTGATCTCATTCAACCCAACAGTCTTAAATATCATTTGTATGCCAACTCTCAAACTGATGTCTCAACTCCAAGCGTCATTCCTCAATTCTGGACTCAAATATCCAACTGCCTGCACAGCATCTCTATTTAAATGTCCATAGATGACACAAATGTAATATATCCCAAATTGAACTTCCCTTCCTCCCCCCAAATCAACTCTACCTACAATTTCCCTTATCTCAGTTGACCACAATTTCCCTTATCTCAGTCAATCGCAGCTTCCTCCTTCTAGTTGCTCAGGTCAAAAACCATATAGTCTTCCTTGCTCTTCTTTCACCACACACTACATACAATGTGTCAGGAAATCCTTTTGGCTCTATCTAGAAAATATATGCTCTGGCTTCTCATCACCTCTCTGACTTCCTCTCCTGCTATATTCTCCCCTCCCTTTCCCTGTCCCAGTAGAACTGGCTTCCTTTCTGTACCTCAAATGTGCTAGCCCCTCCCACCAAGGGGCCTTTGCACTGGCTCTTCCCTCTCTCTGATATGCTCTTCCTCCATATATTCATGGAGCTCACACTGTCACGTTCTTCAAGTCTTTGCTCAGATGTCACCTGCTCAACAAAGATTTTCATGACCCTACTTAAAAATGCAACTATGTCTCCTTTATACTACTCTATTTTTTAAAAATAGAAGTTACGATTTTAATAAATTATATAATATTCTTATTCCTCATGTCTATGGCTTATTTTTTTCTCCTACTAAATATAAATTGCATGAAGGCAAGGGACTGTCATGTGTTCTGTTCCCTGATGTAGTCTATGCACCATTAACAGTGCCTGATATATGAGAAGTATACATATTACTGAAGTGAACGGATGAATCAGGTGAAGCCTACCCATCTTGCATGTTGTTAAAAAACCTAATGTCACTTTCTCATGCCCTATATAAAATCCTTCTCCAAAGGTCTTCAGGAAACCTGTTTATCAACATATGTCTATAAGTTTGACAAGATTTTTCTTTAATTCTCACCTCAGAGTTTGGTTGAATGAATTAAATGAGATAACATATATAAAGTGGGCTTGGGTCCAGTAAAACTGAGAAGTGTGAAAAAATGTTGATTCATTTGTGGTAAGCACAGTAAGAATTATGATTCAGGCAGTCACCGTGGCTTGCCTTCTTAGTCAACAAAGACTGTGATTGCAAAAGACAAGGACAGGATGAACTATAACTCAGGACAACACTTGACATTTGCAAAGAGGAAATGGGATTTTACACAGTAAACCTGTGGATCTCATTGCTCCTAAATGAGGTGCATGCTAAAAATATTAATTGGAGGAATATGACGATAACTACATTCCAGGCTGAGGAGTTATCTGGGGTTATAGCCCTTCCTTTTAAGCATAACTTAGGGGAGGACATTCAGCTCACCCACCACCTGTTCTTCATTGTCACTGTCACAGATAGAGCCTGGGCCTGCTGGCTCAGGACCTGACTCAGCCCTTTGGAGGTTCTTATGGCCCTGGGGGTTTTCAAAGAAGACTGCTGGGTGGGTTGGAGAGGATGTGTGTGTGTGCGTGTGTGTGTGGTGCAGGGAGGAACCTGATAAAGGGGTTTGTCTAAGGCTGGTGGTCCTTGTAGTGGGATCAGGGTTGCCTCTCAGGCTCTTTTCTCACAGAGCCAAGTCAGGGTGGATGGAAGCAGGCCCAGCCAGATGGTCCTGCCTGGCATGTATCTATTCTGGGGTTGGCTCATACACTAGTCTGAGAAACTCTCTGATAGAAGTGGTAGGAGACACATGGGACCTAATACTAGCAGACTCCCTGGTCAGGGGAGTCCCAGTAAGAGTGTGTGTGTGTGTTTGTATAAATCCTACTCTCCTGATGACCCTCCCATTTTGAAAAAGATCAGAAATAGAAGAGCCAGGTAGCTTGGTTTTCCACTTTTCTAGATGACCTTGGGCAAATTATGTGATGTTTTGAGCCTCAGTTTTTTAATCTATAAAATGGGGGTAATAATAATATCCAACCCATAGAGTTGCTCTGATAATCAATAAGGCAATATAATATGTAGTGCCTGCAAGATGCTAACCATTCGGTAAGTGAGAACTACAAAGAAGGTAACTGAAGCCTGAGGATTGGCAGGGAAGAGAGGAGGGGACAAGCAGTCAGCTCTCCACTTTGGAGTGGTTACGTGAATACCCCAGGAAGTCCTCTGAGACACTAACTGCTGACTGCCAAGCCAACCTTTATTGAATGCCTGTGTGTTCAAGGTACTGTCCTTTAGAACCTGGAGATAGAAGGAGAAGCACAGATTTCTACCTTGAAGTGTTCACTGTGCAGAAGGCAGAATGGAAACCAGACCATTAGAACAGAGAGCAATAAGTGTACCAGTCAGCATAAGTAAAAGGAACAGAAAGGCATACAGGCAAGTAAAATAGGCTGTGGGGATGAAGGATAATGAAGCCAATCTGGCCAGGCTCCAGAGGAAGTGAAATGCCATAGCCTCATCTATTGTAGGGAAATGCATTTCAGGTGGAAGGGACAGTAGGTGCCAAGACACGGCCATGGTAAAACAATGTACTGTATTTAGAGTAGTACTACTAGTTCAGTATGGCTGGAATGAACAAAAAGTGTGAGGGGAGGGGCTGGAGATATGGCTAGATACCACTAAAGGTCTTAAATTACTCTCTAAGAAGTGTTCGTGTGTTTTAAAATTTTTATTTATTTATTTCTAGAGAGAGAGGTAGGAAGGGAGAAAGAAAGAGAGAAACATCGATTGGTTGCCTGTCTCATGCACCCCAACTTGAACTGAACCCACAACCCAAGCATGTGCCCTGGCAGGGAATCAAACCACAACCTTTCACTTGGAGGGATTACACCCATCCCACTGAGCCACACTGGTCCAGGCAGAAGTGTGGGTTTTTATATTGTGGCCACTGGAGTCTTCTGGAAGAGTTTTAGGAATAGGAGTGACATGGCCCACCTATTAGGTCCTACCGCATCTCACTCTTCCCAGAGCCCAGGCACTCTTTCCACAGAAGGAGAGCACTCACACCCCTAGCATCATATTGGTTCCAAGAACAGATGTCAGAGGGGAAAGATGGGGGAAGGGGTTATTGCTGGGTTACAGTGGGATGAGCAGGATGGTACTGCTATGGGGCTCCCTATTACCTGGAACACCCCCTCTTCAGAGGGTGGCAGTGATTCCCACTCGGGAGAGTCCATGAACTGGTAAGGAAAGATGTAGTGCAGAAACTGCCCATCCTGGCTCACTCGAACCCTGGCAAAGGGAGAAAAGAGACTGTGTGGGAAAAAGTGAATGGCTAACCAAATCCTCTTAAAAATTCAAATGACATATTAAAAAATGAAGAATGATAAGGATGCAGTATGGATTTTCCCCTCTTTTCCCCAGAAAACTCAGAGTTTTAGCTTCAACCTCTCTCCTAAAGTTATATACTGAGAAATGATATGTCTCAATTAGGCAAAAGGAGCAGGTAAAAAGATCTCTATGTAGAAGCTGAGGTTATCATCGGACCTGAAATATTTAAAGTGGATAGAAAACTGTATCAGCAATGCAGACAATTAAGTGCATTGTTCTGGGACATGGTGACATTTGTAAAATGTGTCTCTTGATATCCTGCACAACAAATTTCCATCTGTATATGTACCAACTATTTTGACAACTATGTAGTCACAGTTATGATTAGTGGAAAGCCATATACTCTTGGAAGTTTTGATACTGCAGGGCAAGAGGATTTTGAAGGATTATGACCACTGAATTATTCATAAACTGATATGTTTCTAGTCTGTTTTCAGTTGTCTCTCCATCCTCTGAAAATGTGAGAGAGGATGTCCAGTCAACATGGTGGCATAGGTAAACACAGCTTATGTCCTCCCACAACCACGTAAAAAATTACAACTAAATTATAGAACAACCATTGCTCAGAACTATAAGAAACTGAGTTGAATGGAAGTCTGACAACTATGGAATTAAAGAAGCCACATGCATCCAGGCTGGTAAGAAGGGCAGAAACACAAAATGGGCTGGTCCCACACCCATGTTTTCATAGTTAAAATTTAGGAGGGAGATCTCGGGAGCAAGGAGTGCCAGCCCAATACCAGCACCCCCACCCACAACCCCGATGTTCTAGTATCTGGAAGATAAGTCCCTATAACCTCTGACTGTAAAGTCCAGTGGGGACTCAGTTGATGGAAGAAACTTCTGGAGTCCCAAGAAGTTCCTCTTAATTAACCCGCACATGGACTCACCTACTCTGACTCACTTCCTCTAGGCTCAAGCACCAGGGTAGCAGCTTGAAAAGCACCAGTGGCATACAGGGAGGAAGTGAAGGGTCTGACACCAAGGCAAGAGCTGGGGGACAGCTTTCTCCCAGACAGAAAAGCCATCATCCCTTTTCTGAACCCTCCCCCAACAGAGCCACAGAGCTCACAGGTAAGTGCCATAGCTCAGACTATATCAACCTGGCTAACACTGTTCGCTCCACCCTGGAGATCCCCTGAGACTATGTCCCACCCAATTTATGGGTCCACCAAACTGTTAACGGAGACCTTTCCATATGAATGGCTGGTCTTGGCTTATGCTTCACAACTTCCTAAATCCTCTCAAATAAGCAACAGCTGATCTTAGTGAGCCCCCGCCCCCATACTCCTTGCTAAGTGGCCACAGGCCCAGCAGTAGCAGCAGGCAACCTACATTCACAGCTTGGCTTTACATGGGAATCTCCAAGCCCAGCACAAGTAGCTGCCATCTCAGATTGCTTTATAGCTCAGGCAGGGTGGCTCCAAGCAAAACACAGTTAGGAGCTGACTTTGACCTGTATCACCTGGGAAATGCACAGCCTGCACACCCAGTGGATGGCTACAGGACACACTGGAGCACCACCACTCTGCCCCGGCACAGCTGATCCTCCACAGAGGGGGGAGGATGGTGGTCAGTGGTCACAACCAGTTCTTGCACCTGACTGGCCTGGGCAAGTCCCTCCCATTGACCTGCCAATAGCAAGCAAGGCTCAATTACAAGAGAAAGGTGTACTCAGCCCACACAAAGGATGTACCTTGAGTACCCAGCTTGGATGATAGGGGAGGCTGTGCCACTAGACCCTACAGGACACCTACTGCACTGGGCCATGCAACCAAGACAGAGAGTCATAGCAGCTCTACTTAGTACATAGAAACAAACACAGGGAGGCTGCCAAAATCAGGAGACAAAGAAACATGTCCCAAATGAAAGGACAGATCAAAACTCCAGGAAAATAACTAAACAAAATGGAGATAAGCAATCTGTCAGATGCAGAGTTCAAAACACTGGTTATAAGGATGCTCAAGGAACTTAGTGAGTACCTCAACAGCATAAAAAAGATCCAGTCAGAAATGATGGATATACTAATTGTAATAAAGAACAATTCATAGAGAAACAATATTAGAGTGGATGAAGCTAAGAATCAAATCAATGGTTTGGAACATAAGGAAGTAAACAGGCAACCAGTCAGAATAGCAAGAAGTAAAAAGAATCCAAAAACACGAGGATACTGTAAGCAGCCTCTGGGACAACTTCACGTATTCCAACTTTCACATTATCATAGGGTAGCCAGGAGGAGAAAAAAAGAGGAAGAAACTGGAAATCTATTTGAAAAAATAATGAAAGAAAACTTTCCTAATTTGATGAAGGAAATAGATATACAAGTCCAGGAAGCACAGAATCCTAAACAAGATGGATCCAAAGAGGCCCATTCCAAGACACATTATCACTTAAATAACAAAGGTTAAAGATAAAGATAGTACCTTAAAAGCAGCAAGAGAAAAGAAGTTATTTACCTACAGGGGCATCCCCATAAGACTGTCAACTGATTTCTTAAAAGAAACTTTGCAGGCTAGAAGGGATTGGCAAGAAATATTCAAAATCATGAAAAGCAGGGGCATATATCCAAGATTGCTTGACCCAGCAATGATATCATTTAGAATCAAAGGGCAGGTAAAGAGCTTCCCAGACAAGGAAAAACTAAAGTTCATCATCACCAAACCATGATTATATGAAATGTTAAAGGGATTTATTTAAGAAAAAGAAGAATGTCAAAACTATGAGCAATAAAATGACAAAAAATACATATCTATCAAAATTAAATCTAAAAAACAAACTAAGCAAACAAGAACAGAGACAGAATCATGGATACAGAGGGGGTTTTGATGGTTGCCATTTGGGAGGGGTTATGGGGGAGTGGGTGAAGAGGTGAGGGGATTAAGAAGTACAAATAGGTAGTTACAGAATAGCCATGGGATGTAAAGTACAGTGTAGGAAATGGAGAAGCCAAAGAACTTGATACCCATGACCCATGGAATGAACAATGGTGTGGGGATTGCCTGAGGGATTGGGGGGATGCTGGGTGGAGGGAGGCAAGGGGGAAAAATCACGACAACTGTAATAGCATCATTAAAATATAACCACTGTCCAAAGACTCCCTTCTTGCTCTTGGACCAAAATTGATCTCAGAGGTGACCCTTCTACTATTGAGAAACTTACATTTGCCAAGAACAACAGAAGGCAAGAACAATACTCCAGAGACTTCCAAAAAGCTGGTCCATGACCCAAATACTGTTACATATGTGGAGTGTTCTGCACTCACACAGAAAGGCCTAAAGAATGTACAATATTTGATGAAGCAATATCGGCTTCTCTGGAGCCTTCAGAACCGAGGAAGGTGTGTACTGCTGCTGTGCACATGTCTCCAGTACCCCTCCTGTACAGCTGGTGTTGGCATCATACTAAAAGCAATGTTAATTCAAATTAAAGATTAAAAATGAAAGTTCACTTTTGCAATAATGACAAATGCCCTACACCCATGCACATGCTCGTGTGAGACAAAGCCCATAGGCACGGCCCTTTTGCCCTTCTCAGTACTAGTAAATTTTGAGTAATGATGTATTGGCAGAAAGAGTGATCAGTACTAGTGTTTGTTCTGTTGTTTCAAAAAGATTTTCTTTGTTTAAAAGCAAGGCATGCCTGTGATGACTCTGTAATAGACTATTTTGGGTTGTTAAAACTGCTTCCAGTTTCCACCTTGGAGAGTAATCTGGAACACCTGGTTTTTTCCCCCTTTTGGGGGAGGAGAGATGGGAGGATGGAGGGTTGCTTTTATTTAGTTATTTTTAAAACTTCATTAACCATTGGATAGCCCTTAAGAGGAGGAGGATGGAGTGATTTCACATTCCACCTCTTGCATCTAGTTTAGAAAACATGTTTCCTACCTGTTGTTATTAGGAAGGAGTATGGTAAATGCTTAATTTAATAACATACTCCTTTTTGAAAGTGACATTTTCTTTCCACCCTTGAGTAGTCTGGTATTTGATGAAACTCGTGAAATGGGTGGGACCTGTCTTGCCCCTCCTCTTTTCCAGGATGCAGTATACATGTTGTGACTGTGACTTCCAAGGAAATTTGGTAGCCGTCTGGTGATTTTTTTTGAAGTTAATTTCTAACTTCTTTCACTGATAAATAAAAAGTATTGCACCTTTAGAAATACACCAAATGGATTGAGTACATAATTAAAAATATTTTCCCGGCAGCCATTGTCTTAATGTGCTTAGCATAGATGTGCAGCTTAATAGCATATAATATGGTATTTCTAATACCGTTTTTATTCCTCATTTGAGGACATACTCATTGATTGTAAAGGGAAGGGAAGCGGGGAAGAGAGACAGGGAGAGAAACATCGACGTGAGAGAGAAACATTGATCGATTGCCTCTTGTATGCACCACAACCTAGGCGTGTGTGGCTAACATCTAATGAAACTGCATGGCTCCCTGAAGCTATTTAAATTGGTATACAAGGTCCTATTTCACCTGACCTCCTGGATGGACAGGCGGTTTACTCCTACATCAGTTACCTGCTCAGGAGGCTGCACATGTGCTTTGAATAATAAGTATATGAGAGGAGCTCCCTCACAGCTTAACAGGGTGACAAACTTTGAGGAGGTCACTTTCTGAATTTTTAAAGGGACTGGTGTGCCTTTATTAAAATAAAAACAAAAGGATGTCTGAGGTTTCAGCAATGGTTTCCAAGTGAGAGTCTGTCTGTGAGGTGGAGAGATCAGCACAAGAAGTCCTCACTCCCTGGCATGGAGTTTTTATCTGCTGCTTTGAGGTGTATTCTCTCTGAAAACTGGAGCCTGCCGATAGACTAGAAACCTCTTCCCCAGCTCCAACTTAGCAAAATTGAGATAGGATGACTGACATTAAAAGATAACAAAACAAAACTCTTACCCCCAAACCTTGAAAAGCAAGAAATAAAAATCAAAATGGTCTAATTTCTGACTTGGGATTTTGATGTTAAGTATACTAGGAAAAGTCATGCTGAGGGAGTAAGCTCCTCTCTCCCCTTCACAGGGAAGTAGATTTGTACAAGTTCATGGTCAGTCCACAAACCATACAATAACCATAATATACTTCCATAAATAAGTACCACACAAGTGGAGTGGGCATTTCTCCCACCTGTCTCAATTCTCTCCTTTGAACAGAGAGGAGTTCCAAGGAAGAAGCAAATAGCATGGAACTCATGGATGAGCACATTTCCTAAAGTGTCTTTATTTTAAGCACAGAACTACAGGTGCCAAACATTTGGGGAATAGTCATAGTACATTTGTATTTATGTAAGTATTTGTTCACAAATAACTGCATTTGTTTACACTTCAATTTACTCATAATAAAATACAATTTCTTATGAGTAAATTGAAGTGTAAACAAATAGTTATTTGTAAACAAATACTTATAAGGAGAGAATCTTACAGCAGCAAAAGAAGATAGTTACCTACAAAAGAGTTCCCATAAGACTATCAGCTGCTTTCTCAAAAGAAACTTTGCAGGCAACAAGGAGCTGGAAAGAAGTATTCCAAGTCATGAAAGGCAAGGACCTACATCCAAGATTACTCTATCCAGCAAAGCTATCATTTAGAATGGAAGGGCAGATAAAGTGCTTCCCAGATAAGGTCAAGTTAAAGGAGTTCATCATCACCAAGCCCTTATTATATGAAACATTAAAGGGACTTATCTAAGAAAAAGAAGAAGATCAAAACTATGAACAGTAAATGACAACAAACTCATAGCTACCAACAACCAAACCTAAAAAATAAAAACCAAAAACAAACTAAGCAAACAACTAGAACAGGAACAGAATTGCAGAAATAGAGATCACATGGAGGGTTATCAGTGGGGATGGGGTGGGGGAAGAGTTGGGGAAAAGGTACAGGGAATAAGAAGCATAAATGGTAGGTACAAAATACACAGGGGGAGGTTAAGAACAGTATGGGAAATGGAGAAGCCAAAGGACTTATATGTATGACTCATGGACATGAACTAAGGTGGGGGGATGATGGTGGGGGGCATACAGGGTAGAGGGGAATAAGGGGGAGAAAAATGGGACAACTGTAATAGCATCATCAATAAAATATATTAAAATAAAAAAATTAAAAAAAATACAATCTCTCCCTACAAAACCTGATCTATTTCAACCTAGGACTTCTGAGTCCAAACAAAACAAAACAAAACAAAACAAAACAAAACAAAACAAAACATATATCTAACACTTTCAATTCTAAACATTAATAGATAAATGCATATTATTACTAGTAGTAGTAGTTGCAGTCCTATATTGTCAGACTCTTTATTTTTCCAGTGTGGTTGGAAGTCTTATCTGGTTTCATCCCTCCCTGTTGGAATATAGCTTCCCAATTACTATCTTTTAAAAAAATATTTTTATGTATTTAGTTTTAGAGACAGGGGAAGGGAGGGAGAAGGAGAGGAAGAGAAGCATCGATGTATGAGAGAAACACTGATTACATTGATTGGTTGCCTCTCATGCCCCCAACTGAGGACCTGGCCCACAACCCTGGCATGTGCCTTCACTGGGAATTAAATCTGCGAACTTTGGATTTGCAGAACAACACCCAACTCCGTTGAGCCACACCAGTCAGGAATGATTATTATCTTATCTTTTCTATCATATTCTCTTGGTCTCAAGGAATCAAGGGAGGAAATTGAAGTAAAAGCTTTTTGAAATATTTTGCTTGATTTCCACAGAGCCAATCCTAGTGCATCGTTTGCTACTTAGCCCCATATCAAGTCCCACTAAGGCAATATTTCAGAGTCCACAACTGCATACCAAATGTGCGGCACAAATACCACCCGTGGTATTTGTTCAGAAGATACCGGCTGATGGCCAGCACTCCATGCAGGTTGATTGGGCCCTGACTAAGACCATTTCTCTCATGTCTGACATCAGCCTTCTTTTTTTAAAAAATTATTTTATTGTTGTTCAAGAATAGTTGTCTGCATTTACCCCCTACTGCTCCCCCCACCCCAGCCATCCCCACCTCCCTCCCCTGATTTCAGCCCCCCTTGGTTTCGTCCATGTGTCCTTTATAGTTGACATCAGCCTTCTTAAAAAGGAGTCAGCCTGGTGTCTCTACCCAAATTCAGTGAGACAAGTGTGGGCATCACTACTCTCTTGTAGTGTCTGGCCCTCAAATTTACAGTACCTGCCATCTTGGCCTGTAAGAAACTCAATAGAATTACTGGGAATGGAGAAGCAGACAGAGGTATTCCATCTCCTTACCTGGTGGGTAGAGAATGGCTTTACCACAGAGTCTGTACAGGATTTCCCCCAAATCCTTGATGCCCTAGCAGGGAACAGGGCTTACAGGAAACCCCCTCTGTTCGGGCACTGGTCCCTGCATATAGTTGGCACTTGGCAAATGTTGAATAGACATGGGAGAAACGAATTAATCTTATTGAAATGTTTAGCTTTTCAAAGCTTACAGAGCTACTGCTGCAGCTTAGGCATAACACGCTGCTGCATGTGTGTGGTTGTTTTAGACTCAGGCTCAAGAAGCACTCAACTGACACCTCCCAGTGGCAAGTGCACACACAGCCCTTCCTGCCAACCAAGAAGATGCCTCATGATCTAGTTTCCCCTGGGAAAATGCTAAGAAAGAGGAAGCAAGACCATGCTTAGAAAAATCTATTTTGGTTTGTTTGATTGGCCACATCCTTCCCTCAAGGGAAGGGAACACGAAATGGAAAGGGACTTACTGGGAAATGAGAAGTGTGGGCAGTGACAGAGTAGCTTACCGGCCAGAGAGCAGCAGGGACAAGCGGTTGATGGGTGTTTCGCCCTCCACAGCGTAGGTCTGCTCAGTGGCCAGAGTCAAGACCTGCTCCTCACAGCAGTGAACAATCTCCTTGTATGTCTGCAGGGGCACTTGCAGGGGCAAGCAGAGCGTCTTGTAGAGGAGATCAAACTCCTCAGGGAGGGTGTCCTTCCGCAGGCGGTAGACCAGGTATGTCAGCTGGAGCAGGCAGGCCATTGCCAGCAGGAAGTTCCAGATGACAATGTCCAGGCCACAGGCATCGAACCAGCCCCACAGCACACAGCACATGTAGCCGGTGCTCAGGAAGCCAAAGAAATAGAAGCATCCATATACCCCACTCCCCCCCATGAAGCCCAGAAACAAGAAGCAGTTAGCCAGGTGGTTGACAGCCCCTTCTAGATCCTGTTTCCAGCCAATGCACACTGGCCCCTGCCAGGGATGCTGACCCACTGTGCTGCTGTTGGCATTCATCTTCGGGGTGTCTCAAAGCCTTGCTGGGCTTGAAGACTAGCCCCACATAAGAAATTCAGAAGATAGAGTAGTCTGTCCTCCTAGATGTCTTCTCACCTCCGGCTTCTTACCAGCAACTCCACCTTTTTGAGGAGGAATGTTTCCGGTAGTTTGGGGAATGAATGGCGGAACATAGTACGCTTCATGTAGAATTTTAAAACTTTTTATCCTGTCATTTAGCAAGGCACTGGCTCTCCCGGCAGAGCCCTGACAAGCTTCCTTCGATCCAGATTTCCTAGGCCAGTCTTCACATTTGGCTCTTAGCAGAAAACGTAAGTTGTCCTAGGAAAGAACAGGACTAGGGGCCTGAAAACTTCAGCCGTGAGGGATAATGAAGGGGCCACATCCTGCTCTCTGTTTTCCCCAGACAGAATGAGGAGAGCCCAGCCCAGAAGGCACACTTGTGTTCCATTTGGAATGCGTCTCTCCTGGCACCGGAAGAAAGGGTGACCCCAGACAGATACCATGTTTGGAATTGGAATCCAAGAGGTACTGGCAGTGAGGAAAAACAGTCCGGGCACACAGGCAGGCTGGCAGAGCACTTAACATACCTCCCCAGAGGACAAGATAAGACCTCAGGGCATGAGAGGCAGGCAGGGGGAACAAAGGAACATTGAGCACAGAATTTACCACAACAGCCCAGGCAGGCCAGGGCTCCCTGAGGGCCAGGGGCTCTCCAGAGGTAGGAAGACACATCAAAATAGGAAAGTATGGGACTAAACCCAGAAAAAATCCTAACAGTGAGAACTGGAAAACCCCTCGAAGACTTTTATTATCACATTGTAAATTACACTAGGTATTTATTTGACATATGAGTTCTAAGCTGACCTTTTCCTAGTAATGGTTAATGCAATGCTAATACATTGCTCAGACCATCAACCTACCCACCTCAAAATTTGCCAGGTATAGTAACTACCACTTATTAAATACATATGAAGTGCCAGATCTAGATTATATATATACACTACACAAATGATATTTTGTCATCACAAAAACCCAAATAAATACTATCTACCTTCTAGCTCTGAAAAAAAAATGAAGCTCAGAGAGGTAACAAGTTCCCACAGGTAGTATGTAAATGGCAGAATCAGTATTTGAACCCGAGTCTACCTGACTTACTGCTATGTCCCCAGTAGTTTGCATAGTAAGTGGAAATACAGGACTAGATTCATGACTCCCAACCCCACACTCCCCTACAAGAATTTTGATGACATCCAAGGAACTTCTGGATAAGTCTGGATTCTACTTTGACTCACTAAGGGATAAATCTGGAATATGCAAACATTAAACTAAGAAATGCCCCCTGGCTTCCAAACAACTCCTTGATTTTTCTCCTTGCTTGTGGTTAGTCCTACTACCATTACTCCTACTGCTCCTGAGGTACAGGAAGGGGGACACCCAGTATCTTCTAGAACTATTTAAGTGCTCGATCAATAGAGACTCTTATTATACTACTAATAACCTAGCCACAGTTAGTGAGATATTAGAAATTGTCAAATATACTGAATAGAGCATACAATTATTTATTGAGTGAACCAAACACAGAATCAAAGACTCCCAAGAGCTTTCTTTCACTCTATCATGGAAGGATACCTCAAAAGCAAGGGCAATTCCATGAATAGACGAGTGAATAAAAAAGTTGTGGTAGATGTGTACAATGGAATATTACTTCAACATTAGAAAAGAATGAAATCTTACCATTTACAACAGCATGGATGGACCTAGAGAGTATTATGCTAAGGGAAATAGACAGAAAAAGACAAATACTATAAAATTTCACTTATATGTGGAATCTAAAGAACAAAAAACATGAACAAACAAAATAGAAACAGATGCATAGATACAGAGAACTGACTGGTGGTTACTAGAGGAGAATGGGGTTGGGGAGGTGAAAAAGCGAAGGGATTAAACAGTACAAATTGGTAGTTATATAACAGTCACAGGGATGTAAAGTACAACACAAGAAATATAGTCAATAATATTGCAATAACTTTGTGTGGTGCCAGGTGGGTACTGGAACTATTGGGGGGGGACACTTTGTAAAGCAAATGATTGGCTAACCACTATGCTGCACACCTGAAACTAATACAGAACACTACTGAATGTCAACTTTAATTGAAAAATAAAATTAAAAAGAAAACAAGGGCAGTTAAATGTGTGATGCATGACAACTGGGTTAAGTTTAAAGACAGGTGAAAGCCTAGAAGAGAGGGTAGTGTAGAGGAAGAAAGACCTAAGATCTAACATTTGATTCAAAGTGTAGGGGTTGAATTACCCAGGTAGGTAGAGGGGAAGAGCATTTCTAGTGGAGAGTACAGCAGAAGTGAGGTACAAAGGTGTGAAAATGCAGGGCATGTTGAAGGAAGTCAGTTTTTTCATATTAATTAAACTCAACAAATGTCCATCATAGTCCCTCTTTCCTAAAGTTAGGGTGGGGAGGGGTAAATCAGTGGTAACGGAAAAGAGCTAGAGTGCCTGAGGAAGGAACAGCCTGCTCTGGAGCCTCCCTCCCAGCAATGGTTTGGCCCCATGATGTCATTTGAGCAGTGGAGTTCGGGGATTTAGTTTGGGGATTTCCATATGCTGCTTTTATGGCGGCCTCCCAACCAAACCACCCACCTTTTAACAAGCAGCAGCTGCACATCCCTCCACCTTAGTCATGTACTCCTTGAGCTGCCAATGTAGTGATCCCTGCCAGCTGTGAGAGAGGAAATAAGAAGCACTGGTACAGAGAAGCAACCAGGGCTCTGCCCAAGATAGAATTTCAAAAGCAGGTCAGCTTCCTCAGTAAGCCTGAAAGCACAGGCTGGCCCTGACACTTGAAAGAGACAGGGAAACCCACTGACTACTGGTCTCAGCCTGCTTTCCTTGTCAGTCTGTGGACTCATCTGAGTAGATGGACTCCTCTGGGTAGAGGGCACTAACATTTATCAAGAAATTATTGTTTCCTCACGTTATTCCATGATACCTTTTTTTAAATGAAAGAAACAGGCTCGGAGAAGTTAGGAATTTGCTCAAGGCCACAGAACTAATATAGGAATAAGGACTAAAGCCTGGAACACTATTACTCTAAAATGCACATTCTCTGTGCTGTACTACTTTGGTAGGTACTTTTGGGAGTTTGCATGTATCCATATACAGGCTCATTTATTGCTACAGGGGATTTGAGCATGCTGCTGGAATGGCCTTGTGGGTTCATAAACCCCACATGCCGCCTGCAGTGATGGTGACACAGGTCCGTAGGACAGGACCTGTGATGGGAATACACAACAGAAATTGTATTTTGTTTTTAAACCCAGACTTGAAAGAAGAGGGAAGGAAAATTTATGTGTCAACATGGTGTGTTCTTATATGGAAATCCACAAACATACAGGCAGAAGCACAATAGAAAATATTTGGGGGAGAATAAAAAGAAAGAAACCTAAGTCTTATTTGTTGAGTCAGTTCAAATCAATCAACATTTATTTAGGGCAAAATATGTGCTCCAGGAACAGGGGATATTAATATGAGCAAGAAATTTATTACCTTCAGGGAACTTTTAATCTAGTCAAAGAGGCTAACCTAGAAATAACAACAACCTAATAAAATAAGTACACTCGGGATTCAAAGGAAGCACTGATAGGGGAGCAAAGAATTCAGAAAAATTATCACAAGATGACATTTTAGCTGGTCTAAAAAGATGAGTAGGTGTTCCCAGCTAGGAGAATGCATTCCAGGAAGGGAGAACAAAATGTGAAGTCAAGCCCAGAAGTTGTAGGTGAATCAAAGGGAGCAGCAGGACACAGACAGGAGAGGCAGGCACAGGCCAGACTGTGAAGTCAGTGCGCTAAACAGTGTCTTGCCACGTGTGGTCACGAGCCACAGTGGTCTGCAAACTTTTACTGGTTCGTGACCAGAAGAGAATAGAAATTAAGAGTATGTAGACATTTTTATAGCAATTTAACAGAGAAACTTGTGGCCTTTGAGTTTAATGAAAACTTTGGGTTTGTGTAGTGTGTTTTGTTTAAAGTATCTATCAATTTTTTTTATTTCACTTTACTAGTATTGGTCTGTGAATTGGAAAACATGAAAACTAATTCTTCACTACACAGAATTTGAGAAACACTGGGCTTGAGATTAATGCTTTCCTAATATGTTAAAATAGAACAGCGGCAAAAAGAAATAGAACAGAGGCTTTGGACACATAGTGCCAAGTCGGTCTTAGGCAGACACTACTCATTGCCCATCCTATAGCAACCTTAGTTTCCTTAACTTATGGGACTCTGATTTTGCTCTGGCAATATGTTAAGGAAGATGGGCTTCTCCTCCAGTTGCCAGGGTTTGAAATAGACTGGTGAAAGCCAAGCATGAGATCCCATTCCCCTGGATGGCAATAGGTTGAAGGGTGGGCATGTGACCAATGAGATATGAGGATGTGCATTCGAAAGCGTCTGGGAAAAAGCAAAGTCCCTGATAAACACAGTAAGGAGATCTGCTTTCATCCTCGCTTGAATACAGTAATGTGATGATGTAATGCTTGAAGTTACCATAGCCATGAGATTGATATGCCTAAAGTTGAGAAAGATAAAGAACAGAAAAATAGACAAGCCTGTTTTCGAAAGTATCAGTGAATCATTGTCTCAGACCTGGGACTTTCAATTTCCAGACGTAAAGATATAGCTGGTATTCTGGTACTTGCAGTTGAATATCTCCAGATTCAGATCTCCCTAAGGATTTCCATAAGGACTACTCTTCAGAGAACATGACCATCTTATTCTATGAAGACTGAACATCAGACTAATTATGGTACATCAATAATTTTCTCTCAAAATTTTGAGTAAACTATGAGAGGAATTGGTACTCTAAACTCAATTTGACCATTCAGGATGACTTGGTTGTTAAGGGAACAAGAGGGTTTAGTGGAAAATTGGTCGCCTACTTAATATCCATTTACCTCTTCTTCCTTGTAACAGAATTCTAGTTTGTTCTGACATCTAACCTACACATGGATCCAAGGGGTGGGCAACTACTATTGGTTCATGAAAATACACATAAACCTTATTTGGCTCAGACTAAAAAAAGAACTCATGCCTTGGGAATGGTTTCTCTCTTATGTAAGACTTGAACAATAAAGTATATGAGTGTCTCCATCAGTCAAAAAAGGGAGAGCTCTGAGATAAAAATAACTTCAGTCTTGGACGGCATCATTGAGCTTATATTATTGCATATAGAACTTGCCCAAACACTGGACTTCTAGTTATGTGAGTTTTCCTTGATGAGGACTTTTTATTATTTGCTGTCAAAAGCTCCATAACATGGATGGAACTATCATCTAACAGTTTTTAATAGCTAAAAAACACTGGGTATAGTCTCACATGCAGCAATTCTTTTAAGGAAAGCAATTTGGAATATTCATCATAGTACTGAGTATTCAACTTGATATTTTCATAGCTTATATACATATATCCACTAGACTATAATCACTTTGAGACCAGGGTCAATGTCTAACAGCCTTGTTCACTGCTTAGCACACAGTTGGCATTAGATATGTCCTCAATAATTGTTGAGTCAAATAGCCTCTCATCTTATTGAAGACAAGATATACTCATATGTCTGAATCGCACATGAATACTCAACACCTGGGTCATCTCCTTGCACATTACAGGCCTTCACAAAATAGGTACTGAATGAATAAATGAATTTATATCTATGAATACGTATATGTTTATATTATACACATGGTATGGAAAGAACACTGGGCCTGAACTCTAAAGACCAAGACTCATATCCTAGGTCATGAGCTATTTGACCAGAGCAATTTCCTAAACTTCTCTGAATGTCCATAAAATGGGGTTACAGTTTCTCCATTACCCTCACATCAGACCTGTGGAAGGTATAGTTTATCCTAAGGTAGAGCTTGCCTAGTGACATGGTCCTGTTCTCATCAAACTTCAAGTCAAACAGTTCAAAGTTAGACAAAGGGAACTACTTAGAGAATAGAGTGAATGTATCTTTACGAAGAGTTTGGGAGTTATTGTGAATAACAGGTGCTTAGCAAAGAGGTATACCAGAATGTGGTTGTTGCCTACTAAGAATCTAAGTTCTTCATTTTTTTCAAATTAGTGTGGTGATATTTCTTATCAGTACTACCAAAATGCTTCACATAACCTTTGGGAAGACCTAAGCACTGGGCAAGATGGGCAGATCTTGTGAGATGTATTTTTAACTATGGCAGATGTCAAGAAGGGTATGTTAGTTCCTTTACAAATCAGGTGAGCCTATCAAACTGGCAAAGGTTGAAAAAATTAACCTTGCTAAGAGTTTAGAGAAATAGGCATCCTTAGATACTAAGTTACAAATGGGTACCTGCTTTCTAGAGATCAGTCAGGCAGTACTCACCCAAAGACTTGAAAATGTGCATAGTCTCTGGCCTCTCCTTGACTAAGTAATTAGTAAAAGACATTTGTAAAGACTTTTGTATGAAGCTTCCCTTGCAGTGTTATTAATGAATAGAAAAAAACATTAAAAAGAGTATATACATGCAGAAAGAGATGAATGCCAAGGTCACCAAAAAGTGGTCCTATTGTACACTGGTTGGTGGATTTTAGGTGATGTCATCCTGATTCCATAAAACCAACAAAACAAAATACTCCCACCCCCAAAAAATCAGAAATAATTTAGGTATCTAGTATGTGTCCTATTCAAGACTAAGATCCATGTCCTAGAATGGTATCTGACATACAGCAGGCACTCTATAAAACATTTGTTTAATGAATATGTCCAAACCAATTGGGAATTGGTCAAATAATAAGTCACAGAATGAATTTATACATAGCCAACACAAATTACATTGTAAACTACCATATTTTTCAGACCATAAGAAACACCTAAGTTTTAGCGGAGGAAAATAGGAAAAAAAATTTTGAAGCAAAAAATGTGGTAAAATATTTAATAACATAAATAACATAATATTTCACCAATGTAAATATAAACAGAACTCGACAGCAGCATTAACAACCATTATTCCTCCCAAATTGGGGGCAAGGGTGCATCTTATAGTCCGAAAAAATAAGGTACTCACTGATGGTAAAAATATATGATGGAAAGAAGGCATATACTATTATGATCTCATTAAAAATACATAGTATAGAAAATGATACTTTTGTTTTAAAAAACTATATAAACATGTATGAAAAGTTGGACCAGCATACATCAAAAATTAACATTGGGGATTTATAGGTGGAAGATGGTGGTGAGGTAGATGGGACCCAAACCCACTTGCTTGTGCACCCACAAGCAATAAATATTCTGCATGTATATACTCTTTTAAATTTTTTTCTATTCATTAATAACACTGCAAAGGAAGCTTCATACAAAAGTCTTTACAAATGTCTTTTACGAATTACTTAGCCAAGGAGAGGCCAGAGACTATGCACATTTTCAAGTCTTTGGGTGAGTACACCTAGGCAATCTTCTGAAGAACAGAGTGAGCAGCAAACAGAATCCCAGCTGATATGACGTTTGGAAGCCAAAGATTGCAGAGGATATTTAAAAACATTTGCCTCTGATCACATACAAGATAAAGTGGGAGTTGTGAATACCAATCAACTCGGAGGAAAAAATCCAACCAAGAAGCCACCAACAGGTAAAACCCACGTACAACAAGAAAGCCCACACAAATGGAAGAAAGGGCAACCCTAGAGCATTCAGACAAGGATATCAAAGAGACCATACCACTGAGTCCCACAGAACTCTGACCATAGAAGTTCACCCTACAAAGACAGCTATTAAAGCAGAGTATCGGGAATCAAAGAAACAACAAGCATCACCTAAAATGGGGAAACAAAGAAAGAACCTGCAATCAAAAGGAATGGGAGACTCCCCACCACAAGAGCTAAATGAAATGGAAGGAAGCAAAGTATCATATCGAATTCAAAAGAATGGTGATAAGGATGTTCAAGGAAATCACAGACTACAAGGAACTGAGAACTACAACAGTATGAAAAAGGAAATAGAAACTATAAACAAGAACAGGAATAAATTAAGAATATAATTTCTGAAATAAAAAAACACACACATAGAGGAAATCATAAGGAGGCTGAATGAAGCAGAGGACTGAATTAGTGAGCTGGAAGACAAGGTAGAAAGAAACACCCAGGTCGAACAGCTGCATGAAAAGAGATTCAAAAAGTATGAAGCTAGCTTAAGGGAACCACAAGGACACATGAAACGCAACAACATTCGAATCATAGGAATACCAGAAGGAGAAGAAAAGGAACAAGGGATAGAAACCCTGTTTGAAAAAATAATGACAGAAACTTTCCAAACTTGGAGAGGGGAAAAAACCACACAAGTTCAGGAGGCACAGATGGTCCCAGTCAAGATGAACCCAAATAGGACTTCCGGCCAAGATGGAGGCATAGGTAGACGCACTGTGCCTCCTCACACAACCAAGATAGGGACAACAATGATATAGAAGCAAAATAACAACCAGAAATGACAGAAAATTGAAGTGTATGGAAGTCAGACACCCAAGGATTTAAAAATAGACACTTTCATCCAGACCGGTAGGAGGGGCGGAGTCCGGCCAGGTGAGGGATGTGGAACGGAGAGCTGAGCACCTGGGGTGGCGCGCAAGTCCGCAGCAAGTCCGGGGCGGCGCGCAAGACCCTGGGCGCACAAGCAGCAGTGGCTGGCCGGCCCCGGCCAGGGGGTGGTGACCGGCAGACCCAGTGAGGCGGCCATTGTGAAGCAGGGCACTGCATGCAACTCAGGGTCCCAGCACCGGGAAATAGAGCTTT
>CM052539.1:102572849-102606473 GCA_028533065.1 Trachops cirrhosus | reverse complement strand
AAAAAAAAGATGAACCCAAATATGTTTACTCCAAGGCACATCATAATTAAAATGTCAAGTTTTAAAGACAGAGAATCTTAAAAGCAACAATGGAGAAACAAGAAGTAACATACAAAGGACCTCCCATAAGGTTAGCAGCTTATTTTTCAACAGAACCACTACAAGCCAGGAGAGAATGGCAAGAAATATTTCAAGTAATGAAAAGCAAAGGCCCTGCAACCAAGACTACTCTACCCAGCAAGGTTCTCAATTAAAATAGAAGGCAACATAAGGGGTTTCCCAGAAAAAAGAAGGCTGAAAGGATACACCTCCATCAAACCAGCACTGTAAGATATGCTAAAGGGACTGCTTCAACAAGGGGAAGAAAAAGAGTGAGAGAGATAGAAACACAGGTACAAAGAGGGGAAAATGAATAAGTACCTATCAGTAATAACCTTAAATGTTAATGGATTAAACACTCCAATCAAAAGACATAGAATAGCTGAATGGATAAGAAAATATGACCCACACGTATGCTGTGTACAAGAGACCCACCTCAGAACAAAAGACCTACACAGACTGAAAGTGAAGGGCTGGAAACAAATATTCCAAGAAAATGGACAGGGAAAAAAAGCTGGGGTAGTGATACTTATATCAGACTAAATAGACTTCAAAACAAAAAACATAAAAAGAGACTCTGAAGGACATTTTATTACACTCAAGGGAAGAATCCATCAAGAAGATAGAAACATTATAAACATATATGCACCCAACATAGGAGCACCCAAATATATAAGCAAAATCTTGGAAGACTTCAAGAAAGATATAGACAGCAACACACGTACACTAGGGGATTTTAACACCCCACTGTCAAAAATGGACAGATCTTCCAAACAAAATATCAACACAGATATTGTGGCATTGAACAATGTCCTAGATCAAATGGACTTAACTGATATATATAGAGCCTTTCATTCCAAAGAAGCAAAATACACATGCTTTCCAAATGCACATGAAACATTTTCAAAGATAGACACATGATAGGACACAAAACAAGCCTCAACAAATTCAAGAAAATTGAAACCATGTCAAGCATTTTCTCCAACCACAAGGGACTAAACCTAGAAACCAACCTCAAGGAAAAAAACCCCAAACACTTAAACTCATGGAGATTGAATAGCATGCTATTAAACAATGAATAGGTTAAGAATGAGATCAAGGAAGAAATCAAAAAGTTTCTGGAAACAAATGAAAATGAACTCACAACAACCCAAAACTTATGGGACACAGCGAAGGCAGTCCTGAGAGGGACTTCATAGTGATACAGGCCTACCTAAAAAAGATAGAAACATTTCAAATAAACAACCTAACACTACCTCTACAAGAACTGGAGGAACAACAACAAACAAAGCCCAGAGTGAGTAGAGAGAAGGAAATAACCAAGACCAGAGCAGAATTAAATGACACAGAGACTAAAAGAACAATCCAAAGGATCAATAAATCTAGGAGTTGGTTCTTTGAAAAGATAAACAAAATTGACAAGCCTTTAAGCAGAATCATCAAGAAAAAAAGAGAGAAGACCCAAATAAACACAACCAGAAATGAAAGAGGAGAGAGTACAGCTGATACCACAGAAATTCAAAGGATTGTAAGAAATTATTACAATCAAATATATGCCAAGAAATTTGAAAATCAGGGTGAAATGGACAAATTTCTAAAAAAATATAATCTTCCCAAAAGTGAATGAAGAAGAAGCAGAAAGCCTGAAGAGAGTAATAACAGCTGATGAAATAGAAGCAGTAATCAAAAAAACTCCCAGCACATGAAAGCCCTGGACTGGACTGATCCACAGGAGAATTTTATAAAACACATGAGGAAGAGCTAACCCCCATTCTTCTCAGACTATTCCAAAAAAAATCCCAGAAGAGGGAAGACTCCTAAACTCTTTTTATGAAGCCAGCATCATCCTAATCACAAAACCCAATAAAGACACAACAAATAAAGAAAATTACAGGCCAGTATCGCTGAGGAACATAGACACTAAAATCCTCAACAAAATATTGGCAAACCGCATCCAGCAACACATTAAAAAAATCATACACCATGATCACGTGGGATTCATCCCAGGGATGAAGGATGGTACAATATTCACAAATCAATAAATGTAATTCATCACATAAACAAAAGGAAAGACAAAAATCACAAGATCATATCAATAGATGTCGAAAAAGCATTGGTAAGGTTTAGTACCAATATATGATAAAAACACTCAGCGAAATGGGAGTAGAGGGAGCATTCCTCAACATAATAAAGGCCATATATGAGAAACCTACAACCAACATCATACTCAGCAGGCAAAAACTAAAAGCTTTCTCACTGCAATCAGGAACAAGACAAGGATGCCTGCTTTCACCACTCCTATTCAACATAGTACTGGAAGTCCTAGTCACAGCAATCACACAAGAAAAAGAAATGAAAGGCATCCAAATTGGAAAGGAGGAAGTAAAACTTTCACTGTTTCCAGATGATATGATAGTGTACATAGGAAATCCTATAGACTCCACTAAAAAAACTACTCAACCTAATAAGTGAATTTGGCAAAACAGTGGGATTCAATGTCAATATTCAGAAATCAAAGGCATTTTTATACACCAACAATGAAATATCAGAATGAGAAATCAGGAAAAAAATACCATTTGACATAGCAACAAGAAAAATAAAGAACCTAGGACTAACCTTGCCAAGGACGTAAAGACCTGTACTCAGAAAACTACACAACACTGAAGAAAGAAATTAAGGAAGACACAAATAAATATCAGCATATACCATGTTCATGGATTGGAAGAATGAACATCATCAAAATGTTCATATCACCCAAAGCAATTTATAGATTCAATGCAATCCCTATTAAAGTACCAATGACATATTTCAAATATAGAACAAACATTTCAAAAATTGATATGGAACCATAAATGACCCCAAATAGTTGCAGCAGTTTTTAGAAAGAAAAACAAAATAGGAGGGATCACACTACCTGATATAAAACTATATTACAAGGCCACTGTAATCAAAAGCAGTCTGGTACTGGCATAATAACAGACACATAGATCAATGGAACAGAATAGAGAGCCCAAAAATAAATCCATATCTCTACAGTCAATTAATATTTAACAAAGGGGGCAGAAGTACAAAATGGAGTAAAAGTAGCCTCTTCAACAAATGGTGTTAGGAGATCTAAATAGCTACATGCAAAAAAATGGAACTCGATCACCAACTTGCACCATACACAAAAATAAATTCAATGTGGATAAAAGACTTAAATATAAATCGTGACACCATAAAAGTCCTAGAGGAGAACATAAGTGGGAAAATCTCATATATCCCATGCAGCGATATTTTCACTGATATGTCCCCTAGAGCAAGGGACATAAAGGAAAGAATAAACAGATGGGACCTCATCAAAATAAAAAGCTTCTTTATGGCTAAAGAAAACACCAGTAAAATGAAAAGAGAACCAACCATATGAGAAATATATTTGCCAATGATACCTCGCATGGGGGTCTGATCTCCAAAATATATAAAGAACTCACATGACTTCACTCCAGGAAAACAAACAACCCAATTAAAAAAATGGGCAAAAGACCTGAACAGGCACTTCACCAATGAGGACATACAGAGGGCCCAGAGACATATGAAAGGATGCTCAGTTAGGCCCTCAGAGAGATGCAAATTAAAACCACAATGAGATACCACCTCACACCAGTCAGAGTGGCCATCATAACCAAATCAACAAACAAGTGCTGGAGAGGTTGTGGAGAGAAGGGAACCCTAGTGCACTGCTGGTGGAAATGCAGACTGATGCAGCCACTGTGGCAAAGTCTGGAATTTCTTCAGAAAACCAAAAATGGAACTGCCTTTTGATCCAGTGATCCCACTGCTGGGATTATACCCTAAGAATACTGAAACACCAATTCAAAAGAACCTATGCACCCCAATGTTCATAGCAGCACAATTTACCATAGCCAAGTGCTGGAAGCAGCCTAGGTGCTCATCAGTAAATGAGTGGATCAAAACACTGTGGTACATTTACACAATGGAATACTACCCAGCAGAGAGAAAGAAGGAGCTCTTACCCTTTGTGACAGCATGGATGGAACTAAAGAGCATTATACTAAGTGAAATAAGCCAGGCAGTGAAAGACAAATACCATATGATCTCACTGATAGGTGGAACCTAATCAACAAAACAAACAAGCAAGCAAAATATAACCAGAGACATTGAAATAAAGAACAAACTGACAGTAATCAGAGGGAAGGAGGAAGGGGGATAATGGGGGAAAATATGGGAAGGGGCATAAAAGAACATGAATAAAGGACACACAGAAAAAGCCAAAGGGAGTAAGTTTGAGAGTGGAAGGCAGGAATGGGGGTTTTGCGGGTATGAAAATGGAGACAACTGTATTTGAACAATAATAAAAGAAGTAATATTGGGTGATAAGGTTATTAATTTTTGTAGTCCCAGGACATATGCAAGTAGAATCTGAATTGTCTGCCAGGGATCTCTACTGAGGGAAAAGTTGGGTCATATCTGTTATAGGATTGTTCAAGATTCTATTCTTCATCTTGAAGAATGCTCTAAAAACTATAAAGTGCTTACTAAACCAAAAGTATTATATCTAAATACTCAAATGAAAATATGAATATAGAAACAGAGAATGTTAATAACACTAATTGCTAGACACTGTGCCAAATGCTTTATATACACTATTTTAATTAGTACTCACAATCTTGTAAATTAGGTATTACTACTACCCCTGCTTCTTTTTTTCTTTCAAATGAGAAAAATAGACCCAAAGAGGTTATAACTTGCTAAAGGTCACATAAGCCACTGTTGAACCTAAGGTGTCAGACTTCAAAGCCATGATCGTTATTAGTAGGAATGAATCCTAAGGAATAACTTAATTCAGCTCCTTTATTTCATGAGAGGCAATTTTCCCATTACACAATGACATATGAACAGTACACTTTCTCTTACTTATATTCCTCAGTATCCTTTGTTGAGATCTGAAACTTGATTTATTTAAAGGCAGAATATGGCCAATTGCTTCTTATTATAGCCCTTATGTAACTGACAGAACCAGGTTTGCTATAGTTAGGGAACCACACTGTAATTTCAGGTATCACAACAGCATAGCATACAGCTATTTCATTAGTGAATTATTTGTACGAATTTAGCCTCTGATCTGAGCTCTAACTAATGAGATAACTCTCTCTGGCCCCTGGGCATTAAACTTATGATCCCACTTTACCCTAAATTGTAACTAGCCATCTATAGATAACTTAGGCCAAACAATTGAGAACTTCCAAGCCAAAGCATCCCAATGTGGTCTAAAATTTAAACAAATTACTTTCCCAAAAGAGGGAATTGGTAATGAACAAGAATTTAAAATATTAAGACTGAGGGCCTGTTTAGTTCTCGCTTTTAAGTTAAAAATAAAAAAACCAGAACCTTAAATGATTAACAGGTCTACCATACTCATTGCAAATTGGTCAAGGGTTATTTCATACTTACATGCACTTGATTTTGAAAATTTCACTGGATGAGATCAGTATCTGTCCTTACAATATAACCATGCAAGCTAGGCTTCAGCCGCTTGTCGCCCTTATATATAACCTAACAATTAGTGTTGAAGGTAACAGGTTTTTATTAACACGGTTCCAAACTTGTGGGGGCTGACAGCAGTCCTGCTCTGAATCCTTCGCTCCAGTTGAGACCCAGCACTTCCCCTTGCTCCCCAAAAGACTACAAGCCAAAACCATGCCCAGAAGTTCCCCATTTCCTTATCTGTCCTTAAGCCAGTCATGCAAACAGATCTCCATCCTCTCTGGCATGTGCACTTGTGGGTTTCAGAGTTGCCATTCTCTCGAGACAGCAGCTCTCTTTGAAGATCTGGGGTGTGAGGCTCCCAGTCTCCAAGTAGCAGTCCAGGAACTGTATGTCGTGTCTAGTGTCCTAAAGGCTGGAGCCCAGGAAGGTGCACATCCTAGCATGGGACCCTGCCTCTAGAGGTGGGCGTTCACCCATGCAGGGTCTAAGTCCCTCATGGGCCCCTGTACCGAAAGAGGGACTTCTCTGTACCAAGTGCGTGAGCAACAACCTTTCTGTGCCTTTGCTTTCAAAAGGCCCTCCCCAAATCCCACGTGCACAGGAAGCCAGTGGGAGTGTCCGGCTTTTCCTACTGTGTCACTGTGTGCCATTTTTGTCAGCTCCCCAGTGTCTTTGACTCTCTTTTGGCTGCCATTTTTAGTCAGGGCAAGTTTTCCACACACGATCACACACAAGTGTGCATGCATCTGTTCGTCCAGGGTTGGGCATCCAGCCCCCACAGCTCACACAGGCGCTGAATGAGCTTCCCACCCACCTTCCAAAGCTATGTCATGAATGACTGCTTGTGCATGTCTCAGTCACACTGTCTTTGTTTACAGTTTGTGCCTGGTAGCAGACTCCTTCAGAAAACACTTTTTTAGGAAGGTGAGAGCTGTTTTATTCTGCCTTTGTTATGCAATGTGTCTTCCGCTGTGTGAGCACCATTTTCCACCACCCTCTTCCCTACCTTGGAGAAGGTGTGCACTGTGGTATTTTTAATCTGCAACTTGGTAGCCTTCCACCCCCCTGCCTTTTTGCTTTGGGCGGGGGGCGGTTCCCTTGTTTGCCTGGGGTCTCCTGTTTTCCAGGGACCTCTGCTCTGACCTACTGCGTTACAAAAACAAGTACCCAGAGTTCCCAAAATGACACAACATAGGAAATTTATATTGTAAGATGTGTTTATTTTATAAACTTTAAGAAAAAAAATAATTAAGTGCTGTGTGAGGATGTGAGGAACGCAAGAAACACACCTAAAGATATTCGACCATGCAATTTCCTTTTTTTAATTATAGATACTTTTTCCATTTATCAAAGTTCATTAAAGAACTCCAAGATCATTAAATCATCTTCATTCTTCAGGAACTATTCATTCACAGAGCAGACCACCTACAGAAAAAGATTTATTTTAGAAAGTCAGATTTCAAACATCATGCCAGACCTATGGAGTTAGAGAATTAAGGTCACCAGATATGAGTACCTCAGTCGAGCACTAACTGCCACAATTTTTCTAACCCAGTGATGAAATAAAAGATTCACATTTTAAAATTCTAGTTTTGTTGAACTAAAAACATCACTGAAACTGTTCAATCCATTGCACTGTTTAATCTTTAGAAGTCTTTGTTGAAGTAAAACTATGTATTTATTTTCTCAAAAATATCTCCCAAAAAAGGCTAAGGCAGTTTATTTTTAAGGATATTCAAAAGGAATTTGCAAACCCCTCCTTACCGATTCAAGTATGTTTGGCAAAGATGCAGGAAGTTAAAGGTAGAAGGTCAGCTCTGTATACAAAGCACTTCCTGTGGAAAGTTACTCATTTATCCCAAGGGCAAAATAAAGGTAACCCATTTGAAATCCATTTGTAAAGATCAAAAAGGGAGAGTAGCAGAGGATAGGGTTGCTGATCTCATCAGGCAGAATCAGGCTTCTCTTTAGACAGTTCCCACCCACCTCCACGACCATCCTCAACCCCACCCCCAGTCTCTACCCCAGAAGACAGAGAACAATGTTAAAAAGTGAGTAATTTGGGCTAGCCAACTCTTCAAGTGCTTCCCTCATCTAACTATTCTCTATATTTGGTTTAGAAAAGACAAGCCTGATAAACAATAAAACATCTACTCTCCCTGTTTTCTAAAGAGTTCAAAGAAAAAATACATTTAAGGAAAAGGTTTGAGCAGGAAAGATAACCAAAAATGAAGCCACTCAACATTTCAAGAGATAGAAGTCTACAGCAAAAACACTGTTACCTCTTTTGCTATTGACTGTATCACATATACACATGAAAGCCTCTGGTGTAAACTTCTTGGTTATATCTCTGGGTGTAAAGCCCTTGACAGAAGAGATCCTGTTTTCACCTTGGCATTTTTTAGGGTCTTAAACAATAAATATCTATTGAATGAATAAATGTTTGAATAGCAGAAGTAACCCTTCCTTTGGATTTTCTCGGGGTATTTTCAGGCATAATCAGTTGCTTATGTGTATGTGTGTAATCGGCATATTTTAACCTACTGTTAAGTTCAGTTAAATTTAATGAATACTGAGTATCATCAATGCTAAGTGCTAGTTCTCTAATTTCTTTCAATGATTTTAGCCCCCAAAGTGAGTTCTCCAGGTTCTTTCTGAATCCTAAAGGCAGAAAGACACTGGCTGCCATTTTCTCCTTACATTTCTGAGCAGCTTCTAGGTTCCTCTAGTTTTTCTTTCAGTAAAAGCAGCAGTCATAAGACAGAAGAAAGTATTTAGAATCACCACTATCACACATCTAATTTTCCTTAGAAGTAGTTTTCAAGTCTCTACCTTTGCTACCATTAAATCTTTAGATACTATATTTAGAATTATTCCTTCAGCTTAAGCCATTTCAACACTTGAAATTATCTAGGAGTTTCTGAGTCAACAGGTGCAGTTTGGGGCCCAGGCTTGTGAATTTTGGAAAATTACTCAGGTATACCTCTGGCTAAATGTAGCCTGCTTTTATGTTAAGTCCCAACCTACTGATTTCAAGGCACAATTATTTAGAAAATAATAGTAATATCAGCAAAGGTTTCTGAATTATGAAACTTTCATAATCATTACTGGAAAGACCTAAGTTTGTAAAATATTTTTCCTTTGAAGCTATCCTCAGAAAAATGTGGTCTACCAGTCTAAGAGATATCAATTTAGTTAAGTTTATCTTATGACAGTGTAGACAGTAGTGTTGGATTTTACCTGACAGCCAAGGACCTGGTTACTAAGTTAGATCCCTATGCATTTCAATAATAGGCCTTTCTAATTAGCGTTCATTAGGATTACAGATCAAGATGATGCGCAATCCTAAAAATGAATATGTTGGCAATAAAACCTCATTAAGTGCAAGGGGTAAAGAGTCAAGTGCCTGTGATTTGGGGAACACAAAAGACATAGACTCTAGTTTAAATTCCACCATCTATCCACTCCACTTCAGCAAGTGTTCTGATTCACTGTTCCTCCATTTCCCCATGAGGGTTGGGGAAAGAGGACCCCTGTTCCTCTTCCATCTGTTCCTATGTGGATTCAGATTGTTCTTCTAACCAGAATTCAAAAATACACTATTAGCCTATAGATTTAACAGACCTCAATTAAATGTCTCCTATCCACAACTTCCAATATATGAGATATTCCTTTCTGGTTTCTATTTGACAGTTTAAAAAGCCCACTCATACGTATATCATTCAAACATCACAATGACTGTGACGTAGTTTGGTCACATATTACTATCTTTGCTTTACAGATAAGGAAATGAAAGTTCAGAAAGTTAAGGACTTGCCCAAGAGCAACAACTGTTTCAACATCAGGTCTCCTAAGTCCAAAACTCTTGCATTTTCTTTTATACACAAATGATGAACACAGGAATCACTCTAACTCTATCCTAATAACATAGGCGAACTGTGCCTTCTGATCCTTGTGAATATGTGCTACTTATAACGATTGTACTACCTTTGTTATCCACATGAAGTCTAAGGGAAGTTTTTGGTGCTCCTAAAATGAGCATTTTAAACAATCACCCTTTTTATCAAGGCAGGACTGGTCCTAACCAACAGCTTACATTACTGACTGGGAAGAGAGTTGGATCATGAACTAGTTGGAGGAGAGACTGTTCCATGACATGACCGCTCTCTGTCCCTCAGTTCTGGGCCAGAACAGAGTTTGCTTTCCCCAAACCCCTCTTACAAATTGATCATAACTGATGCTCATTCTGACATAAACCCGCACCCCTTCCTTGCCTCCTGTGATGTGCTGGTTTCTGGAACAGGTTGTTGTTCTGACCTGGACAAGCATGAAATTTTCCATACCTGGTGGCATTCACACACTAGTACCTGTGACTATGCCCTCCCTTTACCCTGTACAATTTTCTGGCCCCTGTCAAGGGGTACAGGGATCTATTTCATCTTGCAGCTGCCCAAGACAGGCCCCTCATATGTACATTTCCCTTAATAAACTCAATTAATTACCAGACTAGAGTGGCCAGCCTCTTTCTTCGGTCTTTCCCTGACCTCCACTTAGAGAGGTCTATTTTCAGTCTCAGGGGTCTCCCCTGGGTCTGCATATACTGACAACAAGAAAACCATGTACAAGTGTAGAGATTCCATGTCTTTAAAAATAATCAATAGGTATAGTTAACTTTTTAAGAACCTGGCCTCCTACCCAAATTTACTTATTTAACAAAGTGATTTACCATGAGATTTCTTTACATGACCATCTAATCTAAAAGCCACTTAAGTAGCTCATGTATACAGAGTAGATATACCATATTTAAATCATAAAACTTATTATGGTTCTCTTTATATAAATAAAAAGTCAAGTCCAGAGAGGACTAATATCTTGATGAATATTAAGTGTAGCTGAAATAAAACACATGCTAAGTTAACAGCAGGAGAACCAAAATTAAGCCCTAGGACTTTCAGCTTGGACTGTTTTCCACTACACAGTAATACTTCTTATCAGCTCGGGACAAGTTCCTTACCCCTGCCTTTTTACAGCTCAATGAGGAACACTGGCCATATGTGAAATTCCAAAGAGGCAGGAAGGTGAAAGGGAAAGAAGCCAGGCTCTCTATCACTGTTACATTGGTGTGATTAAGTTAAAAGTGGTGGTGTGATGTGGATGACGGGGCCTGAGGGTGGGGCGGGGTGGGGCACAAAGTAGAAGGAGTCTGCCTGGAGACAGGTTCCAGTTCTGATCCTGCTAACCCACCTCAGGAATTACTTCATACTCACAGGACTTAGTACCTTCACTTATTTATTCATTTATTTAACAATCCTCTAATGAACACCTACTATTGTGCCAGGAACAACAAATGTTATAGGTCCTGAGAATATGACAAGGAGTGAAACAGAAAATTCCAACTCTCTCAAGATTACATTCCAGGTGGAGTAAAACAAAGCAGATGAGAAATAAATATATAATATGCACTTCTGGCCAAGATGGGGGCACAAATGTAGACATGCTTTGCCTCCTCGCAAAACCTTAAGAAGGATCACAACTAACTTCAAAACTAAAAGCAACCAGAACCGCCAGAAAATCTATGGAAGTCTGAAAACTAAGGATTTAAAGAAGAAATATTCATCCAGATGGGCAGGGGGGGCGGAGATGGGGGGCAGGGGTGGAAAGGATATGGTGTGGCAGTGGCTAGGTGAGGCAGAGCAGTGGCAGTGGTGGCATATGGCAGAATGGGTGGTCCCACATTCACAGGTGGTGGATAAAAACTGGGAGGGACACCTGGGGAGCGAGTGATCCTGGCCCCAGGTGAGATCACACAGCCCAGGGTTCCAGTACTGGGAAATAAGGCCTTTTAACTCCTGGCTATAAAAACCACTGGGAGTTGGGATGGCAGAATAAATTGCCAGTCTCTCAGGAGAGCCCATTTAAAGGACCCACATGGCCCTAAAAAGAATGCAAACCCATCCACACTAGGATTCAGCACCAAAGCAGCAGCTAAAAGGGCACTTAGTCACATATGGGAAGTGGGGGAAGTGACTGGAAACGGGGGCGAGAGCTGAGTAAATGGCCTTGTTCCCTCTCCGACCCCTCCCCCACATACAGTGCCACAAAGTGAGTTGCTCCACCCTGGCAAATACTTAGGGATTTGCCCCTTACAACATAACAAGTACACCCAGACAGGGAGTCAAAATGGCTCTACCTAATACACAGAAACAAATACAGGGAGCCTGCCAAACTGCAGAGACAAAGAAATATGGCCCAAATGAAAGAACAGAACAAACCCCCAGAAAAAAAAACTAAATGAAATGGAGACAGCCAACATATCAGGTGCAGAGTTCAAAACAATGGTGATCAGGATATTCAGAGAAATCGTTGAGTACAGCAAACACCTAAGGGAAGAAATTAAGGCTACACTAAGTGAAATAAAGAAAATTCCACAGGGAACCAATAGTGAAAGGAAGGAAGATGGGGTTCAGATCAAGGAACTGGAACATAAGGAAGAAATAAACAGTCAACCACATAAAATGAAGAAACAAGAATCCAAAAAAATGAGGAGAGAATAAGAAGACTCTGGGACATCTCCAAATGTGCCAACATTGAATCATAGGGGTGCCAGAAGGAGAAGAGGAACAGCAAGAAATTGAAAACTTATTTGAAAGAATAATGAACAAAAACTTCCCCAATTTGGTGAAGGAAAAGACATACAAGTCCAGGATTCCCAGAATCCCAAACAAGCCAGACCCAAAGAGGGCCACACCAAGACACATCACAATTAAAAAGCCAAAGGTTAAAGATAAAGAGAGACTCTTAAAAGCAGCAAGAGAAGAGAGTTACCTGCAAAGGAGTTCTCACAAAACTATCAGCTTATTTCTCAAAAGAAACTTTGCAGGTAAGAAGGGGCTGGAAAGAAGTATTCAAAGTGATGAAAAGCAAGGACCTACAACCTAAATTACTCTATCCAGCAAAGCTATCATTTAGAATGAGGGGCAGATAAAGTGCTTCCCACACAAGGTAAAGCTAAAGGACTTCATCATCACCAAGCCCTTATGATATGAAATGTAAAGGCACTTATTTAAGAAAAAGAAGATCAAACTATGAACAGTAAAATGGCAACAAACTCACATCTATCACCAACTGAATCTAAAAAAAAAAAAAAACAAAAGCAAACTAGGCAAACTAGAACAGGAACAGAATCATACAAATGAACATCATATGGAGAGTTATCAGTGGGGAGGGGGAAGGAGGAGAATGGAGGAAAAGGTACAGGGATTAAGAAGCATAATTGGTAAGTACAAAATAGACAGGGGGAGGTTAAGAACAGTATAGGAAATGAAGAAGCCAAAGAACTTATATGCATGACCCATGTACATGAACTGAAAGCAGGGATTGATGGAGGGAAGTGGGGTACCAGGTGGAGGTGGGGCAAAGGGGAAAAAATTGGGACAACTGTAATAGCAGAATCAATAAAATATACTTAAAAATGTGCAGGCAATGGTGTTAAGAATAAAGTGGCCACTAGCTAGATGTGGTAGCTATTAAAATTAAATAAACTAAAAATTCAGTTGCTCAGTTTTACTACGCAAATTTTAAGATCTCAAAAGTCACATAAGGCTGTAGGCTACCTTACTGGAAAGTCCAAGTCCAGAACATTTCCATTATCACAGAAAGTTCTATTGGAGAGTGATGGGAAAGGGATGTTATTTTAGATGGAATGTTGAGGGAAAGCCTCTTTGATAAGGAGGGATTTAAAAAGAGACCTGAATGAAGTGAGGGAATGAATCAAGTTGCCATCTGAAGGAAGAACTTCCAAACAAAAACAATCACTTTTATTAATGTGCCTTTCAGCATTAAAATTTAGATTCAAAGTTCTTCCAAAAATGGTCTGAGGTTTTAATTATTAGGACTTTATTAGAACAAAGTACAATACAAAAAAGAAATAGCAGCCTTGGCTGGTGTGGCTCAGTGGATTGAGTGCTGGCCTGTGAACCAAAGGGTCGCCCATTTGATTCCCAGTCAGGGCACGTGCCTGGGTTGTGGACCTGGTCCCTGGTGGGGGGAACGAGAGAGGCAACCACACATTGATGTCTGTGTCTCTCTCTTTTCCTCCCTCCTTTCCTCCTCTCTAAAAATAAATAAAAAAACAAGAACAAAAAAATAGCAAAAATTCCATTTTTGTTTTGCAGAAAGCAATGCTTCCATGTGTTACCACTCCCTGTTTAAAAGCACTTACTAAAGACTCACAATGTTAGAAATAAGGAATACAGAATGTTTTCCTTTTAAGTTGCACAACTGAATATTATGAATGTCTGAAGCCATGATTACTTCCGACTTTAACATAACTCCAAAGGCTTTTTGTCAAGCCCTTTCTTGAAAGCTCAATTACCCGCTTCCCAAATCCACTGAATACCTGTTTATTGGCATCACTTACTTCCTACATTAGCAACTGTAAAGTCACTTCTTAGTGATAATGCAGCATGTTGGATTAAGCGGGTGAACTACCTTTCAGATAGAATGTTGCCCAATGACTGCTAAATCTATAAAGCAATAGAGAAATCTGAAGCAATGAGTGTATGTATTACCTTCCCAATCAGAGAGTACCATGCTCACCATTTCATATCTTAAATCCCAGGGCTCTCATGCACTCCTTGTGGGCCTCAATTAGGTGTCCACAGTGTTCTTCCCCTTTCTCAATGATGCTACAAAACAAAATGTACTTGTTATCTAACAAAGTAGGCATTAAACACACTAGTAGTAAATAAGCACACATAGTGATGATGGGGGATGAAGCAGAACGTAAGTCTGATCAAATGTAGCTGGAGTTAAAAAAATGCTATTATGCCAAATGGATTTTTTTTTGCTCTTGTGATATTTTCATGCTCATAAAGATGTTCCACAGATAACTAGTATTTGGGGGGGGATCTGGTTGGAAATAATAAGCATGAATATCAATATTGCCTCTAGTCCATATCCAAGGAATAGTACTGCTCTATAATGAAATAAACTGACTGAATAAAATACTTACATTAAATAAAGCACAGAGAGAAGAACTTAATATTTTGCCTGCTATCATAGAGAAATTTTTGATTCTGCCCAATACAAAAATACACCTAGCCCTGGCTGGTGTGGCTCAGTGGATTGAGTGCTGGCCTGCAAACCAAAGGGTCATGGGTTCGATTCCCAGTCAGGGCATACCTGGGTTGCAGGCCACATCCCCAGTTGGGGGTTCATGAGTAGCAACCACACACTGATGTTTCTCTCTCTCTCTTTCTCCCTCCCTTCCCCTCTATCTAAAAATAAATAAAATCTTTTTAAAAACTTATTAAAAAATAGAAAAGAACATATACCTAAATAAAGCTACTTTTAATCAAAAGACACCCAATAATATAAACAGCAAAAAAGAACTGGCAGCCAAGGGTACCCTGATGAGACCCCTTCATGATGATCAAAGAACTTTTCATTTGTAAGATTCACAAAGTAAAGACTAGCACCACACAGCTTATTTCTAGGGCCTGAAAATGTAATTTTAGCAAAGAATCATGTTAAGCCAAATTCAGTTATAAGCAAAAACTAACTCCTGACTATAGATATTTGGGGAGAAGCCACAGTGGTCTAAGGCAACTGATACAAAAGTAATTTAAAGAAGGGTAGGTTCTTCCATCTAAATCCTGGTAGCATGGCTCAGTTGGTTGGAGTGTCATCCCTATACACCAAAAGTTTGCAGGTTTGACCCCCGTCAAGGCATATACCTAGGTTGTGGGTCTGATAGATCTCTCTCTCTCTCTACCTTCCTCTCTCTCTCTAAAAACAATAAATACATCCTTGGTGAGGATTAAAAAAAATGCTCAAGGGCTGCCTGAAAATGAGAGTGACTATCTGGGATGGCAAACTCCTCATGAAGGTAACAGCTAGCATTCCCCGATCATTTATTCAACACTATAAATTCTGTGCTATGCTCTTGATGTGGTTTATATCATTAACTCTTGCAGTAATCCTGGAGGCAGAGGCCCCTTTTACAGAGACATGAGGCAGATACTTTGGATAATTTGTTCACGTCAATGGACCAGGATTTAAACACTGACTCGGGATCCCAGTCTCTTAATCATGACACCATACTATCTGAAGGTTCAATAAACACTTACTTTTACTGTAGAAGCCAACTTCAGTATCTTTTGTGGAGAAGGAAAAAACTTTCCCCTACCCTCAAGGTTCTTTTTTTCTTTTAATATTTTTAAAAATCATTATTCAGTACAATTTCTATTCTTTACTCCCATTCCAGCCCACCCACTCATCCCTCCCCTCCTCCCTCCCACTTCCAACACCCCTAGTTTTTGTCCATGTGTCCTTTATATTTGTTCCTGTAAACCCTTCCCTTCTCCCCTGAAATTCCCTCCCCTCTCCCCCTGGTCACTGTCAACCTGTCCTCTATTTCAGTGTCTTTGGCTATATTTTGCTTGTTTCTTTGTTTTGTTGTTTAGGTTCCTGTTAAAGGCGAGATCATATGGTATTTGTCTTTCACTGCCTGGCTTATTTTGCTTAGCATAATGCTTTCCAGCTCCATCCATGCTGTTGCAAAGGGTAGGGGCTCCTTCTTTCTTTCTACTGCATAGAATTCCATTGTGTAAATGTACCATAGTTTTTTGATCCATTCATTTACTGATGGGCACCTAGGTTGCTTCCAACACTTAGCTATTGTGAATTGTGCTGCTATGAACATTGGGGCGCATAGGTTCTTTTGGATTGGTGTTTCACGGTTCTTAGGATATAGTCCTAAGAACCAGCAGTGGAATTGCTGGATCAAAAGGCAGATCCATTTTTAGTTTTCTGAGGAAGTGCCATACTGTTTTCCATAGTGGTTGTACCACTTTGTAGTCCCACCAGCAGTGCACTAGGGTCCCTTTTTCTCCACAACGTCTCCAACACTTGTAGTCTGTTGTTTTATTTATGATGGCCATTCTGACTGGTGTGAAGTAGTATCTCATTGTGGTTTTAATTTGCATCTCTCTGGTAGCTAGTGATATTGAGCATCTTTTCATGTGTTTCTGGATCCTCTGCGTGTCCTCCTCGGAGAAATGTCTATTCAAGTCCTTTGCCCATTTTTTAATTGGGTTTCTTGTCTTCTTAGAGTGGAGTTGTGTAAGCTCTTTATATATCTTAGAGAGTAAACCCTTGTCTGAGGCCCTACCCTCAAGGTTCTTGCTGGCTGATCTAATAATCAAACAGGCTTGAGACATTAGCAAGAGAAACTAACCAAATTTAATACATATTTATGTGTGGGAACCCTACATACATAACAGAGTCTGAGATCCCACGTGCAGGACAGGTTCAGAGATAGAAAAGGAACATGGATATGTAAGATATCCTGAGCTAGGGATGAGGTAAGGTGCCTTGGATGCTTCAAAAGGCCATTGCAGGATTTTAAAGAAGCAGATGCTTAGTAAATAGAAGTTTGTCCTGCCCCATAAATAGGTTCAAAGAGGTTAATCATCTCTCATGGGCAAGGCCCCTAATTCAAGTTCTTCTAGGTACTTAAGGGAAGGGGCTGAAGATTCTCTTGAGCCCACGGCTAAAGCTGCCTTTAGCTCAAAACAATCTGCAAATTATAGAAGCATATCTTGGGGTGACTTGTTTTGAACTCCCAGTTTCAATTCTCCCTCCACAACATTATTTGCAAAGTACTAAGTATTAATAAAAAGCACTAAGCTTCTACAATTCTTATTAACCTCATGATGCCACTTAAATTCCTTCTAATGAGATTTGTTCCACTCTAGAGACTATATAAAATGAAAAAAAAAAAAGCTTTTGTAAATTGATGGAAATCTGGATGTACTGTTCTGAATACTACAATGTCACCTCTCACTGACTGTCAATTTGTAAATGATCTACCTAAGGAGGGGAGGGAAGAAGAGGGGAAAATCTTTAGTACTGTAAGAAATGTATCCCTTCTCCTCCTACGTCTAAATTTTCAGAGGCATTACTCTGAATTTTCTGTAAAAATTACAGAATGTTTACTCTTTGGTCTTGCTAAGTTTTATATAATAGTCCACACCACGTGGTATAGCAATTACTAGTGTATGTCTCCATTAAGTTAAAGCTTCTTTAAATCAAGTAGCAAATTTATCCATTTCTACATCTTCCGACGAAAGGTATCCCCTCTCCTATACCTTCATCCGTTTCCTGGCAGGGCTGCGCGCTCAGTCAACAACACAGACAAAGCCTACTGGGCCCAAATAGTGCCAGACAGCGCCGCTCAGTAGACCCAGGGCCAAGACCCTCCCAAGGCGGGTCAAGGGGAAAAAGGCACCGGAAACAAGCTCGGGCCCGCCTGCCGCCCCCTCCCAGGCTGCGCACTGACCACGCATCGCGCGCCTTCTTGGTCTCCGGGCAGGCGCAGCAGGGTTTCAACGGCTTCTTTTCCTGAGTCTCAGAAGGGGCAGGGCTCGCAGCCGCCAGACCCGGCATCTTGCGAGCTGAAAGGGGAAATTGTACAGGTACCCGCAACTTTTCCAGCCTCCGCAAAAGCCGAATCGCTAGGAGTCACTTCCTGTAGTCACTTCCGGCAGCCGGTCTGCAAAGCACAGGAAGTCCTGCCTCTCTCAGACGGACGGGCGTAGGAGTGGAAGGATGAAGAGGGCGCCTGCGCAGAAGACCCTTTAATGAAAGCACTGGGAGGGCACCTCTTGGGCGCGGGTGCAGGGAGCGCGATGAAGGAGCGCAAAGAATTTATAATTAATAAAGGCCGAGAATAGATAACTGAGTATGTCTTAAGCCCTCCAGCTGTCGTGAGTGTTGAAAACTAAAGCCCTAAAAAGTGAAAAGACTTGTCCATGCTAAACAAGAGAGCCCACTATTGAAAGCAGGCTCCCCTTTCAGAATAACAGATTAGTTCTCTGTGTGGAAGTAAAGGGACCACATATTAACCTGACGGTGCCAGGCAGCTTCCGAACTTAGAGACGTGAAGTAACCACAAAAGATGGTCTGAAATTAAAACTTACTAACTAAAAGCAGTTCAGGGTGGCTAGTCATGTTCTAGGCCAGTATTTTACCCTAACAAAGATCGATCTTTACCTTAACTAAGCCTATCTATAGTCTTTTTTTGCATTTATGATAACATACCTTTTGAACATCAAGATAATGTCCCTTTTCCTAAATCGCTTGGGCACAGGCTGAGACCACAAATCCCCTCATTGTTATTGTTACTATGTTAATTGTTGATTGTTAACTATCCTTTACCCATGATATGTAAAAGGAGTATGTGTCTACCATTTTACCTTTTATCGAATCCCAGAGGATTCCCCACTTGGCTTTTTCCTGCCTCCCTAATCTATCACCAATGGACTTCATGTAAACTCCTTATAGCCCCTCCTTTGATTCTAATGTATAAAATAAGGTGCTAAACTGCTATTCTTTGGAGCATTTCTCAGTCCTTTGAGGTAGTGCTTCCTGGCCATTGTCATCCGTTTGGCTCAAATAAACTCACCAAAAATTCTTTACAGGCTTGAATGTTTGTTAGGTTGACATCTGTGTTTCTGGATGGGGCACTGCCTTCTCCTTCCTGCCCCTCTCCCCCACAGTTTTTCATTGACCTAGTTAAAAAGGACTAGCAAAGACATTGAACAGTGCAATTCCACAAGTATTGAAAAAAATTCCCCTACCACCCATAGCTTACCCCATACACTTTAAATCCACAGCTAATTGGTGTTTGTAGCTCCCTCTCCTGATTTTATTTCAGCATGAATTGTTCAACCAGGGCAAGTAAATCAGTTAATAAATTGCAAAATGCCTTTCCTTGATATTTCTTGAATTCAGTTAACTGGTGCCTACATTATTTGCAATAGTGTATACATAGCAATTGCATTTTTTGCTATAGAGGATTGTTGGAGAAAGAAAATGAACTTATTTTTTTAAAGCAGTATTTTGCAGCATTGTTCAGATAGCTACCTGATGATGGATATTTTGGGTAGTCAGACTTTCAATATGACCTAACCAAGGTTTGTTTCTGTATTTAAGAGACTTAGTTCAGGGAATCCACAGGCGGTCTGAACTGGTGCTGAATGGGAGTAGTTTATATATGTGTATTTTCCAAGTTACTGAAACCATCCCAATTTTGTCATCTAAAAACTTGTAGTAGAATGATTTTTACTTCACTATGGATTAGTATGTTTAATACAACACATCGCCCTTATGTTCTCAATCCACCCTTATCTACAACTAGGTGTTCACACCTGTTGTTTAGTATCTTGCCACTCGGTATTTCTTGCACTAGCAACATCAACATCACTTGGAAACATAATACACAATAACATAGTTCAACAAATCAATGGGGAAAAGAAAATAAACTTGAGAAAATTAAACATCACATCAGAAGGAGGGGCTCTGGATGCATTAAAGGTTTACATGTGAAAGGTCAAACTAAGACATTGATAGAAGATAGTAGAGGAGATTATCTGCATACCCAGTGGTGGGGAACAACTTGTGTGACATTTTAAAAACACAAATTGCAAGTAAAAAAAATTGATGAAGTTAATGACATCGAAATAAAGAAGGAGGCCATTAGACTGATGTGGCTCTAACCAAAATCAAAACCTATGAAAGCCTCCAGGTTATAAAATCAAAATGCTAAGGACAGCCAATCCCAAACAGCCAACCAGGCTTTAAGCTGTAACCAATCAATAATTTTCTTACCTTTCTCTGCCTTTTCTATGTAAAAGCCTTTCCCCAAGCTCCTGTCTGTGAAGTGTTCCTAACCACTTCTGGTTTGGTGCTGCTTTACTTGAATCAAATTTTGCTCAAGTAAACTCAAATCCTTTCATATGCCTTGGTTTATCTTTTAAAAAACACTAAAGACAAAGTTAACAGTAGATGACAAACTGGTAAAAGATGTTTGAAATATGTAAAGCCAACAGGGAATTCATGTCTGGAGTTAAGGAACTTATAGAAAGTAACAATAACACAATAGAGAAAACATTTTTAATTAACTAAACATGCCCTATGTAAAAACATCAGGTCTGATTTTAACCAGTGATACTCTACCATTTTAAGCCTCTGGGGCTCTTTGCTTTTGCTGTAATTGCTAATTCAGTAGGCAACAAGGATTGAAATGCTGATTATAATGGGCTTTTTCTCAGCTCAGTGACTATGTTACAGTATGGTACTGAATGGGGATAGTGGCTATGAATGGCACCACGCAGTCATTCTGTGGATGGGACGACAGCCCTGGTACTGTAACATGCAACAACTAAGGAAATAGTTTATAAAAAACCTCTGTGATAAAGGTATTCTGTGTTATTTCATGCCTAAGTAATGGTAAGGGAGGGTAGTTGAGGTTGGTAGAGAAGGAGTGAGACCCTGTGCTGAGAGAGAAGAATTAGAAGGCTTGAATTCTCACTTGCCTGGCCAACAGGTTCAGTGGTAATTTTGTACTATATTAACATGTTTGCCTCTACAAAAAAAAATCGTTTCCCAGTATTCACAGTTAAGTGTGTGCTGTACATCATTCTCTATAGCTTTTTAAGAACTCTGAAAGGTCTGAAGTTTGACCCTCCTATTTGCCTGCCAGTCCCATGAGTTCTGGTAGAAGCAAGCAAACTGCTAGGTCAGGAATAAAGGATAATTTATTACTTTCAGCAGCAGCAGCAGCAGCAGCAGCAGCAAAATGTCAGCATTTTTGTACCAGTTTCCCGAACCCCAATTCCCACAACATGCTGTGGAGAAGGCTAGAGGACATCTGCTTACACACTGGGTTGCATTACAAGAAAGGAACAGTGAGCTTAGGAAACCCCGATCTTTAATGATAGGCGGTGAGAACACCTGCCCTTTGCTTAAAGGAGGACGCTATCTCTGACTGCTAAGGCTGTAAGCAAACCTGCTCCTTTTTCTAGAGGGAGACACTATTGCTGTTGTTGTCTCCTATACAAACAAAAGAACAAAGGGAGACAGTGACCCTGGCCACCATTTTTTTCTTTTTGTTTCTCGGCTTATTTAAGAATGAGACAAACAGAAACATGAGAGGCCCATGGAGAATCATCTCCCAACATGGCAAAGTATAACTTTCATTTCAATGAAATTTTATTATTAACTAGCATCCCTCTCTAATATCAAAGTTCCTTGTACACCAGTAAAGTAAAAGACAGAACTTAATTTCATCAAGGTTGCATATTAGTCATTTTTTGCTGTGTAACAATGTTACCACAAACCTAGAGGTAATATACCTTTATACATCTTTATACACCTTAGTATATCTCACAGTTTCTATGGCTTATGTGGCTCCTCTGATGAGGAGCTCCCAGGGTTGCAATCAAAGTTTGGACTGAGACTGTGGTCTCATCTGAGATTCCACTGAGGAAGGATATCTCCCTCAGGTTGTTGGCAGAATTCAGTTTCTTGCAACTGTAGAACTGAGGGATTTGGTTTCTTGCGGGTTGTAGGGTATATAGGCAGTGTTTAGCTCTGACAGGCTACCTGTAGTTCTTTCCCATGTTGAGTCCCCAACATGGCCACTTGCTTTCTCAAAGCCAGCAAGGGAGAGTGTGAACAGTGCCAGCTAGATGGCCACTATAGTCCCTGTTAGATAATCACATAGTCACATATATCCCATTACAGTTGACATATTCTGTTGGTTAGTGTCTTCCAGTGTGTTTATGGAAGGGGCTGGCTGTTAATTACTTCAGATAATTTATCTGACAGAGTGAAGAAAAGTATTTCAGAGAAGGGGGCATTTTAGCTGAGACTTCAAATGATGAGTCAGCAGTGAAAACATGGGGGGCAGGGTGGGGAGCATTCTGGGAAGAAGAAACAGAACCTGGGAAATGTTGATACACCTACAGAGAGAAAAATACCATATTATTTATAACATTGTATTTTATTTGTTTCTGTGTTTTCTCCATCATCCATTGAGCTATACAAATTATCTTAAAATCTTCAATACTTGTTTCATATAGACAGTAAATTTGTTTAATAAATGGGTGGATTTATTCATTAGGAATCATTTTATTAAGTTTTCATGAAGCAGGTACTTCAGAAATTCTGTGCTCTCAATGAACTCACAGTTGTGAAGAGCAGAGTTTCAAACAGTTACTAATACATGGGGGTCATGCTCTCGGTGCTGCTACAGCACTGAAGGAACAATGAAGCCTTGTTCTGGGGGATTTGGGGAAACTACATAAAGGTGGCCGAGTTAGCACTGAGTCTTGAAGGACACCTGTTAGTTGGGTGGCATAAATAGGAAAAGGCGTTACAGGCAAAGCTATCAGCTTGAGCAATGATTTGGAGGTGACAAGGTATATGGCTGGTTTGCAAAAACCCCCAAAAGTTTAGGAGTACAGAAAATAAAACCAAGACTATGTGTGGAAAGAACATCAGGCTAAGCTAAGAGTCTTATTCAAGTATGTCTGTGAATCACTTCAAAAGGACAAAGAAGCCAACTCCAAGGTGTGCCACCAGGCTAATGGAATAATCTGAGCATCATAAAGAAAAATGATTGTAATGGGTTAAAACATCAGATATGTAAAAATGCATGCATTCATAATGATACCAAACAAACAAAACCTTACTGGTTAACCCTGGAGGTTGCTAGGGCACCGACTCATTTCTCTGAAATTTGGTAATTAAAATGAAAGAACCCACCATTTTTCCAGTCTTTCCTCTAAGATCCCTGTATTTTAGGATAACCAATAAGTTGATGAGAGAAAGTTGTGTTCATAAAAGAATCCCAGGTAATAAAGAAAATTATTGAAAGTATTAGAATCACTGTTCTAGAATAATAGACTTAAGAGGCATACCAAAATGCAATGTGAACACTTTTTTTTTAATCTTTTGATCAGAACAAACCAACTATTACATGACATCTTGGACTCAATCAGGGAAATTTGAATATGAACTGAGTATTAGATGATATGAAAGAATTATTTTATTAGATGTGATATTGTTGGTTAAGTTTTAAAAAATAAAGACGCAGATTAATTTAAGGGTAAAATAATGTCTGGGATTTGTTTTAAAATACTTAAGCAAAAAGGGGAGGTGATAATGAAATCATTCTTGGTGATAGGTACATAAGGGATCATTACTAAAAGTGGATTCACTTTTGCCTGTTTAAAAATTTCTCATAATAAACAGTTTCGAGCACTGGTAGTGCCTACACCAGGTGACCTTTAGTTGCTTTAATGCCCAGGGGTAAGTGGTAATAGAGTGCGATTAATTATGCAGCCTTTAAACGCTATTGACTGGGGCCAGAGCTCAGTGTGCCGAGGACCAAGCTTGGATTCCTCAGCTCGCACAGGCCCCACGGAAAGGGGGGATGTCCGAAATGAAAGCCCAACTATTCTAGAAGGGTCTGAGATTTCCCAGGATTTCCAAAAGAGGCTACAGAGTGCAAATGTCTGCTGGATTTGCGCAGCAGCCTCTTCCCCAGTCTCTGGCTCCTGCAGCGTTGAACTGGGTGGGCGGCTGAAAGCCGGAGGCTCTGTCTCGGGAATACAAAGGCCAGTGAAATTGACCTTTCCCCACTCGCTCCCCGCCCTCCACAGCTGCCCTTTCTCCGTCCCTTCCTGCCTCTCAGCCCTCTCTGCTCTCAATCCACCGTGAATTCCCATCCCTTAGCCCTCCTCTCTCCGACACCAGCACTTCCCCTTCCTTTAGAGCCCCGCCCCCTCCCTTCAAGAGCCCCGCCCCCTCCCTTCAAGAGCCCCGCCCCTACTGCGGCTGGCCCGGCCCCTCAGCCTGGAATTTGAGCTGAGGTTTCCATAGCTACGATGCACACAGCAGTCAGGCCTACTCAGTCAGTTAGTGCCCTGCTGGCGGTGGGGAAGGGTCGGCACGATGAGCCACGTAGTAACCATCCAGGAGCCTCAGGCCAAGCCACAGGTGTCCAAATTCCGGTGCGAAGTGAATTCGGGGGCTGTGCACAAAGTCTCTTCTAGCCGAGCTTATGATTTCCTGTACGGTAAGGTGGACCCAGATCTCCCTCCTGACTGTTAACTGCTGGGCTAGGTGGCCCTCTAGCGGGTGGGACCTGGCTCAGGCAGCGGCGAAGGAAAGGCGAGCTTCGGGATGAATTCCGTGGCAGCGGTTGTCCTTTGCTAGGTGGAGGGAACTCCGAGCCCTGCAGGTGACAGCCAGTGCGCTCCAGGAACCACGCGAGGCCGCCAAACTCTTAGCCACCCTCTTTCCCTGATAATTTGCACAGCCTTAAGCGATCTTCCTGGGAGTTTTAGTATTCAGAAAAGTATGCAATAATTTGCAGACTTGGAGAGTCACGCAACATTCCCGCAGTTCAAACTGCTAAAACGCCCAACAACACTGACCTTCCCGCTCCCAGTCACCTCCAAATTTGGACACCTCCAAATTTGGCATTCTCGGGAAAGTGCCAGTTTATCTCACCTTTGTGTTTAGTTTTCTCTTTTTCTTTAAACTTATTCTTACCCATTAAAGCATTGCTTATAAACTAGGTCCACTTTATTGGACCAAAAACCCCGATTTATTTTAATGCCCTGGTTGCCTATTTTATGTCTGTCTCTTATACTGGACCTTAAGTCCCTTGCAGTCTTTAAGTTCTTGTTCTAAACATTTTTGTAGCCTTCTCAGTACCCGTTCCAGTGCTGGTACATATGCTAGTTGCCTCATAGATGTTTATTAAATTATTGAGTTTACCATTAATTTTGCCTCAGTCGTCCCAGGCTCTTCACCTGAACCTTACATTATTTTTAACCATGTCTTAACTCCTCTGGGATTCCCAGGGTCTCCTTTGGATGGGAATCCTATAAAGGACCCATTTCCTGGTATAGTGGCTATGTAATATTTACTTACATATTCTGGCCCTTGGTTTTCTTTATGTGCCTTTGGCTTCATCTTATAAAATAAATCTAGTAAACTCCTCTAAACTCATCACCATGTGTGTTTCTCAGGTAATTTGGGAATCGAGATCGGTATCTTCCATGAGTAAAGACAGGCAAAGAACTAAGCTCCTTGTTTCTTTTGTCCCTAAATGTAACTTTTTATTTTTGCAGAGACATTGCTAAAAGTTTCCACATCAACTCAGAATAGGTGAAACGAAAGTTTGGATTGTTGTAGTAAAACAGACCGTCTTACAGATACTTATGGTCAGGAAGCATAATATGGCAAGGACAGGGAAGGTAGAACTAAGGTGCCCTCCTGTTCAATTTCTTGGACTTTATGGTCTTTTACCCTGTTAGGGTTAGCAGATTTAGCAAATAAAAATACAGGACACACCGTGAAATTTGAATTTGAGATAAATAATGAATACTGTTTGATATACACTTTTAGTCCCATGCAATATTTGGGACATATTGGGTTGGCCAAAAAGTTTGTTTGTTTTTTTCTGTATGATGGCTCTAATAGTATCTTTAACCTCATACAAAACAATTTTGTTAGATTGTATTGTGACAGCTGTCATAACAGCATTCATTTAAAAAAACTTACCAAAACTGGTGAATTTTTGTGTAGCCCTTTTAATGTTGAAGATGGAAGAAAAGCAACATTTTTGGCATACTATGCTTTATTATTTTAAGAAAGGTAAAAATACAACTAAAATACAAAAAAAAGATTTGTGCAGTGTGTGGAGAAGGTGTTGTGACTGATCAAACGTGTCAAAAATGGTTTGCAAAGTTTCGTGCTGGAGATTTCTCCATGGATGATGCTCCACGGTTGGGTGGACCAGATGAAGTTGATAGCGATCAATTGAGACATTAATTGGGAACAATCAAAGTTATACCACCTGGGAGATAGCCAACATACTCAAAATATCCAAATCAATAAAGTTATTAGTAAAAATGAAAAATGTGTCTTTTATTTTATGGAAAAAACTAAACGAACCTTTTGGCCAACCCAATATTTATATAAAAAGTTATTCTTTGCTTATCTGAAATTCAAATTTAACTGGGCTTTCTGTACTTTATCTGGCAACTCTAACCCTGCTTCTTTCTGCATAAATGCTTCCTTCTTTCTTCTGACAGAAAGTCACTTGTGTATGGATTTCTTTTACTATGACAGGGACTGGGGTGGCACTCTAAGTGACTTCTTAGCCTACAGCTCACCATCAATCATGCAGAGTCCGTGTATATCTTAGCTGAAAATTGAAGAGAGAAGTAAGACAGGTTGTTGGGTGAGGTGGGTGTGTGGGGGTCAATGACACAAATATGAACACCTTTCCAGGCTCTTTCACCCTTCCTCTACCCCCACCCCTCAAATCCAATGACCTTTCATTGTAGTTAATTGTCCTCAAGGCTTTTGCTGATCTAGGAAGTTTTGCTTGGAGATCCTCACTAAATGTAATTTTACTTTTCTGGTCACTGTAGTAATTCAGATAAATTCAGATACCTTACATTTGTATAATACTTTACAATTAACATCATTCTTTTATAAATCCTAACTGCTAACTGTTTATATACCATTATGCATTTCACTGTGTTGTTGTAAATGCTATGTATCATGTATCTCCTTTGTGCACTATGCTTTATCACTTCCTTGAATCTGTACATTTGTTGATGGATTATTAGCTACAGTACTGCCCTGATAATTAAAGTCTTTTAAACATATGATATATTTTTCCTAGCTTTCAAAAGTATTTAAACATATGTTCTGGGATCTATCATGAGCTCTTTCTCATTTCTTTCCTTCCAAAATCTGCAATTTATAACCTTTTCCTCTAAAAGTAGTCATTATGTCTTGGGGTTTGAAACACTTCCTTTCACCATTACTTGGTTGTGACAACATTCTTGGCTTGTTAGAACTATTTCTACAATACGGGTAAATTGGCTGAGGAGCTCTCTCATGATTTCCATGGGAAAATTTCCCTCATAAAATTCATGGGCTTTTGATAAAATTAGGCCTGGGAGCCAGAAGGATTGGAGTTCAGATCCTAACTGCCAATCAGTAAGTTGCTAACTTCTTAAAGTCTCAGTTTCCTCACCAATAAAATGGAGGCCTAGTACCTATGTCACTGGGTTTTTGTGAAGATTAAGTAGAATATTGCATATGAAGCACTTAATACTGTTTAGGAGTAAACAAGTGATACCTAGCGACTGCTATTACTTGTATTACTTGGGCATCTCGGAGGCCTTTCTACTGCTTTTTTTTTTTTTGAGAATTTTTGTGAGTTTATTTGAGCAAACTGACAACATACACTTGGGATCAAGGTCTCAAATGCTCCCTCTCCTGCTTTTTGAGCATGATTATAATCACAGTTGTAGGACCTGTTGCAGAGTGTATAGTCACAAATCATACAATATTGTGTCATTATCTTTTGTAGATGGCAAGAATGTTTCTATAGATATCATGTCTTACCACTCCTTTTGGTAATAAGAGGAGAATGGTTTATTATTTATTATTCAGACTCAGAGGACATGCAGCCTAAACTAATTTCAGATGAACAACACAATTGCAACCATAGGCCTGGTATTATCCTTAAGTGATTTAAAACAAGAGTATGAATAGAAATTTCCCTTTATTCAATACTATTCTCAATATATCAATCTTTTGTTGAACTTTGGAGAAATAACTTAGTCCCCTCATTAACATACTTTTAAACTTAAGGAGTGATTTCTGAAGATAGCTGATCCTTTTTTTTTTTTATTCTCACTGGAGGACATTTTTTTTCCATTGCTTTCAGAGAGCGAGGAAGGGAGAGAGAAAGAAATGTCAACTGGTTGCCTCCTGTGTGTGCCCAGAGTGGGGACTGAACCCACAACCTTTTGGCTGCAGGACAACACTCCACCCAACCGATCCACACCAGCCAGGGCACGATAAGCTGACCTTACTTATCTCTTATTAGAGAATGACATTTCCTGACCATGTTGACCCATTCAGAGATAACATTCTGTTAAAAGTTTGTATTTTCCCTGTGTATTGAATATGGGAGGTAGTGCACAAATTTATTGTTTCTTTCACTTGCAAATGGACATAGTGTGTATATACATGTTCTTTCCTCTTGGGCTGTTTTCTGGGCTTCCTTGACCCAGAAACTGGCTTCTTCATAGAATAGAAGAGAGCATGTTAGTTATGGTGCTTGAGAAGATGTTAGGCCTTTCTTTGCATTCCAGTTTTATAAACTGACTTTGGAATGAACATCTAACAGACTCTCGATAGTGGCAGAGTAACAGAGCTATGAACTGTTGCAGAGTTAAGCAATATCTAAATTTTCTAATTTGTTTTCCAGTTAAGAAATTGCATTGCTTTGGCATTATTCTCAGCCTGGGTCTAGATTTGTTCTATTCCTTATACTATCTTATTGTTTATTTTGTAGATCCATTGTTTATTGTGTCAAGTGAGAAGGACCACGCACAGGCAAATATGCAAGCATTCTTGAGTCGAAGCAGACTGGTAGGTCTAATTCATCACTCAGGCAGCCTAGTGAACCTGCACCACCTAGTGTGGCTAACGGCACTGATAAGATTGACTCATCAACAAATCCTCACTGGACTTTATATTCTACAGAAATTATTTTGCCACAATTACTAGGGGACAAAGGCATCTTGATACTTGTGGCCCAATGTGAGGATTCACTAATTACCAATGAATAAAAGACTCATTACAACCTAATTTATTTCAATGGGAAAGTAGTATATGTCTGTATTAAAAGCATTAAAGAAGTACAGAAGTGTATACAGTATGAAGTAAATTCTAACCCTCTATAGGGTTATGCCATATACATTCTTTTGCCATATACACTCTTTTGTACCTTTTTAAAAAGTTTACAATGTAAGTAAAATGCTTTAGAAAATCTGATGGTATACTTTTGTCCCTTGTCTCCCTGCCTCCCTGTGTCAACATTAGAGAAAAGTTCCCAGGTTTCAAACCATGTTCAGTAACCTGATCCATTATCCAAGACATTCTCTGTATTGGAGCAAGGCAGACCCCGTCCCTCCATGTGTCAGTCGGGACTGGAGGGGACATGAGGAGAAACACAGAGAAGCCCTCCAGCAACTTGCTGTGTAAGTAGCCACTGGCTTCAGCTGCTACTCGTATTTTTAATGAATGCATTTTTCTTATTAAAAGTATTTATTTATTTTGCTTTATTTTAATGCACAATTGTGATGCTCTACCTAGGCTAATACCCCAAATTCTCTCTCTCTTAACCTCTTTGACCAAAATGAACCTGATTCAGGAGCAATGCTTATAGGTTTATTGGTTAACAGACGTTCTCAGAAGGTTGGAGTGAATATATATATTAAATGACAACTTGCCATCAAAGGTGGAGGTGACTGAATTTGTTGTTTCCTTGCTCCATCTTAGAAATTGGAAGTGTAATTTTCTGGTACTGTCTAAATGTGTTTTGGAGACTTGTGGCCAAAGCATCTTCAGAGACATGTTTTGTGAATTCCTTATTGTTTTAATTATTTACAAGTGCATACCTAGTGTTTTAAATGTTACATTTAAAAAAGATCAACAGTTGTCTTTTAAAACTTGGTTATTCTCATGTGCTGTTAATTAAAAGTAGGCATTTTTTTAAATTGTGGGATTTTTATAAATTGACTCTTGTTTTTCTTTTTATAAATTGAGTTATTTATTTTAAAAAGAACTTTAAATTTCATTTTTCAATTAGTTTATATTCAATATTATTTTGTATCCATTTTGGGTGCACATCCTAGCGGTTAGACAATCACATACTTTACAAAGTGCTGCCCCTGATATTTCCAGTACTCATCTGGCACCATTATAGTTATTATAATATTATTAACTATATCACCTATACTGTACTTTACATCCCCATGACTATTTTGTAACTTCCAATTTGTACTTCTTAATCCCTTCACATTTTTCACCCAACTCCTGAACCCCCCTCCCCTCTGACAATCACCAGTCTGTTCGCTGTGTCTCTGGGAATTGATTCTTTCCTTCACTTTTCCTTCCTCTTGGTGGCTCCAGGACTCCTGACTCAGGGAAAGTGACTCTGTCTGTTCTGAGCTGTTGGTCAGTCAGGTGTGTGTCATAGGAGACTTCACTCTCAGTCTGAAATGCCCTGGTATCTCCTACTTTATGGACATAGAAACATTAAATACAAGTTATATTTGGAAATATTTTAGACTTGAATTAATGTTTTCCTACTTCCTTTTAGAACTGACACTTCTTTTCGGATGTCTAAAGTTTATGAAGATCCTGATGTTACTGGAAAGAATCGCTACAAATATTTTGAAAGGTAAAAACTAACTACTAATGAATATGAGCCCTGACATCATTAGCAAACCTCTCTATGATAACGATGGCAGCCATCATTTTCAAGTGCAGGCAGTGTGCCAGGCACCACTTTAAGTACTGTAAGTATATATACTTTTAATTTTTACAACAGAAATGTAGAATAAATGTAGTATCCCCCTTTACCAGAAAGGAAGCTGAAACCAAGAGAGGAGCAATAAATTGCCCAAGGTCACCTAAGTTAGCAAGTGGCAGAACTGGGATTCCAACTAAGTCTCCCTGACTTCATCGTTACTTAGTTGCAAATAAGAATGTGTATTTGAGAACAAAATGAAGTCACCATGTGAAGTGAGATATAGTAGGGGCAGCTTGACAGTCCTAGTGCAGGGAAAATTGTTAAAAATGAGCAAAAAGATGACATTTGCTCTCTCTGTGTGAATGTTGCCAAAACTAACATGGCCAAGGATTTACTTTGATTCATTCGTGATTAATACTCATGAGGTAATCCTCTGATTAAATTAAAATAAGATGAGGATTTCCCTGTAGGTCTTACCTGAATTAGAAAAATAGTATTAGTATTATATCTACATATGTTTCCTTGAGGAAGTAAATTTGTAATTCACATTATTATTTATGAGCAAATTCCTCATAGAAATTTTATGATGCTGACTTTTTCAGAGAAGTGTGAAATTCTTAACATAGTATACTCAATCCCTAGGCTTTTGGGGGGAACTTTTTAAGACTAAATCATTGGGAATATCAGAATGCCTCAGGGAACTTGAGAAGCTTCTGGGAGCCAGTGAGCAGCTGAAGCCCACTGGCTGTGCTGTGCAAAGTGCACCTTGTTTCCCAGCTCCAGGGAGAACACTGACTGGAGTGATTGTTAGACGAGCAGATTCATCAGCTCTGCCATGTGTCTCCTGAATCTTCTGGCCAGACTGGGGAATTTGCATTTTAAACAAGAATCGCGGCACCTCCTAGTGATTTTGGGTATGTCAGAAGTTTGAGGACTACTGATGTGCGGGACATTCAGGCTCACCGCTGTTAAGTTGGAAGAACGCTCCGGGGCGCACAGTACGGGAGTCCCACGTGCTTGTGTTTTCCTCTCTCCCCAGGCCTTTCCTTCCGTTCTCTCAGCAGATGCCGCTCAATGTTGTGTTGGCATCAACCAAGTAAGTACCCATTATTTTAAAGCTTCTCTTTCTAGTTTATTTTACTTACTGATTGCTTTCATATTTGTTTCCAGAAGATAGTTTTTTAAATAAATATTTTTCACTCTGTGGATCACAACCCATTAGATGTCATGAAATCTGCTGGGTCATGACCAGCATTTAAAAAAATTAAATAGAATAGAAAATAACCAAAAGCATCAGCCATATAGAGGGTAAGTTGTGTTTTACTTATAACTTTTGTTTTGGAGAGATATATACATTTGTTTATATGTATATGATGGTTATGATGTAAAATGTATTTCTCATTATGAGTTATGGTAAAAAATAAAGTTGAAAAATGCTGTAAATGTTCTTTTTTGCTTTCCTGAAACACACCTGTTTGACAACAGTTCTTCAACATTTTATCAAAAAAGCTAATCTATCATGAAATATCTTTTGAATACTAGAATTCTAAGTTACACAAAGCAATGTGATATACAAAAATAAATAAAACGTGGTCTCTGTGCCACACGGGAGTGAATCTGGGTGAGAGGGAAGTAGCAGACAAGGGCTGAATCAGGGATTAATGTGCGGTTCCCCAGTTTTTTATTTTAAGGTGAAGCAGTATGTTAGGGAAAATGCCCCATTAAAAATCTAATTTTTGTTACACTCTTTCCTGTGTCAGTGTAACTTAACATTTGTATAAAAGAAAAAAATCCAAGCTATATTCATAAAATGAGCAGGAAAAGAAAACTTTTTAGAGGTTGTAAATTTCTGAACAGAAATTTAGATAGGGCTTGGCTTTCAAACGAGGATTTGGTTACCACTAGCAATATAAATCTTATGAATAGAATATATGTCATAAAATGTCTTTAGTCTGCAAGGTGTCAATTATGATCCCAGTTCTACTCTGATTGTTTAAGACTGTTTATGGACAAGTTAGGCCCTTTCCTAGATGGAGAGTAGATTCTCTGCTCTCCCCCTAGACAGAGCAACTTCATGTGGTGTCAGTTTACCTGGGGACAGCTTCTGACTTGCTTTCCGTGAAATGCTTTGTATGAGCCAAATGTAATTTCAACTCCTAAACAGTTAGGGAGTATTTACATTTATACAATTCTAGAATTATTTCGGCCCTTTGAAGGCAACCTCAAGGCTGATGTAGCCCCTGGTGAAAATGTGTTTGACACCCCTGCTCTAGGGGTGTCTTTTTTTTTACAGTTATTTAAAGAATGCATCAGAATAAACCAATATAAGCCAAAATAACTCACTTAATTAGTAAGCCGTTAGAGGGCAGGGCCTGCATATGCCTGTCACCTGCCAGGATTTCAGTTTGAATAAATGCTGTAAGGCAACTAAAATTCTTTTTTAAAAAAATTATTTTATTGTTGTTCAATTACAGTCGTCTGCATTTTCCCCCACCAATGCCCCCCACCCAAGCCAAACCTCCCTCCCTCCCTTGTTTCCACCTTCCCCCTTGGTTTTGTCCATGTGTCCTTTCCCCCATTGTCCCCTCCCCCTCCCCTTTGGCTAATGTTAGATTGTTCTTAATTTCAATGTCTCTGTTATATTTTGTTTGCTTTTTTCTTTTGTTGATTATGTTCCAATTAAAGGTGAGATCATATGGTATTTGTCCCTCACCATCTGCCTTATTTTACTTAGCATAAAGCTCTTTAGTTCCATCCATGCTGTCACAAAGGGTAGGAGCTCCTTCTTTCTCTCTGCTGGGTAGTATTCCATTGTGTAAGTGTACCAC
>CM052539.1:102556714-102572349 GCA_028533065.1 Trachops cirrhosus | reverse complement strand
TATGTCAAATGGTATTTTTTTCCGGATTTCTGTTTCTGATATTTCATTGTTGGTGTGCAAAAATGCCTTTGATTTCTGAGTATTAACTTTGTAGCCCGCCATCTTGCCAAATTCATTTATTAGGTCAAGTGGTTTTTTTGGTGGAGTCTCTAGGATTTTCTATGTACACTATCATGTCATCTGCAAACAATGACAGTTTTACTTCCTCCTTTCCAATTTGGTTGCCTTTTATTTCTTTTTCTTGTCTGATCGCTGTGGCTAGACTTCCAGTACTATGTTGAATAGGAGTGGTGAAAGCAGGCATCCTTGTCTCATTCCTGATCTTAGGGGAAAAGCTCTAAGTTTTTGCCCACTGAATATGATGCTGTCTGTAGGTCTGTCATATATGGCCTGTACTGTGTTGAGGGATGCTCCCTCTATTCCCACTTTGCTAAGTGTTTTTATCATAAACGGGTGCTGTACCTTATCCAATGCTTTTTCCACATCTATTGATATGATCATACAATTTTTGTCTTTGCTTTTGTTTATGTGATATATTAAATTTCTTGATTTGCGAATATTGTATCATCCTTTCGTCCCTGGGATGAATCCCACTTGGTCATGTTGTATGATCTTTTTAACATATTGCTGCATGCGGTTTGCCAATATTTTGTTGAAGATTTTAGCATCTGTATTCATCAGCAATATTGACCTGAAGTTTTCTTTCTTTGTTGTGTCTTTATCGTTTTGGGACTAGGATGATGCTGGCTTCATAAAAAGAGTTTGAGAGTCTTCTGTCTTCTAGAATTTTTTTGAATAATCTGTGAAGGATGGGGGTTAGCTCTTTCTTTAATGCTTTGTAAAGTTCTCCTGTAAAACCATCTGGTGTAGGGCTTTTGTGTGCTAAGAGTTTTTTGATTACTGCTTCAATTTCATCCCCTTTTCTTGGCTAGCTGTTGGAGCTGTTACTTTGGATTCCATCTTGGCAAAGAGGATACAAAACTACTATTTTAAAAATGTTCAGTGGTGGCTTCCAGTTCCACGGGTAAGGAGCTTAGAAGTTGCCACTCTGTTCTAACAATAAGTAAGAAGTTTTTCTTGGATATGTACAGAGGGCTGGATGCAGGGTAAACTGCTGTCCAAGATTAGAGAGAGAGACAGGTGCATATAGAGAGAAATGTATTCCCCCAAAAGAAATTATGAGTGGAAACTGCCCTGGGAACCAGTCGCCAGTAGGAAAACCTGAACTATGTTGATCAGTTGCTGGAGGCTCAGTGTGGGAAACTCTGAGAATTAAAAACTTCAGGAGGACCTAGTCATGGGGAGCTTTCACCTCTCCATGTTTTGTGAGATTTTCCTCCAGCAGCTCAACAAGATTTTTATAATAAATATTAGAGAAAATCCTCTCATGCTTCTGGCAAGGGGATGAGAAAGAACATTTTGAAATATGCCAGAGCACTCTTTCCTTCTTAACAAGGTCAGCTCTCAGGAGAAACTACTTAACCACAGCCTAACCTGCTGTGTTATTATCAGAGACTAACGGACCTGGGTGAAGGAAAATATCTAACTCCAGCTCTCTCTAGCTCTTGCCCCACCTAAGAGGGGGGTAGAGAAAAAAACTGAGAAACATATGAAGTTCCCAGTCCCAAGGCTCACTTAAAGACTGAGACCTAATCATAGGACAATAGAATGCTTCCCCTCCCCACACCTTACTACCATATTACAGACAGTCTACTATTTATAGTAGTTCTTCTTGCTCAGTCCATCATGTCTATCTCTCAAGTAATTAAAAGGCACACTGAAAGGCAAAAAACACAATTTGTAGAAAGCATAAGCATAAGAACCAAACATGGCAGGGATGTTGGAATTATCAGACAGTGATTTGAAGTGACTATGGTTAACATGCTTAGGGCTCTGAAGGATAAAGTAGACAGCATGCAATATCAGACAGGCAGTGTAAACAGAGAGATAGAAATCTTAAGAAAGAACTAAAAAAATACTAGAGATCACAAACTCGGTAACGAAAATGAAGAGTGCCTTTGACAGGCTCATTAGTAGACCAGACGTGGCTGAGGAGAGAATCTCTGAGCTAAAGGGTCTATTCAGAGAAACCTCTAAAACTGAAAAGCAAAGAGAACAAAGACTCAAAAAAAAAAATAAACAGAATATCCAAGAACTGTGAACAAATGTGAACAATATATATGTACTGGGAATACCAGGAGAAGAAAGGGGACAGGAACAGAAGACATATTTGAAACAATAATGAGTGAGAATTTCCCCAAATTAATATCAGACACCAGTCTAGAGTCAGAAAGCTCAGAGAACACCAACCAGGATAAATGCCAAAAGGAAAAAAAGCTGCATGGAGGCATACATCTTTAAACTAAAGAAAATCAAAGATAAAGGAAGAAATCTGAGGAAGCCAGAGGACAAAAATACATGGCCTATAGAGGAACAAAGTGAGACTCACATCTGACTTCTCAGAAGAGAGAAGTGAGAGAAGTGAAATTTTAAAATGTTGAGAAAAAATCGTATTGACCTTGAATTCTGCTTTCTGCAAAATTATCCTTCAAAAGTGAAGGAGAAATAAAAACTTTCTCAAGCAATCAACAATCAAGAGAATTTGTAATCATTAGACCTACCTTGCAAGAAATATTAAAAGAAGTTCTTTAGAGAGAAAGAAAATAATATAGGACAGAAACTTGTATCTACATGAAGAGAAGAAGAGTATCAAAGACAAAATAAATGAAGGTAAAATAAACACTTATTTTTCTTAGTTGATCTAACATGACAGTTTGCTTAAAATAATAACAATGTATTTGATTATGTGTGCGCATATATATATATACATATATATATCATGTCAGAGGGGATGAAGAAACAAGAACCAACTACATTTTGTCAACAAGAAACCCACTTTAAATATAAAGACACAAATATATTCACAGTAAGTGGATGGAAAAAATATACCATGCTAACAGTAATTAAAAGAAAGCAGCAATGCTCTAATAATTTTCAATTAGAGCAGACTTCAAATCAAAACAGATTATCAGGGATAAAGAGAAAGAGATGAACCCACCATCACAGTTGGTGACTTTCTTAACATCCTTCTATCAGAGATGGATGCATCTAGCATGCAGAAAATCAGTAAGGCCCTACTTGAACTCAACAACACTATCAGTCAACTGGATATAATTGATATTGAAAGGCTACTTTCATCCCAAAACAGCAGGATATACATTCTTATGAAGCTCACATAGAATTTTCACCAAGATAGACCACATTCTGGGTCATAAAACACATTTTAACAAATGCAAAACAGTAGAAATCATACCATGACCACAATGGAATTAAGCTAGAAATAACAGAAAAATAACAAAATTCCCAAATACATGGATATTAAACAATACATTTTTTAAATAACACATGAATCAAAGAAGAAGTCTCAAGAGAAATGAAAAAATATTTTGACCTAATGAAAATGACAATACAACTTATCAAAATTTGTGGAATTCAGTGAAAGCAGTGTTTACAGGAAAGTTTACAGCACTGAGAATGCATATATTAGAAGAAATATTTAAAATCAATCATCTAAGCTTCCACCATAGAAAACTAAGAAAAGAAGAGCAAATTAAATCCAAAGGAAGCGGCAGAATTAGGCTATAAGTCAATGGAATTGATCAAGGAAATCAATAGAGAAAATCAACAAAATCAAAAGCTGGTTCTTTGAAAAGATCACTCGAATTGATCAGTCTTTAGCCAAGCTAATTAAGAAAAAAAGAGGCCAGCATTGTTCTGTTATCAAAAGCAGACAAAGCCATTTTAAAAAAGAAGAAACTACAGACCAATATATATCTCATGAACATAGGTCTAAACATCTTCAACAAAATATTAGCAAATTGAATCCAACAATATATAGAAAATGTTATATATCTCAACCAAGTCATACTTATCACAGGTGTGCAAGACTGGTTCAGCATTTAAAAATCAATTAATGTAATCCATCACATCAGCAGGCTAAAAAAGAAAAATCACATTATCATAATTAATAGAGGCAGAAAAAGTATGTGACAATACCCAATACTCATTCATGATAAAAAACTCTCAGTAAACTAGTAATAAAGGGAAACTTCCTTAAGTTAATAAAGAACATATACAAAAATCTACATTATACATAATGGTGAGGAACTCAAAGCTTTCCCACTAAGATCAGGAATAAGGCAAGCATGCCCCCTCTCCCCACTGCTTTTCAGCATTGTACTGGACATCCTACCTAATACAGTGAGACAAGAAAAGGAAATAAAAGGTATAAAAATTGGGAGAAAAAATAAAACTATCTTTGTTAGCAGATGAATGTTCATCTATGCAGAAAATCAGAAAGAACTGACTAAAAAAATCTCTCCTGGAACTAATAAGTGATTACAGCAAGGTTGTAGGATGCAAGGTCAATACGTATATCAGCAACAAACCAAATGGAATTTTAAATGAAAAATACAATATCATTTACATTAGCATCAAAAAATGAAAAACTTATGTGTAAATTTAACAAAATACATACAAGACCTATGTGAGGAAAACTCCCAGACTTTGATGAAAGAAATCAAAGGACTTAATAAATGGAGAGGTAGTCCATGTTCATTGATAGGAAGACTCGATAGCGTCAAAATATCTTCCTAACTTGATCTGTAGATTCAATCTCAATCTAAATCCCTGCCAAGTTATTCTGTGGATAAAAAAGAAAGAAACACCCTGATTTTTTGAGAGATAAAAGACCTAGAATAGTCAGCACAGTATTGAAGAAGAACAAAATTGAAGACCTGACACTACCTGACTTTGAGATCTGCAATATAACTGTAGTAATCCTGACAGTGTAGTATTGAGGAAAGAAAAGACAAATAAATCAATTAAATGGAATAGAAAGTTTATAAATAGACCCATATACATATAACAAACTAATCTTTGACAAAAAGAAGAATGGAGCAAGGTTAGTCTTTCTCAACAAACATTACTGGAACAACTAGGCATCCACATGAAAGAAAAAAAATTAAATCTAGACACAGACCTTAAACCAGGAGTGTCAAACTCATTTTCACCAGGGGCCACATCAGCCTCCCAGTTGCCTTCAAAGGGCTGAAATAATTTTAGGACTGTATAAATATAACTACTCCTTAACTGTTAAGGAGTTGAAATTACATTCAGCCCTTTGAAGGTAACTGGGAGGCTGATGTGGCCCCCGGTGAAAATTAGTTTGACACCCCTGCCTTAAACCCTTTATGAAAATTAACTCAAAATGGGTCACAGCCTTCAATGTAGAATGCAAAACTCTAAAACCCTTAGAAGGTAACATAAGAAAAAAAGTAGATTATGTTGAGTATGACAATGACTTTTTAGATGTAACACCAAAGGCAAAATTCATTAAATAAATGATGGATAATCTGGACTTCATTAAAATTAAAAACTTCTATAATAGACAATGCTATTAGAGTAAGAGAAGTTACTGAATAGGAGAAAATATTTGCAAAAGCATATCTAATAAAGGACTGCTATCCAAAATATAAAAAAAAAACCTCTTAAAACTCCACAAGAAACAACTTGATTCTAAAAAAGACCAAAGACTGTAACAGATACCTCATCAAAGAAGATCAACAGATGACAAATAAGCATTTGAAAGGATGTTCTATATCATATGCCATCAGGGAAATGCAAATTCAAACAACGAGATACCACTACTATTAGAAGGCACAAACTCTAGGACACTGCCTATACCAAATGTGGAGCAGCAGGAACTCTCATTCATGGCTAGTAGGAATACAAAATGCTACAGTCACTTTAGAGGTAGTTTGGTGGTTTCTTACAGAGCTAAACATACTTTTATATTATGATCCAGCAATCATAAATGTAGCTTAAATAAATCCAGCTCCTTGGTATTTACCCAAAGGAGTTGAAAAAACCTGCATCCAGATATTTATAGCAGCTTTATTCATAATTGCCAAAACTTTGGAAGCAACCAAGATGTTCTTCAGCAGGTGAATGGTTAGATGGAGGTGCATCCAGACAATGGAATATTATTCGGCACTAAAAAACATGCGCTGTCAGCCAAGAAAAGACATGGAGAAAATTCAAATGCATATTACTAAGAAAAAGAAAACAACCTGAAAGGGCCGTGTTCTATATGATTCCAACTATATGATGCTCTGCATAAGGCAAAACTATGGAAATTAATAAAAAAATCATTGGTTGCCTAATACAGCTCTAAAAAATTAAGTCTTTAAAAATGCAAACATTCAGTGGAGTGCATACTAACAGAACAGATTTGGTAGCTTTATGAAGTTTCTCTGTGTAGATTTGTTGGCCTGGAAGGGAAAATCTAGAAGGCTATGGGTGTGGCCACCAGTGCATGCTCCCAGTGCCTGGGTGGTAGTGAGGTGGAAGGGCCTGGAATGAGGGAATAGAGCAGCAGCACCGCTGTAAGGACACCAGGGCCAGGGTGAGTGTGCCTGACGATGGGGTCCAGGACAAAGCAGGGCTCAAGCCAAAGAGGGAACAGATACAGGGTCTCTAGTTTTGGGTCCTGATCCAGGTTGGGTATAGGTGGGAAAAAGATCATTCATTGCTCTTTCTTATTCACATTTTACTCTCCCTAAACTAACTGAAATGGAAAAAAGAGAATAGGTTGGAAAAAATAACAAATTAGTTAAGAAAGAAACTATTATTATCATAGGACTTCTGTGAAATTATCACTGCTCCTTTGCATCCTCTTCTCTGACGCACCTTAAGGATCCTGAGTCATCAGAAACCTTAGCCTGAAGGCTTCATTAAGTTTTATCATAATCTTAGCACATTTGATCAAATGGTTCAAATGTGTAATTATTTAATGTGGAAGACAAGAATTTATTCTCTTGATTCAAGCTAATGGTGTTATAATAATATATGATTTACAATGCTATAAAGCTGATTTGAAGTTATTTCCTCAAGTAGAAATTATAGTAGAATAATTTCTGCTGAAAACATAAACTATAAATACTATGTTGTATACATATGTTAGAAATTCATAGCAACCACTGAAAAAAATGATTTCAATATGCATTAGAATTCAGCATTAAAAACAAAGTACTGACTTATTACAGCTTGAACCTTCAAACAGATGCTTCTTTCTAACTGGACTGAAGGACATTATCCCTAGACTTAAACTGTTAAACTGCCTTTGATTGTTTTTTAAAAGGAAAACCTCACTTATTTTGCCATATCTAGTTATTTATGTAATTTAACCAATTCTTCTACCAACTAGAAAGTATACTTCCTTTTAAATGCAAGTAGCTGTATGTATTTTTTTTTGAATTTTAAAAGTAGTACATGTCTAGGTTTTAAAAAACTTGAAAATTCAGAAAACTATAAACATGAAAAAATTGTCTCTATAATCCTACTATCCAGATATAACTGCTGTTATTATTTTATTGAATACCATCTAGGGATTTTTCTATGCACAAAACACAGTTTTTAAAAACATACAAATGTACTCCTATTATAATACTGCTTTATAGTGTTCCTTTACGTTAAATCTTGGACATTTTTGTATGTTCATAAATAAATATAGGTTACATTGTTACTTTTAATAGCAGCCTAAATTCTATTATGAGTATGCCATATTTTAAGCAATTCTTCTATTGACGGTGGTCATTTAGGTTTGTAATTTTTTACTCGTGTGAGTGAGGCTTGATGAACACGTTTGCATACATGTGTGTGCACTTACCTCATTATTTCTGAGCATAAATTACTAGGAGCACAATTGCTGGGGACAAAAGGGTACTTTAAGGGTTTGATGTATAATCATTCAGTTTCCTGCTGGTTGGGTTGTAGTTATTTGGATTTCCAGCAACAGTTTATGAGAATTCTTGTTTTTTCACAACTTTATCAATGCTGGGTACTTTCAATTAAAAAAAGTTTGCTTATGTAACATAATAAAATAGCATCTTGGTGTTTTAATTTGCTTTTCTTTGATTATTAATTATGTTCACTATCTTTTCATATGCTTTTTAGGTTTCCTTTTTTTGTTTTGTGAATGTACCCATTTTTTTTTCTGTGGGTATTCAATTGTCTTATGGATTTACAAGAGCTTTTTATATAGAAAAGGCTGCTTATTTTTTTTATCATATCTTGCAAAACCTGTTTCCAAGAGTGCCACTCACATTTTAAATTTGTTTATATTTTGAGGTATAGAAGTTTCAACTCAAATTTAACTCTATTGATCATTTGCTTTTATAGGTTCTGGTTTTTCAGATGATATATGTACTTATGCTTCCTATTAGTACTTTTATTAGTCTCACTTTTGAATTATTTAAAATTACTGGAATTCATTTTTTTGTGTAAGGGATGAGGTCCTTGTCTCTTTTTTCTGCTGCTGTATTTGCATTTCTAAAGGGAAAGAGCTAAAATTGAGTGTGTAACTAAAAGCAGAGAAGAGGGAAACCGGGGAAATAGGAATTCTGAATAGGTTCAGAAGTAACTCTAGGGACATCCTAGTATCTTTATACAGCTCTATATACGACAGCTCTGCCCAATGATACTCAGATAAATAGGCACTTTTGTGAATAGTGCCCCTTCAGTTTCTTGGCAGAGGTGAGAAAAAAAAGGCAATTCTCTCAAGGTTATTGGGCATAATCCTATTTAAACTGGATTTGTAACTTTGGGCTTGTCAATGTTAAAGGGGAGAGGACTCAGTGAAGCTCATTTATATCTACTTGATTATATAATATTATAAGTGATTATATCAGGTTTTAATTTTTTAAATAATTTTCCCTTTTAGGATACAGCCATATACTTTTCCTCCCACTTCGACTAAGTACCCACCCATCACTTCAAAGTATACTGTGGGCACTCAAACTGATTACCGCGATTCCGAAGCTCAAACAGATCCATATTCTCCAGAATATGTAGTATGTCAGGATTCAGTCCCTGAGCTCTTGACCCTGGCAACTCTGACTTGGGGTGAGTTGGTAATTCTCTTGCATATTTGAAGGTGACAGTCCTGATAACCATGCTTGCTATTGAGTTCCTGGAAATTAAGGTCACATAAAGGCAACTAAGTATCTTGCTTAGTGGAGCTACTTCACAGACTCATTGATATGTTTGTTCAAAGAGAGTTACATCTTTTTCACTGTAAGGAGGCATATTGTACTTTATTCTTGAAGCTGAAGTTATATTTTGGTTTAATTTTTTCCCCAATCAATGCTCTTTATTTAAAAAATAAATTTATTGGGGTAACATTGATTAATAACATTATATAATTTCCAGGGGTACAAGATTATAATTCAACATCTGTTCTAACTATGGAAGTCTAGTTTCCTTCCATTACCATATAGTTGACCCCCTTTACCCACACATTGCCCTCTCTTCACCCCCTTTCTCCTCTGGTAACCACTATAAGTTTGTTTTTGTTTGTTCTGTTAGGTACTTTTTGTTTTATGTTCCACATATGAAAAGGAAACCCTTGTACACTGTTGACAGGAATTTAAGTTAGTGCGGGCACTATGGGAAGCAGTAGGGAGGTTCCTTTAAAATTAAGAATGGAAATACCATATGATCCAGCAATTCCTCTTCTGGGTTTTAACTAAATATGTGAAAACTCTTATTTGTAAAGATATATGTACACCTATGTTCACTGCAACATTATTTACTCTAGCCAGGACATGGAGACAACCCAAGTATCTGTCCACTGATGGATGATTGGATTAAGCAGATGTGGTACATATATACAATGGAATACTATTCAACCATAAAAAAGATAAAATATTGCTATCTGTGAATACATGGATGGGTCTTGAGAATATTAATTTTGTGATAGCTTTGCTGACCACTCACCTCCTTGCTCTCATTGTTTCTCATAGTAAATTAACTCCTTTTTTTATACATAAACCTTCTTTGAATGTATAATAAATTTCAATATATTACATACAATATCTTACTTTTTCAAAATATCTTGGAATTTATCAAAGCTCTCTTACATACTTTATTGGATGATTTCTTTTGATACTATCTCTGAAATGCTAATATTTTTCAGGCTCAGAAATTCACTCTAAGAATAATAAAATCTAGCCTAAGCCTACATTATGTGAAATTATGAGAATTAATAGGAGAAAGGACCTCTAGAAATTGTTAGACATTAGCTTATGAAACTCACTTGATTGTAGCTGGGAACTGAAAACCAGAGAGGCTGACCCCTACAAGGTCATGGAAATAGTATGCTGTAATGATTTTTATTAAAATTAGATCAGTTTTGTTTTCCCATTGTAATGATTGCTGTGGTCAAGTCTGCATCACCAGCAATGAAGATACGTATTTGTGAGTTCCAGTTCCAATTCTTGTTTCCTGGCTCACTTTGTGAATCCAGACTAAGCATTCTTGACACCCATACTTTGACATCGAGGCTCTATTTTCAGGCCTAGATGGCAGATTAAAAACATGCTGAAACCTTTCCCTTCTGTACTGAACACATTAAAAACATATTATAAAAATTAATAAACACATAGTCACACTTAAAAACAAGAAAGTAAATTTCTATAGTCTAGAAGTGGAGATGTCTCCTTAAAGAAATGGCTGGGAACCTATAGTGGTGACAAGTAGGGAGCTGGGCCGAGTTAACTGCCGGAACAGAGGAGGCAGAAACTTTTCTCCTGCCCGTAGGTAGGACTGAAGTCCAGTACCTGCCCGTCTATAATGATAGCCAGAATTGAGTTAGGTACTCCTGCCTAGGGCCTTGCACTTTACCTCTTGATGTGCTATGGGCTTAGCATTGAGCTGAGTAGGACAAGTGCCAGGTTCTCTAAAGCAAGAGCTCTAGGCAGGGGCTCAGAGATGTTTCACTAGGCAAGGAAACCAATCTGGAGACCTGCTCCTGGAAGACCTGAGGTTGGAGCATCAATACAGCTCTTTGAGTCAGGCCTACACCTTCATCTGTGAGGCCATGGATAAGGAAGGGTTCACACAGAGGCCCACGTACTGTATGAATAGATGTTTAAAAAGTATAAATCAAGCTAATTTCCAGGGGTACGAGGTTATAATTCAACATCTATTCTAACTATGGAAGTCTAGTTTCCTTACTATAAAATTAATGTTTAAAAATTGTAAATCAAGCTAATATCTGTTAAGGAAAATACATTCTGTATTTTTCACAAATAGTGCTTTTATTAACATGTTGAAAGGACAAGTTTAAATTTGTAGTTCACAAACTCCATGTTGGAATGTGGCGGCAGGGGGGTGAGACTGCCTATGGCCTGCCCCTTTCTCTGTCTCTGTTCCATATTGTGAAGGGCCTGTCATGCATGCAAGTGATTACCCCACCTTGCTTTTCCAACCTCTATTTACACATCTTTGCAAACAGCTGACACTTGGCCACCTCTTGGGCTTACAGGTGAACAAATAGCAGCATGCAGTCTGCCCTCAGGATTCTGAATCCTGGGGAGAGGCCCATGTAGATTTGGGAGGTGGGCTTGGGGCCATCTGTGGAAGGGTCTCTGAGGGTAGGGCTAGATCCAGGTGGACGTATTCCCTTGGACTCCTAACATTGTGATGACAGGCAGGGCTCTGAAGAACTCGGCTACAGAACTGTCCCTCTCAACAGGTCAAAAAGTTTACCTGTTCAGGGTGCTCATGAGAGAAACCTGCAGTTGATTTCAACCCAAGAATTACAAAGCATCTAAGAGACACACTGGGAGTGATCCACAAAAAATAAAGAAAATTAAAGAATAAGTTATTGAGCAAACAAAGCAAGTGGAGCAATTTGGAAAAGACTCAGGAAGTACTTTTTAAATCCCCAAAGAGGTGAAGAGGGAGATAATAACAATGAAAACAAGAATGGGAGCTATGAAAAAAAACCAGGTGGAATCAATAGAAGGAATAGTAATTAGCTTTAAATTTGATTAGAAAGCTGTGAGTGGGAATTTCTGAGTTAAAGGAGAAATATATTGTTTCACAAATGGTAGAGGGGAAAGAGGAAGGAACAGAGAGCTGATAAGGGGGCTAAAGCAAAGAAACAAACACAGTGAAGAGAAAACACATAGTAAGATGTCAGAAAAATGTTCAATCATTTTAGTAATCAAAATACACAAAAGTGGCTTAAACTTGCCTCTTAAAAATATTCTTGGGTTGGACTAATAAAAGCCCAGCAAAAGTAGCTTGCTATTTATAAAATAGCACTGAAACTTTGAAAATAAAGAGATGGAAAAATATACTGATAGCTAACCCAAAGAAAGCTGATGTAACAATATTAATATTAGACCAAAGTTAATCAAAAAACATTAAAAGGGCAAAGGCAGGACATGTAATGCAATAAAAGAATATATCTGTCATGAACTTGTATGTACCCTAGACTCAAAATGTAAAGTAAAAATTGATTGAATCATGAGAAGAGATAGACAAATCCCTACTAATGTGGATTTTAATGCTCTTCTTTCAGATTAAGCTATCAAAAGTTAGTAAGGATTAGGCGATTTGTACGAGATGATTAATGTGCTTCATTCACATAAGAGAGTTTGCATGTGGTAGGCCATAGCCAGGCCTGCTGCCGATCTGACTGTGTGTTAAGAAACAGAGTGTGGAAATACTTGGCTGCAGCACTGCAACAAAATAATATGGTTCTGGGCTCCTTTGACTTGGCAGATTCCTCACTTCATGTGTTTACAGTCATTTCATTGATGAGAAAGACACCACTATAATTCAGCAGGGAAAAGGAGGTCTTTTCAAATAAATGGTAATAAAACAATTAGATACGCATGTGCAAAAAAACCCCAAAAAACAAAAAAGCTTTGATTCTGATTCCTACATTAATGTCATCCCAGCAAAAAACCCAACAGGTAGGTGTGTGTGTGTGTGTGTGTGTGTGTGTGTGTAAATTGAAAAACTGACTCTAAAATTAATATGGAAATGTCAAAGGGCCAAAGCACTCAAGACAAATGTGAAGAAATAGAAATACACACCAACAGATATAAAGACTTACTATAAAGATGCAGTAACTAAAGAATGTGGTATATTCGCAAAGACAAATATATCATTGTTATAGAATAGAGTCCAGAAATTAAATCACAGATAAATATCATCTCATTAAAACAAAGATGACACTGCAGTGCAATTGGGGAAAAATGGTCTTTTCAGTACATGGTGCTGAGTCAGTTAGATAGTCATCTTGAAAAAAGTGACTCTTGATTCCTATATCACCCCACAAACCAAAATCAATCACAGATATTAAGTGTGAAAGGTGAAACAATAAAACTTTTAGACAGAAACATAAAAGAATATTTTCATGACCTTGGGTAGGCAAATTTTATTTATTTTTCATTTTTTAAAATGTATTTTATTGATTACACTATTACAGTTGTCACATTTTTTTTCTCCCCTTTATTCCCCTCTGCCCTGCACCTGACTCCCTCTAGCATTCCCGCCTGCCCCTTACTTCATGTCCATGAGTTGTACATATAAGTTCTTTGGCTTCTCCATTTCCTATTCTATTCTTAACCTCCCCTTGTCTATTTTGCACCTATCATTTATGCTTCTATTCTCTGTACCTTTTCCTCCCTCCTCCCCCTTTCCCACTGATTACCCTTCATCTGATCTCTATTTCTGTGAATCTGTTCTTGTTCTAGTTGTTTGCTTAGTTCGTTTTTCTTTTTTTAGGTTCAGTTGTTGATAGTTGTGAGTTTGTTGTCTTTTTACTGTTTGTAGTTTTGATCTTCTTTTTCTCAGATAAGTCCCTTCAACATTTCGTATAATTAGGGCTTGGTGATGATGAACTCCTTTAACTTGACCTTATATGGGAAGCACCTTATCTGCCCCTCCATTCTAAGTGATAGCTTTGCTGAATAAAGCAATCTTGGATACATCCTTGCCTTTCATGACTTGGAATATTTCGTTCCAGCCCCTTCTTGTCTGCAAGGTTTCTTTTGAGAAATCGGCTGCTTGTATTATGGGCACTCCTTTGTGGGGAACTGTCTCCTTTTCTCTTGCTGCTTTTAAGATTCTCTCCTTATCTTTTATCTTGGGTAATGTAATTATGATGTGCCTTGGCGTGTTCCTCCTTGGGTCCAACTTCTTTGGGAATCTCTGAGCTTCCTGGACTTCCTGGAAGTCTATTTCCTTTGCCAGATTGGGGAAGTTTTCCTTTATTATTTGTTCAGATATCTTTTCCACTTGTTGTTTTTCCTCTTCTCCTTCTGGTACCCCTATAATTCGAATGTTAGAACGTTTAAAGATGTCCCGGAGGTTCCTAAGCCTCTAATTTTTTTAAAATTCTTGTTTATTCATTCTGTTCTGGTTGAATGTTTCTTTCTTCCTTTTGCTCCAAACCATTGATTTGAATCCCTGTTTTCTTCCCTTCACTTTTGGTTCCCTGTACATTTCCCTTTATTTCACTTTTCATAGCCTTCACTTTTTCCTCTATTTTGCCACCATACTCAACCAATTCTGTGAGCATCCTGATTACCAGTTTTTTGAACTCTGCATCTGATAGACTGGCTATCTCTTCATCACTTAGTCGTATTTTATCTGGAGCTTTGATCTTTCATTTGTGGCATATTTTTTTGTCTCGGTGTGCCTGTTATGTAGTAAGAAGCAGATCCTTAGGTATTCACCAGGGCAAGGCAACTCACATTGTGGCACTGTATGTGGGAGAGGTATCCAAGAGGGAACAATGCTGCTCTCTTGGCTCTTGGCCAGCTTTCAGTCACTTCCTCCATTACTCACAAGCAAATTGGGCCCTTCTAGTGCTGATTCCCAGATATGAGGGTTTGTGTGTGTTCTAGACCCTGTGGATCTCTCCAACAAACTCTCCTGTGAGGCTAGAAGTTTCTCTTGTTACTGTAACCCCTGCAGATTTTTTCAGTCAGAGTTTTTGAGACTTTATCCCATGTACTGGAACCATGGGTTGCATCATCTGTCTCGCTCTCCAGTTGTTCCTCCTAGTTTATCTACATAAAAATGTGGGACCACCCACTCTGCTATCTGCCACCTTGCCCACTCAGGTCCTCCAGGCACTTCTTTGCCAGAACTCCTCTCCAACCCAGCTGCCTGTCTGCCCCTCCTACGAGTCTGGATGAATATTTCTTCTTTAACTCCTTGGTTGTTGGATTTCTATACAGCTTGATTTTCTGGCAGTTCTGCTTATTTTTTGTTTTTAAATTTGTTGTCCTTCTTCTGGTAGTGGGAGGAGACAAAGTGTATCTGCCTATGCCTCCATATTGGCTGGAAGTCCAGCAGGCAAAGATTTTATTAAATAAGACAAAAAATGCTAATAATAAAGGGGAAAATGAGAAATTAGATCGCATTAAAATTAAGAACTTCTACAAAAAAATCACATGATCATATCAATAGATGTGGGAAAAGCATTGGATAAGGTACACCACCCATTTATGATAAAAACACTTAGCAAAGTGGGAATAGAGGGAGCATCCCTCAACACAGTACAGGCCATATATGACAGACCTACAGACAGCATCATATTCAGTGGGCAAAAACTTAGAGCTTTTCCCCTAAGATCAGGAATGAGACAAGGATGCCTGCTTTCACCACTCCTATTCAACATAGTACTGGAAGTCTAGCCACAGCGATCAGACAAGAAAAAGAAATAAAAGGCATCCAAATTGGAAAGGAGGAAACAAAACTGTCACTGT
>CM052539.1:102531718-102556214 GCA_028533065.1 Trachops cirrhosus | reverse complement strand
AAATGAAGGAGAGAATTCTAGAAGCAGCAAGAGATAAGGGGACAGTCACCTATAAAGGAACTCCCATCAGACTGTCAACTGATTTCTCAAAAGAGACCTTACAGGCAAGAAGGGGCTCGAAAGAAGTATTCCAAGTCATGAAAGCCAAGGACCTACATCCCAGATTACTCTATCCAGCAAAGCTTTCATTTAGAATGGAAGCGCAGATCAAGTGCTTCTCAGATAAAGTCAAGTTAAAGGAGTTCATCATCTCCAAACCCTTATTTTATGAAATGTTAAAGGGACTTATCTAAGAAAAAGAAGATAAAAAATATGAACAGGAAAAAGGCAGCAAACTCACAGTTATTAACAACCACACCTAAAACAAAAGCAAACTAAGCAAACCACTAGAACAGGAACAGAACCACAGAAATGGCGATCACATGGAGGGATAGCAACAGGGGCGTGGGAGGAGAAGAGAGGGAAAAGGTACAGAGAATAAGTAGCATGGATCGTAGGTAGAAAATAGATGGGGTGGGCAAGAGTAGTATGGGAAATGTAGAAGCTAAAGAACTTATGACACATGGACATGAACTAAAGAGGGAGAATGTGGGTGTGCAGGGGGGAGGGGAGTGAAGGGGGAAATGGGACAACTGTAATCGCATATTTGATAAAATATATATTTTTAAAAAATGGAAAAAAGAACTTCTATTCACAAAGAAACAAACTACACATTAAGATAGTGAAAAGGCAGACCACAGATGGGAGAATACATCTGCACTACAGCTATATGTAGCAGAAGACTCAGAGCTACAACACTTAAAGAAATCCTAAAAAATCAATAAGAAAAAGACAACCTAACAGAAAAATGAGAAAATATGTAAGCAGGCACTTAATAGGGTTTTCAAATGACTAATTAACATATGAAACAGTGTTCAACTTAATTGTTCATCAGGAAAATGGAAATTAAAATCTCATGTGATACTACTACACACATACCAGAAAAGCTAATATCAAGAAGATTGACATTACTAAGTGGTGATAAGGATTTGAAGCAGAGAATTCATATACTGCATACACACACACACACACACACACACAACTATTTTTTTAGAATGGTTTGGTAGTATGAAGTACTTAGTTCTACTAACAAATGCATATACATACTCACCAAAAGACAAGTGCAAGAATGTTCTTAGCAGCCCTATTCATAGTAAGTCAAAACTAAAACAACCCAAATGTCCATCAACCATAGGATGGATGAATAAAATATAGTATATTCATACAATGGAATACTACATAGCAATGATAATGAAAGTAAAACTACATGTGATCACATGGGTGAATCTCACAGATAATAAATGCTGAGCAGAAATAAGACACAAAAGAGTTCCTACTTTGATTCCATTTATATAAAGCTTAAAACCTGCCAAAACTAAGTTAGTATGTTAGGAATTGTGATGGTAGTTATCCTTGAGGCAGGAAGAGATTGGGAGGGAGTATGATGGGCAATTTTGGGTTCTTGTAAGATTCTGTTCCTTGATCTGAGTGCTGGTTATGTGGGATGTTCATTTGTGTGCCTTTATGCACATATGTCATGCATTAATAAAAAGTGTACACAAAAATGAGTGTAAAATAGACCCGGACTGGTGTGGCTCAGTGGATTGAGTGCCAGCCTGAGAACCAAAGGGTTGCTGATGTGATGATTCCCAGTAAAGGCACATGCCTGGGTTGCAGGCCAGGTCCCCAGTGGGTTGGGGGGGAGAGGCAACCACACATTGATGTTTCTTTCTCCCTCTCTCTCCCTCCCCCTCTCTCTAAAAATAAAATCTTTTAAAAATATAAGTGTAAAATAATGACACAGTACAAAAGGTTGACACTGTAAGCACAAAGAAAAAATATTAAGTGCTTACTCCGTCCTGAGAGTGGTTCCCAGTGCTTTATATTTTTAATTTATTTAATCTTTATAAGTTGAGTGAATAACACAACTTAAATCAGAAATTAATACTATAGATCTTTAAAAAGGCAAAAGAAATAGCCATTAGGGCCATACGGTAATTTTTTGGATAAAGGTTAATAGTACAGCCAAACTTCTTATAAGGAATATCAAGACAAAAGACAGAGATAAAAATAATGTGTATCCTGGATTGGAAGGATATTATCCTTCCATTATTAGGGTTGGAAGGGGGACATAACTACAGAGTAAGTTATTTAAGAAAATACTGTGCATATCTTTTTGTTCGGTATTTAAAAAATAGATAGATTGTATAATTTTTAAGGAAAATACCATTACCAAGTTGGTTTCAAGAAGAAATAGCAACCCTGAATATTATAATAACTATAGAAATTGGCTTGGTAAAAAAAATTCTTGTAAGAGTACCATGCCTAAACAGTTTTACAAATAAGTTTACCACATCTTTAAAGTACAAACAAGCTGTTTTATGCAAATTCTTCCAGCAAAGAGAGAGAATAGATGTTAATGTATTCATTTTGAGACTAGTATAGCCTTGATTTGAAAACTGAATAAGGATAATACTAGAAAGGAAAATTATGGGTCTATCTCACATATGAAGAATATGCAAAAATTCTAAATAAAATACCAGCAATCAAATCTTGCAGTATTTGGGGGACTTCTAGTCAATATGGTAGTGTAGGCAGACATGGCTCACCTCTTCTCACAACTACATTAAAATTATAGCTAAAATACAGAACAACCATCACTCAGGAACATCAGAAATCAAGCTGAATGGAAGTCTTGACAACTACGAAATTCAAGAAACCACATCCTTCCAGACTGGTAGGAGTGGCACAGACATAGAATGGGCTGGTCCCTCACCCATGTAGATAAAAATTCTGGAGTGATATCTCGGGAGCAGGGAGTCCCAGCCCAACACTAGGCCCCCCAGCCCAAGGTTCCTGTGCCAGGAAGATAAGTCCCCACAACTTCTGGCTGCAAAAATCAGTGGGGATTGAGTCAGGGGAAGAAACTACTGGAGCCCCAAGCGGTTCCTCTTAAAGAACCCACACAGGAACTTATCTACTCAGACTTACTCTCTCTGAGCTCCAGCACTGGGGTAGCAGTTTGAAAGACACCAGTGGTGTATAGGGAGAAACTGAAGTGTCTGGCATAAAGGCAAGCAGAGACCATTATTCCTTTGCAACTCTCCCCCAACAGAGCCAGCAAGCTGGCGCCATATCTGAGACTCCAACAACCTGGCTAAGACTGTTTGACCCACCTTGGAGGTACCCAGAGACTCCACCCCATCCAATTTACAGCCCACAGAAGCTTCATTTCCATAAGAATGGCTGGTCTTGTCTCCTAAATCCTGTCAAACAAGCCACAGCTGGTTTCATTGAGCCCTCTGGCAGTCAGATTAGAATCACGGCTTGATTTCTACTGGGAATCTCCAAGTCCAGCGCAAGTAGCAGCCATCTCAGATTGCTTTACAGCTCACACAGGATGCCCTGGGAAAAGTACATGTGGGGGCTAACTTTGGCCTGCACCACCCAGGAAACTCCAGGCCCAGTGCACCCAGTGGAGGGCTAAAGACCACATCAGAGCACCACCACTCTGCCCCTGCAAAGCCGATCCTACACAGAGGGTGGAGGTTAGTGGTCATGGTCACAGCCAGTTCTTGCACCTGACTGGCCTGGGTAAATCCCTTCCATTGATCTGCCAACAGCAACCAAGGCTCAACTACAAGAGGAGGGGAATACTAAACCCATAAGAAGGGTGCACCTTGAGTACCCAGCTTGGGGGTAAGGGAGGCTGTGCCACTGGACCCTACAGGACACCTACTATATTAAGCCACACTACCAAGATGCAGAGTCAAAGAAACTCTACCTAATACATAGAAACAAACACAGGGAGGCTGCCAAAACAAGGAGACAAAGAAACTGGCCCAAATGAAAGAACAAATAAAAACTCCAGAGAAAGAGCTAAAAAAAAATGGACATAAGTCATTTATCAACTCAGAGTTCAAAACATAGTTTATAAGAATGCTCAAAGAACTTATTGAGGACCTCAGCAGCATAAAAAGGACTGAGTCAGAAATGAAAGATATACTAATTGAAATAAGGAACAATTTTGCAGGGAAACAACAGTAGAGTGGATGAAGCCCAAGAATCAAATCAATGATTTCGAATATAAGGAAGCAAAAAACAACCTTGGAGAACAATATGAAGAAAAAAGGATCCCCCCAAAATGAGGATAGTATAGTCAGCCTCTGGGACAACTTCAAGAAGTCCAACATTTGTGTCATAGGGGTGCCAGAAGGAGAAGAAAAAGAGCAAGAAATTGAAATCTATCTGAAAAAATAGTGAAAGAAAGTTTCCCTAATTTGGTAAAGGAAATAGACATGCAAATCCAGGAAGGACAGAGAGTCCCAAACACGAAGATGCAAAGAGGCCCACTCGAAGACACATCATAATTGAAATGCCAACAGTTAAATGTAAAGAGAAACCCTTAAAAGCAGCAAGAGAAAAGAAGTTAATTACCAGATGGTTGCCAGATGGAAGTGGGGAGGGGAGAATGGGTGAAGAGGTGAGGGGATTAAGAAGTATGAATAGGCGGTTGCAGACTAGTCATTGGAAGGTAAAGCACAGTATAGGAAATGGAGTAGCGAAAGAACTTCTGTGCATGACCCATGGATATGAACAATATGGGGGGATTACCTGATGGAGTAGGGGGTGCTGGGTGAAGAGAGGCAACGTGGGAAAATTCAGGACAACTGTAATAGCATAATCAATAAAATATAATTTAAAAAATCTTACAGTATTTAAAAAGATGACTTATCATAAACAAGTGGGTTAATCACATACATTCAAGTTTAATACAGTATCAGAAAACCAATATAATTTAATATTTTAACAGAAGATGTAGGAAAAATGCTTTAATAGATGCAGAAAAAGTGCTTAATAACATTCAATACTCATTTATGATATAAACTCTAAATAAACTGGGATCAGAAGGAAATTTTAGTAATTTAATTAAAGGTATCTACCACAGCCTTCAATAAATATAATACTAATGGTGAAACTTTAGAAGCTTTACCTTAATATTTAGAAAAGGCAATGATCTCTTCATCACTACTATTATTTAGAAGTGCAGAGAAGATCTTAGCCCAGAGCTTACTGAGCTAGTCTACAACCCTTTGCCCCCAGGTGACATGTTTGTATGTGATAAGTATTAGTAAGTGCTCCTGGCGTTTAGCACATGGGATGTGGTTTGAGGAGTAGGCTGGCATGGATACTGAGCATTTTGTCCTGCCTGGGGCAGTGCCATACAAGAAATAATTGTCAGCTATGGCAGTAATAGTACCCTTGTTGAAAAATGTTGAATCAGTGCAGTAAGATAAGAGAAAATAAATGAGGTTTGAGGATTAGAGGCAAAACTATCGTTATCTGCAGATAATGTGGTTGTTTAAAAAGTTAAATGAAATAACAAAATATTAGAATTAAGAATTTGAGTTCAACAAGGTAGTTGATTACGAAATCAGCATACAAAGATCAGTAGCTTTCCTATATATGAACAATGTCTAATTAGAAATGTTGAAAAATAGTATTTTTAATAGCAACAAATAACAAAGCACCTAGGAAATCACTTAATAAAAACATGTGCAAGGCAGTTATGGAGAAAAATATAAATTGTGACCTGCAAATTACTTTGATATGTCTTTATATTTTAAAATACAGATTTGTCTCTATAGGGCATATCAAGATGTGATTATTCAGTAATCACATAATATTTTTCAAATACTTTCCAGTATCTTATATGTAACTAAATAAAATGTCTTCTGGATGAATTACTAATAAGAAGCAGTGCAGGGCACAGCTGTGAGGCACATCTGGAGGGTGTTTCCTAATATTTTACCCTGTCAAAACCTTAAATTTAAAGAGGATGGGAACATTAAATACTGGTAGGTACATGAGTTTGTCCATGTGTTTCTAAAGTGGTTTTGCTTCACCCTTCAGGTCGAGGTCTTCCGGCAGGACAAGCTGAGGTAGAGATGATAGAACGTGCCCGGGAGAAGCGTGCCTGGGAAGCTACTCTTCCCTCTCTGAGTGACATCTCCCAGTTTGAGAAGAGAAGGAGGATGATGAATGAAATGGAAAGGAAGGAGTGGGCTTTCAGAGAGCAGGAGATTGAAAAGTAGGTTCTCAGTCACTCAGACAACTGCTCCTGTGCTGATGGGGGTAATGTTAACACGTCCTCTGTAAAGCATTTCCCCAAATGTATTATGTTTAAAAGTAATTTTTAGTCTGTAGAGATAGGAAATCAGGTTTCTGGTTCTTTCAGGGACAATAACACTATATATAGTTTTCTCTCCATTGATATAAAAATGTATGATGCCCTTTCTGTGTGTGCAGTGCAGCATGGAGCCCCAATCTGAGCAGTACCTCAAGGGACCTCTGATTCTTCTCTTCCCTTTTCTTGTCAGTCTCTAATCCAGACTGTCATAGAACCCCACTGACTTTTGTGTGTCTTTTAAACTCTCCCTTTCAGTTTATTCCCAGTACCACTGTCCGTAGGTCTTGGCCCACTTCCTGTCCATCAAACAGCCTCCTAGCTGGTCCTGTCTCTTATTCCCCCTGGTACTGGTTCACAGCCAGAACACCTTGGGTTCCAGGTGTAGCTTATGGGGCATTTTCCATTTGAAAGCCAAACAGTGAAATTTCTTCAATTATGAAATGAGCTCAGAGCACATAAATAACAATATGCTGAGGTACATCTGGTTGAGTTTTCAATCATTTTAACTGATGTATTTTTATTACTGAGGTTGTTGTCCCTGGAATATGTAGAAATGACAACTACCTAGGAAGGACAGAAGGGAGGAAGGGAGGGAAGGAGGGAGGGAGGGGGGGAGGGCACTTAAACCAAGGTTGTCATTTTTCCAGGCTGTGATGGGGCACTTTATTGTTCATAGCAATGCTACCAAAGCCCCTGGCAGTGTGCTTACATATAAGAAAGTTAGGGACCAGGAGGCCATGGAACTCAGTGTAGTCTGAATTCAAAATATGTTTACCTTTTTGCAACACTTTCTGATAAACCCTGAATCAGGACTGAATGGTGTTTTGGTAAAAGCTTGCTATTTAATAGGAAATAGTGTTTGGAGCAAAGTAGTGTTTATACCCAGTCCTGTCTGCAGAAATTTAAATTTATTCCTGCAATTTATAGAACTATATTGTTGTCAGAAGCACATTAAAAAATGCTGAGATTTGCCCTGGCTGGTGTGGCTCAGTGGATTGAGCACCAGCTTGTGAACCAAAGGTTTGCTAGTACAGTTCCCAGACAGGGCACATGCCTGGGTTGCGGGCCAGGTCCTCAGTAGAGGGTGTTCCAGAGGCAACCACACATTGATGCTTCTTTCCCTCTCTTTCTGTCTCACTTCCCCTCTCTAAAAATAAATAAAATCTTTTAAAAAAACCCCTAAAATTCTGTCTGGCTAGAATGAAGACATCACCTGAGAAAGTGAGCACTTTGTTAAACTGAGGATAATTTTAAGAAATATGTTCTGTGTCTCTCCTGTGTGCCAGGCTCCGTGCTGTGAGTTGGGGAAACAGGAATGAATAGGACATTGCTATGCCCTAACAGAACTCCTGATGGTCCACTGGGGTGGGGAGGAGGGGTGGTACGGGTTGGGGTAAAAGACCTTCAGACCAACTCTCAAGTAGGGTCTATCAGGTGATGGGCTGCTCTACATACAAAGTACTAGGGGAACCCAGGCAAGAGAACCATCAGTTCTGTTTGTGGTGAGTGGAGATTTGGGAAAACTGCTGAGAGAAGGTAGCCTCTGAGCTGGGTGTTGAAGAGTGCATAAGAAGCCATCAGGTAGATGAAGTATCAGTGATGATGATGATCATCATCATGATAATGACATTCATAGAGCATGTATCACTTATAGAGTGCTTATGATGTGCTGGATCCAAATTCCAGATCAGTACTTCCGAAAGTGTAGTCCAAAGACTATCAGTATCAGCATGATCTGGGAACTTGTTAAAAATGCAGATTCTTAGGCCCAACAAACTGAATGAGGGGTTGGGTACAGCCATCTGTGTCATAAGAAACCCTCCAGGTTACCTGATGCACACTCGAGTTTGCGAGCTACTCTTCTAGCACATTGTACATATTAACTCATTTCATGATCACAACAACCTAATAGGATGGATACTATTACTACTTCTATTTTATGACTGAAGAAACTGAGCTAAGTGATGAAGTTGAAAACTGAACTGAGGACGTCTAACTCAGAAAAAAAGGTGACTGTTGGTGTGTGGCCTATTTTTTTTAAACACCTCCCTCTCCATATCACTTGTCACTATTCCTCACCCTCCCATCCATATTCACTTTGAGAAGCTTAACCAGTGTGACATGTTAGCTCTGTCTTTAATCCTTTTGAGTCAAACATTCTGCTTCCTCTGCTGAGGACTCGCTTTTCTCCCTTGTCAACATGGCAAATCTCAGTCCTTGTTTATCCTGAAGATTGTCACATCAATGACTACTCGAAGGAGGCCTTCTCTCACCATCTTCCTCCTCCCCCATGACCAACTGGGAATAGCACTAGACATTGGTGCTGTGCTGTTTCTTCTCCTACAGAACTCTTTCCATTTTTCTGGTCTGGTATTTATCTCCTTGTGTTGTATATGTTGGTTTATATGCTCACTCCACTAGAATAATGCTTCTTCAGAGGAGGTACTTGGTTTTATTCATTGATAATTGTTTGTCTGGCATATGGGGAACACTTAATAAATATTTGGCAAATGAATGACTGAATAAATTACTGTATGAGTTTTGAAGTAGGAGTAAAATGTGTAAATCTCTATTTTATGAAGGGAAGTCTGGATAGCTATGTGGCACAAGGATCGAAAGGGAGAAAGCCTAGACTAGCAACTAAAGTCCCAGTTAGGAGAGAGATGACAAACATGAGCTAGGGAATGGATGCAAGAACCATTTTAGAGGGAAGAAGATTTAAAAGAATGCACAGATTTCTGGGGGAACAAAATGAGTGGTTTTTTAAGGATGTTGGGATAGCCAGAGGTTTAAATAGACAGAAATTCTGGTTCAGAAATATATGGGCTGGTCCTGACTGGTGTGGTTCAATTGGTTGGAGCATCGTCCTGCAAAGTGTAAGGTTGTGGTTCAGTTCCAGGTCAGGGCACATGCCTGGGTTGAAGTTTCAGTCCCCAGTCAGGGTGCATGCAGGAGGCAACCAACCCATGTTTCTCTGTCACATTGATGTTTCTCTCCCTTTCTCCCTCCCTTTCCTGATCTCCAAAGATAAATAAATAAAATCTTTTTTTAAAAAGGAACACCTGGGCTGGATATAAAGACTTTAAAGTCATTTGTACATGATTGTACACACACACACACACACACACACACACACACACACACACAAGCAAGGTAGCCCTGTGAGAACAAGGCAAAGGTAAGGGGAAGGGGAGCAAAGGTCAACTGAGAGCACTGGTATGTGCCAGACACTGGCATTTGCACATCCACTACTTCAGATAGGATGAGGTTGTTGTGGTAACAACCTCATTTTCTCTTCACTCCTGTTTCTTAGCCCTCCAGCAACCATGCGACCTGGCATTGTGCATGAACATCCTGTTTATTTTGCCCCATCTACCTGGCACACTCATCTTTGTCCTTCAAAACTACACCTGTGTATATTCCTGTTATATACTCACTACTGAGTCGTCACCCCCAGGTCCCCAGTTGTCACACTTCGCCAGAGCGGTCTTTTTAAAATGCATGAATATGATGCCAGCCTAAACAGAAGATCCAGTTTATGGCAGGTGTTCCCTTTCTCTCTAGTGGAACACCCTACTTAAGATACCATATACTTCTTTGTTTTGTAATTTACTTGAAGACTGCAGGAGATTCGCCTGGAAGTTCTAAAAGAGCTGCTGAAGAAACGTGACAAGAATCAGAATGAAGTGAATATGAAGCGCTTAAATGCCCAATGGTCTAAACTGCAAGAAGCAAAGGAGGCAAAACTGGCAAAAATTCAGCGCAAACATGTATCAGGTAATGGTGCAGTATGAACGATGAAGAGAATGGAAAGTCTGTTTTGCTTTGGATCTTCCATCAAACCTGATTTAACTGTGACATAATTCTATTTTGATCCTAGTGTTATTTAATAGGTAAGGGATGGAAGATGAGTGATTTCTCAAAAGTATAAGAGCAGACAAAAATTCCTTACTCAGAAAATGAAGAAATGATATTCCAGCAGGTAGTCGAGCTATTGACACAATGGGTATGTGAGTGCGCATGTGCACATGTTTGGCCATGGATACAGGGTCCTGTCTCCCAACCGTTTTTTCATCACTGCCCCCAAAAGCGACATTCAGAGATCTCTGTTCCTACTTCCCCCTTCCCATACAATTTTAATACCAGTTATACTGAATATTTATGTACAAGTACATCTGTACTTTATATATAAAAAGAGGAGTCAGTGGAAGATTAAGAATGACTAAATAACAATTTTAAAATAAAATTTAAATTGTTTTAATTTATTACCATACTACTTAACTTTATAGCTATATTTGTTAAGTAAGTTTTAATGTAATTGATTTACTTATAAAAATTGTAATGTATCAATTATATCAATATATGCAAATTAGCAATTTATATATGTAATAGCAATATAATCACATTTTAAAAATCATTCAAAATGGTCATTTTTCTAGCAAAAATAAATTTATTAAATTAATTCTTTAAAAATTATTTTTAGTGGCTTTAACTTTTAACTTTTCTTGATGTGAGAAAATAGTTTTCAACTTTAGCTGCATTTAGAGAGCTGCATTATTTTTTGATCAGAACTTGACATATTCTAATTTATTCCAGTGTTAGCAAAGATGGGCAGGGATTATTGAAGAATCTGTAGTCTTCTCTCCCTTTAATTATTCTCTTAAGAGAGAATAGTTAATTCCTTTAGTCTCCATTGAAAACATACTTTTTTTCAGTTACTTTGAGCTTCTTTCATTTATTTAACAAACCTTTATTGAATACCTCTTCTCGGGCTAGAGCTTGGAACACTGTATAAAAGATTTGTGATGAGCACTAATGGAGGATGCTAACTGATTCAGCTTCCGTTACTGCTGGCCGGGCCACAGATGACAGACTTTGGTTTTTACTGCTACATTCTTGCTGCAGTGAGTGGCCATCATAAAATTCATTCAGTTCAGCAGCTTCCCTGAGAACAAAACTAGAATTGGTTTACTAACCTGCACTTGGCGTATCCAGGACAATATTTTAGAGATAGTCATAGAGGTATGTTTTATTGTAGCAATCAGAAAACTTGTGGGAAAGAGAAAGAATGTAGAAGGGAAGTTGGAGAGAAGAAATATCGTCAAGGACTACTCTGATTATGCATCACAGGTCTACGGACCTCTCTCTCGTCTTGGACGTTTCCCAGACAACAACTCAGAGGATTTTGTAGTGAAAAACCACTATGTCGACACCTATGAAGGTAAGCAACTTAAAAAAGTATTAGTTCAGTATAAGAAGGTTATCTTAGAAATATAAATTAAGTATATAATTTATATATGTCCTGGGGAGGAGAGTCTTCTTATGCCTTGAAATGAGTAGTACTTTACATCTTTTATGCTAATGATTAGGGTTATCTATTGTGATTCTCAATTGGTAACAAAATACATCACAGTCAGATTAGCTAAACAAATATAAGATTGTGTAGTTCAATAGTTGTGGAAATAAAAAGAAATAGAATTTAAATATATAAAACATAGCAATTTAGATTAAAGGCTAAACAATAAATAAGATACCTGCTAAAAGTAGTAATTAATATAGTTAATATTATTAATAATGTGAGTTGATACAAACTAATACAAAGTACTAAGACCCTAATAAATAAATGGATATACTATACAACAGTTTACTAAGGAGTAAAGTCAATTAGCTACTAAACATTTAACCATGTTTAATGTCAGCAATAAAGTTAGGCAAAAATAAAATAGAAAAAGCTCTTGTATCAGGTTCATGAAGCAAACAGGAAATATATAATAAAATTAGTCCTTTAAGAAGAAATACCAGAAAACTAGTGGGTAAGAGGTTGGAAAACTGGGGGTTAAATTCATGAAGAGGTCTATTTCTGTTGTAAAGTTCAAAAGAGGCTTTTATTTAAATTATTTAAATTTCCTTTGACAAGTTGAAGTATCACATGGTCAAGATCATGAGTTCTAGGTGACAATGCTGAACTTGTAGCTCTGGCTTATCATGGCCAGAGCAGAATATGATAAGTTGGTATCCATCCACTTCAGAATGGTGGTGCCATGTATCACATGACCATTAATTTTCTGTTGACTATTATTGTGGGATTTCTTTTTTTTGTAGGACAATGTTTTCATTTTAGAATACACTTCTCATTTTTTTAGTATAAGCCCCTGAGAACATGAGTTTATATATAAATCTGCTTTATACTTTGGGTATAATTCAATTATATGAGATACACTTTATCAATAATTCTAAATGAGACCACTTGGCAAATAGTTATTAAAATTAACAGTATGCTTTCAAAATGCTGCACTTAAGCACAGACATTAAAAACATGTACTTCCTTTCTATAGGATTAGTCGAACTTGAGTCATGTCTCCCAGACTTTGTGACACAACCCCGAATCAGGCCTCCAAAACCTAAAGTCATCACCACCAAGGCTGGTTTTCTGAAGAGGGCTGCAAGGATGGACCACGAGTTGGCAGAGGTTCATAAGGTATAGTCCTTATCTGGAAGACAAGATGCTTCTAGCGGAACTTCTGCAGAGCAATACTAAACTCCAAAAAGTGCACTTTGTCTTGGGCAGCAATGCCCAGGAGTTCTTAACACAGAGCCCTTCATTCCTCCTCTCTCTAGACTTGGTCTCCTGGAGCTCACTTGTGCTGTGCGGCGCCGAACCAGTGTGTGTTCTTCATTCATTTCAAACCATAGAAAAGCCTCTCGGAGGTTGTTCTTTTCATTTGCAGAAGGCATATTTCGCTCTAAAAGTGGTTCTTACTTTGAAGCTACATAAATTTGACACGACATTAAGGTGTAGCAAGTTTCTAGTGTTAGGAATTACTTCTGGTTTTAGATTATAATAGGCCTCATTTTCTCTCATTTGTTTTTTATTTTTATTTTTTTAAAAAGATTATATCTATTTATTTTTAGAGGGAGGGGAAGTGAGGGAGAAAGAGGAGAGAAACATCAATGTGTGGTTGCCTCTCATGTGCCCCCTACTTGGGGACCTGGCCCACAACCCAGGCATGTGCCCTGACTGGGAATCAAACTGGCAACTCTTTGTTTTGCAGGCCCATCCTCAATCCACTTAGCTACACTAGCCAGGGCCATTTCCTCTCTTTTAGATTTGTTACTAGGGCATCATGGAGAAAGGGAGTCATGTTCAGCTCCTCTCTCATCTAGTTTAAAACTTAACTACATGAGAAAGCTTCATGGTTATCCCCATAAACCAACTACACAGCATCTACCAGCTGGGCTGTTTATTTGTTAATTGGACGATAGGTGTACTGACTCAGATACTTCAGAATTTGTGTTTATGATAGTGGTGCTCAGCCTTTATCATGCATCAGGATCCCCTGGATACTTATAAAAATACGCTGCTGGGTCCCATTTCCCAAGTTTCTGATCCAGTAGGTCTGCAGTGGGGCTGGAGTATTGGCATTTGTTATGAGTTTCTGGGTCATGCTGATGCTGCAGAAACCATGCTTTGAGATTCTTTGGTTTATGAAATTCTTATCACTGGTCTATGCATGTTTGTTCAGATGGTTTTAGTAAGAGAATAAGAATCCATGGGAGCCCACACTCAAGATAAAAATTCAGACCTTTACAATCATTTACATGTATCTATGTGGTTCTTTCCTAACTCATCCTTTATTTACCCATTCTGAACTCTGTGTTCATTATTCTCTCACTTTTTGTAAATTTTTTTTTGTAGCTATTCCTTAATAATAGGGTATGGAAGTTCCCTTCCATTTTCAATTTACTCAAGCTTTAAATCATGTGCTTATGCTGATTTTGTCAAACATTTTATCTGCATTTATTGAGGTAATTATGTATTTTTTCTTTTTAAAATTATTGCATTTAGGAACAGTTATAGGTTTTTTTACAAATAATAATTTATCCTTACATACCTTGAATGAACCTAACTTGATCAAGATGTATGATCTTATTTTTAATACATTGTTGGATTTGATAATTCTATATTCATGAGTGAAATGGCCTGATTTTTCTTTCTCATTTTGACTGTATATGGCATTGGTGCCAGAATTATTCAGAATGTTCTGGGGAGCTTTCTTTCTTTTCTACTTTTCAAAAGAATTTAAGTAACTTTGAGATGATCTATTTCTTGAGTTTGGTTGATTATTTGTATAAAATTGTCTGAGATATGTTTTCTTTATGGGAAATTTTTAATCAGTCTTCAATATCCTTTTAACTTAGAACTCTCTACATTGTTTTAGTAAATTATATTTTCTTTACAAATTCCATTTCACCTAATTTTTCAAATGTTTTGGAATATGGTTGTTGATAGTATTATTTTATAATTCTTTTAATGTTTGTTTTATCTATAATCATGTCCACTCTTCATTTTCATTCATACCTTTATTTATTTGTGCTTTAATTGTTTTTCCGTAATCAATTTTACTAGGTGCTTATTTATTTTATTCATATTATTTCTTCAAACAATGCAATGTTTACTGTGTTTATTTTCTTTATTATACATGTTTATTTCAACTGCATTAATTCCCATTCATATTTTTACATCTTTCCACTTTTTGGGGGCTTGTTTTATAGTTCTTTTCCTAACTTAAAGTAAAAATGAGTTCATTAATTTTCAGTCACATACCAGTTTTATATGAGTATGTAAGTATTTATGTACGTATTTAAGGTTAAACACTTCCTTCAAAAACACTGTTGTTGGTTCAGCCCATTAGTTTTGATATATAGTATTTGTCATTTTTGTTAATGTTTAATTTTTTAAACATCCATTATGGTTTTTGAACCTTTGAGTATTTAACAGTGTGTTTTTTAAGTTTTCAGATAAGCAGGAATTGTAACTCATTTTCTAATTAACTCCTAACTCAATTGCTCTCTGGCCAGGGATCCTAGTGACATTGCTGTCATTCAGTGAAAACTGATCCACATGCTGTAATCACTTAATACATTCTTACTATTAATCATTTACCAGTTATCTTTTTAAATAAATTAAAAGTAAGAAAAAAGATTTTTTACCTTTATTCATTTCCTCACCACTCTTCCTTTATATAATAGATCCACGTTTCTGACGTGTGTCATTTTTCTCCTTTTGAAGAATTTGTTTTACTGTTTATTGAAGGCATTTTTGCTGGCATTGAACTCCTTCAGTTTTTTCTGTCTCAGGAAGTCTTCATTTCTGCTTTACACTTTTTTGGAGATATACTTCACATACCATAAAATTCACCCTTTTAAATTATACAGTCCAGTTGTTTTTAGTATACTTACAAGATTGTTCAACGTCACTATGGAACTTTCAGTCAAGATGGCGTAATAGGTAAACTCGGCTCATGTCCTCACACAACCACATCAAAATTACACCAAAAGTGTAGAACAACCATCATTCAGAAACATCAGAAATCGAGTTGAATGGGAGTCTGACAATTACAGAATTAAAGAAACCACATCCATCCAGATTGGTAGGAGGGGTGTAGATGCAGAACAGGCTGGTCCCACATATATGTGTGGTAGATAAAAATTTGGGAGACAGATCTCAGGAGTGAGGAGTCCCAGCCCCACATCAGGTCCCATAGCCCAGGGTTCCAGTGCCAGGAAGATAAGTCCCCATAATTTCAGGCTGCAAAAACCAGCAGGCATTGAGTTGGTGGAAGAAACTTCTGGAGTCCTAAGCAGTTCCCTTCAAGAATCCACTTACTCACACAGACTCACTTCCCCTGAGCTCTAGCACCAGAGAGCAGCTTAAAAGGCACCAGAGAGGAACTGAAGTCTCTAACATCAAAGCAGGAGCTAGGGGACGGCTTTCTCCCAGACAGAAAGGCAGGCAGAGGCCATTGTCTCTTTTCTGAGCCCTTCCCCCACAGAGTCACTGAGCCAGGAGGGGATTGCCATATCTGAGACTCCATCAACCTGGCAAACACTGTTCATCTTGCCCTGGAGATGCCCTGAGACTCTGTCCCATCCAACTTATGGGCCCACCAAACTGTTAACTATGATCTTTCTGTATGAATGGCTGGTCTTGGCTCATGCTTCATAATTTCATAAATCCTATCAAACAAGCGACAGCTGGCCTCAGTAAGCCCCCATCCCCCATACTGATTGATAATTAGCCCCAGGCCTGGCACTAGCAGGAGCAACTAGCCTAGATTCACAGTTTGGCCTCACCTGGGAATCTTCAAGCCAAGCACAAGTAGCAGCCATCTCATATTCCTTTAGAGCTCATGTAGGGTGGCCCAGGGCAGAACACAGGTAGGGGCTGACTTTGGCCTGCACCACCTGGGAAAACCCAGAGCCTGCACACCCAGTGAACAGCTACTGACCATGTCAGAGCACCACCACCCTGCCCCCTCACAGCTGATCCTCCATGGAGGGCATAGATTGTCGGCGGTCACAGCCAGTCCTTGCAGCTGACTGGCCTGGGTAAATCCCTCCCATTGACCTGCCAACAATAATCAAGGCTCAACTACCAGAAGGGGAAATACTCAGCCCACACTAATGGTGAACCTTGAATACCCAGCATGGGTGATTAGGGAGGTTGTGCCACTGGACTCTATAGGACACCCACCATATTAGGCCATGATACCAAGACAGAGTCATAACAGCTCTACTTAATACATAGAAACAAACACAGGGAGGCTGCCAAAACAAGGAGATAAAGAAACATGGCCCAAATGAAAGAACAGATTAAAACTCCAGTAAAAGAACTAAACAAAATGGAGAGAAGCAATTTATCAGATGCATTGGTCAAAATACTGATTATAAAATTGCTCAAGGAACTTAGTGAGGACCTCAACAGCATAAAAAAAATTTCAATCAGAAATAATGGATACACTAATGGAAATAAAGAACACTTACAGGGAAACAAGAGTACAGTGGATGAAGCCAAGAAATAAATCAGTGATTTGGAACATAAGAAAGCAGAAAAAAACCCAAGCAACCAATCAGAACAACAAGAAGAAAAAATAATCCAAAAAAACAATGACAATTTAAGCAGCCTCTGGGACAACTTCAAGTATTCCAACATTCACATCATAGGAGTGACAGGAGAAGAAAAAGAGCAAGAAATTGGAAATCTATTTGAAAAAATAATGAAAGATAACTTCCCTAATTTGGTGAAGGAAATAGACATGAAAGCCCAAGAAGCACAGAGAGTCTCAAACAAGTGGATGCAAAGAGGCCCAGTCCAGGGCACATAATTAAAATGCCAAAGGTTAAAGATAAAGAGAGAATTTTAAAAGCAGCAAGAGCAAGGGAACTACAAGATAGTTCCCATAAGACTGTCAGCTGATTTCTCAAAAGAAACTTTGCAGGGTAGACATGATTGGCAAGGAATATTCAAAGTCATGAAAAGCAGGGACCTAGAACCAAGATTGCTCTACCCAGCAAAGCTATCATTTAGAATTGAAGGGCAGATAAAGAGCTTCCCAGACAAGAAAAAATTAAAGGAGTTCATCATCACCAAACCATGATTATATGAAGAATTAAAGGGACTTATTTAAGAAAAAGAAGATCAAAACTATAAACATATGAAAAATAAAATGGCCAAAAAATACATCTCTACCAACTATTGAATCCAAAAAACAAAGTAAGTAAACAAGGAGAACAGAGACAGAATCATGGATACGGAGAGTGTTTTGATGGTTGCCAAATGGGAGAGATTGTAGAGGAATGGGTGAAGAGGTGAGGGGATTAAGAAGTACAAATAGGTAGTTACAGAATACACATGGGGATGTAAAGTACAGTATAGGGAATGGAGTATCCAAAGAACTTATACATATGACCCATGGACGTGAACAATGATGTGGGGATTGCCTGAGGGAGTAGAGAATGCTGGGTGGAGGGTGACAAAGGGAGAAAAAATCAGGACAACTGTAATATCATAATCAATAAAATATAGTAAAAAAACCTCACACCACCATCTAATTCCAGAACATTCTCATCATCCCCACAAGAAACCCCGTACCCATACTAGTGACTCCCAATTATCTTCTTTCCTCTAGCCCTGGAAACCACTAATCTACATTTTTTTTAATGGATTTGTCTTTTCTAGGCATTACATATAAATGGAGTCATACAATGCATGTATTTTTGTGTCTGGTTTCTTTTACTTAGAATGATGTTTTCAAAAGTTCATCCATGTTCTAGCATGTCTCAATATTTCATTATTTTTATGGCCACATAGTATTCCATTACATGGATATACACATATTGTTTATCTACTCATCAGTCGATGGAAATTTGAATTGTTTTGTATTTTGTGTCTATTATAAATAATACTGCTGTGCACCTTCATGTACAGAGTTTTGTGTGGACATATGTTTTTGAGTTCTCTTGGAGAGAGTTTCTCTCTAGGAGTGAAATTGCTAGGTCACATGGTAACTCTATTTTTACTTATTACAAAACTCTCAGACTGTTTCAAAAGCGTCTACACTGTTTTGCATTCCCTACAGCAATGTATGATGGTTCCAATTTCTCCACATCACTTTGCCATCACTTGTTATCATCCATCTTTTTTATTATTGCCATCCTAGTACATGTGAGGTAGTATGTATCATTGTGGTTGTGATTTACTTTTGTCTAATTATGAAGGAGTTTTAGCATCTTTTTATGTCCCTTAGTCATTTGTGTATCTTGTGGAGAGGTGCCTATTCAGATCCTTAGCTCATTTCTAAACTGGGTTGCCTTTTTATTATTTATTATAGACATTATTCTTCATGTATATTTATTGATTTATAAGAGATCTATATATATTCTGGAGACTAGACCCTTAGCAGATACATGATTTGCAAATTTTTTTCCTATTCTGTGGGATGTCTTTTTACTTTCTTAATAGTATCTTTTGAAACACAAAAGTTTTAAATTGTGATATTTTTACTTTTGAATAATGATTTTACTAGGTGGTAAAAACCCTAGGTCCTAGGTTGGTGGGATTTTTAGTCCATTCTCTTCTTGCATGCATGGTTTCTCAGTATAGGTTTACTGTAATTATTGTCATTGTTCCTTAGCAACTAAGGTATGGCTTTCCTCTGGCTCTTTAAAAATTTTCTTTTTGTCTTTGATTTTATTTAATTTAAATATTATATGTCCAAGGTAGGTGTTTTTTATTTGTTTGTTTGTTTTTTAGGTATGTATCTTGCTTAGTTTTCTCTAAGCTTTTGGGGTCTGTGGTTTGGTGTTTGTCATTAATTTCCCACCATTATTACTTTAGAAAATTCTCCTGCTGCAGTCTCTCTTTCTTCTCTTTTGGTATTACTGTTACACACATTGTACCTTTTAATATTGTCTCACATTCTTGGATGATTTGTTCTTTTTTGGATTCTTTTTCTCTATGCATTTCAGCTTGGGAACTTTTTATTGACTCATCTTTAAGTTCTTTGATTCTTTTCTTGGCCGTGTTGAGTCTACTAATGAGTCCATTGAAGGAATTCTTTATTTCTTTTATTGTGTTTTGAGTTCTAGGATTTCCTTTTGTTTCTTTCTTATAGTTTCTTTCTCTGTTTACATCTGTTCTTGGATATTCTCTACCTTTTCCATTAATGCTCTTAACATAGTAATATAGTTATTTTAAATTTCTTTCTGATTCTGTGTATATCTGAATCTGGTTCTGGTTATTACTTGTCTTCAGGCTATGTTTCTTTTCTTGCCTTTTAATTTTTTTGTTGATAGCTTGACATCTGTTATCAGATAATAGGAACTGAAGCAAATAGGTGTAGAATTGGGTTTATAGTAATGTGGCTAAGAGTTGGGCTGTGTTTAATGTTTGTTGTGACTACTGGTGTCAGAGGATTCACATTCTTTTATTGTCCTTGTTTTTGTCTCTCCTTCTGGCTTTGGGATGAGAATACATACAGTCTATCAGTTTAAAATATTGGTTTGAACTGAAAAAGTTCCTAAATATAAATTAGGCAATATATCTTCTTAGAAACCAGTGTTTCTAGTTTCATATCTATCCTTCCAGAGATATTTTACATGAGCAAATATATGAGTATATGTAAATATATATGCATATGTGTATGTGTGTATATTTATAAATATATGTCAACAAATAGGTACTTTTAAACTTTTTTATACAAATATTACTATGAAATATACACTGTTCTGTCTGTGCTTTTTAACTTAATGTATCTTGAGATTATTCCATACCAGCTTTACCAGAAAAGCTTTCTTCTTACTTTTTTTGCACGATGTATCATTGTATAAAGGTACTATAATATATTTAACCAGTCCCCTTTTGGTGGATGTTTATGTTGTTCCCAACTTTTTAGTATTAAAAACAATGCTACAAAGAGTAATCTTATTTGCATATTATAATTTGATACATGTACCAACATATCTAGAATAAAATTCCTAGATATGGAATTGCTGGCCTACAATATATGTGCATCTATAATTTTGATAGATATTGCCAACTTTTCTTACAGAAATGATGTACTAATTTCAGCAATGCATGAGGGTGCCTGTTTTCACACATCTTTACCAACATAATCTGTTATGAATGATTGGTTACAAATTGTTTTGTGTGCTATTTCTCAGGGCATTTTAGTCTTGAGATGCCTGAGTTTAGAATTATTCATTACTTTTTAGACTGCTGCTTTCTATTGATTTATAGAAATAAATCATGTGGTTATCATGGAGCTATTATATATTTGCTGTCAGTTTTATAATGAAGAAACCCAGAGGCTCTGTTACAACCACAGTGATTTCATGTGGTTCCAAATTTTACTTATAATTGGCATATTTTATTAATTTTAACTTTTGGCTTAGTGCTTATTATTTTATCACTTATCTATTTTTTGTGGAAAAATAGTGGAAAATTGTTATGTGATAAAAAAGTAACTAAGGTATGATTTTAAAATTATAAAGATCAGAATTTTTTATACTTTTAACTTGAAGTATCCCCCTATAACTGAAAATGGAGCCAATGAATAAAACCTTATGTTACATATAATTTTCACAGAACTTCTGGTGATCAAAAGTAAAAAAAAAATAGTTTGTTGAAACAGAAACACACATATACTCTTTCACAAGGAAATAAATTTATTTTCAAGAATCTTGATGGCAAGCCTTCCAGGCTAAATGTAAAGCTCTTTCTTCACTTTGAGACAGTTGCCATTTAATGCTCTTCAGTTCCCCCATACAAAGAAAACATACCAAAGATTTCAGTCATTTACTGCACGGAAAAATTTCCTATTGTCTAGGCAGTCATTTAAAACAGCAAATTAGCTCATATGGAAGAATAGGAGTTGGGTGTCTCGCTTGCATACACACATAATAGAACCTTTAAAAACTCAAAAAAACATAAATTCCCCATATTTTTGATTAAAATGGTTATACCTAGAAATATGTGCCATGTTTAGTGAGTGGTTAACTTATCCTTAGGAATATCCCAGCATCTATTGGGAGACTCAAGCACCTGTTTCAGACTTTCTCAGACTGTCAGCATAGCCATAGAGAAGATTATTTCTGAATGAAATTCAGATGTTTGGCCTAGATTTGGTAGTGGAACACAGTATAAAGGTAAGAAATGACGGTAGTTATTTTTTTCAGGCACTGTTGGATAAGAAGAATAAAGTTCTTGAACTAAAGAAACCTCTGCTCTTTCTTCAAAGGAAGCCAGTGCCTCAACCTCGGCTTCCCACTCCAACCTTGGAAATGAGTTCCAACGTAAGTTTGAAACTTTTCTATTTAAACTGCTAAATTCAGCATTGCTGTCCATTCATTCTTAGGATATTTTGTGTTAAAAACAACCTAATTTAACACTGTTCGCTTATGTTGCCTTTATTCTTATTTTCAAACAACAAACACACAATCACAAAAGGGGCAAAATGAAATGAAATAAAACCTAAACCCAAACATTTTCAAGAATAAAAACACAAAGAATAAAAACTTTTCCCAAGAAAAACAAGCATCAGAAGGTATTCCTCATATATGTCAAATAAAAACAGAAGATTGAATGGTAATCAGTTACTATAATTATCTTCCCACATGGGGAAGTGGCTGATGACAGCTGGAGTCAGAGAGGAACAAAATATCAGAAAGTCATCAAGACAGGCTGGCTTCTGAGATGGGAGCGGCTCAGAGAGCTCACCCTGACCAGGGCAGTATCTTGCCTTCATAGATCACACTCAGCTTGAGCAAGGTCCCAAAGCTGGCTAGGATTTAAAGGACTGACCCAGACTAAATGAACCCACAATAAACTACTAGAGATGCCAAAATGCAAATTTAATGATTTATGGAGAGAAATATAACTCCTGGTGGAACATTCCTACCTCTTGGTAGGTCAGACCATTATCTTCTAGTAGAACGCATTTCTCACAAGAAGCCAAATTATATTCAGGAGGCTGTGCTTTATCAGAGGGTGGGGAATTTGCAGGAGATCTCACTAGCGTATCTGATGGGCCAGCTCTGTGGACCGACTGGGCTGCTCCTACTGACTGGTTAGGAGGTGCTTCTGGACAGTGCTGTCTTTCCACTGTGTGCTGACTACTGCCTATGATTAACATGTTGTCTATCACACATGTTAATGGCATTGATTTACTATTGCTTTCTTTTGCATTCAGAGGTGACTTTATTAGATTTGCACACTCTGCTCTCTGCTTTTGACACAGTTATTTAAGGTGATTTTTGTAAATGGCTAATTGTGTCCACTATAGTCTGATTTTACCAGTTTTGCTAAATTCTTGTGAGAAGCTCCTTACTCTAGACTGTGACATAGACTAGCTGTGTTCTTTGTCTACTCATTATTGAGCATGAAAAAACTATTGCAAAAGGGATGTTATCAATAATACTTTTTGCTTCAAGAATGATTTTGCTGGAAAGGAGGGTAGAGAAATGAAAATGGCTTAAATTATAGTGTTGGTATGACAGTGGGTAAATTTTTTGCTTTTGATATGATTTGTTAATGATATTTATGATGAAAAGATAATAATGAATTTTAATAATTCTGTAAGTAAAATTTAAAATACTGTATGTTCAATGAAGGTAGAGGCCATCTCTTATTTCTCTTTAAATCCTTCTGGAATCTGGCATAGTCTCTTTTGCTTGATATCATTCTTCAGAAAAATATTTGATGCTGCCTGCTATGCTCAAGCTGCTTGATTCTCCCTTTGTTCTTTTAGGAAGAAGAAGATATAGAAATGGCTGTTCTCTACCTTCAAAAGTTACTCCGGGGCAGAGTCATTCAGAACATGGTGAGTAGGGTCCAATCACTAGCCCTGTGCTTCTCCATTGAAAATAGATTTATAGAATGTGTATGTGCTTGGTTCCTTGGGGTAAATTCATCCTACTGTCTGATGGAAGTATACTCTTGAATTATCTACCGATTCCCTTCCCCTGCCATAGATTGTCTGGATGAGAGACACAGTGTCAAGAAGAGAAAAGACCTGCCTGCTATTTGCTATAGCTGTAACCAAGACAGTATGAAACTAATGTCTTCCTTGGAATTGCTAAATCCAGCAATTTTCTCACCTGAATTTTGACCATTAAAACATTACCAGTCAAGTGGATTCCCTAATTTTCTACAAAATCATACTACAATCATTTGAGCTTATGCATCACTGGCAAAACCTGAATAATGAATGAAATAGCTAAATAATAACTATAGTCTTGAATCTCCACTAAAGGCCCACATTATACATTCTTTGCTTTACATATGTCATCTTATTTTTATTTTCTACCAATCACCCTATTTTACAGGCAAGTAATGTGAGTCCGAGAGAGAGTATGTTAACTGTCAGCAAATTCAACTCTGGTCTTCCTGACTGTGAAGCCATAGTCAGATTATTTGTGCTGCCAGAACAAGCATTCAATTTAAAAAGTGGACTGATATAAAGCCCCCTAAATTTTTTTTTCTTCCTGGACAGTTATAACTCTTAAGAGACTCAGTTATGAAGAGTAAGTCCAGGGAAGCTGGGTGAGCATTTTGTGTTCAGCATTATTCCTTACTTTCCTTGTGTTGTTTCCTCAAAAGAGATGCCACAGTTCAGACAGCACATTGTGTTACAATCCAAGGGCAGATCTATTGGAAAAGAAAATATACCCATGAGATATCCCATCCCCAGGTTTCTTAGGGAAGGAGGAGCCTGAGAAATAAAAGGAAGTTCAAGTTTGTTAATATGACCCTCTAGTCATCACCTTGTCTTTGAAAGGCATTTTAAGAAATTGAGTAAATAGCTAACTGATAACTAAGCTCCTCTGCCTAAGAAGCTGAAGGTGTAGAAAAGCCGGCTGACCTCACTCTGTGGAACGTGCCTGCTCTGCTTGAACAGGCATTTCTCTAAGGAGGACACGCAGAGGATC
>CM052539.1:102372603-102531218 GCA_028533065.1 Trachops cirrhosus | reverse complement strand
GACCAGAGGGGAGAGGGGAGGGAATTTCAGGGGAGAAGGGATGGGTTTACAGGAACAAATATAGAGGACACATGGACAAAACTAGGGGTGTTGGAAAGGGGAGGGAGGAGGGGAGGAATGGGTGGGTGGGCTGGAATGGGAATAAAGGATAGAAACTGTACTGAATAAACTAAAATAAAAATTAAAAAAAAAAAAAAGATATCAGTAGTTAGTTGATGTGCGCCACGAGATGAAAAAGGTTGAAATTGCTGCATTACATGACATGACTACAACAGAATCACCTTGCTAAATATGTTTTTACTTAATCTTCAAATTAAATTGCACTACCTGAGCATACCCTCCTTTCTTGCCGAGGGAGGAGGCTAGACATGATCGGGTAGCCGGGTAGCCATCTCAGGATTTTAAAGGTTGCATCTGGCCCCCGCATGGGGTTGCTGTGCTCCCTGGACATGAGGAGAAAATCTGTGATCTCAGGGCTGAATGATCTGTTTATAAATGTTAGGAGTAATAAGACTCTTACCCTTTCCTTGCACCTCTTCCTATTATGTAAGTAAAGCTGGACTTGGTGGTTAGAAGGCAGGTATGGGCTGGGTGCTGGATAAGGATGAGGATGAATGTGTTGGGACTAACAACTACACTTGAATGACAATCTCACCCAGTAGCCATACCACCCTGGAAAGCTGTACAGGCTTCTCTCCTTCGGGTACAAACCAGAGGGCAACAAACCACAGAGGCAGAACTGTCAATATTAAAGCAATGTGTCTGGGAGGAGAGCTCTCCTCCCTTACACTTGAGAATGGGACAAGGAACAAGTGGAAGTGGCAAAGGCTACCATGTTTTAAATGCCTTTATTCTCCACATGTCAAAGCCAGGTCAGAATGATCCAGGCCTTTATTTTACCTCAGTGATCATATAGATATATATTTTTCTGCTCTATTTCAAAGATAGTTATTAATGACTTTGAAGTTGTTTAAAAGAATAAAGAGTGCCATGGTTTTCTACTTTCATGTTGTTCAAGATCTTAAAATTCCCCATATTTGTGTTAAGGGCCAAACATTAAAAAATTAAAAGGTATCATAAGCAAATTTCTAGGAAATTCTATTTTATTAAATTCCAATGTTATGTTTTAATAAAACGCTTGACATTTCTCTTCATGTCTGGGAAGACATAGAACTTTACATTCTAGATAAAATTGAAATAGAAAAATACATTATGTATGGACACTAACAGAATTCTTTGCTAAATCCTCTTTATAATTTGAGGACTATAATCCTTCAGTAACTGACTAAGCAATCTACTTTCTCATATCAAAGTTTGTGTCATAAGTTTTTCCAGTAAGAACCCTTGGGATGGGGCCAGTGTAGAGATGATAATTGTAGTAAAAACTAAGTGCATGCTGAAAATAAAGTGGCTGTCAAGAGTTCTGTGTAATCCAGCACCCCTCCTTATAAATCACCATTCTTAGTGGAGTTTGTATCCTTAAGATCATATTATTTTTATTTTTAAGGTCTCACTAGTTGAAAACCATTTGGCTGGACTGGAAGGAAGGGCGCTGGCAGACATGTTTGACTTCCTGTCCAAAGAGCTGGTGAGACTGCAGGAGGAGAGGAGGATCCACGCCTTCGCCATGCTGGCCGACCGGCAGCGGAGGATGCGAGAGGCCGAAGAGAGTGGTCGGCGCCAGGTGGAACAGAGGCGCCTGCGGGAGGAGGACGAGATATTTAAGGAGGCAAGTGAGGGCAGTGGGATATCTGGAAGCTGTTTGTAAGGAGCCAGGTCAAACCAAAGGAAACCCATGGCACGACATGGCATGTTTTTGTTTGTTTTTCATTGTATAAAGCAAATATGTATTGAGTTCCTTCTGTATGCCAGGCACTGTGCAAAGGCATTGTGGATACTTTGGACAGAAAAAAAAACCATATGGTCCCTTCTCTCCTGGAACCTAAATACTATATAACATGCAAGTAGAATTTAAAAGGTATACTAGGTTTCATGAAGGAAACAAAGAGGCTCAGTGATGCACTTGACACAGGTTCTTTTGCTTGCTGTGTAGAGAACAGGCTGGAGGGAGGACAGTGGAAACCAGGAGACCAGGAAGGAAGCCTTTGAAGTAGTTCAGGTCAGAGTGAGAAACAGAAGTCAAGTGTGATGTCCAGTTTCCGGCTTAAGCAGCTGAGAAGGTGATGGCACCATTTTCTTAGGTGGGAAAGCTGAGAGTGGAATAGTTTTAAGGGCAGGGGTGCAATCAGGAATTTGATTTGTATTAAGGTTAAGACATCTTAGTGGAGGTGTCATTTCAGCAGATGAGTATCCATGATGGAATTTGGAAGAGAGTTTTGGCCAAAGATACAAACTTGGGAGTTACAGTACCAGGTTGATAAACTAGAATTCAGACAAGACACAGTGGATATGAAATTCCAAAGTGACCAAGATGCAAATTCAAAGGAAATTCAAGAACCAGTAATATCTCAAAGCACTCTTACCCTCACTGAGATGATAGAAGGTCAAGTGTGGAAATTGGAGGGAATTTGTGAGGAAGATTTCTTTTAAGGGAGCTGTGCTGTCACTAATACCCTTCTCAAAATACACCCAGAGGTGGGCGGGGCGGAGGGTAATTCTTTTTCCTGTATTCTTTCACTGAAGGTGTCTGACACCCCACCCCACCCCACCCTGCCGAGAATACAGAGGGGCAGAGCTGGCCTAGCTGGCTGCTTTGGAGGTGGGCACAGAAGAGGCTGCATGAGCGGCCGGCAAATACTGTGTGAGAGTTTCCCTGGGACCCGATGTGGGAAAGAGAAAGAGCCAAGCTGGAACTTAAAAAAAAAAAATTCCTATCTGCCCTGGCTGGTGTGGCTCAGTGGATTGAGCACGAGCCTGCAAAGCAAAGGGTTGCTGGTTCGATTCCCAGTCAGGGCACATGCCTGGGTTGCAGGCCAGGTTCCCATTAGAGGGTGTGTGAGAGGCAACCACACATTGATGCTTCTCTCCATCTCTTTCTGTCTCACTTACCCATCTCTAAAAATAAATAAATAAAATCTTTAAAAAAATTCCTATCCAAGAGGGTTGTCTGAATTGTATATGTGGATACTTTTGACCTTCTCAGTTAAAAAAAATGCTATCTCAGTTTGGGGTGGTCTTATTTGATCTGAGATGTTAAGGATTTACCTGATCCCCATGGAACTAGGATTGATACATGAATAGTATTTGATGTGTGTGTGTTTAAATTTAAAAATTTAATTAAAACTCAAAAAGACTGCCCTTCCTCTATACAGCCTAAGAAGTCTTGAGTTACATATTGTCAAGTTAAGCTTTTTAACTCTATCATTTACAAAGTATAACAGCCTATAATAATAACTCATATTCTAGCTTCCTACCATCCTAACCCATTTAGCTTCAAAAAGAGTAACTGAGATTTAGAAATTATCAGCAAATCAAATGTACTATTCCCTACCTAATATTACTAAGGAAAACCCAGCTGGGATGGGGAGAACCAACTAGGAGTGAGAATAAAAAGGAAGAGAACAGAGTAACCACTATGCTCAAAAACACAAGAAGGAAGAAGCTGATAAAAGGCTTTTAGGAAGGTATCTTCCAAATGGGAATGACCCCGAAAATGTCAGCCATGTCTAGGAAGGGCAAGAAAGGGTTAGGATGACTCTTCCAACTGATGTAAGGATTCTTTACCGAGTCCATTCCATCATCTCAGATATGCAGAAATATGCAGACATGAAATAGAAAAGTACCCTTCCCCCAAGAAGCTCAAAATCTGTTGAGATAGAATGCATATAAAACTACGTATGTTAACATTTGATACTCCCAACGTATTTACCTGTAAAAAAAGCAAAACAAAACTATTACTGTGATTGCACACTTAGGGAGCAAAGCTCTAAAGAAAAGGAAGTGTTTGCAGTAAAATCATGAGTGTGGAGAGAGGCTGTGGTCAGGAAGAACCCACAGGGGTCTTCTGGGATACTAGCAGTGGCTGCATGGGTACTGGCTGTGGCCTCATTATTACACTGTGCATTTATGCACTCTGCATTTTTATAAATGTGTATTCTATTTCACAGTTTCAAGAAAGCTTTAAAAACAAGCAGCGCAGGGCTAATAAGGCAGTTCAGAAAGTTCATAAAAGATCCAGGATCCTTCTGGCTTTCTGCTTTTCTGCCCCTACAGCATGGCCCTCATGGCACTGTAAGATGGCTTCTGATACTCCAGCATTATGTCCCCATGAAATGAGAAATGAAAAGGAAAAAGTAAACTAGGTTTTTTCCTTTTAAGAATCCTTTCTGGAAGGTTCTCAGATCACTTATGCAGGTATTCCCTTGGCAAGAACTATGCATGCTAGGAAATGTATGTAGTCTGTTCTAGGAACCTGTTTGCTTAGCTGAAATCCAGGGATTCTGTTACTTACGAGGAATGAGAGAAAGGACATTGGGAAATACCTCTTAGGCTCTGCTACTATTGGTTAGTTTGACCAGGACATGCTATTGGTAAGAACAAAGGCAGGATCCGAAACAGGATTATTAACTCTGAAGCCCATGATCTTTCTGTAGTGTTGTCGTGTCCACCTGGAGGGAAAATCCTTAAATCTAAAATGGGTTAGATGGGTAGCAGCTGCCCAGAATACATAGGCAGGTGGATTAGAAACAGACTGTCTAGATAGTAGAGAAAAGGAGTGATCAGTGAGGGGACTATTTACTTAACGAACTAAATAAATGTGCTAAAGAAACGTTGACCAATGTTTCTGCATTTTTCTTGTTTATATTAGTATTTCTGTTCTCAGTCACAGCGGGTGTTTTGGATTTTTGCAGGTAGTTAAAGTTCACCAAAGTACTATAACCTCCTATCTGGAAGACATAATACTGAACACCGAAGAGAATACTGCAGAAGAACAAGCCAGGGCAGAAATTGAGAAGATGGCTAAGGAAATCAACGACATTGCTTATGAAATGGAAAGCCGGTGTGTACCAGGAGAAGGGGTGGTAAAACACATAGCCTGCTTGCTGATACGTGTATGTATTTTTTCAGGAACTTAAGAGTTTACCACCAAGGAAACAAATACATAATTCATGTTCCAGTGTTCATTGCTTTATTAGCATAACGCTTTAAAAGCTAACATTCCCATACCTTTAAATAGTAGGAGCGTTGGGAATAGAATTTTCAGTTATCCTCTGCAATATGGATCACTTTTATATTACTTACTTTTAGAATACCTCAAAGCAGAAAGCAATGTGAATAAGTACATGCAACATCACTTGGACTTCACCCCAGTGTTTGGCTTCCACGCATACCCTATTCTCTAACATCCTTGCCTGGCAAGCAGGGTAAATGAAGGATGAGGCAAATCTGAATTTTCCATGGAGTTAACCAAGCTCACTAGGAATGTGATGTTTCATATCACCTAATCAAGGAAAAGGCAATGGTGGGATTTGAGCAGTGAAGTTCCTTACGTAAGTCAGGAGCTTCTAAGTATAAACTGACAGCTCAAGTAAAGCCACAAAGGAAATAGTTTAATTTGTTTATTTTTCAGTCGATCTCAGCTTCAGTCGGAGGAGATTGTTGCCGAGTTGATTTATAGTTTCTTGATCCCAGAGGTGCAAAAGGACTTTGTCAAAGAAAAAGGTATGCTGATACAAATGCATCACTTTATGATTTTTTAAAGATAAACTATTTTCAATATCCCAGAGATTTAAAACTGAGCAGAGAAATGGGGAAATTTATGGAAGAGAATCAATGAGCTTTCTCATTTCAGAGCTTGTCAGATCCTCTTCATGCAGATTCCAGAATATAATCACTTCTAGTATAGAAGGAGTGCCATTCTAATACATTTGACAGAGTATCAAAATCCAAACCTTCTTTAAGAGGAAGTTGTCAAGTTCCCAGAAGTGTGTTTTGTGATTTGATTTTTTAAAAAACATAAAGGAAATGTTGAGAATATGCAGGGTTTTCAAACCGTGGCAGCCTTTTGGAGGCAGGGCATGTTCAAGGTGGGTGTTGAAAGACTGGGGTGCCTGAAGGGCTTAAATCTACTCTGCGTCTCTGCCTGTGTCACGGCTATCTTGTGTTTCTCCCAGGACTGTATCTGAGTATAAATATGCTCATATTTCATTTGTCAAAGTGGCATGTTTTGAAAGATTGATGCTTTTAGTCAACAGAAAAGGAGGAAAAAAGTGTGTCTTTAAAAAAAATTCTTATAGAGCTTTCAGACTATTGGTGATATACCTGATCCCAGAGGAAGGGAAGCAACCAGAAGATCAATATTTAAGTGAAATAACATCTGGAGGTTTCCAAGTTATGCAGGGAAATTCTGGACAGGTTTAAGAGCAGTATAGTATTTTAATTTTTTTAAGATTTTATTTATTTATTTATTTTACAGAGGGGAAGGGAAGGAGAAAGAGAGGGAGAGAAACATCAGTGTGTGGTTGCCTCTCACGTGCCCCCTACTGGGGACCTGGCCCACAACCCAGGCATGTGCCCTGACTGGGAATTGAACTGGCGACCCTCTGGTTCGCAGGCCAGCACTCAATCCACTGAGCCACACCAGCCAGGGAAGCAAGCTGTGTAGTATTTTAGATCATTCAACCAAGGATAAAAGAATGATGGAGTTTCATGCATTTGAAGAGAACAAAGAAATGTTTTACTATTATATGATCACACTGTAATTTTTAAACCAGTACCCTCTAGCAGTAGGTACTAGGTTTGTTTCCAGTGTGTTTTCCCGTAACTAGCCATGCTGCAATCAATATATTTTACACCTATGCTGGTCCTGATACTGAGAATAACTTCCTAGCAGTTCATTGCTGGAAGGAAGGAATGTGCATTCTAAATTTTGATAGATGCTACCAAATTGCCCCCCAAAAAGGTGGATCTAGTTCCTACTCCCACTAGCAGTGTATAATAGCAACTTTACCAACAAAATTTAATTTTCAGATTAAATAATAAATATTTCTGTGCCACTTTAGATTACAAATGGGATCTTGTGTTATCTAGATCCTTAAAGTCTGCACCTCCTTTTATTTCTCTTAGCTCCCAAGTGAGGTCTCCTGCATCAGATCAATTCTACCCAAGAGAATGGAAAGAGAAGGGAAACTAGTGTGTTCATTAGTTACTAGTTTGTGACCCTCTTCCCCAGCTTCTCCTACATCTGAGGGGAAGGAGCTGGAGGGGGGTGTTTTGAGCTGAAGGAATCCAGTGAGTCTTGTTTGTGAGCAACCCTGACAAGTCCTTAGCCTCTCCCCTGTACCAAGAAAGCCATATGGCGGTGAGCACACACTCAGACCTTTGTCTCTCTTTTCACTGAGTGAACTATGTGTATTATATGTGCTCTTTACCCTAATTTAAGGTTTATATACAGATCATTTTGAGATATCTTTTTAAATAAGATTTTATTTATTTATTTTTAGAGAGAGGGGAAGGGAGGGAGAAAGAGAGGAGAGAAATATCAATGAGTGGTTGCCTTTTGCGTGCCCCCTACAGGGGACCTGGCCCACAACCCAGGCATGTGTTCTTACTGGGAATTGAACCAACGACCCTTTAGTTTGCAGGCTGGCACTCAGTCCACTGAGCCACACCAGCCAGGGCGAGATATCTTTTTTTTTAAGTTGAGGGATGGGAAAGACCTTGAAGAGACCTGTATGGACATGTAGAACAACTGTAACTGTACACTTTTCAATGCACACTAAGTTCTAGGGAATGTACTCAGCATTTTCTTTCTTTCTTTCTTTCTTTCTTTCTTTCTTTCTTTCTTTCTTTCTTTCTTTCTTTCTTTCTTTCTTTCTTTCTTTCTTTCTTTTCTCTCTACAGATTTTTTATTGTGTTCTTTTTCTATTACCATTTAGTCCACTTATACTTCCCACAACCTCTCAATCAACACACTGTTGTTTATGTTCATGAGTCCTTTTTCCTTTTTGCTCAATCCCTCCATCCCTCCCCTCCCCCACCTTAGCTGTCACCCTGCTCACTATGAGTGTGTCTCTATTTTGTTTGTTAGTTCAGTTTGTTCATTAGATTCCCCTTATGGATGAAACCTCATGGTATTACTGGGTTATTTCATTTAGCATAATATTCTCCGGGTCCATCCATGCTGTTGCAAAGGATAAAATTTGCTTTTTCATGCCACATGTGTTCCATTGTGTAAATGTCCCATAGTTGTTTCATTCACTCAACTACTGAAGGACACTTGGGCTACTTCCATATCTTGGCTATTGTAAATAATGCTGCAATGAACATAGGGGTGCTTATATTCTTTCAAATTAGTGTTTTGGATTCCTTCGGATATTCTCCCAGAAGTGGAATCACTAGGTCAAAAGGCAGATCCATCTTTAATTTTTTGAGGTATCTCCATACTGCTTTCCACAGTGGCTACACCCATCTACATTCCCACCAATAGTGCAAAAGGGTTCCCCTTTCTCCACATTCGTGCCATCATTTGTTGTTTGTTGACTGATTGATGATAACTATTCTGACAGTTGTGAGATGATATCTCATTGTGGTTTTAATTTGCATTTCTCTGATGATTAGTGATGTTGAGCATCTTTTCATATGTCTATTGGTCATCTGTATGTCATCTTTGGAGAAGTATCTATTCAGGCCCTTTGTCCTTTTTTAATTGGGTTGTTTGTTTCTTTGGTATTGAGTTTTGTAAGTTCTTTATAAATTTTGGATATTAACCCTGTATCAGATGTATCAGCAAATATATTCTCCTATTCTGTGGGTTGTCTTTTCATTTTTCTGATGATTTCCTTTGCTGTGCAAAACTTTTTAGTTTGATGTAGTCTCATTTATTTATTTTTTCTTTTGTTTCCCTTGCCTGGGGAGATATATCTGATAAAATATTGCTATGAGCTATGTCTGAGATTTTGCTGCCTATGTTTTCTTCTATGATTTTTATGGTTTTGGGTCTATCATTTAAGTCTTTGATCCATTTTGAATTTATTCTTGTGTGGTGTAAGAAGGTGGTCTAGTTTCATTTTCTGCACATGTCTGTCCAATTTTCCGAACACCATTTATTGAATAAACTATCTTAAGCCCATTGTATGTGCTTGCTTCCTCTGAATATTAATTTAGAGTTGAATATTAATTGACTATAAAGGTGTGGGATTATTTCTGGGCTCTCTATTCTGTCCATTCATCTATTTTCTGTTTTTATGCCAGTACCATGCTGTTCTGTTTATTATGGCCTTATAGTACAGTTTCATATTAGGTAATGTGATTCCTCCAACTTTGTTCTTCGTTCTCAGTATTGATGTTGCTATGTGAGTCCTTTTGTGGTTCCATATAAATTTTTGAAATATTTGTTCTAGTTCAGTAAAATACATAATTGGAATCTTGATAGGAATTGTATTGAACCTATACATTACTTTGGGTAGTATGAATGAACATTTTAATTATGTTAATTTGCCCTATCCATGAACACAGTATATACTTCCACTTATTTGTAACTTTTTACGTTTCTTTCTTCAGTGTTTTACAATTTTCCAAGGACAAGTCTTTTACATTCTTCATTAGGTTTATTCCTAGGTGTTTTATTCTTTTTGAAGCAATTGTAAATGGGATTGTTTTCTTAATTTCCTTTTCTGTTAGTTTGTTATTGGCATATAAAAATGCATGATTTCTGGATATTGATTTTGTATCCTGCTACTTTGCTGAATTTATTAATCAGTTCTAGCAGCTTGTTTGTGGAATCTTTGGGGTTTTCTATGTACAATATCATGTCATCTGCAAATAAAGACAGTTCTACTTCTTCCTTTCCAAATTGGATGCCTTTTATTTCTTCTTCTTGTCTAATTGCTGTGGTAGGAGTTATAGTACTATGTTGAATAAGAGAGGTGAAAGCAGTCATCTCTGTCTTATTCCCAATCTTAAGGGGGAGGCTTGTAGTTTTTGCCTGTTGAGTATGATTCTGGCAGTAGGTTTGTCATACGTGACCTTTATTATGTTTAAGTATGATCCCTCCACTCCCATTTTGCTGAGAGTTTTTATCATAGATGGGTGCTGGGTTTTATCAAATGTTTTTTCTGCATCTAATGATATGATCACATGGTTTTATTCTTCATTTTGTTTATGTGGTGAATCACATTTATTGATTTCCATATGTTGTACCAACCTCCAATCCCAGAATAAATCCTACTTGATCATGGCGTATGATCTTTTGGATGCCATTGCTGTATTTGGTTTGCTAATATTTTGTTGAGGGTTTTAGTGTCTATGTTCATCAGGAATATTGGCCTGTAATTTTCTTTTTTTGTAGTTGTTTTTCTGGTTTTGGAATTAGGATAATGCTAGCTTCCTAAAATGAGCTTAGGAGCTTTCCCTCTTCTTGAATTTTTAAAAATAGTTTGAGAAGGAGAGGTATTATTTCTTCTCAGAATGTATAGTAAAATTTACCTGTGAAACTTTTGTTTTTTGGGAGTTTTTTGATTACTGCTTCAAATTCACTAGGTGTATTTGTCTATTTAGATTCTTCATCTCTTCTTGATTTATTTTTTGAAGATTGTATGTTTCTGGGAATTTATCCATTTTATCCAGATTGTCCAGTTTGTTGGCATTTAGTTAGTTGTTCAAGTACTAAGCATTTAAAAGTTACTTATCTCTGTGTCTTACAACAGCTATAGGTGTGTTCTCATCTTTCAGTTAAGAAAATTAGTGCTTAGAGACATTATATAAGTTGCAGATTTGAACCATGGTCTATGAGGTTCCAAAGTGCCCATACTTTTGACCACACTAATGTGAAGTGCTACATGTTGCTGTGTGATGTACCCCATATGAGGTAGCTGATACCTGAATAGCATAGAATCCACAGCACTTCTTACTGCCCTTTGCTAACTTTATGACTTTGGGCAAATTATCTGATCTTTCTGTGTCTTAGTTTCAGATGATATCCTCATGTGAAAATGGGGATATCAATAAAACTCTCTTTTAGGTTTGCAAGGTGATTTAAATGAGTAATTATATGCCAACTGATTAAAACAGTGCCTGGCATAAAGTAAGAAAAACTGCTAAATACTAACATCATCATCATGATTACTCCTTTCCAAGGGAAATAGGATACTTAATGTACTAAGCCTTAATAATAAACATTCTTAGAGCATGGAGCTAGGGCCATCTTCTAAAGTGATAAGCTCAGAAACCATCATCAGTCCACTGGTACCCTTCCATATTAGGCACTAAGACTCAAAGAGAAATATGTGGAACCTATCTTTAAGCCATTTATGATCTTTGCATTTACAAAATTTGCAATACCATGCAAAATTATCTTCTCTATTGCTACTGTTTTAAAAAGCTTTGGGAGCCCTGGCTGGTGTGGCTCAGTGGATTGAGTGCCAGTCTACAAACCAAAGGGTCACTGGTTTGATTCCCAGTCAGAGCACATGCCTGGGTTGCAGGCCAGGTCCCCAGTAGGGGGTGTGAGAGGCAACCACACACTGATGTTTCTCTCCTCTCTTTCTCCCTCCCTTCCCCTCTCTCTAAAGATAAATAAATAAAATCTTAAAAAAAAAACCTTTGGGAATGATTTAGTTCAGACTTTCAGAGTGAAAATTCTTCTGTTTCTTTGGCGCAGTAAGGAATGCACAGCGGAAGCATATTCTTGCAGCCCATCAGATTATCCACAGGCACACGGAAGTCATGCTGGAAGAGAACTTTGCTGAGCAACAGGTAGATGAGGTCTCAGATGCTGACAAGTTACTTAAGGAAGAACCTCAAAATGAGGAAGATAGCTAAGGTGAGTTTGATTTTTCATCTGGAAGGAAGTAGAGAAAGGAGGAAAAGTATCATTCAGCTTTGACCTATACTCTAGCAATCATAATGTGGAAAGATTGTCTATTGTTTAAGAAAATAAAGCATTTACATTGGCACATTCCATTTAGGGTATAGAATCTACTATTGAAATTATTAGAGAATATAGTTGATATTATAACAATTGGACTCTTCTAACCAAAAAATGGGATTCTATATTATTTTTATGGGGTTTTTTTAGTGTGTGGCTGTACTCCATTGCAAATAAAGTTACAAAATGTGTCAGTGTTATTTTTTTTTAAAAAAGCTTGTTTTTATTGAGGTACCATTATTGCATTGTGCTGTTTGTAAACACGGCATGAGGCACAGCCTGCCCGATTCTAGCCCAGATGCCTTCTGCAATGTTCACAGGGGTTGGTCTTAGGCTCAACTAAATATTCATCCTCACAAGACTAGCATAGACCATATTTGGTAGGATTTTACTATCAGTCTACTTAGAAAGATACAAGACAGCTCCCAGCAGGGTGGCATCCAGCAGTTCTTTTCCTGTGTGAGCTCTTAATATATCCACACAGATGAACACATAGCTGTTTTTTTAGCCCCCATGTTACAAAGCTCAGGTGCAAGGAAAAGAGAGTCACATTGGGTGGGTGTGGGAGTTGCCCTGATTTGCATGACCTGGGGCCACTATCTCTTGTAGTAATTTCATAGGCAGAGTTTCCAGGGTCCCCTCCCCCCACCTCACCCAATGGATGTACCCAGTTACCAAAGTCAGCACACCCAGGAAAGCTAAAAGTTACTCTTTCCTCTTGGGTATTAATAGTTCATTTATAATTCCTCCCAGTCAGATACTAGTTACCAATCAGGGGTCATTTTTACCTTAAGTAGTATTAGTAACATAGTTGACTCATATCACCTATCCGATTACTAGGAGAACAGAGCTAGAGAGTCAATTAAAAGTAAAATTCTCAGGAGAAGGGGAAAGGGAGTGAACCCTTTGCCTGTATCTTCTCCTTCAACCGTCCCATAGTAGAAGCACATCATCCTCTATTTGGGCCTGAGGTAAGCTCTCTGGTTAGGGGAGGCAACAAGGCTTGGGAGAAATTTGAGCCAGGCACTCAGAAGGTTTGGGTGTTGGCTAGCTCTGTCACCGACTGTATAATCTTATACAATTAATTCCTTTTCACTTGAGGCTTGCCGATGCACATGTGACCAAGAGACCCTCCCAGGGGAATCTGTTGGGATCTTAAGGGTTAATAAAAGATGATCATTGAAGAAGGGTTGAGATGAGGGAGCAGTTAAGAAAGAGAGGAGAGAGAAAACTAATAAAGGACTCTTAAATATCATGCTGTGGCTATATGTTACAGCAGAAAGGCTTCTGTTTTTAATTAATAATAAAATAACCTCTGAAATCATTGAAGATATAATTCATGTATTTACATGTATGTTATATACTATCTATATAATATGAACTCAAGGACCAAAGCACTTTGACTATCTTATTATTGTGATAAAAATCAGTCTTATTTTTGGAGTAGTCATTTTTGTTGCATGCAAATTTAATGAGATTAATAATTTACAGAGTTTGAATTGAATACATCTGCATTTACTTCTGAGTATAACACACCTGTTCTATGACATCCATTGTGATCTGTGAAAGCAAACCAAGGAGTGCTAAAATAATTTTCTTCTCTATACTTACTGAAAGTAAAATACATTTCATTAAAATCTATGTAAAGGATATTATGGTTATAAAATATAGTTTTAAATATCTCATTTTCAAACTGACTTCAAATATTCAGCTAGGGAGAGCAACCAATAAATTTATAAAGTATCATCTTAACACTATTGTATGGTTGGAACATGATGCTTAATGGTCCCCATAGAATAATTTCTCCCTCTTCCCTCTCTCAGCGGGAAGATGGGAAGGACAGAGGTGAGATTATGAATAATGCTTAGAGAAAGGGGCGGTAGCACGGACCACTGATTTAAAGTTTTTAAAAATCAGTTTGAAGACAATGAAGAGCTCATAAAACAGTGAGGAATCTCTGGGCAAAAATTTAGGAGAAGACAAGTTCAGAGTGCTAGATCTGGCATTTAGAACCACTTTCTTTTTTCCTGCTAGAATATGCAAATTCTAAGAAACATGCCTTAAAGACTGCACAATGCTTTTACCAGCTTTGTAAAACTAAGGGGACAAAAGCTGGAGTCAGCGTTGGGGCCCTGACAAATGTCCTCCATTTGGGCTGGGGCTCTCAAAGTCTGTGCCCTAGTAGTAAGGGTTGTTTGGAAGTAAACTGTCCTTCACACAGACTGCAGTTCACCTTCTAATCATCTGAATGATTCCCCCCAAAATCTCAACCCCAGCAACTGAATTAAAGAGATCCTTGATTCCTATTGCCTGAAGGAACTTGCCAGAAACAAAACTTAAAGTTTCTTTGGAGAAGGTTGACAGCCTCCTAACCTCAGTTTATCTTCACAATTTTTCTTGTATAATTTCCAGAACACAATCAAGGATACCCAGGTTTATGAGGAGGAATAAGCACTGAAACACACAGCAGCAGAAATTATAGATAATACAAACAGACCTACATGGATCTAAAATAGTGTTGGAATTACTAGATGTAGATTTTAAAATAACTATACTACTGCTTTGGATTTCTAGTCTCTAGAACTGTGAGAAAATGCCTGTGTGTTGTTTAAGCCACCCAGTGTGTGGTATTTTATTACGACGGCCCACTCTAAGACAGGTTTTCGTCCCAGGAGTGAGCTGCTGCCATGACAAAGACTCATGCACGTGGAAGCAGCTTTGTCACTAGGTAATGGGTAGAGGCAAAAGAGTTTTGAGGTGCTTGTTAGAAATACGGATGCTAAGGGCAATTCTGGTAAACTTTTGGAGCTGTCAGGATGCAATGATTTTATTTTGTATGTGAGAAGGACGTAACTTTTGGGGGTGGGTATGGAGTGCTATGGACTGAATTGTGGCACCCCAAAATTCTTATGTTGAAGCCCTAACCTCCAAAATAATGGCATTTAGAAATTAAGATAATAGCTGTGGGAGATAATTAGGATTAGATGAGATCGTGAGGGTGGGACCCTCATGTTGGGAATACTCCTTATAAGAAAGGCGAGAGAGTTGGCTCTCCCTGTCTTTCCTCGCCATGTGAAGACGTAGTTAGGAGGCAGCCATCTATAAAATATTTCATAAAGCAAGTGTCAGCCATGTCAGAGTTGAAATCATGCAGGGTATTCTTTGATAAAAATGTGGTTAAACTAGAAATCAATGACAAGATAATTATAATTATGTTTGGAAACAAAGAAATGTGGGTGTAAATATTCTGTTCATCAAAGAAAATGCCAGAACATAAACTAGAAAATGTTTCAAACTGAAAAATAACAAAAATGCTGTTTATGTATCAAACTTGTGGAGTGCTGCTAATGTGGCACTTAGATAGAAATGTGTAGTCTTAAAAGCATCTATTAGAAAAGAAAAGGTGGAGATAAGACTAAGCATCCTTCCCAAGAAATTATAAAAAGAACAGCAAATTAGAGGCACAAAGGTAAAAAACAAGGAAATAACAAAATAAAAATTACAGAAATTAATAAAGCAGAAAATAGACATGTATTTTGATTCTAGGTAAGATATAGTAGGTAGCTGCAATAATTAGATAAAATAGTGGGTACATTGCAAATGGCATATTTTTAAAGACACTGGAGGGCTGTGGAAACAAGGGAGCCACATGAACTAAAATGGTGGAGAGGAAAGGGTCCTTCCTAAGTGGTCTGAGATCTTTGGCCATCTCCTTCCCTTGGGTCATCGGCCAGGTCTGGGCATAAGCCAAGCCTCAGGCTTACCAAAGGCAGAGGGGACTTTACAAGGGGAACGGTGATCGCTTTATAGACTTCCTGTGCTGTCAAAAGTTCAAAGGAATAAGAGAGATAAATTGAAAGAATTGTTAAGCAAAAGAAACAAGAATTTGAAGCAGGATTTCAATTCCCACACATATGTACAGTAGATATATTTTCTGAGTTTAAACTACACTTCCAGGAATGGTTTTGAACCTTGAAACAAGTGCAAAGGAAATTTCCATATTTCAAAATTGATTTAATTGTGCAATGGAGGCATGTCCACCTAACCTTCGATCGAAAGTGATTAATCTGCATTGTAATGACATGCTAAAAGGCAAATATCAAGAGAAGAATCTAATCAAGAGCATATGTTTGTGGACTGATATTAGCACGGGCCTCACGTACCTGTGTGAAGGCCATTTTCAAAGCCGAGATGGAGGAATGTCTTATTGCACACCACCATTAACAGCTTAGCATCTGCAATCAGTGTGATGATTTGAACCTCAATTAAGCAAAATGTTATTCCCTAAATAATAGGTTAGTTCTCATTAGTAGGCCTGTATTATAAAAAACTGCAGTCAATTATTATTACTGTCTTTTGAATTTTATAATAAAAATGTGTGATAGCTTGTTTTCTCTCTTGTTATTTGAGTACCTACATAATGTCCTCGATTTTGTCTTTTGGCCCACAAAGCCTAAAATATTTACTATCAGGCCTTTCGCAAAAAAAAAAAAAAAAAGTCAATCCCTACTTTACTGTAGTTAAAATGAATGAAATAGAACTAAATGCAACAACATGGATGACTCTGACAGATATACGGATTACAAGAAGCAAAATTTTAAAAAGTCTACAATATGAATTTATTTCTATAAAGTTCAAAATACTGTGTTTAGGAATACATAAGTAGGAGATGAAGATACAGAGAAAAGCAAGGAAGTGATTACTATAAAATAAGAATAGTAATTGCTTGTAGAGGGTAGGGAGAGTGTTACCGATGAGTGTGGGTTCTTGTCTCCTGATATAAAGGAATTTAGACAAGGGACACTGATAAAACCAAAGGTGGATTTATTCAGGCTCTGCAGAGGCGAGAGATATGAAGATCCCAGATTCTGTGTGACAGGTATGGGACTTGGTGGGAGGAGGTTATGGCTTAAGGACATGGAAGTTGTGGGAGTTAACCAATCACGGAATAAGTTGGCAGATTTCTTTTTTGGAGGACCGATGTCTGGGTATATGTCAGCGAAGCAAAATATTCTAGGATTGTGCAGGACTTATTATGGTCTGTGCAGCAAAGTATTCTGGGATTATGTAAGATTTTTACGGTCTGTTCAAAGGGACTTTCCAATTGCTCATAAGAGGAGTTTGTATTTCAGCTGTGATTTCCTGCTTGTTACTTATCTGAGAAACAGGCTTAGCAGATGTGCAAACAGATGTTTGTAACAAACAGTTCCCTTGCCCGGGGACTAGTCCGTTTCCCTATTCCTGTCTGAAGAGGATTGTGATTGGGAAGGAGTAAGTGGGAGCTTGTAGCATTTCTTGACCTGGGTGGTATGATACTTACACAGATGAATACTTTATGTGACTTCATTAAGCTACACATTGGTTTTCTGTACTGTCCTATGGGTTTAATGTTCCATAATTAAAAGTTATATCTATGTATGTATATACACATATGTATATACATGCATTATGCCTGCAAAGTACACAGACTATTTCTGGCAAGATCAACACGAGATGGGTAAGTAGTTGTTCCTACGCATGGAAACTGGGGACTGAAGGACAGACTGAGGGGAAAGAGGCTTTCTTCATGAATATATACCCACAAAAGGATATCACAAAAGGATATATGTGTATATCCTTTTATCGTTTGAATTTTTTACGGTGTACACATCTTAAGTTTTCAGCTATAACCCAGTTAATGTGAAGGTTTTTTTTTTTTTTTTTTTGTAAAAGTGCTAGAATTTGGAAACCGAGACCCTGTGAGCAAAGAAATGTTTGGGTGAGAGGGCTCCTAAGTGGCAGAGCCCGGATGTGCCTGGGGCTGTCCGACTTCAAAACCAGGGGTCTGTGTAGTTTTGTCAGTGACTTTTTGGATGTATTGTTCTGATGGTGATTATTTCTAAAAACACGACATGCTCATAAACATTTGTGTTGTTTTTTTACAGGCTATGATCTTTTTTAAAAGAAGCTGTACAAATTATCATAAAGAATTTCAATAGTCTGCGCTTCTCCCAAGATGTGTGGCTCTTACAGATTTGACGATGTGTGATATGTGGAGAAAGAGGTTTATTTTTCTTAAACTTCCAATAGTTTAAAGTGATTTGCAGTAATAATAATCAGTGAAGCAACTTTATTCTCTCTGGTGTTTCCTAGATACTCTACCTCACGAGAAAATTTTTTCATGTCTTATTTTAACATTTTATGAACTATGAGGATATGCTAATTTGTTGAGCCAAAAAGAAAGCAATGTTACTGAATATTTCCTGAGTAGTTTAGGTTTGCTATTCATAGGGCATTAGCATTATCTACTAAGGTTGATCATATGCCCTTCCCATGACCCAGCATTTCCTCCCCTAGATATACACCTAATAGAAATGCATGAGTATGTGCACCAGGAGGCATGACAAGAAACTTCACAGCACTACTATTTATGATAGCCCCAAACTAGAAACCCAAGTGGCCCAACATTGGAATAAAAAAATAAATTGTGCTATCTCAATATAATAGCACATTAGCTTACCATTGAACTTGAAATCTAAGAATTATATTCATGCAACACCTACAGAGGAGTGATGTTGGAGAGTAACCTGCCCATCCAGTGTGTTGATTGACAAGCATCAGGGTTGACTGGGCCCTTCCTCATTTAAATATCAGTAAATAGGAAAAACAATAAATAAAAGTATCAACAATAAATTAACATGGGACACATGTAAAGAATTTACAAAAGAAATGTATGTTACTCTGATAATGTATGTTACCCTTAGAAAACATCTTATTATAGAAAACAAGAAAAACTACCTGTTTGGTGTTTTGAAAAGGAGGCAGAAAAAAAATGGCTTTTTAGTAAACCAAAACAGAGAATAATGAGAACAGACAACAGCTGCTAAAACAAAAACAACAACAATAACAACAAAACCCAGACAGATGCAGGCTGAAGAGAAAGCTGGCTGCTACTGAACTACCAGGGGGCACTCTGTGAAGTACATGATTGTCTGACCACTCTGCTGAACACCTGAAACTAATACAAAATAATACTGAATGTAAACTGTGATTGAAAAAATTTTAAATTAAAAAAGGGAAAGCTAGCTAGAAGAAAAAAATACCACAACTTAAAATCCAATGACATCCATTTGGATGCAGTTAAAAGAACGGAAATTTCACAGCCGAGAATAAAATTGGTATGTTGCTGACAGATTTGTTAAGTCATCCAGTGTGGGCTGGAAGGAAAGGGCAAAGACATGAAAACGAGAGAGGTTAGCTCTGGATGACCGATGCCACAAGCAATAGGAATTCTTAAAGAAGAAACCAAAATGTAAAATGGAAACAATACCTCAAAGACTTTCTGAGCTAAAAAACTACCTGATCATATAAACTTGAAAGGGTTTACCTTGTCCTTGGAAAACTAGGATTGGGGCGACTTCTTTTCCCCTGAGGGTCACTGACAAACGGAAGTACTGCACAAGCTAGGAGGCAATTGAATTTTGTTTTGTTCCTTTAAAAATGCTAACTTGAACTAAGCAAAGGTTGTATCATTCATTCCTGGAATTAAAAAAAAAATCAGGACCACAAAATGAGAAGTGAGTTAGGGATGATGGGATGGAAAGTGGGAGGAGTAATGGAATAGAGCAACAGACCTTTTCTGTGAGGAGCCGGATAGTAACTATTTTTAGGCTGTGTGGGCCAGATGGTCTCTGACGCAGCTGCTCGCCTCTGCTGTTGCAGAGTGAAAACACCCTTGGGTGGCACATGAATGAGTGAATGTTGCTGTTCCAATGAAACTTATTTACAAAAACAAGTAGCAGGAAGAATTTGGCCACGGGCTGTAGTTTGCCCATCCCTTTTCTATAGTGATGAACTTAAGTTAAAATCAGTACCTACTTTGAAAAAGGATTTAAATTGACTTCTAATAAACAGCATATAATAAAACTTAGAATATTTTCTAAAAAAAACTCTTAGAAAAGGCTTTGTATTTAGATAAAAAGGACAATATAAAGTATTATAGAATTCCCATTAGCTGATTGAAGTTAATAAGGAGAGGAAAACTTTTTTCTGATACTGGCAACCCTCTAATTATAATGGCTTGAATTTAAACAACTAAACTTTATAACATTTATTCTTGAAAATAAAGCACCTTGGGCAATGAGCAAAACTTATGTTTAAAACCATGTTATCATGGCAACTAGAGCCATGGAAACAACCTAAGTGTTCATTGGTGGATGAGTGGATAAATAAATAGTAGTATATATACACAATGGAATATTATTCAACCATAAAAAAGAATGAAATCTCGCCATTTAGGACAACACAGATGGACCTGGAGGACATGATAAATGAAATAAGTCAGAGAAAGACAAATGACAATATGATCTCTTTATATGTGGAATCTAAAACAAAAAATAAACAAATATAAGTCCCAAGCTTATAGATACAGAAAACATACTGGTGATTACCAGAGGCAAGAGGTGGAGGCTGGGAGGAATAGGTAAATGTGTAATAAATTAATTTTTAAAAGAATCTGTGTTACAGATGTATGACAGAACTTCATGGAAGGGAGTGGGGGGAAATTTACCTGTCACTTAGGAAATGAATAGAGACTACAAGACTAAAGGAAGTACACATAAGCACTGCACTGTAGTTAGAGAAGTTGTTTCCCGTGGGCGTGTAGGTTATGGTCCTGATACCTCTATACATGTGTACTAGGATTGAGCAAATAATCTGACATGATAGATAGTGGTTTAAAAAAGGATAGAATCTTTTGAAGTGTAGCCAAGCAATGGTATTTTTTTTAAAGCATCTCAAGCGACCTAAGGTTCATTCAAGATTTAGAGAGGGAGAAAGAAGCTTCTCCCAAGGGAAACTGTCCCACCCAGGTATTTACTGTTTAGAGAGACTTACCATGGAAGGTATGTCTTCAGTACAGGTTTAAATGATATTTTATTTCTAACATGTCAAAGATTCCAAAAACAGCCCTAACTGGTTTGACTCAGTGGGTTGGGCGTCATTCCCCAAACTGGAAAACTGAAAGGTCACTAGATCGATTCCAGGATAGGGCACATGCCTGGGTTGCAGGCCAGGTCCTCGTTTGGGGGTGTGAGAGGCAATTACCATATTTCTTGGACTATAAGATGCATTTCCCCCACCCCATTTTGGGAGAAAAATGCAGTGGCAACCCTGCTCCTGCCTCCTATGACCCTGCTCCACCAACGTCCACCCTCCCCCACAGCGAGCCAGATAAGCTACATTCGAACTATAAGATGCACCCCCATTTCCTCCCAAATTTGGGGGGTAGTACGTCTTATAGTCCAAAAAATAAGGTTATCAATGTTTCTCTCTCACATTGATGTTTCTCTCCCTCTCTTCCCCCATCCTCTCTCTCTAAAAATATATAAATGTTTTTAAAAAATGGATTCCAAAAATATGTAAGAGGAAACACTCATACTGGCACAGCCATAACACATGCACTTCCTCCACATTAGCACATCTCACACTTGATTGTAATTGTCTATAGAATGAGCTCCCTTGCTGACTAGCTTTTAGTTCTGAGGGGAGGGCAAGTGCTATGCCTCCTGAGTTCATTTGTTTCTATTCCGGGTCCCTGGCACAGTCTCTGCCACATGCTAATTTCTCAACAAGTATTTATTGAGTGAAATTTCATATACTTAGTGTTTGTAGAAGCAAACATTTGTGTGGTTTTGAAAAAAAGTTATGATGCAATACTTACATACTTCTGATGTCTTGGTTATCATGCCATCAGAAGTTATGATGTCTTGGTATTTTATGCTATGAAATGAGTTTTCAAGAGCATGATCCTAACTTATAACATTCATTTCTAGTAAATAAAGGTTTAACATTTTGTGGTTCAGTTGGTGAATGTTACCAAGTGACCAAGTAAGTCATACAGGGGAGAAGGGCCTCTGGCACTACATCCTAGAAGGAATTTGTTCTATTTATCTGTGCACAAACAACACTCAATAACTTAAGAAGCCTCCACAAATGGTTTTAGAGAAAATGCAGGTATGTTCTTCTCACTGTTCATTTTAAATAAAGGTTAAAGTAATTATATTTAAACATAATTATAAAGTCAGCTTCCAATTATGATAGAAAGAAGAGGTCAGCAATTCTCCACTTGAAAAAAGGATATAACTGGATAAAGTTGTCAAAATCATCTATTTGGGGACACTAGAAATCTACCAGAAATAGTCAACAAATTGAAAACCTGCTAGAGATTCAGGTAAAAACAGAAATCTGCTACTAGCTCCACCCCCACCCAGCTCAGTCCGTGGGGATGGTAGTCCTCCAGTCTAGCAGCTGTTCTGCCAGCGGGGGAGACTTGATTTAGGGTGGAGAGCTAGGATGAAATCTTGTGACTTTACATGCTGAAAGTAGTGAAGTTGGTTAGAAATAAATGGGGGAGCTTCTGGCCAAGATGTAGGTGTAGGTAGATATACTTCACTTCCTCACACAGCCAAAAGAAGGGCAACAACCAATTTAAAAACAAAAAACAACCAGAACTGACAGAAAATCAAACTGTATGGAAGTCTGACAACCAAGGAGTTAAAGAAGAAATATTCATTCAGACCAGTAGGAGGGGTGGAGATGGGAAGCCGGGGCTGTGAGGACACACAGCAAGGCAGTGGCTGGTGGACCAGAGTGGGTGAGGTGGCCTGGGTGGTCTCTCATTCACATGTGGATAAGCCAGGAATAACAACTGGGGAGCGAGACAGACCACACAGCCCAGGGTTCCAGAATGGGGAAATAAAGCCTCAAAATCTTTGGCTGTAAAAACCTGTGGGGGTGGCGGTGGGAGAAACTCCCAGCTTCACAGGAGAGTCTATTGGAGGGGTCATGGGGTCCTCAAATATACACAAGAAATCAGCACCCAAAAGGGCACAATCTGTTGTGGGAAGTGAGGGAAGTGACTGAAAGTAGGGCGAGAGCCAAGCAAGTGGCATTGTTCCCTCTCTGACCATTCTACCACATGCAGCACCACAATGCAGCAAGTGGGTTGCCCCTCCCTGGCGAATACCTAAGTCTCCACCCCTTACAATGTAACAGGTGTGCCGAGACAAAGAAATATGGCCTACATGAAAGAACAGATCAAAACTCCAGAAAAAAGAACTAAGTGATGAGGAGATATATAACCTGTCAGATGCAGAGTTCAAAACACTGGTAATCAGGATGCTCACAAAGTTTGTTGAGTATGGTCACAAAATAGAGGAAAAAGTGAAATAAAAATATATAGGGAACTAGCAGTAAAGGGAAAGAAACCTGAACTCAAATCAACTTTTTGATTATAGCCATCCTATTGGGGAAAAAGTGGTATCTTGTAGTTTTGATTTGCATTTCCCTGATAACTAATGATATCAATAATCTTTTCATATGTTTATTGGGCATTTGTGTATCTTCTTTGTAAAAATGCCTATTCAAGTGTTTTGCGCATTTTTAAATGCGTTATTTGTCTTTTTATTATTAAGTTGTAAGTTTTCTTTATATATTCTATGTACAAGTGCCCTCATAGTCAAATATTGTCTCCCATTATTTGGAGTGTCTTTTCACTTTTTTGATAATGTCCTTTGAAGCACAAAAGTTTAAAATTTTGATGTAGTCCACTATATCTGTTTTTTTCCTGATTGTTATTCATGTATTTGGTGTCATATCTAAGACTCTATTGTCAAATCCAAAGTTATGAAGATATATCCCCATGCTTATTCTAATAGTTTTATAGTTTTCGATCTTATATTTGGGTTATTGATTGATTTTGAGTTAGTTTTTGCATATGGTGTGATGTAAGTTTCAAATTCATTCTTCTGCATATGGCTATCTAGTTGTTTGGTATCCTTTGTTGAAAAGACCGTTTTTTCCCCACCTCGGAAACATTGCCAAAAATAGGTTAACCACAAACACATGAGTTTATTTCTTCACTCTCAGTTCTATTCCATTGCTTTATATGTGCCTCTCCTTATGCTGGTACCACATTGTCTTGATTACTATTTTTTTGTAGTAAATATTGAAATCATAAAAAAAAAAAGAAATGAACAGGGGGAGAAAACTCCATGATTTTCTTAGCTCAAGGATGCAGTGCCAGTTAGGGTGAACAACAAACCAACCAGAAATTTAATGGGAAGATTCTAGGAGTTTTGAGAAGTTCTCCATACATCCCTGGCTGACTAGGAATACTAAAACTTAATCCAGACAGGAAAAAGAATGGAGAAATAAAATCCAGATGGGACAAATAGAAAATAAATAGCAAAACAGTATGCCTAAACCCAGCTATAATACACATGAAATATTAGTGGATTAGACACTCCAAATACAAGGCACAGATTGTCAAAATGGATTTTTTAAAAAGCAAAAGCCACTTCATGGTATTTGTAAGGGACACTTTTAAATATAAAAACAAAGAATTAAAGTGAATAGATAGAAAAAAGACACACCAGGAAAATATTTAGCATAGAGTGGTTCTGTCAATATAACTGGCAAAGAAAATGGGAAGACAAAGAGTATTACCAGAGATGAGTAAGAATGCTTCATAATCATAAAAGGTCAACTCCTCAGGAAAATGGAACATTCTTCACTATTTATGCCACTATAACTGAGCTTCAAAATCTATGACAAAACTGACAGAAGTAAAGAAAGAGACAAATCTAAAATTATAGTTGGAGATTTAACACTTTCTTCTCAATAATTGATAAAAGAATTAGACAAGAAATCAGTAAAGTTATAGAAGGTTTGACCTAATCAAAACACTACATCCAACCACTGCAGAACACATATTCTTCTCAAGTGTATATAGGTCATTTACCAATATAGGCCACTTTGTGGGCCATAAAACAAATGTTAATAAACTATGGAAAAGTTCTTTGGCCACAGAAATAAAATAATTAAATTAGAAATCAGGAGGAAACAAATTGTTAGAAAATGCCTAAACATTTAGCAGTTAAATAATATAGTTTCTTAAAGGTTTTTAATTGTTGTTCAGTTCTAAATAACCTTTGTGTCAAAGAAGAAATGACATTGGAAATTAGAAGATACTTTGACCTGAGTGATTGAGAAAATATAACTTTGAAAGGTAGGAGAAGTACCAAAAGCAGTGCTTAGAGAGAAATGTGTAACTTTATATACTCATATTAGAAAGAACTTTGAAAGCAATTGTCTAAGTTCCCATCTAGAGAAGATGCATAAAGAAAAGCAAAGTAAACCAAAGGAAAGTTGTAAGAGGGATATTTTAAGATACGAGCAGAAATCAATAAAACAAAACTTACCAACAATAGAGATAATCAACAAAACCAAAATTTGGTTTTTTGAAAAGATTAATAAAATTAATAAACTCCTAGAAATCCTGATTTAACAAAAGAGAAATACAGATGATCTATGTCAAGAATGAGAGAGGGAGTATCACTACAACATTAGAGGGAATGTCACTACAGATCCTACCGGCATTCAAATGGTAATAGGGAACATTTTGAAAACTTAAGACAATACATTTGGTAGTTTAAATGGAATAGACCAAGTCCTTGAAATACAGAATTCACCAAATCAGATGTAAGAATAAATAGAAAATCTGAATGGCTCTATATCTATTAAAATTTAATTTGTTACCAAAACCTTCCACAGAGAAACCTCCAGGATCAAAAAGTTTCAGTGATGAATTCATCAAACATTTAAGGATAGCAATACCACTTTTACACAAACTCATTAAGAAAATAAAAAGGAAACTTTTCCTGTCACCTTATAAAAGGCCAGCAAATGAATGGCTAGAAAAAAGGTGCTACATACATAAAATGGAATATTATTCAGCTCTAAAAAGGAATGAAGTTCTGATGTTACAGCATGGATGAACCTTGAAAACATTATGCTAAACAAAATAAGCCAAACATGAAAGAACAAATAAAGAATGTGATTCCACTTACATAAAACATCTATAAAGAGCAAATTAATAGAAACAAAATAGGTAAGAAATTATTAGGGGCTGGAGGAAGGGAGGAATAGATAGATATTGTTTAATGGATACAGAGTTTCTGTTTGGGGTGATCAAAGGGGTCTAGAAATGGATGGTGATGGTGATCATATAACATTGGTAATACAGTTAATGCCACTAAATTGTACACTTAATATGGCTTAAATGGCTAGTTTTATGTCACATATATATCCATAATAAAAATTTTAAAGACTGATAAATTATGCATTATAAAATTTTAAAATAAAATTAATGAATTAAATTAAAAATAAAAGTAACTGGCAATGTTAACGCACAAATACTTGTGCGGTTTCCTGAATTCCTACTCTAGGAATGAGGATTACATTGCGTTTTACAGAGGTGAACAGGTCTGAGCACCTGCTTGGCTGGGGCTGAGTGGCTAAGCGGCCTCAATTTTTGCACATATGGTTTCTATTCATGGACTGGGCACAATTTTTCCAAGAAATGATCCAACTCATGTGCTAGAGGTGTTCCCCATCTGACTCCTAAATTTACATTTTATTCAAAAGTTCCTGATATAATATCATGGAGCAAAGCACTTTAACAACTATAGCTGTAGGAAGAAAATGATCATCACATTAATATGACTAGAAAAAGGCATCATTGTGTTATCAGATTCTAGATATCCACCTTCTCTCCTCAATCTCTTATCTTTCTTATACACTATAGTAATTTAATAAAAAATTAATATAGAATTCCAAATCACTTCTTAGTTTTTAGATAATTCCGTATATAAATACCCAATTATCTTTCCTGTAAAAATATATTTTATCTCCATCATGACATTTGCCATCATCAGGTATTTAAATTAAAAAAATTAGAATTTAGGGCCTGGCTAGTGTAGCTCAGTGGATTGAGCGCAGGCCTGTGAACCAAAGTATTGCCGGTTTGATTCCCAGTCAGGGCACATACCTGGGTTGCAGGCCATATCCCCAGTATGGGATGTGCTAGAGGCAACCACACATTGATGTTTCACTCCCTCTCTTTCTCCCTCCCTTCCCCATCTTTCTAAAATAAATAAATAAATAAAATCTTTTAAAAAATGAGAATTTAAGAGGTTTTACTCATTGGAGAATTGTTTTATTTAATAATAAATCAATAGTAAACATGAGTTTCATGTACCATTGACATGAGCTGCTGATTCTCTCAAGGTGGTTGTGAGCTGATTATTTTCTCTTTTTCATTAAAAGCAGAACATTAATTCAGTGTTAGGAAAGACCATCTTAAGAAATCAGCTGATAGTCTAGTGGGAACTCCTTTGTAGGTAACTGTCTCCTTTTCTCTTGCTCCTTTTAAGATTCTCTCCTTATCTTTAATCTTGGGTAATGTAATAATGGTGTGCCTTGGTGTGTGCTTTTTTGGGTCCAACTTCTTTGGGAGTCTCAGAGCTGCCTGGAATTCCTGAAAGACTAGTTACTTTACCAGATTAGGGAAGTTCTCCTTCATTATGTTTTCAAATAAGTTTTCAATTTCTTGCTCTTCCTCTTCTTCTTCTGGCACCCCTATGATTGGGATGTTGGAACATTTAAAGTTGTCCTGGAGGTTCCTAAGCCTCTCCTCACTTTTTTTAACTCTTCTTTCTTCATTCTGTTCTGGTTGATGGTTTATTTCTTCCTCCTGGTCCAAACCATTGATTTGAGTTCAGGTTTCGTCCCCATCACTGTTGGTTCTCTGTACATTTCCCTTTATTTCACTTTTCATAACCTTCGCTTTTTCCCCTATTTTGTGACCATACTCAACCAATTCTGTGAGCATCCTGATTACCAGTGTTTTGAACTTTGCATCTGATCGGTGGGCTATCTCTTCATCACTTCTTTGTATTTTGTCTGGAGCTTTGATCTGTTCTTTCATTTGGGACATTTTTTTTTGTCTTGGTGTGCCTGTTACATAGTAAGGGGTGGACCCTTAGGTATCACCAGGGCAGGAAACTCACAATGCTGCGTTTTGGTGCTATATGTGGGAGAGGGCCCAAGAGAGAACAATGCCACTTCTTCACCTCTTTGTCAGCTTTCAGTCACTTCCTCCCGTCCCCACAAGCAAATTGTGTCCTTCCGGTGTTGTTTCTTGGGGGCAGTGGTTTTGAGTACTTTCTAGGGTCTTGTGGGTCTCTCCAATGAACTCTCTTATGAGGCTGGGAGTTTCTTCCACCACCTCAACCCCCACAGGTTTTTTCAGTTAGAGGTTTTGAGGCTTTTTTCCCCACATTGGAACCCTGGGTCGAACGGTTTGTCTTGCTCCCCATTTGTTCCCCCTGGTTTATCTTCATGCGCATGTGCGACCACCAGCCGCCACCCTGCTGAGAGTCTTCTCAGCCTGGCCGCTTGTCTCTACCCCTCCTACCTGTTGGGAACAGCCCTGCCTGGTTTCAGAAGCTGTAATCCCCCTTGGCTAAGGCTGAGTGAGAGACCTTGGGACCATAAGCCACTAAGGAGACAAAGCTTATATCCCTGACAGGGGCACTGCCTCTGTCCTTTTTACTTCACCCTGCCTGGCCCCCAGTGCATGACTGGTTAGCCAATGACGGGTAAGATTCCTCAAGGGAGGGACGACCTAACACAGGCATGATCATGGGGGCCCCCAGGGAAGGACTTGGGGGGCTATAGCAAAAGGTGGTGATGGACCCTCGACCATCAGCTTTGACACAGTCTGAGTCCTCATTCTGTCTGCAAGAAGTCTCCTAGTCTCTTGGCTGCCTTACTTCCCCTGCCTGACTTAAACTTGAAACAATGACAGAGGGCAGCACAGCCCTGTGCTGGAAAGGGCGGGTTCCCTGGGGCGATCAGGCCTAAGAAAGAATGCATATAATCCTGTGAAACCTGCTTTGCTTTGCTAAGAATGCTCTCAATTTTCTGATAAGGTTACAAGCAGGATATGAGTTTGTTTCCCAAAGTTTTGTAGCCCTTTGGCTAACAGACCCTGACTCATAATAGACCCTCATAGTTCTTTGTAAGTTAGCTATTGTTTGATCCTTACTGCCTGACAATGATTAATAAGCTTTACCTGTATTCCTGTGCAAAATGAACCTAATAAAAGCCCATTGAGGAAAAGGGTCTTGTTCCTTCTCCTTTGAGAGATCAGCCACCTTTCCTCCCCAAGCAGATCATGTCTTAGTAGACTTATTCTCATCCATGGCAGGCGGGAGGGGGGCCCTGTGGGTGGACCCCCCCCACACCTACCAGTCTGGATGAATATTTCTTCTTTAACTCTTTGGTTGTCAGACTTCTATACAGTTTGATTTTTCTATCAGTTCTGGCTGTTTTTTTTTTGGTTTTGTTTTTAAATTTGTTGTTCTTCTTTTGATTGTGTGAGGAGGCACAGTGTGTCTATCTATGCCTCCACCTTGGCTGGAAGTCCAGGAAAGACCATCTTTAGAAGAGTTATTGAATTGAACTGAACACCACCAAGTGAATTTGGTACAAGTTTGTATAAAAGACAGGTGAGGTCCTCTTCCCTGGGGGAGATTATAACCTACTGGGGAATAAGACACAGGCATCACATTCTGCAGTGTAATTCACAAACAAGGTAAAAACAACGTGTCCCAAGATTCTGAGAAGAAAGATATTGAGGATCTAACCACAACAGGTATGATTGATGGGGTTCTGGACAATTACAGGGTCTGGAGCAGCTGAAGCTCAATTTTAGTGACTCCCCAACTTATTGGAACCTGCCATTTCCAAAAAGGGAAACTTCTTGTCACTGCTTCCAACTAGTGATAAAATGGGACCATTTTCAGAGGCAAGTTTCCTATTCCTAGTCTTGGGCACCTTCTACTGCCTGCACCCAAGGATGAAAGGGAGAGGTTTCCTCCAAGATGGTCTCCTGGGACCAGAGCCTCACCTGTGTGTCTTGCCCTTCTGGGGCCCACTGAGCACGTTCCAGAGGAATCCTAAGAGATTTTTGAGAAGGACCATGTGACTGGTTAATAAACACCTATTTTCCTCAGGCTTCACCTGATTTTACATGGTTAGTACCTCACTCCTTTAGCTGACTCTCTCAGTTCTTTTAAAATACAAATACTCCCAGAGGGAGATAAAACATTAAATGAATTCACACTAAGAAAACTCCCTGGGCTTATCAGATCTGCTTTTCTCTTATGGGTGGCTTAGGAGCTCAACATTTCTGGTTACCGCAATAGACAACTTCCCAGCTGTCCTTGGGGTTGACTCAAACCCTTGTCTGGGGCATCAGTATGCTGTCCTTAATAAGCACAGAGTATTTTCTGGGTGTTTTCTTAGCTCAGAGCCATGCCAGACATTAAAGTTGACAGGCAGTCTTACAGCTTTTCTCCTGTCATCTGGTCCATGGCAACACACAGGGGGTCCAGAGATCCCTGCAAAAACCCGAGAAGAGTTTCTTTGCCTTAGTGATTTTATAACCTGTTCTTCGTCCCCTGCTTCTGTAGTAAATAATTCACCATTTTAATAAGAGAGATAAGGCCAGGCCCTTGTGAGCCAGGAAAGATTTGAGAGATGACGAAAGCCATGTGTTTTATCCATGACCCAAGGAGTTCTGGCAAACTGCCCTCCCTGAGCTTGGATCCTCCTTTCCTCCACCCCCCGCCCCGCCGAACACAGAAATGCCTTTCTTTACAAAAAGGCTTACTTTTATTTTTAAGAATTTTTTTAGAGTAGTTTTAGGTTCACAGCAAAAGTGAGAGGTAGGTACAGAGATTACCCATACACTCCCTACCCCCACACATACATAGCTTTCCCGTATCAGCCTCCTCCACCTGAGTGGTACAGCAGTTCCAGGTGACGAACCCACACTGACACATGGTAACTATCCAAAGTCTACAGTTTACATTAGCATTCACTTTTGGTGGTGTACGTTCAGTGGGCTTATGTAAATGTATGATGACATGAGTCTACCATTATAGTATCATACAAGAATATTTTCACTGTCCTAAAAATCCTCTCTGCTCCCAGAAAGGGCTGCTTTTAATCTTAGAAATATAAGTTTCCTGGTGTGAGTTTCCCACCTGCTGCGGCTGTGGTCATGGCCTTCTGGGCATAGCTCTCAGAGCCCCAGGGATGCCACCAGCCCCAGCACACAGCCCCCAGGGCACAATAGGCTGTTTCCACTGGGACCCAAATCCAGTACTTCACTTATTCTGGGTTCTCTCTGTCCAAGGCCCAAGCCAACCTCCCAGCCAGTGGGATTTATAATCCAATGCCACCCAGCCTTAGCAGAATCACCTATGGACTTCAGAGACTTGACTGAAAAAGCGGAGGCCCATGACCATGGGCCCCAGTCTCCACCAGGACAGTGAACTGTGTGAGCCATCTAATTCTCTGCATTTGGTTGGGAAGGGCAAGCAAGTGACCACTTGAGAAATGTTGGGCCCCTGGGAAATCCCAGACTCAAATCCTCCCTACCCCCCAGGAGGGGCAAATTGAATGGAAGAGAAGAAACCAATTTAAACCAAAAAACAAATAATCATGCTTAAGCAGTAGTCTTGGTTTTCTTATCTGGAGGGCTGGATTAAAATATACTTGTATAATTCAAAATAAAAACAATTTAAATCAGGAAATAAGTGTCAGGAAGTTCAAATTTCCACGTGAAAAGTGCTGTGATAGTTTTTTGGAAATCCCTAATTCTCTTTCCCACCTGTCCCATCAGTCTCCCTCTCCCATTGTGGCCAATGACCCTGCTTTACTGTTGTCTGAAGCATGCATCCAGTCCACTCCCACATCTGTCACAACGCATGCTTTACAACACAGCAAGTAGGAGCAATGTATCCTGAGAAGCCCACCACTTTCATCTATTCTTTTCCCCAGAAGGCAAAAAAGCCATCAGCAGGGGTTGCTGGGGAACATGCAGGATCAGGCTAAGAATGAGGAGCTGCTGGCTCTCGGAGGAGGAGAGAACCCCCAAGAGCTCTCCCCAAGATCCATTTTCCCTGCTTCTGGTCAGCCAGCTGTCCCGAGGTGGAGCCACAGGTCACACTCTTGTGATCTGTGCTCAGTCCCCTCATCTCACACTCTTTCCCAATTGCTCTGTGCTGGTGGTCTCTCTCTTATAAACACATGGGCCCTCACAGACACCATCAGAATCCAGTACTTTGGCAGGTAACACTATCCAGGAAGGTTAGACAAAGGGAAAACTGTTAGGGCAGCCAGGTTTAAAATAACTTTGCTGCAATGGCTAAAGTTCAGAGACCATCAGAAAGACAAAATTTGCTCAGAACTAATTAGACAAAGCAGAAACTAGCAACATTTCTACCCATCTCCTGCATTTTACAGTGAAGGCAGCAGAGAGAAAAAAGTAGGGGCATGTAATGAGAGTAAATACGGTAAGCTGTTCACTTGCTGGTTGGAGTGCTGGACTTGGGACTTAGGAGTGCCTGTTGGGAGCCACTTAGAGCCACATCTGACCTGGACTGAAATGTAGGTGAGAGACAAGACTGGCTCGGATCCTGGGGAATAATAACCTGTGACTAAGACGAGGAACAGGAAGCACTGCCTGGACTCCAACAGGACCCTCAGGCTCTCCTGGCAAGGGAAGGGTTCACCTGCGAAAAGCAAACGACTAGGCTAATGGGGGTCTTGATGTTCCGAATGATCCTTTGTTCCTGATTATTCAGAGTGGACCCCAAAGGAGAAGTCACAGCAGAGAAGTTACCATCAAGCAGGTATGCTTTTTCCTTTTTTCTCTTTTGCTAGGGGCAGACTGCCCCTACCCCAGCTCCATGCAAAAAAAAGCGTGGGGACACAAATGTAACTTACGTTTGAGGTCTGCATCACAGTGGGTTGTGTAACATGTTGGCCTTGTTGCCCTCTGTGTTTCTGGGATGCAAGAGGCCATGAAGACAGTCACTCAGTGCTGAGTCCCACTAACGACGCCCCTGATCCTGCACTGACCTCCTAGAGAGGTATATATATACACACACACACACACACATATACACATATATATGTATACATATATACATATATATATAATAAATCAGTTGTTATATTCTTATTCCATTTTCCACTCAACACACTTTCCGTATCCGTATTCCATATGGGGACTTTCCAGATCTATGTATAGCTCTACTTCAATTTTAACTCGATGCTTTTATTTAGCCGTTTCCTTTTTGATAGATGTGTATGCTGTTTCCAATATTCCCTTTTTACCAAAATGCTACAATGACCCTCACATATACGCCTCCTTCTGCACACGTGCAAGTGTTTTTCTGGAGGATACACTGAGAAGCTGAATTGCTATGCCCTGAGATATGTGCATTTTAATTTTTGATACTGCCCAATCACCCTGCACAGTGTCGGTACCAATTTATACTCCCACTGGTAGAGAATGATAGTGCTTCTTCCCACCCTGATGCTTGCTATTTATTAAACATTTTATTACTTTTCCAACTGGATGAGTGAAAGCAGTAACCCTTTTATAAATACTTAAATTCCCCTGATTACTCTGGTGTTAGTTTTCCAGGGTTGCCATAATAAAACACCACAGACTGGGTGGACTAAACAACAGAAATTTATTTCCTCACAGTCCTGGAGGCTGGAAGTCCAACATGAAGGTGTCTGCTGACTTGCTTTCTCCTGAGGCTCTCCTCTTGCCCTGCAAGCGGCTGCCTTCTACTGTGTCCTTACATGGCCTTTCCTCCGTGTGAGTGCACCCCTGGGGTCTCTCTTTGTGATCAAATTTCCTTGTCTGACAAGGACACCGGTCCTATTGGATTAGACTCCATTCTAATGACCTCATTTGGGCTTAACTGCCTCTTTTAAAGCCCTATATCCAAACAGAGTCACATTCTGAGGTGTACTGGGTACACAAGTCAACCCATAACAACTTGGGCATCTTTTTATGAAGTTGGGCATCTTTTTATACAGTTCTTGGCCATCAGATTGTCTCTTCTTATTCGCTCACTCATATCCTCAGCTTATTTTATATTGGGTTATCTTTTTTTATTCACTTGTAGGAGTTTCATATTTATTCTTAATAGTGATTCTTTGATATACATATAATAAATATTCTAAGCCTATAATTTGTTTTTTAATTTTGTTCATGTCATGTTTTTGGTCAACAGAAGTTTTTACTATTATTGTTATGCTGTTGTTGTTTTGATGTAGTTGAAGTTATTAATTTTCTCCTTTATGGATTTTGCTCTTTGGGCTTATGTAAGAAAGCTTTCTGGGCCTGGCTAGTGTGGCTCAGTAGGTTGAGCGCCAACATGTGTACCGAAAAGTTGCCAGTTCAATTCCCAGTCAGGGCAGGTGTCTGGGTTGTGGGTCAGGTCCCCAGTTGGGGGTGTGTAAGAGGCAACAGATCACTGTTTCTCTCCCTCTTTGTCCATCCTTTCCTTCTCTCTAAAAGTAAATAAAGAAAATCTTTAAAAAAAGAGAGAGAAGGCATTCTCAACTTCCACACTTCTGATGATATTTTGGCATACCCCCTTCTAATACTTTTATCATTAAAAAATAGGTCTTTAGCCTACCTGGACTTTTTTCCTATGAATTGTCCTAATAGTGTTCATTGAAAAGTCTGTCCTCTTCCTTTCCATTTGAAATGCCACCTCTATCATGTATTTCAGTTGGATATTCTCCCTTTTTCACGTCTGTTGCTGGATACTCTGTTCTTCTGTATTGATTTTTGATTCCTGAGCCAATTTCCATCATAGCTTTACTGTTTCTCATTGTTTTTGATGGATATATAGAAATCTATTTTTGGTTTGATATTTTGTCTGGTCACCTTACAGAATTCTTTTCATAGTTATAAGAGTTTATCAGTTGATTCCTTTGGAATTTCTTGGTAGATGACCATATAATATATGTATAATAACAGTTTTTTCCTTTCATTCTTATCTTTACACAGCCTAATACATACATATATATACATACACATACACACACACACATCTATGTATCTATATATATATTTGGTAGTATCTCTTTTTCTCGGCCTTCCAACACAAGGCTGAGTAAATAGCCACAAGAAAGAATCGCCTCAGGGCTGGTGCAGACCAGTGTGGGTTGATCACTGCCCATTTCTAGGGGGACCATTCACACTTAGAAGTCTTAGGTATTCTTGTCATGTTCCTGATTTCAATCCATTTTTATTACATGCTATGAAGTCATATTTCTTGGTGACTTCTTTGCAGAATTCTTTGAGGCTGGGGCTGTGCCCTGGTCACAACCTGGGAAGGACATAGGAATGTGTGTGTCTTCTTGTACACAGGGGCCTTCTAGGATTTGAAGGGACCTGCACCCAATACCTGCTCATCCATCTGCCACACCTCCCGAGTTCTGTAAAGCAGTGAAATAACGCACTGAATATCCTACTGAAAATTAAAATGAATATACACATTTAAATCCCTTATGTAACATATGAAACAATTCTCCTGGGTCGCTATGAATCCTGAACAGAGTCAAACTACAAAACCGTAGGCAAGAGTACTACGCGTGCATGTAAGTGACAGGCAGATAAATCAGAGTTTGTTGCACCCTGCTAAATGCTGGAAGAGGATATGAAGTATACTTTTGTCTTGGGCTGACCCCAGCTCTCAGCCTTGATCCATGTCTAGGAATGAACTTTCTGACCTCTTGAATCTGATGACTGCATCCGGGAAACACAGCAGCTGACTTTCATTTATGGCCGCCTGAGGATAACAGCTGGCCTCCACATTTGAATTCATACAATGTGGTTTTTGCTCTCTCAGTTCCCTCTGGGTGCCTTTCGCATGCCAGGAGCAAGAAGGGGGAGACTTCTGTTCACAATATTTGATCCATTTCAAAATTCTTTAAAAACATATGATCTCATTTTATGCCTGTGAGTTTTGTGACAAAAATTTAATTTAAGTAGTATGTCTATTTGCACTACAGGAAGAATCGGAATAAAAGGAAAAGGAAAGAGTTTCTATCACTTACTGCCTTTCTGACCTTGGACACACTTCAAAGCCCCCATTTCCTCTTTTTGGTAACATGGGACCTGCCCCGCCCTGCTCGGCTGGGGCGAGGCCTGATCCGTCGACCTCAGAGGCACCTCCCAAGGAGATGATGATTTTGAAATCATTTTGTAAACATCAAAACCTGTGTAATGTGAGTTAATAAATTAACCAAGCTTCTCCCTTCATGGAACAAAACCAACAGTTTTATAAGCTTCACTGTTGACTCTAGAAATGCAATTCTTATATAATTTCCCTTTACCTGCCTTGTTTCCTCTTTATCCTCTGAAATACATATTTATTGTATGCATACATGTATAGATATGTGCAGATTATAAAAACAAATGTTATATATATGCTCATAAGACATACATAAAACATATGTGTGTGTTTATTATAATCCTTCTATTTTCAATAGTTTCTATCACTAAAATCATTATTATTTTTCTGCCATTTTCCCTTTTCACTTAGATTCTGTTGTTACAACTCCAAATTGCCCGCTCTTTCCTACCCATAACCTCGGTAACCTGGGGCCAAAGACTTGATTTGACTCATTCGGAGATTAAATGTAACCTGCATCTCCTCTGTACACACTTTTCCTGGGAAGGGGCTTTCTCTCTCACCCCCAAACGTACACTGACTTTAAACAACGATTTGTGATGCCAGCCATTTCTCATGCCTGTGAGCTCCTTTTCTCTGTTTTCTGGGTGTTCAAGATGTTTTTATTGCCGTATCCTCTGCCCACCATTCAGTCATCTTCTCCCTCATGTTCTTTTCTGTGTACAGATAATTTTCTGTCGGGTTAGTTGGAATTCTACATCCTTGCTACTCCGAGTGGGCACTGCAGACCACGGCATGAGAACCTGCTAGGAAGGCAGGGGGGCTCAGGTCCAGCCCAGACTGCGCAGTGCACAGTCAAGCTGAAGGATCCCACCTTGGGCTGTAAGTGGCTCTAGGGACCCGGAGCGGACACAGGAGAGAAGGCAGGCAACAGTCTGTGACTGCCCTGGGCCCAGGACTCACAGAGATTCCAACATGGCTCAAAGACAAAGGTCATTTGGGATCAAATGCTGATTAACTGACCTGCTCAACTTTTTATCCCTCACAGTAGTGCTTTTAACTGCTGTTGCTTCTTTCCTTCCTGCGTCTTCTCTGCTCATAGCTTCTGCTTCTTCACATTTGTCCTGGTTCCAGGTCCTGCCTTCTCATGTGAGGACTGCCCTAGAGGCCAGATTGAGACAGGTGGGCACTCGCATCCCTCTCATATTTTGGCTTCCCTTTTAGTATTCTTTAAATATTTGATCAACATTTATTTAGTCACGAGTGATGTTGTTTTTTAAATTGTGGTAAGATGTAACATAAAGTTTACCATCTTACCCATTTGGTGTACAGTCCATTGATCCCAAGTGTGTTTGCAGTGTGCGGCTGATCGCCAGAACTTTTCTCTCGTGCGACGCCGAAACTCTGCACCCATTCACCAGCACCTCCGTGTTCTTCCCTTTCACACACAGCCCCGGGAAGCTTTCACATTTTTAAAAAACTTTGTTGAGGAATAATTGCAAATATAACTGTACATATTTAAAGAGTACACTTGATGATATGATATCCGTATATGTTGTTGAACGATTGCCAAGGTCAAGATAACTAACACATCCATCACCTTACATAGTGTGTGTGTGGTGAGAACGCCTAAGACTCTCAGTGACTTTCAAGTATATAACATTGTGTCATTAACTATGGCACCATGCTGTACATTGCCACCACTCTCCTCTCTGTTTCTTCGAGTCTGACTGTCCTGGGAATCTCACATAAGTGGAATCATACAGTATTTGTCTTTTTGTAAGGGGCCTATTTCACTCAGCATAATGCCCAGGAGGTTTATCCATTGCGTAGCATGCATCAGAATTACCTCCCAAGGCTGAAAAATATTACGTTATATGTACATAATGCATGTATAGAGATATACCACACTTCGTTTGCCCATCCATCTGTACATGGGCATTTGGCCACTTCCATCTTTTGGCTATTGTAAATAAGGCTGCTGTGGATGTGGGTACACAGATGTCTCTTTGAGATACTGCTTTCAATTCTTTTGGATATATACCCAGAAGTGCAATTTCTGGATCATATGGTAATTCCAGTTTTACTATTTACAGGGACCTCTACACTGTGTTCTGCAGTGGCTGCACCAGTGTGCATTCCCACCCACAGTGCACAAGGGCTCCCGTTTCCCCACATCCTCGCCAGCACAGTGATAGTGGCCGTCCTCATGAGGACGACATAGATAGAGGTGACATCTCACTGTGACCTTTGACTTGCATTTCCCTGCTGATTAGTGATGTGGAGCACCTTTTTATATGTTTGTTGGCAAGTGATGATCTTTTAATAAAAAGGGTGTACTATGTACTTCATAGTCAAAATAAATAAATTATTCCATGCATTTCCCAAACCAGGAAACTTCTTGGAAGGCATGTCTAAATGGTTTGATGATAAAACAGTCCACTTATTCCTTGAAAACAGCCCTACACCACACATCATCCCACTTGTGGCTCTGTCTGCTGGTTTCAGCAGGTTGTTCATGGTGGTCTAGGGTGGTCCTCGGCTGGTTGACTGGGGTGGTCCGGTGTGACAGGCATGGGTGCCTCTGATCACAGAGATTGCACAGCACCTTCAAGGAGTGTTTTAAATCTCCACCTCAGGGTGATGACTCCTTTGGTAAGAAAAGAAACAATTTATGATCTATGTAACTTCTGTTATGTTCCAGCTATGTTTTAGTGCCCTTTGTGTAGGGTGGTGCCCTAGGCACCAGCTGGTCCTTTAATTTGTCTGTTTGCATAGCTGACATTCAGATTCTCTGGGAGAACGTCTGAATGGGTCAGTGGATCACTTGTCCCTGGGAGAGAGCAATCACCCCATCTCTCATAGGCCCCCGGAAAGCCTCTGGACCCTTTGTTCAGACTCCAGGGCCTGGATCAACTCGGAGCCCCACTGAGGGCGGCTGTGAGGGGGTCTGGCTGGCAGGCACCCTTCTCCTGCAAGGCAGACCGGGCACGTTTACCCTAGAGTCTCCTCGACAAGGACAAGATGGGAGGCTATGAACTTTCATACGTAACTCCATTGTCCCTTGTGTAATTGCCTCACAAACAGTGGCATTTTATCTGACACGTCCTGTCTTCTTCTGGTGTGTGTGTGTTAAGAAAGGAGTAATTCCTTTTCCTATCAAAAGCTTTCTCTGATCCCTGTGCTAAACCTGAAAGCTGATTTGATGGGTGTCATCTTTTTGAAACCCCGCTTCCCACTTTTTGCCACTGTCATCAAGGCATTTGGGCCTGACATCAGCATCAGAATGTACCAGGAGCCTGAGCTGGAAAGGTCCTGCTGCTGGTCAGAGACGGAATCTCCTGTGGAGACTCCAGCAGTGTGTGTGACTGAGTTTAACAGATATGAGAGACCAGGGCAGAGACGGATTTATGCAAATGAAACTTAGGCTTCTGGGCCTCTCATTCACACGGGCCCCTTCCTAGGGTCATACACTTCTGTAAAATATTCAAAAGAATGATATTCAACCACAGTTGTGTTTAGATAACTTCTACTTCCACTGTTATATTTTCCCCAACGTTGAGTTATGGTGGAACGGCCGTGGGCCCATTTGGGGGTCAGGCTGCAGGCAACTGAGTCGGAGACACAGTTAGCTGGTGTATTTTCAGATGGTGCGGTTACTTGCCTGTAGAGTTAGTTGCTGCTAGCCACCAGTGTAGAAAACGGGTTCCGGGAATGCCCCGCTCCACCTTCACATCCACCGTGGTGACTGAAAGACACAGGACCTGAGGTGGGTGGGTCTCACCACCGCCACACCTGTGGTGGCTGGACTGAAGGGGGGGCACGAGGTTTGAAACCTGCGGAGCCAGAACTCCATCTATGGAAAATCCTTCCACACAGGAAGACTTATGTGGGAGAATCTTGATAGAGCTTTTCCTGTTTGACAGCAATCCTCAACAATAGTGAAGATGAATCTTTTCTCCATTATCACAATAAAAAGCAAATCTTGATCAACAATGCTAGAGGAGTTTTTCTTTTCTGTCCTTTATACTAAAAAATGATACTTACAAAATCATTGTTATATGAGGAGTATAATTTGTTTTCTATGGCTGCTACAATAATACCCCATGCTTGGTGGCTTAAACAGTACAGAATTTAGTATCTTACAGTTCTGGATGTCCAATGTCCAAAATCAGTGCCACGGGGCTAAAATCAAGGTGTTGCCAGGCAGGTTCCTTCTGGAAGCTCCAGGGGAGAATGTGCTTCCTTGGTTTCCCCAGCGTCTAGCAGACACCTGCAGTTCCGTGGTTCCTGGTCTCTTCCTCATCTTCAAAGGTAGCGGCGTAGTGTCTGACCCCTTTCCCACCATGACATCTCTTTCTCTGATCAAACCCAGGAAAATTCTCTGATTTTAAGCATTCAGGTGATTACATTAAGGCCACCTTCTGAATACTCTCCCTATTTCAAGATCTGTACCATTAATCACATCTGCCAAGACCCTTTTGCCATATAAGGAAACATATTCCCATGTTCCAGTTGAGGATATCTTTGGGGGCTATTATTCTGTCTCCCACAAACAGACAAAGATAGAGGTGTGTCAGGGGATTCATTAATTAAAATGTTACATTATTTTCCTGGTTTTGTGATGTTCCTTACTTGCCCTTTCTAATATTTGTAATTATTATGATTTAAAAAATTCTTTCTCTCAAAAATATATGCTCTTTTGTACCTAACTGTATTTGTACCTGTATATTCTTTTTCTTAAAGAAGAATCCCGTAATTGTATAAGCTTCAGACCCCCACGTACGCTGACTAATGGCATCTCTACTCTCCCAGAAACTAAATTGAGAACTTGAGAACTTTCTCCCATGCTAGCAGCGGGAGTCGGCTGCTGGCTGGTGTGGCTCACAGGCCATCGAGGGAATGACACACGTGTGGAACGGGGGCTCCTGTGTCTCGGCTAGTGACCCTCCTTGTGTCTGTGACCTCAGAGTCATTTACCTAAGCAAAGTGCAGCACGTAGACATGGTGTAAGGGAAGCCCCAAATAACAGGCATGCGGGGGGATAGCAGAAAAGAGGGGTGACACAGGAGTCCCTGAACTGTCACACTGAAAACTTAACAAATCTCCTCCTTCAGCAAGTACCACGATTCTCTTCTGTCCACCCAGTCAGCTCTTTCTCCCTTTGTCCGGCCACCACGCCACAGCTTGTCTGCCTCGCTCTGTGCGATTCTTTGCTGGAGTCCCTCAGCCCCGACCAGCAGCCTCTCCACTTTTCTTGTGCTTCCTTAAGGAATACACACCTCACCTGTGGTCTCTTTTTGGCCCAATTTAATCTTCCCTCTTCATCCCTTAATGCTGCGTCCCCTCCCACGGCCTGTGCCTCTGCTTGAACTTTCACTTGAACTTCTTTCACTTTGCTTTTGACAATGTCTGAACTGCAACCCCCATTCTCCATCCCTAGTTTTTTCTGTTTTTTGGCTATATCCCCAAGCCTTGACAAGGGCATCTCTCCTGCCCATCATTTCCCTCCTAGCATTTTGCTTTTCCTGCTGTAGTGAGAATTTCCCCCTTCCCCAGACCTCTCTGCTCAACTCCACAGCCCAACAGGCAGCCTCTTGAACCTCTTACTGGGCATTTTCTCCTTCCTTGCACATGAAGGCAACCACTTCCCACACCAACACCCGATTTCTGGCCTGTTGGCCTGGATGTACCCACAGCGATGCTTACTTGCGTTCTCACAAACAGTGTCTAACACTTGACTCCAAAGATCAGTGGTCGATCATTTCCCACCCACTCACTCTCACCAGGACACCTTTCTTCCCAGCACCTTCCTGTTAGTCCTTCCCTTTCACGTGTTGGTTCTGCGGAGGGAGGAGTATGCATGTTCGCACATTTTTCTGTTTTTTTTTTTCTAGGTTGTGGTCACGATCAGCCATCTATCCTGTAGCACTGAGTATGGTTTCAACACTCACACTGAGTGTGCTGAATCTCACAGCCTCATCTCCCTTTGATTAGGAAATCCCAGGTCTCTGGACCTGAAGCAGGGTCTCATTCTGCCTTTTGTTTTTGGAACCCGAAATTGCTCTGAGTCCTCTCCCAGCACCACTGCAGCTGCAGTTTCCAAGAGTGCCTGTGTGGGCCTCCTATTGTCCTTCTCTGCTGGTCACAGCCCACTGTGGTGTGCTAGCTAGCTCTCACCGTCAAGGAGGCCTCTGCAGTCCTTTCCTGGCTCACTCCTTCAGCCCGGTCTCCTCCCCTCTCTCCCCTTCGGCTCCCAGCTCCAGCCCCTTTCTCTCCTCCCTTCCTCCTAGGAATCCTCACTCCTTCTAGAGCAGAAACATAATTCATGTTTTCTTCAGAATTTCCCTCCATTGTCATGTGGGGGTACACCACTCTCCTTGCTTTCTTTCTCTTCAGGTTCAAATGTGTCTTCCCTGAAGTGCATGCTATCCACTCCTGGGGTGGGGGACCCCCCTGGGCCGGCTTCTGAGTGACACCTGCGTCCACAGTTCCTCCACAGCCTCCTCTGCCTTCACTGCTTACCCTTCCAGATCTGCCCCTGGGGCTACATTCCCCTGGACAGGACAGCACACACTCCTCTTCCTCTTCATGCCCAAGGACACGTGGGCCTCGTCAGCAGCTTCCATGTCGGTTATGAGGATCCTGAGCACCAGAGAAGTTGGTGAGTGGAGCAAGTTAGTCCAAGGTCAGTGGCAGGAGCTGGGCCCTCTTGACAATGAGGACAGGACAATGCCCACTGCATCTCCAGTCCAAGGGAGCAAACAACAAAACCCTCTGATATCCAGGAGGTTGTGGGACAACTGGGTCCTGCTCAGTCACAATCAGTCACTCCCATGTGTATGTGTGTGACCTTCATGGAGGATCTCCCTTCTCCCTAATTTTATTGGAGATTTGGAGCCCTTAGCAAATGAAGCAGCTACATATATATAATGGCTCTACATCAGCCTGGAAAGACCACTGCTGCAGACACACAGGACAAAGCCTTCAGCAATTTCAATGATTCCTTAGGCAGCACACTGTGGGACCATCTCAGTGCCAAAGCCCCCAGAGATCCCTTGTGACTAAGACAAAGCAGGTATTTTGAAGGGCTTAGTCAAAGCCCTGGGCTGGTGGAAGACAAAAGAAACAGTCTCCAACATAAATAATAGCTGAAACACAAAGGCCAAGACCCATTGAATCTGCAGGAAACAGGCAATATCAGCACCCCAAGAACTGCAGGTTATTCATTTATTTATTTATTTATAATCTTCACCCAAGGATATGTCTATTGATTTTAGAGAGAGAGGTTGGGGGAGAGAGAGAAGCATTGATGTGAAAGAGAAACATCGATCATTTGCCTCCCATATGTGCCCTGCCTAGGCATTGAACTTGCAACATTTTAGTGCATGAGATGACACTCCAACCAACTGAACCACCCAGTCAGGGCTGCTGGTCCTTTTGGACACAGGGTCGTCCATGAACTTGAGCCTCTGCTTAGAAAGTGGGGGATGTGGAATACAGATGATGCCTCCCAGCAACTGGCCAAGATCCAGTGGACAGGCATCACAACCTTGACTATTTCTCTGACATGGGACAGGACACCTCTGGGTGTGACAAGAGTGGCAGCAAGTTTTCTTGGTCCCTTCTGCTATTACCAGCATTGAGATGGCAGGAACTGAGGATCTCAGGGAAATTCTTTCTGCCTGAGAACAAAGAACTACTTGAAAGGAATCACATGACATGGAGAGCTGTTTGAAATGCACTGCCTAGGAAAAAGGGGCCTAGAAATGCAGGAGGTTTAATAAATGGCTCACCCCTTCAGAAACAGATCCTCTGAAGGACGTTGCAGAGTATTGAGTTGTTGAACTGAAAACACGTTTCAGAGTCAGATTGACCTGGGTTCAAATTCTGCCTCCACCTCATCCTAGCTAAGCATCGTCAACTCATCACCCACCCAGAGAGGGGTGAGGATGTGTGCTCACTTTGGCAAGCCTCAGTCATGCACAAACACTAAATCCCTCCATCCATTCATTCTTTTATGAATGGCTCTTCCTTGCTGAGACTATATTCTATCTTTGGTCTTCAGACTCAATACTGGGTTTTACCATTAATTATTTTTGCAAAGGCCTCACAGAAGAAGGATTTCACTTTCTGGGAATAAGGAGGTGATCTTTTCAAGCCTCTATTGGCATTTTCCAGAACACCAAGCACAGTGAGGAGCAGGTACAAGCCTCAGAGTAAACACAGCTGGAGTCCATTGGATCTGCAGGCCTAATTGGTTATGACATCCACACGGAAGACAGACCTGGCTGGCACATACCAGTCACCTGGTCACTGTCATTTTCCTGCCCACAGGGTACCCTTCCGTGAGGAGGACTGATGTCAGAGTGCAACAGGATCAGAACATCCCAGTTCCCGTCTGTTGCTAACTAAATTCCAGGGGTTCTGTTTCCATTATCTCTTGCCATGTAACAACCCTCTCCAAAACCTACTGGATTACACCAACCACCATTTTCTTTTCTTCATGATTCAGTGTGTTGCCAGGGCTTAGCTGGGAGCCCTTCTGCCTCACATGGCATCGGTTGGATGCTTAACTGGGCTGGGACATCCAAGAGGGCTCGCTCACATGTCCGGAGCTTGGTGGGCATGGCTAGAGGCCTGGGGCAGCTGGGTCTCTCTCCTCTGTGTCATCTCAGGGCTCTCTTTTCACAGGGCCTCATTGCAGGGTCACTCTGGCAGGGGAGCCAGACTTTCTCACACGGTGGCGAAGAGCTCCCCAAAGGGCAAGAGCAGAAGCAACCAGGCCTTCTTTTGGTTCAGGCCCAGAAATGACAGCGTCACTTCCCCACATTCTATTGCTTAAAACAAGTCACAGACCATTGTGGATTCATCACGGGGTGGGAGGGGGGACTGCACAAGGGCGGGACTCCCAGGAGGTGAGGTTCATTGGGGACCACATTTGGAGAGCAGCTGTCAGGGCTCTCTACCTGAGGCTTCATAATGATATGAGAGAATGGACTACAGAATGCACAGTGTCTGCTTATTTAATAGAAAACTTGGGCAAAACAAAGTAAAAGTTATACCAATGCTAGAGAGTGGGATTCCGGCATTAATTCTAGTACCTCCACACTGAGGAATTGGAGAATGTACTAGTCAGACATGTTTAAGTAGATGTCTCTTCTCTGTCCCTTAGGAGACATTTCCATCACGTTCTTGGTGTGTGTCATCTACTGAGCTCTGTGATCCACACATCTCGCTGTAGTTACGTATTGCTTGCCTCCAGGGAATGGCATCTCCCTCTTCCTTTGTCCAAAGTTGGTCATTTACAGAATTTCTGCCAACCGTCTCCATAGCCCCAGAGCTGTTCAGCTGTTCCTAACGGCTCCTCCGTGAGGATGAAAAGTGAAGGCAGAGTGTTTTCCTCCAACGTGCACTCTGAACAGTACCTTGTGCATAAAATTTTCCCTTCCTGTGACGATCTTTGATTTTGGACCTCTTTGTAACTGAGCAGTTGGAGGGTTTCATGGCAGGCCCTGGATTTCTGCCAAATGAACGACTTTCAGCTTTTGTAAAACACGAAGAGGGGCCAACATAGCAGTATCTGGTGTGTGATAGATGCTCAATGATGTTTGTGAGTGAAATGATAAATGTTATAATAATTACCTTTTGCAAAGGACCCAGAATACTGTGAGTTTCAGTAACTGTTCGTTACCATTTTAGCATCTGCCCCATCCCCTTTTTCAAAAGTTGTATTTGTTATTTATCGAGGTATAATTTAATATATAATATTATATTAGTTTCAGGTGGACAATGTTATGATTTGATAATTGCTTATGTTGCAAAATGATCACCACAATAAGTTTAGTTAACATCCATCACCATCCCTGTTCAGTTCAAGTTCACTGTCAGCCTTTTTATTTGTAGTTTTCTAGAGGGTCAGGGTAAGGGGACAGATTAATTTCTAATTCATCCTTATAGGTGAAACTGTCCTTTTTCATCTGCCACACTACCAGAAACAGAAATTTAAATGCTGAAATTTTACTAAAAGTTTTGTTTTGGTCTTAGAAAAGGCAGCGTCATCTGGGGTGTGGTGGCCCTCCACCATCAGTGCCCAGAGAGAATTTCGGGCACAGTGGTGAAGAGATAGTTCCCAATTTCTGCTAGTCACTCTCAGTGCCCATCCCACGTGGAAGGCAAGTCGCTCTCTCAGGGCAAAAGTTGCCTGGGTGGACACCTTGCATGCAGCTCTGTTAATGGACACAAGTTCTTCAATTATCCACCTTTGCCGTGGCTTCGTGGGGGTCTGGGCCATTTTCTCCTGCATCGTGAGCCTGGCTCCTCTCTGTCTTTCTCCCCATCTGGTCAGTTACCCAGTTGAAAACCCTCTTTCACCTCAGCCATTCCAGCTCCCTCTGGGAGCCTGGGCCACAGCACCCCTCAGAGACTCCCTCCCCAGGTCTTCCCAGCCCCAGAAACCATCATGAACAAGTGGTACGTCCCATGGGCTGGCCCCTGTTCTGGCCTTTGACCTGTCTGTGTTCTCCTAATCTCGGTCTGTTCAAGAATTACGTCTACAGTCCCACCGAGGTAGCCTTTTGTTTTTCCTTCTTTCTTCCTCTTAGTCTTCTCTCTTCCATGTTCTTGTCCATGAGTTTTACTCCAGGCCCTATTATTGCACATACAGTGACGCAGTTAGCATCTGCCTTCATAACAACTGCAATCCCACCCCAAGTTTCTCCCATGGCAGGTCAGCTCTTGGGTCCACAGAACCAAAGGAGAGTGACACACAGTGAGGGCAGCCTTGGCATAGCCCGTCCAGCCCCTTCATCGCCTGTCATTGTTTTCCTTCTAGTCCCAGAGGGCCGGAAGCAAACCTGGCGGTGAGACCTGAAGAGAGCCGGAACCACGATGACCTTGTGCACTACGGAGCAGCAGGCCCCACTCCCAGAAAGCCCGCCAGCAACGCAGAGGAGGGAAGTGGGGGGCCCCAAATCTGCCGTGTATGTGGGGACAAGGCCACTGGCTATCATTTCAATGTCATGACATGTGAAGGATGCAAGGGCTTCTTCAGGTAACCTGTCAACCTTCCCCCACGGACCACCCCTAACACACGGGGTCACACCTAACTGGAGTTCTGCCATCAGCCCCCTGGACACCAGGGCCTCAGCTTGACCTGTCTTCCTGGTCCAGAAAGAGGGCCAGTGGCCCATTAGGCTCATAATTAGTCTCAGGAGAGCCATTCACACCACAGAGAAATCCTCATCTTCTGTTTTCCTACCTGAGGAAGATCTTCTTCTATTAAGATACCCTTTTTTTCTCCACGTGTTTTGAATAAAATAGAAATCCAGTCTGTAAAAGAGGAAAGAATTTGAAAATCCCAGATGCAAGTGTTCAAATCAGTCTTAGAGTATATTTTTTTAAGAATGGCATAAAATAAATGAAGAATGTGATAAGACAAGCTCGCCTAGAAACAGGCAAATAGGGAGGTCCAAAAATGAAAGACTAAAAAGTCCCAGCTCACGGCAAGGCAGGCCCAGACAGAAGGGCTCACTCCGCCCAGCCGAAGAAAGAGCAGAGCTCAGGGCAGGCTCGGACCAGGGGACCAGGGGGAGCAGGAGTGGACCAGCAAAGGAGGGGAGTGGAGGAAGGGGAGTGTGAGAAGGGATCTCCCCCAGGCGGCCCTCATGGCAGGCTGGGTGTGCTGAGGGCAGGTCCTGCCTCCAGGGTCACACTTGGGCCCCTTATGCATTGTTTGGACACAAGCCTGATGGAACCCTCTGAAGAGTTTTTTCTGGAGGTTGGACAAGGAAATGGAAACAAATCCTAGAGCCAGGGCTCCCACACACTGTTCGGGACTCTAGAGTCTAGAGTCCCAGAGATGGACTGCCATCAGCATTTCACGGGTGGGGGGCCAGACCCGCAGGAGGACTTTCAGGTCGGCATCAGCCCAGGGAGGCACTGCAGCAGGACAATGCCCCCCGCCCACACCCCCCCTGAGTGAAAACCCCCCGCTGTGGACTGCTTGAGCTATTCTCAGGTCCCCACGGGGTTAGGTGGGCCTATGGTGTTCTAAGACACCGTGTTCTGGTGGGAAACGAACATGCATGTTGTGTGGATTATAACAGACGTCAGACCAGCCAGTGTCAGGCTGCATTCAGTTACAGGTGACAGAACCCTCCACTCAAAGGGGTTTATCAATAAGGAAAATATGCTACCTCTCTTAACTAGAAGTCCAGAGGCCAAATTCAGGGTTGGTGTGATCATCAGCTCAGTTCTTTCCGTTTTTCTTTTCTGCCACCCAACATGAGGGCTCTGTCCTCAGTCAGAGCTCAGTCAGAGCTCAGTCTGACCCACAGTGCCTGGGCCATGGGCAGTAACCACAGCGTTCAGCCTGGGAACAGGAAGGCCTGTCTCTTCCTCTCTATGGGAGCAAGGAATCCTTTCCCAGAAGGACCCCCTCATTCCACATCGCCTAGAACTGGGCACCAGGTCCTCCTGAACTGGTCACTCACAGAAGCGTGTCCCTGAGCTAGGCATATGCCAACAGGGCCACATGGAGGAGGGTGGGCCCTTAAGCCGGATCTGATGCTGCCTGCAGCATCTGTGTGGAATGCCTTGGGGTGTGGGGCCCTCTGCTCTCCCCACCTGTTCTGGGACCCGCAGAGCGAGACAGCACACTGTAGTGGGACAAGCTTGCATTCTGGTGTTAGGCAGACATAGATTCAAATTTCAGCTTGTCCCTTACCGGAAGGACCGCTAGCATAGCAATGTGTCTTTGACTTCATTTCTGCATCTGTGCCAGGCAGGTGACACAATGTATTTTCTGGAGTCGTGAGAACTAGATCTACAAAGCTCTGAGAAATACCTAGCCCAGCACCTGACCCATAGCATGCTGTTAATAAACCTGAGTGCCTTCCCCACTCTACCTTTCTGGGTGTTCTGGAGTAGGATCAGGGGTCTCTTACCCAGACCAGCAGGGGAGGCAAAAGAGAGAGGGTGTTGCCTGTGAAGCACCTGCCCCCCAGGGCTAGTCACTGGCCTGACCTGCCGGTCACCTGATTCTGAGTGTGGCTCAGTCTCCCAGTTCAGCCCCTGGGCTCAGCCTGTCCCCATGTTCCTCACCAGCTTTCCCTCATTTTCGACATTGTGAGACCAGAACCAGAAGCTAGGGCCAGGGAAGAATTTTTTTCTTTCTATTCTGCTGTGATGGGTGGGAGGATAAATTTACAACCCAGCAGCTAGGTCTTTTGTGGGAAGTTCAGGATGCCTGGGCCGTGGGGAGAGGGCAGCTGTGCTGGGGCCTCCGAAGGGCATTGACCTTGTCATCTCCCTACCTGGCACAGCCGTGCAAGTACGAGTGGCTGCATTAACCACACACTTCACTATTACAGGGCTGTGAGCTTCTTTGCTCCATGAGGCCAATCAGGGGAAGGCAAATTTCCAGTGGGGAAGCCACTGCCCAGTGGGATAGAAAGCCTCCCAACAGTTACTCCTCCTCTAGCTGCCTCTGACCCCTGAACCTAGAGTGGGTGCTTCTTATGTTTCTTAGGCTTCTGGGATCAGGTTTCTTCTGGCTCCCTTGTCTAAGAAGGAGAAATCCAGGAAGAGCCTACCTCCACATACGCCAAGGTCCTCCTCTGGGGTACCCAAAGACAAGGACAGAAGAGAAGGGTTCGAGGGTGTGTGTGGGGGGGGCGCCCTGGGCCTGGGGCCTGGAGCAGAAGCATCCCAGACAGTGGCTCAGGACTGTCACAAGGTCTGTTGAAAGCACAGTGTGAACACAGCAGGAAAGATTGTCACCTGCTTCCCTCCTTCAGTGACCTCTGGTCCTTGAGGAAAGCCCAGCCCAGGTAGAAGACTGAAAAGCCCCCTCCTCTCCTTTCTTATGAATCTGACTCAAATCAGAGGCAAAGGCAGGCCCACAGAGGGTGTGGCTAGTGTCCCTGGTATTGGGACAGGACAGGGAGAAAGAGAGGTGGGGCCTGGAGCTCCCTGGCCTGTTCTCCATGGTCTACCTTTCGCTCTCTGTTCTCTCACAGGAGGGCCATGAAACGGAAAGCCCGGCTGAGGTGCCCCTTCCGGAAGGGCACCTGCGAGATCACCCAGACAACCCGGCGGCAATGCCAGGCCTGCCGCTTGCGCAAGTGCCTGGAGAGCGGCATGAAGAAGGAGAGTGAGCAGTGGGATGTGCCCTGAGCGGGCATGGGGCTGGGTACATGGGCACTGTGAGCCTGGGGCCCAGCAGGAACAGGCCTGGGGGGTGTGTATGTGCAGGTGTGCACACGTGCACAGGAATGTGTGTGCATGTGCACAGGTGCTTGTGGCAGCTGTGGCCTGTGTGCAACAAGCAGGCACATGGAGCAGAGCTTGCAGCAGGCACCACCGTGGTCCATCCCAGGGATGTGAAAGATGGAGGGTAACTTGATCCTCTGCTCTGGGTGTGTGGGGGTCTCAGGTCAGAGTCATGCTCCTCTCTCTCTCCTCTGAGGTGCCCTTGTGATTCTTTTTGTCCCCTTTAAGATTGTCTTTATGGTGTTTTAGCTGAATTGGGGGAAGTGAATTTGGGAGAGAGAGGCCAGAGACACATGGTGTGATATGACCCCCAACCTGCCAGTGGCTAGTGCCCATTGGCTGTCCCCGATGGCGCATCCTACACAGGGGCTGTTTGCAGACAGGTGACAGAGGATGCTTTTTCATTCTACCTGTCAGGCTTTGGAATAATTCTATTCCCGGGTCACTCTGAGATGAAAGTTCATGGGGGAAAGACTGAAAGCTTCCAACACGTATTCGTCACCACTGATCACAGACTGGGCAGTCTCTTTCAGGGGCTAAGTTCCCTGGGCATGTGAGCAGAGAGCCTTCCCTGTAGACCAGCCGAGAGGGAGGCCTTCCCCCACTCTCCCTGTTGTTCCCCCAAGAACAACCACAGCTTCACTTTGCACACACAAGTGGGCTCCAGAAATCCACAGAAAACCCTAAAGTTCCAGGCTATTTAGGAAGTGGTTGGGTTGATATCTCTTGCTAAGCAGTAGCCCCAGTTTTCTAAGAGCTTGGGGACCCTGAGAACTCAGAGGACTTCAGGGACTCTTGTTGGTGTCTAACACACTAGACAGGAATGCGCACTATCAGGTGGCACTTCCGGAACACTTACCAATTCCAGGGTGTGTCTGTGTGAATATATAGGGGTTGGCCAAAGTAGGTTTACAGTTGTGAGTACACAAATCACAGGGTATATTCTTGTATTCTTATTTATTATTGTGTTGTTAATAGGACTGTAAATCTGCTCTTGCTCACCACTACGTATATTCAATGTTAGCGCTTACATACGTGTGCGTGTGGATGTGTGCGTGTATGTATATACCTCCTATGTAATACAGCCAGGAGCCACATTAGGCGCTTTCTGTGCACGGCCCCATTGTGACAGCAGTAGGAGCTCAGCGGACGGAGTTGAGGCTGTCACTCCAGATTACAAAGAAGGAAACTGAAGGCAGGAGAGGTTAAGGAGGTTGCTCCAGGTCACCGCTGTCCCTCACGTCTAGCACCTTTCGATTCTGGAGCCCAAGCTCTTCCCACAACTGTTCCACAAAGTTGTCACATACCCCACAGCCATGGGGAGCACACCAGCTACACTCTTCACTCTGTCCTCACCTGGGTGTCTCTCCAGAGGAGCCCGCAGTCTTCATGAGTCCGGAGAAGAGTGGGTTTCTTGCTGACGGCACTTCCCCTGCTGCCGCCTGTGGGATTAAGAAGGGCGGCCTAGCTCCTCGCAGGTACCTGAGCCTGTGCCTGGCTGTCCCCACAGTGATCATGTCTGACGCAGCCGTGGAGCAGAGGCGGGCCTTGATCAGGAGGAAGAAGCGAGAACGGACTGGGCCGCAGCCCCCGGGAGCCAAGGGTCTGACTGAAGAGCAGCGGACAATGATCAGGGAGCTGATGGACGCACAGATGAAAACCTTTGACACCACCTTCTCCCATTTCAAGGATTTCCGGGTACGAAGTTTTAGAGTTGGCTCAGCGGCTATGCCAGCTCCTCACAACCCCAATCTATCCCCCGGGGCCCTGAAAGAGTGGCCCTGGACACCAGCAGCAGTGGTAGCTGGGAACTTTTTAGAACTTGTCAGAAATGCGGAGTCTCAGATCGCCCCAGACCTCCAAACCAGAAACTCTGAGGGTGGGCCCAGCAGTCTGTACTTAGACAAGGCCCCCGCAGATGATTCTGGCACCTACTCTGGGTTGAGAATCTTCGCTTTCTCCTTCCAGAACAGGTGGGATTTGGGTCTGAGCCATAAATGGAGTCTTGGTGGCTGAGTTGCCCCAGAGTTGCTGGCATTCAGGACTTCAGGAAAACAGGGGCAGGGCCTACTGAGGGTGTGACAGGTGTGAACTGGTTTTATTGATTCAAGAGACATTAGTGATCTCCACACTGTCAGCTCTGACGCCTGTGGCCTTTTCCCCCACCCTGCCATGCGTGCAGTATTTGGGTTGACCTGCCCAGTGCAGAGAACTGGTAGCCAGTGGCCCCAGAGATCTGTTTTTTTCCATATGTAGACCCCAGACCCTTCTCTCTGAGTCTCCCAAGGGCAAGGTCAGGGATGCTTAGGACACACCCATGGGTATAGGTCCCCTCGCCTTCCCCGGGGCAAGGAACAAACCCATATCTGACCAGGTAGGGATGTGAGGGAACATTAATTCACAGATCCAGAAAGTGCACCACCTGATAGAAGCCCAGAGAGAAGAAGCAAGTGCTGTGTGCGGGTGTGTGTGTGTAACCTGCAGTTCTGCATCGTCTCACGCGTGTTGCCGTGGGTGCCCATCAGGGGCCTGTGCGGGAACTTGTTTGGGAGAATACGTGCTGTCTGTCCTCTCCTTTCTCCACCTCCCACTCTGTTCCAGCTGCCGGAGGTGCTCGGCAGTGGCCACGAGATCCCGGAATCTCTACAGACTCCATCGGTGGAAGAAGCTACCAAGTGGAGCCAGATTAGAGAAGATCTGTGCTCACTGAAGGTCTCTTTGAAGCTGCGGGGGGAGGATGGCAGCATCTGGAACTACAAACCCCCAGTGGCAGCCAGCGGGAAAGAAATCTTTTCCTTGCTGCCTCACATGGCTGACATGTCAACCTACATGTTCAAAGGCATCATCAACTTTGCCAAAGTCATTTCCCACTTCAGGTAAGACGTGGGGGCTGGTGGACGGGTATGGAAAAGAGCAGAAAGCAGCCAGCAGGTTTAAAGGTCCTGAGGCAGATGCCTCTGAAGTTGGGGGACGTTGGTGCCCAAAGACCCTCCTTTACCTCTGCCCCCACCCTGGGCACCTGGCACTGCGGGGATGGAGCCCTCGGTGCACGTCTCCTTAGCTGTGGGACTGTGGGCCTGCCATTCAGTCTCACTGTGTCTCAGCCTCCTCATCTCCTGGAAGGGAGCTAATGAGGCCTATTTGCTGAGCTGTCGTCTGAAATAAGAAAACATCTGCAGAGCATCCAGCTCATACATGATGGACATTCAGATTCCCTCCCCCATTTCTCCCGAAAAGGGCAGGAATCATAAGTTGACAGTTCCAGTTCAAAGGAAGAGTTGGAAGGAAAGGGAAGAAAAAAGTCCAGAGGGAGAAGAAGGAGAGAGACAGGCACGGACGCTGGGTCCATAACAGTCGGCCGCCAAAAGATGGTTGAGAGGGCCATGCGGAGGAGGGCAGCCCCGAGAACCAAAGGGCTGGGACTCCCCAAAGCGAGGTGTGGAGGCAACAACCCTGGGGCTGTGAGGTGGGGAGAAACCTGGAGTCCTCCTGGTGTGGTGGCAAATGCTGCCCCACAATATGTCATCTGTTGGAGCTGGGGACAGTGCTGGGCACACCGGCCCTGGGGTTGGCCACCTGGCCTGGTCAAGTGGAGCTGAATAACACACACGAGGGGCAGAAGGGCAGGTTGTGTTCCAGGAGCCCATAGGATCTCCTGTGGCCCTGGGGGTGACAGATAGGTGAGGGGTGGCCACCAGCTGGAGTGGAATTCAGATTGTGGCAAAGTAGGTCAAAGGAACAGGGAGAACAGACTGCTTACACTGTGGACCTTGATGATCCCCACTGACATCTGCTGACCCACAGGATGGGAGGCCACTCGCTGCTTATTGTGGCCACAGTTTTGAGCACAACCACCCAGGAGGCAGGCATTGCTCTCATTGTCACTCTCAGTAGAAAACTGAGGCTCAGTGAGGCAAAGGAACTTACACAGGGCTGCAGTCAATCGGAGAGACCAGATTGGGAAGCATGATACAGAGTCCACAGCCACTACCTGCAGGTCCAGGGTCAGGTGCTGGGAAGTCCAGAAGAATAAGATCAATTGCATAGCTCTGTGTAATGGACCTGAAAGTGTGGGGTGTGAGGAAAACAGGGGACTGAATTCCCGAGAGGAGCAAAGCCAGGGGGAGGAACAGTAGAGGCAGCCACTGTGGCTACCTGGGATCAAGGCATCCAGGCTGCCTGGAGAGAAACAGCAAAAATGTGAAATCCAGAACAGACTGCAGGGAGCAGACATCCCTGCAGCACAGAACTCATGCCAAAGGAGTGGCAGCAGCAAGACCCTGGAAGAACGACTTCTAGGAGGCACAAATATAGCTTGGCCTGAAGGACTAGTAGTGTTTATTTAAGTGAAGATAAATGGGCTACTATTCTAAGTGGGGAAACTGAGGCAGAAAGTATGAAGCCAGAGAGCAGGAGCCAAGGCATCGGCTGTGGGTCAGTGTTTGCAGGGAGTTGGAGCGGATGGGACCGGGCTGTAAGGGACACCAAGCTCCATTGGTGGGGAGTCTTTGAAGGCAGCAAGAGACTAGAGGAAGGTGGGCGGGGGAGGGGGGCAATCTGCTTGGCTGGATTGTGAGGGGCAGAGTTTAGAGGCAATCAAAAGCAACTGCAATAATCCTCAGGGGTATGAGCCCATCCTATCTCCTCCCTCCCTTTCACCCAGTTCCTGGATTATGGGAGTGGGTGCTGGCCTGTGGCAGCTTTCCAGAAGCTGGCTCCCCTCCTATCCTTGTTACCAGGGACCTGCCCATCGAGGACCAGATCTCGCTACTGAAGGGGGCTGCCTTTGAGCTGTGCCAGTTGAGATTCAACACGGTGTTCAATGCAGAGACTGGGACCTGGGAGTGTGGCCGACTGTCTTACTGCTTGGAAGACCCTGCAGGTGCCCAAGAGCTACCTGCTGCCCTGGCAGAGTGAGGGATACAGTCGGGAGGGAGGGGAGGAGCTGTGCCAGGGTGTGCGTGTCCTGAGACTGCAGGGTAGAAGGCTGGGCAATGGGAAGAACGACTTTGATCAGGGAACTCTGGGGTTTGGGTCTACTTCCTGGCTGTTTTTCCCCTCACCCTGCACCCACCCATAGGTGGCTTTCAACAGCTCCTGCTGGAGCCCGTGCTGAAGTTCCACTACATGCTGAAGAAGCTGCAGCTGCACAAGGAGGAGTATGTGCTGATGCAGGCCATCTCCCTCTTCTCTCCAGGTGAGGCCTCTGCCTGGCCCGCCAGGCCTCCCTGCACCCAGGCTTGCTCACAGCCCTCAGCTTTACCTGGGTGTGGGGGGATGCAGTAGCCCCTCCTCCACCATCCCCAGGGAAGATCCTAACCAATAGCTTTGTCCTCTCTCACTGCACAGACAAGATGGGGACTCCAGCTGATTTTTCCTTGGGTGGGTGGACCACACACAACCCTCGTGGTACTCCACTCATTTCTCCGCCTGGGTGTCTTGGCCCTAGGAGGTGGTTGCCAGACAGTTTGCCTTCTCTGGGCCAGACCGAGCTTGTCTTTGCCCCCATGGCCTTGCTGGCACCACACTGCCTTTCCCTTTCTACCAGACCGCCCCGGTGTGGAGCAGCGCAGTGTGGTGGACCAGCTGCAGGAGCAATTTGCCATTGCCCTGAAGGCCTACATCGAGTGCAATCGTCCCCAGCCAGGCCACCGGTGAGCAGCAAGCAGGGAGGATGTGAGGGGGTTCCCCTAGCAGCCCTGCCCTCCGCCCACCCCCTGGCCCCCCTCCCTCCCCGACCCTGTCTTGGGTCTCTTTGGGAGAGCATACTGGAGGCACTCCTGGGGTGGGTTTTGATTGCCAGGGCTTTGGGGCCCCGTTCTGTGACCTCCACTGAGGCCTCCTGCCCGGTCAGCCTGAGCTCCAGCCCAACAATGGAGAAATCTGAAAAGGGTGTGAGGCCACGCCCAGCTGACAGGATACTGCTCCCCAAGGCTCAGCTCCTGTCTGCCTAGGGCCTTCCCTTCTGTCATCAAGGGATGGGGACAGCCAGGCAGTCTCCTGAGGCCCCCATAGGGTCTTCTAACAATACCATAACAACAATAAAGCTAATGTTAACAATAATGATGATAATAATAAATCTATAATAGCTATCATTTATTGAGAAGTGCCAACCTTGGTGCCAAGCAGTTTACATGTATTATCACTGTTAGCCTTGAAAACAGCCCCACCAAGCGGGTGCTACCACCATCTGCAGGGGACTGGACGCTCAGGGTGGCTGTCCCAGGTTCCACAGCCAAACAGGTGGGATCTGGAGGTGGACCAGGCAGACCAAGTCCACAGCCCCCACTCCTGAACACTGCTCAACCACCTCCCAGAACAAAGACAAGCAAAAGGGACAGGAAACTCCTTAGTTTGTTCTCCCACAACCCGAAGGAAGAAGGCTGCTAAGGGCTTGGCTGGACAGAGGCTTCCATGCCTTCACTGGGCCTCAGCAGTCCACAGGTTTCAGCCATGAGGCCAGCACTGGGTATGCAAGTCCTTAGTTGGCCTGCTCCAGTGGTCTTTTGAGCTCAGAATCTTGGGAGGCTACAGTGGCTGTGTCTTCCTTTGCTCAGTTGTCCCCTGTATGGAGCTGGGAGGTGTCATGGGGAAACTGAGGCACAAGGTGTGTCTGTCACTATATCCTGGGCTAGATCCAGGAAGGATAGCAGCTTGCAGCCCCTGATTCCACAACCACTGCCCTCGGCCCTCATCCTGGTCATCAGCCCAGGCTGTGACTCCTTCCTGAAACTGACCTGTGGGCTTGGTGCCTGTGGTGACTGGGTGTTCCCACGGAAATGTCCGTGTACAAGGACTCAAGGCCAGAGGCTGAGGTGCAAGTTGAAGGGAGGAGTGCAGGTCCATACCTTAAGTCCCCCAGGCTGTTCTGTCCTCGTTCACAAGCTGAAAGAGATGCTTAAGGAATTCAACTTTGACTTTCTCAAATTTTGGTTGAGCCGAAGTGTTCTGAGATCACAGCCCCCAAACTTGTGCAACTCCAGAGTGGTCCCAGGGATGGTGGGTAAGGGTGAGTGTGGGCTGCCCCCAACCTTTGCTCTGGCTGGCCGGCAGGTTCCTGTTCCTGAAGATCATGGCTATGCTCACCGAGCTTCGCAGCATCAATGCCCAGCACACCCAGAGGCTGCTGCGCATCCACGACATACACCCCTTTGCCACCCCCCTCATGCAGGAATTGTTCAGCATCTCAGAGAGCTGAGCAGCTGCCCCATGGGTGCACCTCTGTGAGGCAGCCGGAGCCAGAGCCCTGGGGACTGCCACTCCTGGGGCTAGACAGATGGATGCTGCTGACATCAGAACAGGCCCTACAGATCCTGCTTTCTTGGAAACTCACGACAGCTCTGATGATGCTGGCTAGAATTCCTCAGGAGGGGGACATGGGCCCCCAGGCCCCAGCCTCCAGCCCCCAGCTCAGTTTGTGGGAGCAAAGCCATTGACCCTCATAGGGAGAGTGCATTGGCCCAGAGGTCACGTCTATCAAGAGGGAAGGCCACCGCCGCCTTAGAAAAGGCCCTGTGGTCTGGGGCTCAGTGTGTGGTAGGAGAGCAGAAAGGATGACTGGAGCTGGGCCATCTGAGGGGTCTGCGCCCACACCCAAGTTCATTAGCTTCTTGGTTTTTTTCACGGCTACTTCTAGTTCTCCTGTGTCCTACTTTCCACTCACTCTCCACCTGTAGCCCCTGTGCTGAGTTGCTGGGTGAGTTCCAGGCCTGTGTTGATCAGCAGGTGCATTAGTGTCTATGCGAATATTCTAGAGAGAAGCCAGAGAGCCTGCACAAATGTCAGAAGCTTGTTGTGACCATTCTATGCGTCCACTCTTCCCTCCTTCTGTGTCTCTGCATCCATCCAAACATTAAGTACCAACACAATGCGACCTGCTGTGTGATATACATGCTGAACCAGATATGGATTCTGACCTCAGCTAGTTTACAGTCCAGTAAAGAAAACAAAGCAGAAACACAAATAACTGGTCAAAAGGAGAAGTGACAAGTGACATAAGACGAAATTTCTTTGTGTGGATGCTAAGCTATGCTGGGGTACTGGGTGCCCCTGGGGACTCAAGCAAGGGACCCCTGGAACATGTGTGGGCACGTGCGTGTGACTTAGTGAAGGTCTGCTCCACATCTGAACTGGGGCTTGGGTTTGCTCCTGAGGCTGGGACACTGGGGCGTGGCGACAGGCTAGGCCGACAGGCAGTTATTAAATGTGTTAGATGTGTGTGTAATGTTATGTTCCTGCTTACAAATCCATTATCAATGCTCAAGAGTATGAAAGTGTCTGCTTTGTTTATAGCTATTTTGAGTAAAAATGTTTTTGCCTTTTTTTTTGGTTAATCACACTTTAACTAATTTTACATAGGCATTCCACCCCTAAGGCTTAGTAAGCAAATATAATTCTGAGTTTAATGTCATATCAAGGCCTGACGACTTACATAATTAAATTTTGGCTAGAGATTTAAAACTTTTTTTTCTGACTTCTCTTCTGGGGAAAAAAATGTGGGGTAGGAAAATAGAAATGTCATGCATATAATGTATGAATTTTTATTTCCATTTTTTACTTATTTTACTATTGCCCTTTACATATCTGAACACTGTTGGTGCAAGAACATAAAAATGTATGAACTTGGTTTTCTCATAAAATGATTGTTCCATATAAAAATGTTATATATTTATACCATAATTAAACATGTAGTAATTGAACTAATTTCAAAAGTCTAATACATTGATGCAAATGAAGCTACAAGTTAACTGAATTTTAAGGAACAGATACTTACTCAGCCATTACCATTTTACGAGAAGTTGACCAAACTTTGAGAACAGAAGAAATTGACGCTATACATCAAAGTGAGCAAAACTATTCCCTCCATTCCTTCCAGATTTACCAGCCTCTTCTGCATGAAGATTTAGAACACACTTATTTTTACTAAGAAACTGAGGGGGGAAAAGCTTGTCTCTGCAAATACAATGAATACAGCTTTTGCTCCCAGGAATTTGTCTCTTTTGGAAATGTAACTGTCATTCAACTGCATTAATAAATCACATACATCTCCCCTTCCTCTTTGGGATAATTTTGAGTGTGCTAGTTATTCAAATGTATGCTACAGTAAAGGGAGGGCAAGCTGTAATTAAGATGGGGTGCAAACTCTCATCTCCCAGTACTGATTTTAAAAACACCTGGGCAGTTCCCCAAATGTTGACTTCGTATGTACACATGACATACATATTATACAAACAAAGTGTAGTCCAAGTGTAGTTAAGATTCAAGGTTAGATGCACTAAAGAGGTCACACAGGATACTTCTTTGCAGCAGTTTTGGATCTGGAGTTCCTAGGCCTGGGAGCCGGGTTCAGATTTCCTAACCTCAAACATTTGGATGTCCCTGTTACTCCCTCCACCCTGCTTTGAGCATGTAGCACTGTGTCAGTTTCTAGGCATCCCTGCAGCCTTGGTTCTTTTTCTAGGCCTTGCCTCAGGTGAGGACGAAGTCAGTCCCCAAAGCTCAGGGGAAAACACTTCCTAAGTAAGCTACTCTTTACCTTCTGGCTCCCCCATTAGTCGGAGCCACTCAGCAGCCAATCCAAGGGTGGCTTCTCCTTTCTGGAGAAAAGAGGACGTAGAGAAACATACATTTGATTGATCGCCCTTTTTCAGCTCTGACAATTCGTGGGCCTCATCATTCCATCGTCCACACTTCAGTTTTCCCTTGGGCCCGTTCCTGTAACATACCCACAGCTCTCCTAAATCTGAAGGTGTGAGTGGGCAAGTGAACTGTCCCTACACCGAGGGACTGGGTGACCACCATGTCACTTTTGTTCACTTCCTCTCACCAGCTTCTCCTCCAAGGGATTCTGCACCCCGACAGCTCCCTTGCCTAACTACCCTTTTAGAATACCTAAAATGGTATCCACTGTCACTGCTCCCCTGAAATGTGATCCCAAAGGACTGGAAAGGCATCCCTCCAAGATTTTCAGTTAAAGGGGTATCTTCCTCAACCCCCCATTCAAACAGGGTAGGAAAGGTATTAGTGAATCCCCAACACATACACTTCAACGCCATCAAGAGGCCAGCCTATCCCACAGGTGACGTCTTAACCCCCCTTCCCCTTCACTCCCTGCAACTGTTACTCATCCTTAACTATTATACAAGGATTAGCCAACTCCACAATGAAATAAGAGGACCAGACTTTTATCCAATATAAATTTGTTTTTATTGAAGCAGCAGTCACATGACTTTATACCTAGCCTTTAGTTTAGGTCTGACAGTGAGCCAGCCCTAAGGAAAAAATGTCTTTTTGCACTAAAGAGACATTACATGTTTACATAACATCATCCAATATAGGAAATGATCAAACTTAAACACATGTGTTGGTTACCTGGGAGGTACAGCCCCACTGTTTGTGGTGTTCATTTATTTTACAGATACTCCCAAAGACATTACTAATGGGATGAAACTTAAGAGAAAATACAGCCACACCAAACCATGAACACAATAATCAAAGACAGCAGCTTATACATGTTTTTAAAATTTGTCCCTTTCAGGGTTGTGTACTTTCTTTTCAAAGCAATGTCTGCAAAGCTTCCTCGACATCAAATCCAAAGGTTTCCAAGATGGAAGCTGCACCTCTCGGGGCTACACAATGGAGTAAGATCATTCGCACGAACAATAACTAATGTTCATTTCTTGATTTTTAACAACAAAGATCCATGTGTCTCTAACTGGAGGAAAGATGGTGATGTGACTACATATTGCAGTGGCAAAATAAGCAGGGTGAGGAGAGCTGGGTACTGAAATAAAGACCACACACTTGTGAATTTTAATTTCATTTCCAGGCTAACCTACTTTTTATTTAATGCAAATTACAGTACCAGTTAACTATTTCCAAACCAAGTCACATAGAACGAAATGTATTTACAAGGGAATGGGGAAAGGGGGAAAAAAAAACATTGAGCATACTTTTCACAAAAGTTTATATTTAAAATGAAAAAAAAATCAGTCACAGAGGCATTCAAGTAGTAATAATGTTATACAGATTTTGCTTTTCCTTTATATCAAGACAGATTTGCACAAGTGTTTGCAATAGTTTGTATACAACCCACAGTCCTTTATATATATATATATATGTATATAATAAATTTTGTTTTTTAGATTTGTTTTAAAGATGGAAGTGGTCACGCTAATTGGTATGTGTACAGGCCCAAGTGATCCATCGGCAACACATTTATAAATGCAAATTTTACAGGCAAGCACATTTCATACATCTATCTGAATCTGCCTGTAGACAGATATAGTAAGAAAGAAAAATTAAAAATTAACACAAGGAAGTCTACTTTGTCAAGCTAACCCCTTATGTACTGGTTGTCATTTTGCTTTTATTGCAGAGGTGCAAAACGGAGCAACAAACTTGAACAAAACGTCATAACCCTTGTGAAAATAATCCAAACCCCAGGGATTACTTCCAAAGCCTCTCAAATGTAGACCTTAGTCTGGGACTCTGCTCTGCTTCTAATTGTCTCTCTTATTTTCAATGGCTCAGGTTTCTATCAGAAAAGACTGATTTTACTGTAAAGCATGCTTAATTTATTTTTCTACATAGGTGAGAAAGTGTTCGGCTCTGTGATTAGATGATCACTAACAAGTACAACAAGAATCAGGTACAATTTTGGTTTAAAACAAAGACCCGCCCCCCGCCCCCTGACAAGCTCCTGGGGATCTGGCATCAGCCACACTTCCTTTGGAAGATTCCAAAGTTAAATCCCTTAAAAAGGAAAGGGAAAAAAAAATGCCAGTGTCTTTATATCCACAGGGATAGAGGATATAATAGTCCTCTCAGAAACCTTTGCATTGGTGCAGACAAGATGACTGCTTAGGCAGGCTTTGCTAAAACACAAACCAAAAATATCTAAAAATTAAGAGGACTTTAAAAAATGACATGTCACTGGAAAGAAGGTGCAGTCTTCTGCCTTGCTGGAATGAACACACGATGTTTCAAAAATAGGAACCTTTGGTTTGGTAGTTTGTTTTTTCTTCTACTCAATACATCTTATATGGAGTACTTGGAGGCAAAACAATTTTGATTTTTTTTCAAAAAGGCCTTCATGATGGGTACAGAGTAAGAAACTGATTTTTGAAAAAAAAAGTTAAAATGACATTTCACTGAAAGGGGTGGAGGTGGTAGGAGGGTGGGAGGAGGCTCCGAGTTCCCCTGTTAAAAACAAGAGTCCTCTCCTGGCTCGGTGGCACTCCACGCACTAACTGCTGGTAATCACACTACACAGCATTGCAGACCGTTGATTATCAAAATCTGACACTATGAAGAACCTGATTTATGAAAGCCAATCTGTCTCCCATTTGGGAGGGAAGGAGATGAGGGGAGAGTGAGCATGGATACCTGCTGTTTGTAAGACCCATGGTTAGGGTTTGAGAAAGAGACGAGCAAAATCTAACCTGTTGAAATCCTCCAGCTCCAGGGCTCCCTGGCACTACATTAAGTCCCTGGATGACCCAAGTATGAAATGAAACCACTCACTGCTACTGAGGAGGAAATGGGTGTTCAGAACCAAAACAAAGGCAGGGCTTGAGTGATATGAAATTATGAATGTGGTTTCCTGTTTCCACTCCAGAACATGGTATCACTGAAATTCACTGTGAAGGGCACGGACACTGTGTTATGAGTGAACTATTATTCAAAGGGAAAAGGGTGGGATAGGGAGACGTGGATAGGGAAACCAATTAAAATTTTAAAAATGAAAAAAAAAAACCCAAAAAACAAAAACCCAAACACATGGAAGCGAAGGCACTCCAAACTATATAGATACACTATACATTGCTAGAGTTATTGTTACAATAATACAGGCCAGTACCTACTGTACAGAGTTAAAACTATATGGCTTTAAAAAGCTCGTCTACATTTTCGTCTGATTATTAAACAGAATCACTGCCCTGAACAGTTAACTTTTTGCTCATTAATAACAGTTCCTGGGTCCACATATTTACATACAAAACAATAAAACTTAAAATTTAAAAACATTGAAAGAAAATATAATGTACAAGCTTGAATTTGGTGAGGAGCTTTTTATTATTATTATTAGTAGTAGTAGTATTTACAAAAAGATATTCAGAGACCTGGATCTCACTTGTATAAAAGAGTTCTGTGATCCCGCCATGATCCTTGAGAAAGAAAAAAATCATGCACCTCAGCCCTCACACACACAATAAATGAGAAAAGCATCTGACTTCTCTCTTCTTCTTCTTCTCTCACCCCATTTACTGGGGGCAGGGAGGGGGGTATTTTGTAAAACAGATTTTTATGGAATCCAGCAAGTATACCAAATCTAGATTAGTGTCTGTGTCCAGATGTTTAGCTGGGCAGTTTAGTCTGAAAGCAGGTCCATTTCTATCCTAGATCTGCTCTCCACCTTCTTTATAAATCCTCTCTGAAAATGGTCTGTCAAAGCCATTCCTTTAGGATCATGTTGCCAAATACTTTAAGACAGCTTTCAAATCTTAATTAGCTCTCAAAGGCTCATTACGAAAAGTAAAATTCAATTTGGTTTGACTGAGTGTGTTTCCTTTCTCATGAACTCTGATATAACCGGAGGTTTGAGAACCCCCCTTTGTGGCCTAAGAGCTCAGCTACACAGTGAGTGAAAACTAAGATGGCTCACAATCGCCGTTCTGGGTATTGGTTCACTTCAGCAGGCAGTAGGACTCTCTTGGAGAGTCACATACACTTGGGTGAGAAGCAGTACAGGGTGTGGGGATCTGCATGAGGGCTGTCAAGAGACTCTACTTCCAAATCACCTGGAGGGCAAGACCCCCAACATGACCTAAGGTGGCAACGAGAAGGGTGAAGGAAGGTAGGCTATACACAATCTAGGGCTCAGCTCAGCAGCCCTACAGTTCTCAGCTAACCTTGGAAGGTGTGCAGGGAAGGAGCGGGTCGGAGGGAAAGGCGGCCATCACTCAAGTGATCTTTAAATGTAAAGTACAACTGATTGTGCCTTAAAGATTCATAGGTCAAGTAATGGCCCTTAAGCACCAAGGCGACTAAGGTTCATTTTAGAGTATATAAGGCCCACATAAATGTCAACCTTAAAAGGATAAAACAAGCTAGTTGTGAAAATCTATTTCTTCACTGCAAACATAATCCTTCAATCCTCCTTGCTTTCCAAGGAATATTGCTTTTTCTTCAAAAACAAGAGACTGATTCTTACACCATCACTGATACACAAAACAGAAACAAAAACTCCTAACTGGATATGGGCGGAAACACTCTTTTCTCACTCTTCAAGCAGTCAATTTTGATGCTGTGGACAAATAAAAATAAAACGAAAAAGGCAGTACTGAATCTAAGTATATATAACACATATACACACATTTATATAATTTACTTTCCTATAAATTCAGCAGGTACAAATGACTGTTTTGCTTGTATCATTTTGATGTGTAGTTTTTAATATTCCTCCAACTGAAATCATAATGGCCTATCTGACATGTATCAATAAATAAAATTTAAAAAGCATGAGGTTAAAAAAAAGCTGAAATTAAATACAGATTCTAGATTTGGATTTAAAATTAGAACTATGTATAGTACGTGACAATTTCTGCAAGCTGAATCTGTAATTTAAAAATATGAAAAATAAACCAGTAGACTGTTACAGTTCACATTATTTAACTATAATGTCTTCTCAAGTGTGTCTTTCCAAGGGAAGCATTTTAGAAAAAAAATCTGGACTAGTTCATTCACAGTGGTGAGATCGTCCCTGGTTTGTCACCTTCTTCCAGGTTCATTGGCTTTTGACCTCTGCAGCCAGAGTGGCTGGCTCAACACCCTTTTCAGTCCTTCCCTAGGTCACTAGTTTAAATCTGTGCTGAGATCTGCAGAGAACCTTTGGCCAGGCAAACAAAGATCCATCTGCGGAGCAGGCCTGCCCCTCCCTTGACAGTTCCTATGTAAGTCTCTCCACCACTAGCACTGATTAAGAGCATAACAAAACTTTTAACAAGTCAATCAGGAATCTTCCCCTTACAGTTTCTAACTTTATTGACCTCCCTGGGTTACAAACAATACACATTTCCTTATTTTTTTGTCTGCCGCACCTGCCACCAACAGGCCAAAGGCAAGTCTTCAAACATCCGAAGATATGGATTAATTTTACAAGTGACATTTAAGTCCCCACTGAGTTACACCTGCTAAGCTCCCAACCAATTTCAAGCTGTGCACTATACCAAAGTCTTCCACTTGACTTTAAAAGAAAACAAAGTTTAAAAAAACTTCAGTACAGAACAAAGTTTTCTTCTTTTGTGGAAGGGGCATGAAGCAGGAGACCTGTTTTTAAAGTATACAACAGCAGACTTTTAATAAAAAGATTGTGGCGGGAGAGAGACTGTGTGTTCTAGTGCTCCACTTTCCCCTCCCATCCCCTGGATCTCCCTCAAACAATGAAACTGGTTTGTATTTATAGATATTTTACAAGGTTAAATAACAACAACAACAATAAAAAAATGAACACTAAAATGAACAGGCTTTTTTTTTTCCTCTTTTTAATTTTCTTTCCAAACGTGACCAGTGTTGCTGAGTGACACTCAAGTAACTGGTGGTTTCTCCTGTGCTGCTGGCTGCTCGGGACTGTTCAGGTGGAGTTGGAAGCTGATGCAGAAGCGGCGTTATTGGTCTGTACACGGTCTCCAGCATTAGCATCTGCAAATCAAAAGTCCCAAGACAGAGCATGAGCAATGCTGTAAGACCCCAGAGAGAAAAGCACCCTGCTTCAGGATGTGAGCTGTGTGGTATTCCAAGTTGCATCTGAAATGTTTTAAATATGGCCAATACTATTAAGTCTGAATTTCTATCTGATTGGAGCTAAGCCCGTGCCTTGGCCTGGTCCTGGTGCAGGATGATATTACCTTTGAGTAAGTTACAGACTCAGATAGCCAGAGACCATTTCTGTCAAAGCTCTTGTTCCAGGTGGGATTAGCAGTGTGTATGAATACACAGTTGGAGTCTAGCTCACTTGAAATGCACAGCTGGGAAAACCTCATTAAAAAGTCCTAAATCGTGCCATCTGTCTAACCGGGTAAACTGGGTGGAAGCAATGAAAGTAATATGGTCAGTGTCGAGAGGCAGAAGTGTTGTGTAAATCAAACTCAACTGCTTACTTTCTAAGTACAATCCATCTTCGTTCACAGAAATGGAAGACAATCAGCTAAAAAGGAATAGCCACTGTAGCATCAATTCACTTACTTAATTCAATGAGGCATCTTATTGTCAAATATCTTGGCACTGAGCTTATTTTGCCTAACGCTTTGGAAATATGTGTAACTTTAAAACTAACTTTAACCCTCCTTCCCTCTTTTAAAGGTCCAATATTATTTCATAATATCCATGAACATTTAAGCAGGAATTTGTGTCCATACTAGCTGTCCAACTCTGGTAGGCAATAGATTGCTATTTCAAAGACTTAAGTTGCACCTCTGTCATCTCACAGATGACTGGGAATATCGTGCTTGGCAAATTTTTCCCAAATGCTTCATGCAAAGCCCTGATTGGCAAGAGAAGTGGCTTGGCTGGGAGGGACAACTTCCAAGAGCCATCTCCCCAAAAGTCACACTATCTTGGCCATCAAGGCTGATGACACCAAAAGAGACCCAGAAGTTTTCTCTCTCTAGAGACTGCTGTTCTCCTATATCCTATGATGAAGAGAGTGAACAATGTCATGGCTGAATGCAACATTTGGTCCTTTGATTTTTCTACTTTGAATTTTTAATTGGAGTGAGAAACGAAAGACCCCAAGGACACACAGGAAGTTTTAAAAACTAGCTGTTCAGTTTATAATTTCAGTGATTTCCTACCCTCGAAACAATCTGCCCTTATGAACATTTAAATCAGACTTTGGGGAAGAAATGTTTACTCTCTTAATTTGAATGGTTATGTTTAATTCACTTAATTTTCTTCAAAGCAGCTATAGCTGCTTCTCATCCTGTCTTCATGCAAATGATTGCAAACCTTATGGCATCTGGGTCCATGTATTAGCTTACTGCTCATGGCATGGATCCACATTCTCTCACTGGTACTGCACACAAACAGGTGGCAGGAGAGAGTATATGATATAGAACCTACTCTCCAAAAGGCAGGTAGTCAGCCTTTTTTTCTAAAAGTTAATAAGTATCTATGTCTAATGAATGCTTCATTCATGACTCCTGGTCCTTCTTGGATATGCCTTACTTAGCAGGAGTTTTACTCTCAATGATCACATAAATTCTGTGCATCAATAATAACCTGACATCAATTCCCATCCAGGCCACAGGTTCCTGTAAGGCTTTCCCAAGAAAAACATTCATTTTCGTAATTCAGGCACAGGCTGCACTAAACAGTCCAGAGAAAGGATAAGAGCTATTTCAAGACTGATAACATTCCTAACAAAAATCCAAGGTTACGGTGGCACTTCTTGGGCTTTGGATGACACTCAGTACCTATGCATGATCATCATCAAATAGCACTTCTCTTCCACTTTCGGTTTGTGAACATGACAGGTGAAACTGTCACGTTCTGATTTTCCCCAGCAGTTAAGAGATTCACTAGTCATAAGGAATCTGTCCTGCTTGCTCATGATATCAACACATATACCAGCACTGTTAGCAGCTCTGGCCATGGCAGCCATCAATCAGCTCTATCAGCCAACACCCACTAAGACTTAGCTACTTGGTCGTCCAGCCCATTATGTTAATTTGCTCTTTGGCAAAATCCCTTTTAAATGGCAAATGTCCTTTCACTGGCTACTACTTGTGAGCTTATGACATTCCCCAAACTAGCCCCACCTTCCTTGGATAAATTCAAAGACTGCTTGTATAACCATAATAAAAAGCACAAGCTTTATTAGTGGGCATATAACCAAAAATGAATTTACCTTCTGAACAATACAATTTGAAAACACACTCATGCTCCTCAGAATTGTAATTTAATGATCTCAATTTTTTTCTCAGAATTCTTTCCAAATCAGTTGATGAGTAAAATTTTAACAGCTAAATTATTTTAGTTACAAATATTCTTGATACCCAAAGTCACAGCACTGTGTTCATTCATCAAAAAGCCAAAAACCCCTTTGCTTAATGCAATGACGTCCACTTAAAATAAAATTATACGTCTTTGCTGAGAAAAAGAACAGACTCCTTTTTTTTTCCAGACAAAGTGTAGAGAGGAGAAAAGCAAAACCAAAGAAAATGTGAAGCACTACAAACTCCACAAAAATGTGAAGTTCCAACAGATCACTTGGCTTACTGAACAAAACTACATTTTGTAAATAATTCTCCGTACAAGCTACTTTTGTTCCCACTGTCAATTCTGTAAACTTATTTTACATAACTTAATTAATATGGATCTTCTATGATAATTATGCTCATTAATTTAAAATTCGATAAATTGTCACTTGATTTGGATGTTTATGGTAATTTCTGTCACTTTTCTTCTCAAGCATTTAAACAGTAACTCTTTAAAAGCAGCAAAGCTTGTTCTGCTTTTCCTCCATTCCCTTCCCCGGTAACAGTGACAGCACCTGCCATCCTGCGAAGCATCCTGCAAGTATATCTTCCACCCCCAAGCAAGCCTTCAGATGTTTTTGCAGACCTGGTTGACTTTTGACTATAACCTCATAAGAGATTCTGACCTAGGACCATCTAGCTAGGTTGCTTCTGAATTCCTGACCCACAGAAACTATATTTACCCTTGTTTTAAGCTGCTAAATGCTAGTGTATCTTGATATATAGCAACAGACAATCAACATACACATATATGTCAAAGAACTTGAATGACAGGGTTTATGCTCAAAAGCCCATGAGAGCACCCCTGATCAAGTCCCTTTTGGGGTGAGGCACAAGACACCAAAGTGGCTTTAATCCTTCAATAACAGAACTGAAATTCAGACATCAGTGAGCCAAACGGTCCACCAGCAAACCTGGAGGGCTTATCAACAAGACTGTTCCTATAGGATGTGCCAGCAGCAGAGGTCTTAGTTGTTCTGAGTAGGAAACTGAAGGCCATGAGAACACAGGAAACATTTTCATCTTTTAAGTTAAAAAACACCAATTTAGGAATAAAGAATAAGAAAAGGCACAGAACATAAGCAGCTGACTTCAGGCAAGGAACCAAGGAACACTTGAAGAGCACCTAAAGGGCCTGACAGGATACTCACCAACTTAAAAAGATTTTACATTAGTTTTGGAGGTAAGGGAAAAAAAACCCAGAGTAAAATTTTTGTCTTAATAGCAGAGAACATGTTTTACATAAAAAGAAACAATTTCCTAGAAGTGATACTTAGCACTGCTCTGGTGAAATGATGACTAAGCTGGCTTGGCTTTAGGTATCTGTACAGGGTGGGGAAAAAGTAGGTTTACAGTTGTTTGTATGGAAAATGATACAATAATAAATAGGAGTATAAGAATACTCTGTTTGACGTACTCACAACTGTAAACCTACTTTTTCCCCATTGTGTATATATTAACTCACCAAGTGAACTTGAAACCCTAACATGGGATAGGCACCACCTCACTGGTGTCAGTGAGTTGGTCAAATCAGCACATGTGGATGGAAGCCAATGTGGGGGAAGTAGGTAAAGTGCTGTACCCTAAAAAAGACAGCCATGTTCTTTGGCTACCAAGTTGGTAACACCTAACAGTAAACATGTGTACCCTGTACCTCTAACCCCACTCTCAGCTGGCTAATGTTAAGGTAATGGAAAAATGGAAAAAATGTGTAATGCCAGTGGGCAGTGTAAACTGGTACAAGCTTTCTGGAAAGAAGTCTGACAATATGTATCAAATTTTCACACCTTTTGGCTCAGCAATTCTACTTCCAAAAAGTGGGACACAGCCTAAATGTTCAAGAATAAGGAATTAGTTACATTATGATACAGGTTTAGAATATCAGTTGAATACCATATAGCCATATACCCCCACACCCCAAATAGCATATATACATGCTATAAGCTCATTCATATACAGACTAAAATATAAAATGTTACCTTTGATCATCTATGAAAGTGAGAATATGGAAGATTTCCCCCCTAAAATAACTATATATTATGTAATTAATAGAGGAAATATCTCTTTTTAAAAACTATATAATTTTTATGAAACTCCACATACATTTAGGTTAAGATAAACAGAAAACAAAAAGGACGGGGGCTGGGAAGAGGGACACCTGAAGGCATGCACACATTGCAGACTACAGCTAAACAGAGTATGAACCAGCTTCAGTTGCACAGTAAAAGTGGCATGGAAAAACTATGTGGGGAGTGGAAGATGTCATGGTAATTGTCATTTTAGAAGAGTGAGAATTTGATACACTGACTTAACATTTCATCTCTCAAAATTAGTAGAAACAAATAATGTGAGAAATTATTCTGGGTTTAAGGTATTCAACTAGAAAGAATTGGTTGGTGAGAGAGAAGGTGACAGGAATTCTGGGGTGAAAGTAACTGTAATAGTTAAGGAAAGGGGATCACTAGCTCTGGCTAAACCTGAACCATGACTTTAGCAAAATGAATTTCAAATTTCAGAGAACCAACAGGTATGATTTCACAGCTAGAGTCTTCAAAAACAGGCTAGTAACTGACAAGAAATAGGAAAATATAAAAAACAAAATTCTGACCAAGCAATTGCAAATGATTTCAATGCAAAATAGAGAAGAACCAAGGAAATCAGCTTAAAGGGTTTTCTCATCTGAGCTCATATTAAAAATATGTAACTTTAAGAGGAAGGGCACACAGCCAAGGAAGAAGAGAAAATAACAATGTGAACCTGTAAGAACAGGCCAGGATTGGTTTATACAGGGTAACAGCAAAAGGTTTTCAAAGCCAGTTCAAGATAAGTTATGCACCCTGACCAGGTAAAAAGAGAAGACAGACCTTGTCCAACTCCTATCATGATTCCCTTTTCTGTTAGAATGGTTTTCAACCTGGAAAGGATATAACAAAAATCCTAATAAATAAAATGCAGCCCAAGCAAGGTGAGGGCAATCTACCCGTGTAATTGTCTTTAAAACAGAACCTGTATTTGCAAGAGACAAATTCTAGCATGGACTACAGAAATGCACAGTTCACAAATATTTAGGTACTAGAAATTTCTCAAAATCTTAAAAAAAAGTTTTATTTTCATCTTTGATAGTTAAACCTTTTGAAAAAGAAAGTCTAAAAGTTTTCTCAACAACAGCCAAATATTTTACAAAGTTTTTAATAACATTACTATATATATTGTAAGGTTGGTCTGTTGCTAAACAAAGAACAACACGGGTAACCAATCACCCAGAGGCCATCAGAAGAATAATCAATCTTTAGTAATAAGCTTTGCCTGGTCCCATTTAAATAATTTTATCCATAATTTAAAAAAAAGGCAAAAACAAAACAAAACAATTTCTAGTAGGCTTGCCTTGTTCCGTTTGATAGACTTTATTAGTTGCTTGGATAGAGGCAAAAAATTGATGTGTTGATGAAAATGCGCAGATGATACACAATTATATAGAAAACTAATACCCTGATACTTTAGAACAGGTTAGCATTTAAAATTCTCCTTAGTAAGGAGTGGATGTTAGCCACTATTAAAATTTGAAGTATGTGTGTGTACAAACTGGGTTGGTTCTATGTAACTCCAGGGCAGAATCACTGAGTGGAAGAAGGTACAGGGGAACAAATTTCAGGGTGAGAAACAGATAAACTTTCTAACAGAGTGATACAAAGATGGAATGTGCTCATTCTTCTGGTGATGAGCTTCCAGTTACTGAATATACATAAGCATGGGATAGATGACTAGTTCTCAGTAGATATGAGAGGTGAACAGAAATCAGCTTTCAAGTTAGTTTTAATAAAAGAATCACGGCACTGAAAGAAAGACTGAGTAAAGAAAGACTTCTCCTTACCCAGAAGACTTATATGCAAAACAAACAGAGAAAAATACTGCTCTAGTTGAAATTCCTTACCATACCTCACACTTAACTATTCTGGAATCAGTTCGGGTGATCTCTGAAGTAGTTCAAATTTTACTAGTAACACTACAGTTTCTCAAGATTTATTACTCTAGATGGTCTAGATGAATGGTCTCTCAAACGGAGTGAATGAGGAGATCTATTGGGGGTGTGGAGGAAATCAGAACATAAATGTACACACACATGAAATTATATTTTATGGGTTGAGAGTAGTAGTACCTGTAATTTTCAAGAGTTTGTCATGTTAGCCAGAGCCATGATGAACATGCTCCCAGAAACTGAGGTATTTTAACAACAATTTAAAAAGAATGCAAACATTTTTGAGAGGAAAAAAAAACACCCCATCCACACCCACTAATTTAATATTACTGTTTTAATTTTTGTATATTTCTAGCTAGTCCCTATCCAAATGTAAACCGGCATTTTGGGAATTATCAACAAGGTGCATAAGGCTTTTAAAGATTTTCTCCACATAAATCAAGAGGAATATTTCCACAAGTGTCTATACGCTTTTTAATATTCAATGGTTACATAAAAATGGAGATTCATAATATATTAAAACAATTTCCTACTGCCGACCAAATCAGATTGGCTCTCCTTTTTGTTATTATATACTAATTACTCCTATTCCTATCTCTGACAACAAATAGAAAAAAGTACATGGTAGCTTTTTTTTCCTTCTCTTAGATGTATCCTGAAGATAAGATCCCTAAAGTGGGATCAGTGACCTAAAAAGTATGAACTTTAATGGTTCTTGCTATATACACAGTAATACTCTTCAATGGTCTTAATCAATTCACCTGTAGTCACTACCTGAACCTTGAACAAAACACTAAGCACTGTGTCTGTACATTTTGTATCTTACTTTTTGTAACTATGCCATGTGTAGTTACTATTTCTGTTTTATGGCTAAAGGAAATAAAGCTAAGGGAAGCAACAGAGAAGAGTGTATAATTTAAGGTCTTATTAAAGAATATCATTCACACCACCAAATTCTTATTAAAAATACACACACACACACACACACATTTATTTAAATACAGGCAGCCACTAATATTATACAGTTAATCCATTCATCTAAATCAGCATTTCCTAAGGTATGTTTGATGACAGATTTGGCTCTCACTACTTTGGCCACAAAGATGACTTTTCCTTTAACTATACTGTGGTGTTATGCCTTTGGCTTACACTAAGGGACACTTAGAAAGTAACCATATGAAACTCACTATTACATTTATTGTAGAAATGGTGATGAGAACTTCATTAACTATATTTCTTACAATACCAAATCCAAGGGCCTCAGGGAGCAATACTTTCCAAAGAGCCTGGCCAGAAACACTTTGCTTTTCCTAAGTCAGCGGGGTACTTTTAATCTAATAAACAATGGGAAATTCTATCAGATAACATTTTATTTACTTTTGCCACTAGGAAGCTCAGAAGAACATCTGAAATCCTCTTTGGTAGCTCTTAAGATATTCAGGGCATGCATTTCTCTTAACTAATTTTAGCTCTGCTCTGAGCCTACTATTCCTCTACTAAATTCCCCATGCCCTGATTTACTTCAGCTTTGAAGTCAACTCTCAGGATCACAGTCCAATGCCAGATTCCATACATATAGTGGAAATCTGATTTCAGTAGTTATAAGAATATATAGATGTAGTAAATGTATGTATGTTTGTATATACACACACACATAAAGCAATGAAATGTTTTTTTGGTAACTACTATAACCTGAATCAAAGCAACATAAAAATAAATTTACACAAGCCTCCTCCTAGGCAGACAAATTGCCTAAAAACCTTAGTTTAATTTAACTAGTTTAGTATATCACTTGAGAAAATCATTTAAAATTACCTAAAACTTACCAGTCATAATTCTTACTTTTATTCACAGTCTAAAACAATTCTAACAAAACTCTGGAAACTAGTTTAACAAGCAAATACAGTTAGTTTAGGGTTAGGGTCTATTTCAAGTTTTGAACAATTAACGTACTCTAACTTGTGATTTAGTAAGTTTATTGATAGCTCATCTAAGCAATCCACCTTCCTTCTAAATAAATAGGTTACATATATATTTTAAAAACCCTGTATTTTACATTAAAAAATTCTAAAGCACATTTCAGTACATTTTAAGTTTTTACAAAATTACTCTAGGAGAGCACTGCCACTCATTTCACAGAAATGAGAAAACTAGTAGGACAATACTAAAACTAATAAAGTTCAAATGATTTTCTCACGGTAGCATATGGTAACAGAACTAGAAGTAGAGAAGAGACCTTTCTTTACAGACTTCTTCTGGAACAAAGGTAGGACATGGGCTAGCATGAAATGTTTTTAATCCTTACTAGCAACATTCCAAAAGATTAAGATTGGACAGGAGATGGATTTTGACTTTACTGTCTAGAAATGAAAGATTTTACCTCCTGCAGCATAAATGCCCTTAGGCAAAAGTAGATGGTTTAATAAAAATAAAGTCATCTCCTGACATCTGCTTTTTGTAAGAACAAAGGCAATGCCAAATTCTGCTTTTGTAAGAACAAAGGCAATACCAAATTCTGAGCCTGACTGTGCTACCTAGTATATTTCTAACTTCATTTTAAAACAGCATCCATGCATTCTTTGGAGGACCTTCAATTCACTCAAGGGTTGGGTATTTTCAGATATCTGTAATAACAGTGATTTGTACTAAATCAGACCCCACCACTGACTGACTGTGGGACCAGCAGTACACTTACCACACCCTGGCGGACCATGAGGGTTATTTTTTTTGATAGACAATACCTAGTCACATTGTGATCTTAATCTTAGATAAAGATACCTGCACTGCAGTTTTAGCCCTGTTGAATGATTCAACTCAACAATCTATATTTTATGCTTCCTAAAAATTTGCCTCTCAGTACACTAACATAATTTACACTTAGGTTATTGGAATCAAAGTGAATTATCTTCAGTAACATTATTTTTGTACAGATTACTTTCTGCTATCAGCATCTCATTTGATATATATATGAAGTCTGTCCACAAGGTACCCAGCCATGTAATATGAAAAATAGAGACATTTATTGAATAAGATATGAGAAACATTGTATACACAGCAATGACACCTCAATCCCCTTCAAAGTAGGCATCTTGGGACCTCACACAGTTCTCCCAATTGCCATCAGCTGCCCTGTTGTATTTTCCTGAATCTCAATGACTGTCTGAAATCTCTTCCCTTTCAAAGATTTTAGTTTTGGGAAAAGTCAGAAGTTACAGGGCAAGTCTGGGCTGCAGAAGGGCTGAGTTACCTGGGTGATTTGATGTTTTGCCAAAAACTCTGCACAAGACATGGTATGTGAACAGATGCATTGTGATGAAGCTACCAATCACCATGCCCATAGCTGTGGCCTTCTGAATCATCTGAATAGTTTCCGCGGAGGAATGTTCAAACTTAATGCTAAATTTGATGCCGATTCATGGCTCTACTCACTCAGTCATTTTGAATGCGAAGGCCACACAGTACACAAGCTCACTCAACAGCAACTACCACCCCCACTGACTAGTACAGTGAAGTCATCATTGTTCATGCGTGCTAATTCCAGTCCACTCTCCTTGGCTGCTAGGTTACATCGATGTTGCACAAACCATTCTCGTCATAAAAACAATGGCTGGACTATTTCCAGACAGACATTATATTAATCAACAAATTATATGGACAGCATGACTTTTAAGATAACAAAAAATTTAAATTATAGTAAGATATTTATACCTTACATAAAAAGTATTTGTGGGGTCCTTTAGTGCTTTTTGAAAATAAAACACTATTTTATTTACGTTTATTCATTCATATGGCTGTGCTGTTACTGGTACTTGAAAGTATGAAATGTTCACATGCAGCAGAAGAAATGAAATGGAGGTAATCATGTCTATTTTTTTAAAAATATTTTTATAGAAGAGACTTGTGTGTTCTCACCTGAGGCTGCTGTGGCATTTGTAGGGGTTGAAGCAGCTGCTTGAATCCGAGCATGAGGAGGAATAAGGATTGTAGCTAGAGGTGGATTACTTGACAGTTCTAAAGAAAAGGTAAGACATATATGTTAGAGCTCACTTTTAACTTTATATGTGAAACTACTTTACAGGTAACAATTAATATAAGATACTATAATATAAACACTGATTTAATAGAAAAAAAGCAAAAGATGTGATAAACCTGCATCTGAACTAAATCAATGAGCTACAGAGAAAGCACACAGAAATGTTGCTGACACATAATCAAGGCACTCTCTGCTAAAATTAGAATATACCTGAGAATTAAACCTATCTGGAAGAAGGTATTAGCCAAAAGTTTGAGAATAAGCATTAGTAAGATTTACTTCCATCCTTCATTAACTTAAATATAAGTTTTCCCAAACTACTCTGACAATATGTGACTGCAGGAATTGAGGGTGATGGTGTCAGAGAAAAAAGAATATGACTACAGTTTGTGTATCTGCATGTGTTAGTGCTCCTAACTGTAAGCAAACAATCTACCCAGTTGTTTATAAGACAGGGGCAGATAAGATCTATCCAAATGCTAGTGGAAACAGGACTTAACAGTCATCTCTGTAAAGTCTCACTGCTTTTACTAAAAATAAGAATGTCTTAATTGTTTTGTTTTTAACTCAGTAAGACTGTTATATTGTTACCTTTTTAAAAAATGTATTTTCTTAATTATGCTATTACAGTTTTCCCAATCCCCCCCCCTTTGCCCACCTCTGCCTGGTACCCCCACTGCCTCCAGCAATCACACCCTTAGTTAATGTCCACAGGTCATACATATAAGTTCTTTGGCTCCTCCATTTCCTATACTATTCATAACATCCTCCTGTCTATTTTGTACCTACCATTTATGCTTCTTACTCCCTGTGCTTCCCCCCCACCTATTCTTCCCTTTCCCCTTCCCAGTTAATAACCCTCCAAGTGATCCCCTCATCTATGAGTTTGTTCCTATTCTGGTTGTTCACTAAGTTTATTTTTTAAGATTCAGTTGTTGACAGTTTTGAATTTGTTGCCATTTTAATGTTCATAGTTTTGATCTTCTTTTTCTTAAATAAGTCCCTTTAACATTTCATGTAATAATGGCTTGATGATGATGAACTCCTTTAGCTTTACCTGGTCTGGGAAGCATTGTATCTGACCTTCAATTAAAAATGATAGCTTTTCTGGATAGAGTAATCTAGGTGGTAGGTCCCTGCTTTTCATTACTTTGAATACTTCTTACCAGTCCCTTCTAGCCTGCAAAGTTTATTTGAGAAATCAGCTGACAGTCTTATGAAAACTCTTTTGTAGGTAACTCTCTTCTTTTCTCTTGCTATTTTTAAGATTCTCTATTTTTACCTTTGGCATTTTAATTATGATGTGTCTTGCTGTGTTCCTCTTTGGGTCCAACTTGTTTGGGATTCTCTGTGCTTCCTGAACTTGTATGTCTATTTTCTTCACCAAATTAGGGAAGTTTTTTTTTTTCATTATTTCTTCAAATAAGTTTTAAATATCTTGTTCTTCCTCCTTTGCTTTTGGCATCCCTATGATTTGGATGATGGTATGTTTGGAGATTGTCCCAGAGGCACCTTATTCTATCCTTGTTTTTTCAAATTCTTTCTTTCTTCTTGCTGTTCTAGTTGAATGCTTATTTCTTATGTTCCAAAGTGTCAATTTGAATTCTGGCTTCATCTCCTGCACTGTTGGTTCCCCAAAGACTTTTATTTCACTTAGTGCAACCGTAATTTCTTCCTGTGACTTTTTTGTTTTGTTGCCATACTCAATGAGTTCTTTGAGCATCCTCATCACCAATGTTTTGAACTCTATATCTGATAGGTTGGCTATATTCATTTCATTTAATTCTTTTTCTGGAGGTTTGTTCTATTCTTTCATTTGGGCCATATTTCCTTGTTTCCTTAATTTGGCAGCCTCACTGTGTTTGTTTCTATGTATCAGGTAGAGCTGCTTTGACTTCTTGTCTTAGTAGCTGGCCTACTGTGGATAAGGCACCTGTAAATTCTGTGGGGAGGAGCCTTAGGTAATTGCCAGGGTGGGGCAATCTGCTTCACCACTTTTTGGCTTTGTGTCAGGGGAGGTGATTCGGCATGCTGCCGCCTGGCTTCTGGAGGTTTGCCCAGCACTCGCTCTATGTGCCTGGTGCCCTTCTAGCTGTTACCCTGTTGCTGAATCCCAGAATGGGTGGGTTTGCGTATATTTTAAGTTTGTGTGGGACCTTTAAGCCGAGTCTCCTGAAAATCCAGCAGTTTCTTATGCTGCCCCTACCTCCACTGGTTTTTACAGCCAAAAGTTATGGAGATTTATTATCTTGGAGCTGGAATCCTGGACTGTGTGGTCTGGTCCGGGGCTGGGACTGCTCACTCCCAAGGTATCCCTCCAGATTTTTGTCCATTACATGTGAATGTGGGACTGCCTGTTCCACTGCTGCTGCCTCTCTGTGCCATACCATGTCTCCGTGCTCCCCTGCCCCTCTTAGCCATCTGGGTAAATGTGGCTTCTTTAAATCCCTGGCTGTTGGACTTCTATACAGCTAAATTTCTGACAGTTCTGGGTGTTATTTGTTTTGAGGTCTAGTTGTAATTCTGCAGTTTCACAAGGAGGTGAAATGTGTTTACCTATGCCTCCATTTTGACCAGTTCAGATTGCTACTTTTTAAAATTTTGAAATAGGCCTTTTACTTGCATGTGGGAAGTTTCTCATGGTCACCTGTATAGACTGGTTTTCTTTCAAGAATCAAGTTTTTTTACATGAGCCTTAAAAATAATCTTAAAATGATATTGGGTGGATCTAATGACATAAACAGATATCAAGGAGTGGTGGTGAGCTTGTACATATAAGCACCTGATGTTAATTTTAGGTAATGTGACTGTTCTCCCAACATTTAACCAGTTAGTGTTCATTTTCACTTTAATAAATGTCATAATTTAAAGACCATACTAGCACAGAAGGACATTATCCCCTGAGCTACAAGCATACATTTGGGAAATTCATGGATATGGCATGGAATTAAAAAAATTAGTAAATAGTAACTTTAAAAAATTCTTACCGGAGAATATGCTTACTGATTTCAGAGAGAGTAGAAGGGGGGTGGTGGAGAGAGGCAGAAAGATAGACAGACTCTATATATGTAGAGAGAAGCATTCCATACGTGCCCCAACTAGGGATCAAATCTGTAACCTTTTGGTGTGTGGGATGATGCTCCAACTAAGTGAGCCACCCAGCCAGTGCCCAGTATTTTTTAAATTAAAATAAAATTCACATAAAATTAACCATTTTAAAGTATATAATTTAGTGGCATTTAGTGCATTCACAATCTTAAACGACCACTAATTACCCTCTATCTAGTTTCAAAACATTTTCTTTACCCCAAAAGGAAACCTCTAAACAGTTTCCATTTGCCACTGCCTGCACCCATTAGCGAGGGAGTTAAGTTTTAATGCAGCAGTTTAAAATGCTGTCTGGTGCAAAGCCCCACCAATACTGATTTACTCAACTTGGTACCTAGATATCTAAATAACACCCAACTCAACAAGAAAAAACAAGCTGATGCCAGTATTTATAAAAAAATGAATAGGTAAAAAAATTATTTTTTCTTAAGACTTAGATCAGCTCATTAAATAACAGTCTTCCCTGGGAACATAGTTGGAAAACCACTGCCCTAATGATCAGGTTCAAAGAGATACTGTTTCCTCATCATCAGCTTTAGTAGCTGTTTTGGTTTTCACTGAGGAGCAGGAAAATCCTATGCTGTTTTTATTTCAAGTCAGATCAATTTTAATCACAATCTTACACCTAGAAAAGCAAGAGAATCCCAGCTGCCATGGCTGATGACTTATGGTTCTAGGAATAAAAATGAACACAGGATGTGGCAGTTACTCTCAGTAACCTTAAAAGAAAGTCAGATTTACCATCCCCATGAAGATAAAGATCTGCTAAAATAGAAAGGTTCCTTTAAAATACATCTATTCATTGAATAGTGAACATGAAACAGTGTGTTAGGTCCCAAGATACAGAGAGAGAAAACATTAACTGTCTTTGTCTGATCAACAGAAATAGAAAATGGAAAGACAACTAGACAAATAAGCTGGCAAGAAAGGCACTCAACCTACTGAGGATACAGGCACTTTCAAATTAAAAGATCTCTATGACTAAGGGGCAAATATCTACAAAAATAAAAAAATAAGATGACCAAAGATTTTAATATAAGATATTTTTTGACAAAGCTACTTTTAAGATAATCTTTAATATAAACTGAATATCAGGGTCTGTGGTCACTTCACTCATGGTCCATGCTGCCCACTTGCTCCCATTTGTTAACTCTCTTACCCAGTCACCTATCTTTCTGTGTATCTGTATGCCTAGTTCAGAAGCCATGGTGGTTCTGTGTCTTATCCTGGGAAAGGGTATACACACACACAGAGCAGGGGGGGTTGGGCGGGGGGAAAGAGTGCAATCATTTTCCCCTAGGTAGTTAAGTAATTTGGTCTTTGGAAGGGGAACAGTAGTAACTACAGAAGGGAAAGAAGGGGAAAAGTGAAGAAAATCAGAGGCACAAAAAGGAGAAGCTATGAAATCCCGGAGGCTCTGCCACATCCAAAGACACACGGGGAGAATAGAGGTAAAGTCCACAAAACAATCAGAAAGACTAGTTTTTAACCTAGAGTTGCCAGTAAATGGCCTTTTTGCAGGGGACTGGGGTATACTTCTGAGAACTTTTTTGAACCAAACATCCTAAAGGTCAAGGAATTCTAAACTGGACAATCACTCATAGTTCTATAACCCTCCAATTTCTACCCGCTGTCCTTCTTCTCTTCCTTAATTATAGGCATTCTTAAGGTCTACTGCTTTCCATCTTTCAGCTCTTCTCTACTTTAGACAGCTTGTTAACTGTCATAGCTTTTGTCTGTGTGAATGAGAAAGGCCTCTTGTACTCGTTACAGTCCTGTTCTCTATACTGCAAGTCTGTCTCTTTTGTTGGGACAGATTATGGGCACTTCTGTAGGGTTGTCACAACTAGTATGACATGTTTGTGTTTGTTTTTCACTTGTAATAATTAGTACCTACTCTCAAGTTGCCTATCTGTCTATGGCAATGAATAGTAAGAATACTGAGGCAATGAGTATGGACACAAATTGTAGTGAAAGAATGCAAAAAAAAAGGATGACATTTTGGAGGACAGAAACAAGATAGTAATAGAAGTTTTCAAGATCAGGAGAGTGAATGTATTCTTGAATACAGAGAATAAGGGGTATAGAAGAGATTAAAAATAAAAAGTAACATAGTACTTATTTACTAAATATATGTGCTAAAATTCAGAGTAGAAAGGTCCATAATATTGATATAGGGCTAGCTTTGGAAAAGAGGCAGAATTCTTGGGAAGAATAAGAGACAGACTGTTGGTTCCAGAAGGTTGTAGAAAAATTAATGTATGATAAAGATTTCTTCAAACAACTGAACATGTCATGAAACTATTAATCAGAAAACCACTTAGTAGTTTATTAGGAAATATTAAGAATGTTTTGGTGGTGTATCAATCATTATATGCTCCATAACCAAACACTTTAATACATGCATACAATTTAAAGAAAAGCAAAATAAATTTAAAAAGATGTATTTATAAAACAACCAACATAGATATCAATCAACCAAAAGGTTAACCAAATTCATTTAACTACATTTTGCTGCACTGCTGTTTATACTGCACACTACAGAATAAAAATTTCCATAAAGAACACTAGATAAACTTAATGATACCTAACCATCTGACAAAACCTGAAGTTTCCCTTAATCTAAAATCTCTATTCTTCCAAATATAAGATTCCCAAAATTAATGATAAAAAGAAGCAGGTAAGAAACTTTCCTAGGTTTTTTTTTCCCCCCCTGGAGTGGGGAGGATATATATGTTTGTTAAAACTGTGTAGTTTGAAAGCTGAAGATAAATTTAAGAGCAACAATCAATGTGTTAACCAGAGGAAAGAAATAACCCCTTTGTTGACTAGGTCTACTCTTACAGTGCTGTAATAAAATACATAGAAGGGAATCTATGTTAGCTTTGAGGGAGCTCAACCTGAAGATCCTCAAATAAAGATCTCCTTTAGAAAGGAGACACTAGAAGATCTCCTTTAGAAAGGCTGACTCTTTTTGTGTGTATCAGTCTTCTTATGTATATGTTAAAATTTCCAGTGGTTGTCTACATAGTTAAGCTGTTCTTTCTCTCTATTCAAAAAGGTTTAAATGATTTAACAATGGTGTGCTCATTTCACTTGTGTACCTTTTGAACTGTAATTCAAATGCTAGGTTGATGCATCTTGATCTCACACATTATTGAATTTTTTTTTTTTTTTTAGATAAACAAGTAACTGCTCCTCATTACTGCTTCTTTCCTCTCTTAACAATTTCAAAGTGGCTAGGAAATCCCTGACCAAGTTCCAAATGTTGACTATATCTTCTATACTCATTCAGAAAATTAAATACTAATTAGAAGATCAGACAAACAGTAAACAAATAATTACAAGGCTTACTCCTGCTTCTTGGTGATACTGGCAATGTTTCACAAGAGGACAACATGATTATCTCAGAAATGCCCAATAGGGAGCATCACAACTTATACCAGTCACCTAAAAATGTCCGAATGTGTTTGGTACTCTACGTTTACAGTGGTGATATATTTTAGAAGTTACACCTGGCAAAATGTTACTATTTTAAAAATTCTGGTGATTAGAAAGCATTAGCTTTATAACCTAAAAATGTTATATTCAGAATTTCACTCTTGATGAAGTTGAATAAGTGAAGCATTACTATGAGTTCTTTTTATCCCACTAATAACAACTTTTTGAGTATTTAAAAATAAAACTGCTAATATTTTGAATTCAGGGGGAATCAGTCTGTGTTTTTCTGTGTCTACTTTATATCATGATTTTACATATCTCACCCTAGCATGGTCTATGTTTTTAGTTTTATTTCCTATTTTTCTTTTCTTTCTGGAGTCAGTTCATCTTTATAATCAGAATTTTGTAGTTGAAAGTGTCCCTGAATATTCTTTACTCCTACACCACCTTATTTTTTTTTTTAATGAGGAAACTTCAAGATAATATCTTGGCCAAGGTCCAAGGCAGAACAGAATGGGAACCAACTTCAGGTCTGACTTACATCTTTTCATATGCAGTACTTGTTGGGGAAGATCAGAAAGAAGACATGACCAGAAGTTGGACCCTCGAGCTGAACCCAAGCAACTGGAAGATCCTCTTCTACTCCCTTGTGCTTTGGAATGTGAGCTGTTTGCTTTTTCTGCTCCCAGAAGCTGCTCCAAAGATACAGCTTGGAGATAGAAATAAGGTGTTAAGACTATCTGGACTGAGTACATGACTGGTCCCAGTTAAAGCTCTCTAGGTGCATAACTAAACCTAGTTAGGACTTCCTGACCTCTTAAGATTAGGCAGGCAGGTACTGAGATCTGCTTGTCTTGCCACCCACACAAGCCTGTAACTTCCCTTGTTTATTTAACCTGCCACCTATGAATCTGGAGTGTCTGCCTTTTTCTTTGGTCTCGGTTTCTATTACATCTGGGAAACTCCTGAGGAGGTTGCAATCCAACAAATACAGCGTATTTTTATTGCCTTGGTTATTTATCATATATTACCAGTGTTCTGGTCTTCCTGGAAATGTATCTGTCCAAACTACACACAGAACTTTAAGTCAAGATACTAGTTTTTTCTTGTTTGTTCCTGTATCATTCCACATTCTTTTCAGTACCATGACCAAAGCAGCAGAGTGAACTAAATAATCTCATGGAAAATGACAACTGTATCTCATAAATAACTGATAATTTAGACCTTAAAATCTTGAGTACAGTCGACATTATTTATTATTCCTCTAGTTGCCTAAACTAAAACTTACCTGTCCCCTTTTAGTGCACTCATGACTTTTCTCAAGCTCTTCCTGCAGTGAATTCCCATTGGTTTAACATTTCAATACCTAGAAAAGTACAGCTTGCTTACCTAGAAAATTTACTCTTCTAGATTATTTGTAAAATATTAAAGAATAATTCTGACATTAATTCCTTTTAATATATACGAACAGCTTCACCTCTCATTTATTTACAGAATAATTCATTTATTTATACCCAAACTTCCTCAAGTTCACTGTCTTATAAAAAGAAGTTTTATAGGCATTTTCACTTAAAAGAACACAACAGAAAACAGGGATAGCTACGTGAAAGGTTTACAGTTTAGTTTTTTATAAAAAAAATGTAGGGGCACTGTAAATTAGAGCAGTTTATCAGTTTCACTTTATGATTTGATTTATATCCTACATATAAATCAAGAGTTCCTATCTTATGTAAATTTATCCTTGCTATTGGAAATTATAAGATAGTCTAAAAACCAAAAAGCCTCAAATCAAGGTTCATAGCAATTCGAGAATAGTATCAGAAGAAACTTCATCACTTCAGGTGTGCTGGCCATATTTATGTGAATCACTATTTTGTAACAGGAAAATTGTTTTAAAATGCATCGCTACAAAGATCATAGCACCTGCTAATCATCATATATAATGAGTTACATAAATCAGTAGTCTACTGCTTTCAAATGAAAAAGTATAACCCTTTGATGAACTGGGCTTCTAGAACTTGCTTTTGTTGCCTATCCCCAACTTGTTCTCAATCCTGTTTGCATCACTCTCTATTCTGTGACACATTCCTAGCCTCTGTTAGAAATCTGTTTCTCTGATCCTTTTGTGTTTCTTATTCTTCCTTTTGCTGTGCTTTTTAAAAAACTTGCTTTCTGGATTGCCTTTTCTATTTCACCATCTGCTTTCCTCATATCCAGAAACTCTTATCCCTGAGGTCCAAGCCATCCACATCTGCATGAGTTTGCTTGCTGCCCTCGGTAGCCCCAAATATCCTATTTTTACTCTCATTTAAGCAATTCTTCCCTCTTCTGGCCTAGCCAATAATCCACTCTTCTTCCTTATTTGTCTTCAAAACTACCTTTCTCTCAGATAACCCAGCTAAGTGGTATAGAAGTAAACTCTTCAAACTAAATCATATTAATTTAAATAGTTAATAATTTTTTTTCTGCCCAACCATTGTCCTGTCCTTTGCCCACAATGCTCACTGAAATAATTTCGCTTGGTAAAATTTCACACCGATGAAATTGGGATTGGGAATGTTTCTGGTGGGGTTAATTGGAGACACACCTCTCAACATACAAAAACACCTATTTCCCATATATTGCAGTCTTAGAATAGACAAGAAATTGGTAAATAAAAAGAAAAATTGATCCCTTTTATGATTTCCTGATTCTACCTGCTTTCTAAGGCTTGATTCAGCTATGTCCAACCTTTGAAATCCAATGATTGGAGGAAAGGGGATGTGCCAAAGGTACAGTCCAGTTTCCAATGTCTGGATGCAGATAATACTGTCAATCAAGGGGTCCTAGAACACTGAAGCCCAGTGCCAAAAAAATGAAATGTCTGATAGTCTCCTAGGTTGTGGATCCAGGATGTCAGAAGGTTCTCAAAGTTTTCTGTCTCTTATCTGTTCCTCTCTCCTTGTCCTTTAGTTGATCACAGAAATACTTTTGACTATATGAAAGTAATACTAATTACCATTTATGGCTAATTACTTGTGGCAAAGTAACAAACATCAAATTGCAGTTAGCATTGTTTTAAGCTTTACTTTAACACTATAGTATTCAAGTTCTTACTCTTAGTCACGTTCACATGATAGGTTTATTTACCATACTAACTAAAAGAAGCCAGACACAACAGGTAATATATTACATGACTCCATTTATATGAAAGTGAATGATGAATCAAATGTAATTATAGTAGTCCCTCTTTATCCACAGGGATATGTTCTAAGACCCACAGTGGATGCCTGACACTCAGGGCAGCACTGAACCCAACATATATTTTTCCTATATATACATACCTATGATACAGTTTAATTTATAAATAAGGCACAGTAAGAACTTAACAACAGTAACTGACAATGAAATAGAACAATTACAATAAACTGTAAAAAAAAGAGTTGTTGTTCCACTTATCTATGCATTCATTGGTTGATTCTTGTATGTTCCCTGACCTGATATCGAACCCACGACCTTGGCATATTGGGATGATGCTCTAACCAACTGAGCTACACAGCTAGGGCTAAAATTAATTTTCTTAATAGTTCTAAAATTTATATGACATGGAATTATAGAATCTTTGCTCTATAAGAGGACAAGAGTCACCTAATATAACCTGTCAAATTGAAGTAACCTTATCTACGCTATTTGACACTATCCAGATTTTTCCTAATAGAGAGATCAATATTTGAAAATGAGTTATTCTACTGTTAAAAAAAATATGCCTACCCCTTTTTTACAAAACAGTCTTTGAAGTATTTTTAGACAGCTTTTGGGAGTCCCTTAAGCCTTCATTTTTCCAGGCTTTATATTCAATTATGCCTATTTGTACACCCTACCTGCCAATCATTAATATTCTTCTTAAACTGGCATAGCCAAGACACAATACAACATTCCAAATGATTTCTGATCATTTTTATTTTATGAATGTATAGTTTAAGACTACATCAGCACTGTTAGTAGTTATGTAATACTGACAGCCTAAGATGATAGAATACAGAATCATCCAAGCCTATTTTACCAGCAACTCAGGCCTTCCAAATCCACAGCTTAGGTACTGCATTTGTCCACATTCAATTTAAATATAGGCTAAAAATTCACCTTAGAATTAAGAAAATATATCTATTTCTTGGTCACAGAAAGCTCTCTGCTTCCCTTCTGCATTTTTGGCTCAACAAAGCTGACTAATCAGTCAAGCAATCAACTATTTATTGCTTTTGTTTTTAACTAAAAAAATTTTTTTGGTACAGTTGTCTCCATTTTCCCTCCACCACTTTCCCCTACCCCTATTTTTTGCTTATTTTACCTGTGGGAAGTTGTATTTTTAATATTCAGTTTTGAAGAAAATCACATCATTAGAGGCAATGTGGTTGATTAATGAATCACTTAAGGTCTTAATCAGAGAAAAAAAGAATAGTGAATACAAAAGCAGTGAAGAAATAATGACCATCCCAGCATTTCAGAAGGGAGCAATGTGCAAACTCAGTTTTCCTTTTAATGTTTTCTCAGCAGTAGCAATGGTGCCAAAGCCCAGAAAGGATGGGAATTTCTGTATCTATATTACTTACATTAAATTTTAAGAGTTATAGCACTCTAGTTCTCCTGTTTGTAAGATAGCTGAACTTACACAAATGCAACCACCAATTTATTTCTAGGTTTAAAAAATTTGATATAAATTCTTGGGAAACCAGAAATCTTATGTTCTAAGTTTCAGATACAAACCTAAAAGTTAAACTGTACATTAGTCATAAATCTTGGTGAAATCTTTATAATTTCTCTTATGTAAGACTTATAATAATCTGCTAAAAATTAGAGAAGTTATGCCCACTTGAAACATTTTACCTACCACTATTTTGTCCAAAACCACACAAGCAGTGGCCTAGTAAGTGGTTAGAAAGGATCTTTCCTACCTGCATAAGTACTTAATATATTCATTTTTGTCTTACAAGACTTTAATAAACAGTGTTACTTCATACCCCTGTGTAGCTTTCTCAGAAATAGTAAAAATGCCAATTATTTGAAATTACCTTGAGTGGTGAAGTTGAAGAGTGCAGGTGTGTCTCGCCCATTTGGTAGTTTGACATTTGGGTCCCGTAATTCATCAAAAAATGAATGTGCACAAGCTTCCAGTGGTGTCAATCGGGCAGTTGGTGTGTACTCGAGCAGACGGCTACACAGTGCAATTGCCTCTGGTGGAGTTCGGGGTCGGAAGACCTGCAGAACAAAACAAGGAAAGAAACAATTAATATTTTTAAAGAATCTTAGCAATTTATCCTCGAGTACTGAGTTAATTCCCACAATGTACAAAAACATGGTTGCATTTGTGAAAGAAACCTTCTAGGATGAAAAGAGTTAACTGTATATGATTCACTACACTGGGATGAACTAACTGTTAATTAAAGACTAGATGAGAAAAGCTCAGAGAAAAAACTAGGGGAAATGGGAGAAAAATCTATATATGCTAATCATAAAGCAGAACAATCAAACATGCACACAAAATATGACAGGCACCAGAGAAAGGATGGATTCTGGGGGCCAACACAAGATGACTATAAACAAAAATTTTAAGTTTTGACTGGTGGCAGTAGATAAAAATTTGCTTCTTTTGTGATTTTTAGCAGAAAATTGTTGATAATGGACAGCACTGTTCCAATTTGGCAATCAATATCTTTTCAAAAGAAAAGCTATTTACTCTAAGTCTATCTTTTCAATAGACAGAAACTCTCATTACTTGAAGAAATTCTTGAATACCCAGAATTTGACAAAATGTCCCAAATTGTTTTCTCAAGTAGCTGTTTATCATGAACATGGCCAGATTACACTCATTTGTATGAATGCTCTCGGGTTTTAATCAGAAAGAGAGAAATACAGTTTTCATTAAGAGCCATTAACTCACAAAAGTCAACTGAATGGAGGCTATAGTGAAGAAAATGCAAAAAAGAAAGTTTATTTGCTTAACCGAATAGAAAGCTTTCTACTTGTATATGTTTTAAAATCCCTCATCAATACATAAAACTATGAAAATATACTTTGTTCTAAATTATGGACAGTGAAGAATAAAGGCAGAAAGGGAAATAGAAATAAACATAAGCAGATGGACAGAAAGCCTTTGAAACTAAAAAAAAGAAAAAATAAAGATGTATCTCTTGATAAGAAGAACACAGAATCAAATAGAAGGTGTGGTTGTGGTAGTAGCAGTGGTGGAAGTAAACAGACATATAAAAAGAAGCACATGTGCACTGAGGGAGGGAAAAAGACCCATGAGTGAGGAAAGGACATGTAGATTGTGACAAGGCATGAAGGAGCCTGGGAGGTTAAGGTTTCCTGAGAATGGCTCATATAAATCTGGGTATTAATCACATAAACTGAAGAAGGTAGGAGAACTCGTTAACTCTCTATAAGGTCAAAAACTGCTTTACCTTTTATTCTTTTCAGTGATCTGACTTGCCTCAGTTAAGAAAACCTAACTTTAAGTATTATTTGCACCGTTTAGATCTTCCACTATTCTTCATCATTTTTTCCTCTCATGTTCCCTAGCCAGGTCCATTATCAAACTCATACGTAGAAGAAAATAGTAGGAAAACAGAAATTTTTATTGAAAATATTAAGCACTACTGACATATTTTATCCTTGAGTACAGTTTGCATTTATTTGAGAGCATATGGATTTATTTTTCCAGCCAGTACAAAAAAATTGCTTGTGTGCCAACATGGGAGGCACCTAAATAGAATTAAAAGTAGAAATAAATATCTCCTGCTAAGATTTGAATGTAGAGTAGCTAGACAGTGACTGTATTTTAAATTTAAAAATTTTGTTATGTTAAAAGATTGTATAAAGCTATTAATAAACCAGTATTGTAAACTTATCTCTGATTATTTAAAAAAGTCATCCACATCCTTTTAGTATCTTATAGGCTATGAGTGACCATCCATACTAGAACTATGACACATATTAGCCTATTTTGCCAGGGAATCCTAACTCATGGAATCAAAGAGTTAAAAACAAAAACAACAAAGAATTCATTCCAAGAACCTACATTAAAATCAAGACTTAACCTCCCTTTAAAAAAAGTATGCATTCTTACTTTAAGTCTTTTAAAAGATTCTTGATGAGAAAAGCTTTAATTTAGTACCTTATAGATAAAGGTTAAGTGGAAACTTATGTGAGGTCAAAATCCAGTGTTTCCTAAAGTTCAGATTTCTGACCATAACACAGGGTGTGGCAGCATGCAACTTCCATAAACTACAGGCCAAACTAGAACACAGTCTTCTCAATTATCTTTGTATCTGAAGAAAAGTAAACTACTAAAATTTGACTTTTAATAAAGACATTTCTGCTGCTGCTTCATTATTTACTCATTTTAATTGCTTAATATTCATAACCTATGGTTCTGTGGACCTTTGTCAATATTTATTCTTGTAAAAACAATTTTCAGCCCCCACAATTCTTAGACTTCAGTCCAGATGTCAATAAATCACTCAGATGACTGACAATCTAAATATACCACAAGCAAAACCTGTATCAGAGAGTGAATGAAGTCAGAAATCAGAGCTACCTACACTGTTTTTACTGTTATATTTTAAGAATGAGTAACTGTCTAGCCTTTCAAAAAGTTTTCCCCCTAGTTTTATAGACCTGCTCTGAAATTTTGGGAAAAAAAATTTAAGTACATACCCGCACTCCTGAGGTGAAATGTCCTGTTCCTGATGAATCCTAAAGATGATAATGCAGTGAAATAATCCAAACAGGGGAAGTCAATCCAAAAGAGAATAGTCCAGCAAGGAAAAATATATCCAATGTTATAAGAAATCCATGGTGTGGGGAGGGACATAGAAAATGTTTATACAGTTATAAACTTTAAACATCAGTCTCCACAGTAGCAAGTCCAAGTTTTAAAAATTATTTCTCCACAGCGTATGCAAAAAAATTTTTGATTGCGCAATGGTGAGGCACAGTAAAGAAACATTTTAATTTTAGTTTATTATGTTCCAATGCCAGTGCATTTATTAAAAAAATACAAAACCAAAAAAAGTTAAAATCAAAATGAAATCTAGAAGTAAAGTTCCCAAAGTAAAGTGTTTGGTCTTCTATGACCTGGATTCATCGTCCATTGATGGCTGGAAGGGGGCATTTAAGACAGCTTTTTAAAGACATGAGTTCCCAATATGCTAATTTTTCTATTAACGTATTCCAGTTACACAGTATAAACATTTTTCTGCTAAATTATTAGTGACAAGAGGAAAGTAATAAATATATTTAATTTATATTACTATAGATTTCAAGCCAGATAGTTTCAATTTGTGTGAGCTAAGAAGGATCAGGCCACCGCGGATTATTCTCCATTTTGGATTGACTTCCCTGCTAAAAGATATTTGCTGACATTCTCATTTTCTTAGGACTCTTCAGAAAATAGACATATCACCTCAGGAGTGCGGGTATAAACTTATATTTTCTATTGTGGGCTTTGCCCCCTCATACCCTTGCACCCATTACTTAGGAAAATATAGAACATTCTTTCCTTTTTGGGAAAAATCACTGAAAAAAAAAATCCTGCATCTTTGAGCACTATAAATCCAACACAGTTCCATCTGCAAATATGCCCAATTCACCCACCAAAAGCTAAACAAAAATATATACAATATAAACAATACAACTAAGGGACTATCACAGTTATAGGTGACATGCATAGTGATGTACACCAACACCTAGGCACAACGGAGCCAAATATGCAAGGGAGGTAGGAGGGTCTATTATGTCTAGGCATTGAGAACAAACAATGGCAGAACTCACCAGTAGCTGTGAATTCCCTTGGCTATTCTGAGAGAATTTAACATTCTTTTAGGATAGTTTCCAGTGGGGGAATTAAATATTTTGCAAAAATAAATAATCCGCGGATTACTTTTAGTCTGCAGACTAAAATTTAGTACACGGATTAAAATCCGGCCCATCAGAATAGAAATCTCTCATGAACTAAAGCACGACCAGGTGGACAAATAGAAAACCAGACTGAAAAAACTGATCACAAAGTAAGACTCAACTGGGCCAACTAACAATTAGTACGCAGACTAAATATGGCCAGCCAAGTATGTTAGCAAGGCCATGAAGAGTCCAAAACACTCCTGTAAAACTAAAAACAGAAGTAAATAAATAAAACAAAACAGAACAAAGCAAACAAACAAATAAATAAATAATTGAAAGAAAGAAAAGAAAAAGAAAAAATGAAAAGAATCAAAACACTGACATGAACTTTCAAGTGATTCAACTACTACCTCACCTGTGCAGCAACACATTTTCTTAAATTGAAACAAACTCTCATCACAAATTCTAGTCCATAGAAGAAAGTAACAGAAAAAATTAAGTTTTTCAAAAAGAAAGTCTCTGTGATATTGAATAAGTGCAAATGAGTCCTTCCATAAAGAATTATTCAAAATAAACTTGCATTTGGGTAACTCAAAAAATGACAGAAGCAATTTTCCCTTATATGTCCTACAACAGACTTTTACGTTCAAATATCAAATTTCAACGTGGAGCTAACTGTTATGACTAAATTTTGAGCCCTTTAAAATTACCATTTATAAACAGTCATATATACTTTACCAAGGCCTATGGTTGATTCGCAGAGCATTAGCTCTCAAGAATTCTACCGCATTAACCAGCCAACCAGAGCAATGTAAAAGTGCCTATGGGCAATAATTAATCTAAGGAGAACACAGGACAAGTGCTGTGCCTGTTTCAAACAGCTACTGCTCCCCAGTTTTCATCGTGATAAATGTATAAACGGACACTGTTTCACCGGTTATACAAAAAATACACAAGCACCCAATGTTAAAAACTGATCAACCTTGAACATTCCTAAAGAGCAATCCCAGTACTGGCTCTCAAATAATCTATTAATCATTTAAAATTATTTGCAATTTATATACTGAAATAAGGATTAAAAGTGAGAGATTGCCATGGATATTTTTGAATAGTTAATTATGATGATTAACTAAGTTAACTAAGAAAAAAACCTTAAGTCTACTTAAGTGCTCAAGAAACACAAATATTCTTTCTTTAGCCACACATTCAATAAATTTCTCTGTACTAATTAAAAGGCATATTGAGTTTTCCCACATTCTACTACATGTAAGAAATACTATGTATTTTTTGATACCAGCATTTAACTATGCAATGTAATTTCTCCCTCTAACATCAACTGGTAAAATAGTATGACAGGCTTACACAGAACTGTGAATTACTAAATGTCCACTCATCCAATTTAATCGCTCATTGTTCATGAAATAGTTATATGATCTTCCTAAGACTACAGGAATGTTTCCTTTTCATTCACACCTTGTTGGCTACAACAATTCTAACCTATGTACACCTAACAAAATCCAAATCTTCCTTTAAGAGCCTACCTTCCTAGGTCCTTCTATCACCTTTTAGGAGGCTTCCATTTCCCCCCATCACTCTTGCTGGAGACCTGTCTTATAATACCTACAGCATGTGAAACACCTTTGAACATATATGGCATACAATTCAGTATATGGTTATAAATTAGTGTATATTATTCAACAGTTGCTTCAACTGAGTCAAGTTGTATTCCTTGTAAGCTTTTCAAGGACAAGGACTATATATTTTACTTCTTTTGTATCCTTTATGGTATCCAGCACAGCACTGGTTACATAGGTTATATGATTTTTTAAAGAACAAATGATAAATTAAAATTTATTCTTTCTTTTTTGGAATATTCCTCTCATATATGGATTACCGGCCCCCTACTCTAGTGAGACTAACTTCCAGCAAAGAAATGGGAGGACCAGCCAGTATAAATAGAAAAGTGAGGTAGTCTACTCACACAGGAAACAATGTTAGGGAAGGGAAAATACTACTTTATTCTAGCACTAATAAAGATGTAAGTAGAAAATTCAATAGAGAACAGTGTATTCATGAGAAAAGTGATAATGAATGACAGAATGTTCAGGGCAGAGGGGGTTAAATAATAATATAGAAACTGATTCACCTAAGTAATAGAACTAAACAGACAAGTGGCAATCTTAGAAACCAACAGATATCTCCAACATAGTTTTATGCTTTCTGGAATATACGAGAGTGAAATGAGTATGGCAGAGGGACCAGAGAGCTAGATGAAGTGGACCAGCAAAAAAGCACATGAAGGCAATTTTTGTTTTGTGTTCTCCCTGCCTCATAATGGCATTTTTGATAATGTGTTCAACTTTAGTTGGAACAGGTGAGCTAAGTGAAAAATCCTACTCAAAAAAGGCTCAAGAAATTATAAAATCATGAAGTCTTTAAAAATAAGTATCACTGTTTAACTTTAAGTATTGAGAATCATAATTGCCAATTATTCAGTCTAGTCTGATTTGATAGCTAAAATGACCTCAGAATTTAACTTTCTGCTTACTCTGTTTAGCTAGTTGAAGTGCCAGTATTTGTTCACATTGAAATGAGTGGATAATGTTCTAAGAAAACAAGTATATAAGGACTGATTTTTGTGGATAATGCATTCTGGGATACTTAACAAGAATGTTCTATGGTCCCACATATCCTACAGGCACTTAATTATTAAGTAAGCTACCATGTATGCCAAAAACTTATCAATATTTTTAGGTAATTGGTGTACATTTTGCTATTACCATTATGAAAGAGAAATCAGGCATTGCTATAATACATATGGTATGTCTTGGAAGGTATTTTCAGGAATTATGTGGTAAGAATAATCATGGAGAGCATAGATAATCAGAAAATATTTCATGGGAGAAGTGAGATTTCAGGTCTTAAGAAAAGCTCAAAACTTAGTGAGCAGAGAAGGAAAACATTCTAAGTGTGAAAAAAAAAGACACTGGCAAGAGGCAGAAATGAATGTGGCTTCTCTGGGGTCCAATCAGGAGACAAATTTGATTAGACCAAAAAATTCAGCATTGACTGCATGGTCCTTTTAAATGAACTGCAAGCTGACATATTAACTAATTGGAAACGTAACGTAATCCAATTGAAAGAGATCAGGACCCTTGGGATTTAAATCTACTTCCTTGCATTACACAATTATATCACTTATGAATTTAATTAATCTGAAGTAATATATAAACACCTGTGTTAGTTGACTCCATAGGAGTATCTACTGCTGGGAAAATGGGAGACTACTTGTCTTAAATAACTTTAGACAAAAGGTTAGCAGAAGTGGGTACTTAAAATGAGGGGAAAAACTCCTATTATTACAATATAACCTTATTAGAAATTCCTAACCTACCCTAATTAAATATTAATATTTAAATGTACTTCCTAACTATATATAGGCATTTAAGAAATTGGAAAACAGACTGGGTTCAATCAACTTGATGCTTCAGGGAAGGTTAGGAATAGGACAAGAACTAAATATTTCTCTTTTTTTTTTGGGAAAGAAAAGGCAGAAATGATTAGCAACAGAATAAATGAACACTTGTCATCCCAACTGAGACACTTGAGTGAAGGGGCATGCAATTAATAATTACACTAGATAAGCATAAATTGGAACATATGATCACTCTTGTCATTATATGTATATTATGTCAAAGTTTCCTAAAGGCAATGAGGAATCAGAGAAGAATTTTAAATAGGAGTGACAGTACCACAAGTGCTTTTAAGAAAGCTAACTTTTTCAGCAAGGAAAATGTGAAATATGTGAAACTGAAGGAGAGAACTGGTTAGGAGATAGGTTGTTTTAACAGTTAACATAAAGTCAGGGCAGTGGAGATAGAGAGGACAAATCACAGAATTATACTGGAGGCAGAATCTTTACATTATTAAGAACTAAAATGAAATAATCCTTAATATGCATACTTTAACTATATTTTCAAATCCAGAGAAAAAACAAAGCAGCTAATTGTTACCTTAACTTAACAAAAGAAAAAACCTGAAGCACAAAGAGTAGAAGCAGGGCTTAAACTAGATCCTCACTTCATTCCTAATAGACTATCATTTAACCACACCTCCATGTTTCAAATGCAGAATTTAGGTTCCCTGTTTTCTTCCAAACAATTTCCATCTCTTAATTCTCGATCTACTTTCCTATCACTTCCTTTTGCTTCTGATCTGGCTTTTATTCTTTGACTGTACAGCATACACCAATGCAGAGGTCTTCATCTTTCTCACCTCCACTCCCAAGAATGGCCCTTGTTCCAAAACTTTAGCACCTATTTTCTTTCTTATTCCCTACTTAAACCATAAATACTTTATCAAAGAATTAGGTTGCTCTGGCTATTAAGTAATAGTCAAGGGCAACTTGTTGGATTTCTAAATTCTCAAGATTCCTGCTGTACACCACACTGGGATCATGTCATGGTCTTGTTCTTCTGTTTGTTATCTTTCCGACATATCTGAATCCCTCACCTCAGTGTTTCCATGGAAGACATTTTCTCTCTTGATCATTAAGTCGACCTACTTTTTGAGAGCCCCAGCTCTGAATTCTGGTGATACAGCCATACTACACTGCAGCACAGGAATCCAGGATGCACACAGCTTCCGGAAATGGAGCTAAAGTGCATTTTAACAGAAGACCGCAAAATGAAGGCAAAGCAGCTTTTGTTTCCAAACTGTTTAGCACCCTCTAAGGGCAAGAAGCTCTTCTCTGTAGATAACATTAATGTATTAAAAGAATAAGAATAACTCCATGGCTGCCTAGCATAAGAGAGCTTTTCTCAAGTTGGTGTCCACTATCACAATGAAGGATAGAGGAGAAATTTTCATATTGATAATAACCAATTTTTTAAAATCAATATAAGCATACACTAGATCATCTAGATTCATCTAGAAGATCGAGTAGTATCATGAAATTTCTGTGTCTCAACCTGGTTTTATGTTTACAACCATGGTAACACCAACCTAGTTGTGTGTGCTAATGAGAAATTAACATAAGTATCCTTATTACATAATAAATGCATTTGTACCAAGTGAAACCAAATTATGTCAAAGCACACTATATGAATGAAGAGTTCATAGTAGTTTGAACAGATAAAATAGGTGAGGGAATAGAAACAAAAATAAAAAGGGCTTTATTTAGATTATTCAAGTTTGAAAAACATTAGTGTAAGATATAGAAACATTAGGAACCTACAAGGGCAAAGGAAAGTGTAAAGCATACAAAGTCTTCTGTTGGCTGCATTTTAATTAGAACCAATCATTCTTCACATTCCACCCTGGCTACTACTTGAATTGAAAAGATACAATCCAGGGGAAAAAGTGCAGAATATGACACACACCAACATTGGTGGCAGCCTTGATTTAAAAAAAAAATGAGGACAGGACTGAAAAATCATATTTCATAACCTCAATTTCAGTACTACATTGCTTAGAAATCCTGTATTAAGAGTAACATCTGAATACTTAGATTAGAACTTTTCTTTCTTCATAAAAATATCATGCTTATTGAAGAATATATGGAACTGCAGAACAAAGGAAAAATTCACCCATGCTCTTCTTAGCTAAACTACTATTAGCATTTTGGAATATGCCCCTATATTTACTCAACATACGGATTCTCTTTGTTTTTTGGATTCTTTTTGTTTTCTTCAACATGGCTGAAACCAAAGTAAACTATAAACCACTTACAAGCACTTTAACTTGGAATAATTTCACTGGATTCAACTCACCCTCTAAATCCAAATAGATAACCTGGGATTCTATGAGTTTAGAGCCAGGTGAGAGACACTAAATATCTTCTGACCCAGATTTAAAATATACTTTAAGTACAAAAACCAATGAACAGTTCATGTTAGAATATTTCGTGTTTGTTATATAAAGTTAATAAGGAGGGAAAGGGCAACATCTTGGTCAGAGAAAGCTAAAGCATGTAATTCTGGCACTAAAATACTATTGAGGTCTTTGATTCTAAATAACATATAAATAATTAGTAATAAGAGGATTTTTTGAAATGAAGAGAGGTAATGCAATTATGAGAACTTTAGGGAAAGTAATTAGATTATACAATTTAGAAAGAGAAAGAAACACTTTCAATCTGCGAATGTAAATTATATCAACTGTAGCCCTAAATTACTTCATCTCATTATAAAAGATTTGAAACTAATTAAATAAACTTATCAGTGTTAGAAACAAATTGTTATACGTATGTTTTAAAATAAAGAACATTTCTGCTTGAACTCTACATTAAAAAGTTGAACATTTCTAACCCACAAAAATATATAATGTAATATAAGGGATGGCTTACATGGTACATAAACCAGTGTTTAAACAACCTGCCAATAAACACACATGCCTGCAGGTGAATAGACATTTACTGGCTTTGTAACAGCCACCCATGTGACCTTGAATAAGTCACTTTGTATCTTTGGCCAGAGTTTCTGAATCTGTAAAATGAGGAAGCTGGAGAGTCATTCTAGCTATAAACCCTATTGAGATTTTTTCCCCTCTCTGCACATTCATCTCATAAATCAAACTGAGGTGAAAAAACCTTTTTAAATAAAATCTCTTTTAAAACCATTTCAATTGCATGTCAAAGTGAAAAATAAAAAGTTTTCTGGTAAATTACTACTTATGCTCTTAGAATTGGTTCCATTTAATGTCAAGGCTAGACTTCCCAATGGCTAGTGAAATCCTGTTAACATATCAATTGCTTTCAATGTATACTCCTAGCAAGATCATAGCTGCTTTTTATTCCTGCTCCCAAAACATCAATAGGAGAGTTAACAAGAGAAGAAAAACATACTATGATCATCTATAATAAGGTGTATATATTAACAGTTTAAAAAATGAATACATGAAATGTATGTTTTTGTATGCTGTATGATATTGAATAAACACCTCTAACTATGTGAAGAAATTAACTTCTGAATTTTAAGTAGTAAAAGTTTATATATGAATCTTGCTCTTAATAAAACTCTGTATTTTAATGATATCTTCACCCTACAAATAAAAACCCAGGCTGGAAAACTATTTGTAGGAAATTGGTGGGGACAAAACTACATACAGCCAATGAAACACTGAAGTAAAACAACTCAACTATCTTTACAGGTGGCTATCTAGTCTCAAAGTAGTTTGCTTTAATAACAATAATAATGAAAAACCCAAGTTTTGGTTAACTATTGGTTAATGTGCTTTTATAAAATCTCCATTTGACTCACCTTAGTCCAAGGGTGTGCCTTAATTTGAGGAAATTTGAATTCTGTGTAGTTTGGGTTCATTTCTCTAATTTGCTCCCTTGTTGGTGTCCCCAGGACCTAGAAAAAGAAAGCTAGTTATTGCCATGTTTTTCTATACACTTACAAATACAGTATTTATGTCTTGATGTACTGGTTTCATTGAAAAAGGCATCCCAAAGTTATAAAATATGTAACTGATTAAATAGAGCAGACTTTTGTGACATTTAACTTTTACCTGACTATGGAACCATGCTATACTACCTTACACAGACTTTTACAATAATAATAATAATGTTATATCAGGGTTGTAAAAAAAGAATAAAAAATATTCAAGTAAAAATCAATCGATTGCAATGTTGGCATTTGAACTGAGAATACCTTTTAACTGTACTCAGTATAGTACAGTTAAAACTTTTATTATCAGGAGAACCATACTCAAACATGCTCATCAATAATTCCAGTCAGTCATTGAACAGTGATTGTCCCTTGTATATAAGAAACTACACTATAATTATATGGAGGATACAAAATAATAAGGAATTTCCTGTATGATGAACTTCAGATTTCTATGTGGAAAAAGTACAGCTACGATACAAGATAAAAATATAATGAGCACTTTATCGCCTCTGCAGCTTCAGTAGGCATTGAACAAAGGAAAGTATAAGGATCTGGTTGCACAAGACAGATGATGGAAAGAAACATTAAATGCTAAAAATAAGCACCCTGAAGAAAAAGGACACCTATTAGTCATCTTTATAACTCTAGGGCCTAGGACAAAACAAGTTTGTTGAAATAAAATATTAAGCCATTTACAGTTCAAGGAGAGTTACACAGAAGGAGTGGAATATTAATGACACATACTTTATTTGTGGTTGCAATCAGTGAATAATCAGGGCAAAGTAAGAGATTCAATATTTTGTTGTTGTTGCTTCTAATTCTCTAGACTTCATTAAAACTTTCAGGCTTTAATCAAAATCTTAAAAAATATTCTTCAAAAGACACTCTTAAGAAAACAAAACTCAAGTTACAGACTGAGGGAAAAGATCTGTAAAACATATATTCTGCAAAGGACTTCTATCTAGAATATAGGAGGACTCATAATTTTTTTTTTAAAAAAGATGATGATCCAAGAGGATGGCAACATAGGTGAAAACTGCACTCAATTCCTCCCAGGACCAAACTCAAATTACAACTAAATTAAAGAACAATCAACCTGAATAACCACTAGCTGATGGGAAGTCTTATAACCAAGGATTTACAGAAGAAACCACATAGAGACCAGTAGGAAGGTTGGAGTTGCTGAAAGTGCTGGTCCTGCTCCCATGGGGGGTGGCTGAGATCCTGAAGGGATATCTAAGCTGTGGGACTTCCATCTGAGAAGCATGGGGCCTCAACCCTAATGGTGGGCTCCCCGGTTCAGAATATCAGAGCTGGGAAGAGGCATACACATAACATCTGGCTGGGAAAATCAGCCTGGATTCTGTCTGCCAGGGAGAGGTAGGACTCTGCTTAGAGACACAGATGCCCTCTTAAGGAGCCAACACAGAAAATCTCATTTGCAGCCACTCACCCTGGGCTCTGTCAGAAAGAGGGTGGAACAGATTAGAGTTGGGTGAGAAGAGACTGCGGTTTGTTGCTCTGGAGAGAGAAAATAAAGGGACAGGTGCTAGGACCCCTGAGCTGAGTTACTCTCCCATACTGCACAACCCTCCATATAACATCAGTCTGGGGGAATGCAATAGCCTCACCCTCTGGACTCTGTCACCCCACACTACAGAGCTTGAGCCCTGCTGATGAGTCAAATGCCTGGACAGGTGTATAGAAGTCTGGGCAGATACAGAGGGTAGGTTTCAGTAAATGAGTAGTGTGCCTTTGGGGCAGAGGCCATTCCCCCCATTTTCTCATGAACTTGACTGGTGTCTCTCCCACACAGGAGAACACTAGCCCCAGTCTCCCAACTCCCAGAAGCCTCAACCTCCCGACTCCCATGGCACCACCCTGTTGAGGGCTGGGCAGAATCTGGGACAGACTGAGTTCTGTGCCTGTGGGTCTGGGACTACTCAACCCACCATCCCCTATGCCTGACTGGCACCTCCCCTTCACCAGAGATCTCCTAGCCTCACCCTCCCAACTCTGGTGACACCAACCGGCGGAGATCTGGCTCTGGGCAGAATCTTGGACAGACTAAGTTGTATGTATGGCTCTAAGATGGGGGACATTTTACCTTGCATGCACAACCAGAGAAGAGCCCTCCCTTCATATAGCTAAATCACGGTCTGTTTGGTCCTGATACACACTGCTGGCCTCACCCTGATGAACCCGAGACCCTGCCCCACCACAAGGTGTGTGAGCAACCAGCAGGTGGCAGCTAGACTTGGTTTACCCTGGGACATTTGCTAACTGGTTTCGAACCCAGCAATGGCACCAGGACTGAACCTGTATCAATTTGTTAAATACCGTTTGCCCCTACCTGGTAACTCACTGAGAACCTATTTCACTGAACTTGAGTACCACAAGAGGATTTTTCAGTGACTGATTCTAACAGGCAGAGGGAGACAGAGGCAAATCTCAGGGTGTCTTGAGACTTTTGCTGATCTGCTACTGGGCCTACTGCTGGTAAAAATAGGCTTTGTTGCGCAGCTTGGTCTTTCCCATTCACACAGTAGCCCAGAAGAGGCGGCCCAAAACTGTGTACCAGTTTAAAGCTCCACACAGGCTGCTCAGACCCAGTCACAGGTAGTGTCAGACTGGTCTCACCAGAGTCCTTCCTGAGATGTCCCAGGACCAAAATAACCAGTGGCCAGCTTCAGACATCATCAAAGAAGGATCTAATTAGCTTCATAAGTGACATATACAAAGGGAGATCTCAGCAGGCACCAGATCTGCTGAGGTGAATTCCACTTTGTGTGTGGTCAGCACCTGCATAGCAGCTCGTACAGTGTGGTTGGTGCTGAGCCTCCGCATCAGTCAGAGGGGCAACACCATACACAAATGGCCAGCAAAAGCCAAGACTCAATTACAAAATGAGAGCCCACATTCCCAGAGCACCCAGCGTCACTGGGTCCCACAGGACACCTATTATATAAGGCCACCTTACTAACTGGGAGTCATAGCCCATCTACCAATACATAGAAACAAACACAAGAGGGAGCCAAAATGGGGAGACAAAGAAACATGACCTCAATAAAACAACAGAAGACATCTCCAGAAAAAGAGCTAAATGAAGTGGAGGCAAACAATTTATCCTACACAGAGTTCAGAAAAATGGTTATAAGGATACCCAAGGAACTTAGTGACAAGTACAAGGAACTTAGTGAGAACTACAACAGCATAAACAAGGATATAGGAGCCATAAAAAAGAACCACTGAGAAATGAATAAAATAATGGAAATGAAGACTACGTTAGAAGCAATAAACAGTAGGTTGGATGAAGCAGAGTATCAAATCAGCAATTTAAAGACAAGGTAGAACATAGAAACATGAAATCAAAGCAGCAAAAAGGAGAAAGATAAAATAAGCATAGTTTAAGAGACAACATGAAGAATAACAACATCCATATCACTGGGGTACCAAGAGAGGAGAGCAAAAGATCAAGAACTTATCTGAAGAAATGACTGAAGACTTCCATAACCTGGTGAAGAAAAAAGACAACAAATATAGGAGGGGTGCAGAGAGTACCAAACAAGATGAACCCACACAATAACACAAGACACTTTGTTACTAAAATGGTAAAGGTTAAAGACAAACAGAGAATCTTTTTTAAAAAAATGATTTTATTTATTTTTTTTGGCGGCGGGGGAGAGAAACACGATGTATGAGAGAAACAGCGATTGGTTACCTCTCTCATGTCCCCAACTGGGGACCTGGCCTGCAACCCAGGCACGCACCCTAGCAACCTTTTGGTATGTAGGCCAGCACTCAATCCACTGAGCCACACCAGCCAGGGGCAAAGCAGCAAGAGAAAGACAGCCTCCATAATACTGACAGCTGATTTTTCAGCAGAAATATTTCAGGTTAGAAGGGACTGGCATGAAATAATCAAGGTGAAGAACAGCAAACTTAATCCAAGACTACTTTACCCAGCAAGGTTATCATTTAAAACTGAAGGAGAAATAAAGAGCTTCCAAGACAAAAAAAACTAAAGGAGTTCGTTACCACCAAACCAGTACTACAAGATATGTTATTAAAGAGCTTGCTTTAGAAGAAGAAAAGACAAACAGAAGAATGTTGTGATATAGAAAAAAATGGCAATATCTACTATTAATTGCTTTAGATGTAAATGGTTTAAGTGCTCCAAACAAAAGATACAGGGTAGCTGAATGGATAAGAAAATAAGACCCATATATATGAGGTCTGTCCAGAAAGTGTCCAGCCATGTAATATAAAAAAAGAGACATTTATTGAAGATAAGACAAGATTCAAGAAACATTGTACATAGGACAATGACCTCAATCCTCTTCAAAGTTGGCACTTGGGACTTCACACAGTTCTCCCAACCACCATCAGCTGCCCCGTAGCATTTTCCTGAGTCTCATCAAGTCTAAAATCTCTTCACTTTCAAAGGTGATTTTGGTTTTGGGAAAAGCCAGAAGTCGCAGGGCACCAAATCTGGGCCATAGGGGGGCCGAGTCACCTGGGTGATTTGATGTTTCGCCAAAAAACTCTGCATAAGACATGATGCATGAGTGGGCATGTTGTTGTGATTAAGCTGCCAACTGCCTACTGCCTATAGCTGTGGCCTTCTGAATCATCTGAATAGTTTCTGCGGAGGAATATTCAAGCTTAATGCTAAATTTGACGCAGATTTATTGCTGCACTCAGTCATTTTGAATGAGAAGGCCACATAGTACACATACTCACTCAATGGTGTCTACTGCCCCCACTGACTAGTACAGTGAAGTCGTCATTGTTCACGCATGTGCATTCCAGTCCACTCTCCTTGGCTGCCAGGTTACACTGATATCACGCAAACCATTTTCACTATATTAACAATGGTTGGACTTTTTCTGGAAAGACCTTGTATATTATCTACAAGAGACCCAACTAGAACAAAAACTGCACATGGACTAAAAGTAAAGGGATGGAAAAACATATTTCTTGCAAATGAAAATATAAAAAAAGCTGGGACAGCAAAACTTGTATCAGACAAAACAGAATTTAAAACCAAGGGTATACTAAGAGACAGAGAAGGACACAACATAATGATAAAGGGCACAATCCAACAAGAGGATATAAACCTTGTAAACATTTATGCACCTAAGATAGGAGCGAGCACCTAAATATGTAAAGCAAATATTGACGGACATAAAGGGAGAGATGAACAAGAACACAGCTATAGTAGAAGATTTCAACACTGACATCAATGGATAGATGTTCCAGACAGAAAATGAACAAGGAAATAGTGGCCTTAAGTTACACACTATATTAGATAGATATGTTCAGAACATTTCACCCCAAAGCAGCAAAATATACATTCTTTTCAAGTACACATGAAATACTTTCTAGGATAGACCATGTGTCAGGACACAAAACAAGTATCAATAAATTTAAGAAGATTGAATCAAGCATCTTCTCTGACTACACTGCCATGGAACTAGAAATTAATAACAAGAAAAAAATTGAAAAACACATGAAGACATGGAACATAAAAAACATGTTACTAACAATAAGTGGGTTGATAATGAGATCAAGGAAGCAATCAAATACACCATGAAGCAAATGAAAATGAGAACACAACAACCCAGAATCAATGGGAGAGAGCAAAAGCAGTCAGACAAAAATTCACAGCATTTTAGGACTACCTCAAGAAACAAGAAAAACCTCAAATAACCCAACTTTGTATTTAAATAAACTTCAAAAGAAGAACAAAGGCCAAAGTGAGTAAAAGAAAAAAAATGCTGGAAGATAAATGATCAAAAAATTAATTCTTCACAAGGTGTTATTTTCCATATACTATTATTATTTTTCTAAATATCAAGTTATTTTATAATTTTATTGCTGAGGGTAACAATGATTAATAACATTATATAAACTTCAGGTGTAAAATTCTATAATACAGCATCAGTATATTGTATTGTGTGCCCACTCCAAGTAAGTTTCCTTTCATCACTATTTATCCTCCCTCCCATTACCCTCTTCTACCTCCCCCATCTCCTTTCCCTCTGGTAATCACCATACTGTGGTCGATGTCTATGAGTTTGTTTTTGTTTTTGCTTAATCCCTTCACTTTTTCACCCAGCCCCTACAAACACCCTCTCTTCTGACAGTTGTCAGTTAGCTATGTCTCTATAAATGTTTCTATTTTGTTAGTTTATTTTGTTCATGAGCTTGCACATATAAATGGAATTATATAGTGCTTGTCTTTCTCTGATTGTTTTTTTTCACTCAGCATAATACTCTCCAGGTCCATCCATGCTATTGCAGAAGGTAATATTTTTTTCTCTTTTATGGCTAAGTAGTATTCCATTGTATAAATATAACAAAAATTTTTATTCACTCATCAAATCTTGGCTATTGCAAATAGCATTGTAATGAACAAAGGGGTGTGCATATTATTTCAAATTAGTGTTTCAGGTTTCTCTGAATAAATTTCTAGAACTGGAATCACTGGGTCATAGGACAGCTTCATTTTTAATTTTTTGAGGTAACTCTGTACTGCTTTCCACAGTGGCCGCACCAATCGGCATCCCCACCAAAGATGCACAAGGGTTGCCTTTTATCCAATCTTCACTAACACTTGTTTGATTTATTGGTGATAGCCATTCTGACAGGTGTGAGGTGGTATCTCATTATCGTTTTATTTGCATTACTCTGATGATTAGTGATGTTGAGCATCTTTTCACATAACTATTGGTTATTGGAGAAGCATCTATTCAGGTCCTTTACACATCTTTTTAATTGAATTGTTTTTGGTGTTGAGTTTTGTAAGTTCATTTTAAATTTTGGGTATTAACTACCTTATCAGATGTATTGTTGAGTATGTTATCCTATGCAGTTACTTGTCTTTTTGTTTTGTTGACGCTTTCCTTTGTTACACAAATCTTTTTAGTTTGATGCAGTCCCATTCATTTATTTTTTATTTTGTTTCCCTTGTCTGAGGAAATATTTCAGAAAAAAATACTATTATAAATATCCAAGATTTTACTGTTTATGTTTTCTTTTAGGATTACTATGGTTTCCAGTCTAAAATCTAACTCTTTAATCCATTTTGCATTAATTCTTGCATATGGGGTGAGTCAGTAGTCTAGCTTTTTTTATACTTATCTGTTCTATATTCCCAATGCCACTTATTGAATAGACTATCCTTATCCCATTATATGCTTTGCCTCCTTTGTTAAATGTCAATTGACTATAAAGGTGTGGGTTTATATCCTGGCTCTCTATTCTGTCTCATTGATCTACAATATCTTTTTATGCCTGTACCATGCTCTTTGATTATTATGGCCTTGTAGAACAGTTGATATCAGGTAACATGATTTCTCAAACTTTGTTCTGCTTTATCAAGCTGCTGCAGCTATGAAGGGCTTTTTATGATTCCACGTTAGTTTTTGGAATATCTGTTCTAGTTCTGTGAAATATGCCATTAGTATCTTGTAAAAAATTGTGCTGAAACCTATAGATTGCTTTGGGTAGTGTGGACATTTTAAAGATGTTAATTCCTCCTATCCTTGAAGATGGTATATGCTTCCACTTACTTGTATCTTAATTTCTTTCTTCAGTGTCTTATAATTTTCCAAATACAGGTCTTTTATGTCCTTGGCTAAATTTATTCCTATTTTTTTATGCAACTGCAAATGGGATTGTCGTCTTAGTTTTCCTTTCTGATAGTTCATTATTGGTGTACAAAAATGCAACTGATTTCTGAATATTCTGTATCCTGCTACTTCACTGAATCCATTAGTCAGATCTAGCAGTTTTTTTGTGGAATCTGTAGGGTTCTCTATATAAATACCATGTCATCTGCAAGCAATGGCAGTTTTATTTCTTCCTTTCCAATTTGGATGCCTTTTATTTCTACTACTTGTCTGATGCTGTGGCTAGGACTCTGGTACTATGTTAAGTACAAGTGGTGAAAATGGATATCCCTGTCTTGTTCCTGATCTTAAGAGAAATGCTTTAATTTTTTGACTTCTAAAAAGTTCTGGTTCTGGATTTGTCATATATGCCCTTTAATTACACTGAGGTATGTTTACTCTATTCCCATTTTGCCAAGAGTTTTTATAATAAATGGGAGCTCTATGATTATTATCTAAGCATTTTTACACACTTAGAACCATCTTTCAATATATACCAGTGCATACATGTGGAAAATCTTTTTATCACAATGGGAAATAATCAACTTTGATGAATAATGATGTAAGTATGACAAGAAGAAACTAAAGAAACCACATCCATCCAAACTGTTGCAAGATGTGGAGACATGGAATGGGATGGTCCCATAACTACATGCAGTGGATAAAAATTTGGGATGGATGTCTTGGGAGTGAGGGGTCCCAGCCCAACACCAGGCCCCCCTGCCCAGGGTTCCAGTGTCAGAAGGTCCCCATAACTTCTGGCTGTACAAACCAGTGGAGACTGAGTTGGTGTAAGAAACTACTGGATTCCCAAGCAGTTCCTCTTAAAGGGCCCACATGAACCCACAGACTTATTCCTCCTGAGCTATAGCACTGGTGCAACAGCTAGAAAGACATCAGTAGCATATGGGGAGGAAGTGAAGTGTCCGGCATCAGGGTAAAAGCTGTGGGGACAGCCTTCTCCCAGATAGAAAGATGAGCAGAGGCCAACCTGGCTTACATAGTTTGCCCCACCCTGGTGATTACCTGACCATCTGCCCCATCCAACTTACAGGCCACCCAAGCTGGTAACAGTGGCTTTTCCATAGTAATGGTTTATCTTGGCTCATGCTTCACACTTTTCCAAATCCTCCCAAACAAGCAACAGCTGGTCTCCAAGTCCCTGTACCTCTTGCTAATTGGCCCCAGACTCAGCAATAGCAGCAGCAAGCCTTGGATTACAGCTTAGATTCACCTGGGAACCTCCAAAACCAGTACAAGTAGCAGCCATCTCAGATTGCTCTGTAGCTAATGCTGGGTGGCTCCAGGTAGAACACAGGTGATGGCTGACCATGGAATGTACCATCCAGGAAACCCCAGAGCCTGCACACTCAATGGAGGGCTACAGACCACTTCTGAGTACCACCACCCTGCACCAGCACAGCGAATCCTCCCCAGAGGGTGGAGGTTGGTGGTGAGTGGTCATAGCCAGTCATTGGAGCTGACTAGTCTGAGTAAATCCCTTCAACTGACCTGCCAACAGCAACCATGGCTCAACTACCAGAGGAGGGTGTTTTCAGCCCATACGAAGGGCATACCTTGAGTACCTAGCTTGGGTGATAGAGGAGGCTATGCCACTGGGCCTTATAGGACATGTACTACGTTAGGCCACGCTATCAAGACTGGGAGTCATGGGAGCTCCACTTAATACACAGAAACAAACACAGGGAGGCTGCCAATATGAGAAGACAAAGAAACAGAAACATGGCCCAATTGAAAGAACAGATCAAAACTCCAGAAAAAGAACTAAACAAAAGGGAGATAAGCAATTTATTAGATGATGAGTTCAAAACACTGGTTATAAGGATGCTCAAGGAACTTAGTGAATACCTCAATAACATAAAAAAAGATCCAGTCAGAAATGGCGAATGCAATGATTGAAATAAAGAACACTTTACAAGGAATCAACAGTAGAGTGGATGAAGCTAAGATCAAAGTAATGATGAGGAATAAAAGGAAGCAAAAAGCAACTAACAAGAACAGTAAGAAGAAAAAAGATTCCAATAAAATGAGGATACTGTAAGGAGCCTCTGGGACAACTTCAAGAGGTCCAACATTCATTTGCATCATAGGGGTACAAAAACGAGAAGAGAGATCATTAAAGAAAACTTCTCTAATTTGGAGAAGAAAATAGACAAGCAAGGTCAGGAAGCCAAGAGTTCCAAACGAGATGGATATAAAGAGGCCCACAACAAGACACATCATAATTAAAATGCCAAAGATTAAAGACAGAGAATCTTAAAAGCAGAAAAAAGCAATGAGTTAATTACAGGGGAGCCCCCAGAAGACTGTCAGCTGATTTCTCAAAATAAATGTTGCAGGTAAGGGACTGACAAGAAATATTCAAAGTCATGAAAAGCAGAGACCTACAGCTAAAATTGTTCTACTCAGAGAAGATATCATTTACAATTGAAGGGCAGATAAAGAGCTTCCCAGACAAGAAAAAAACTAAGGAGTTCAGCATTACCAAACCATTATTAAATGAAATGTTAAAGGGACCTATTTAAGATAGAGAAGAAGACTAACACTGTGACCAATAAAATGGCAACAAATACGCATCTATCAACAATTGAATCTAAAAAAACAAACTAAACAAACAAGAAGAACAGAGACAGAATCATGGATATGGAGAGGGTTTTGATAGTTGCCAGAGGGGAGGGGTGGTGTGGGGGAATGTGTGATGAAGTGAAGGGATTAAGTACAAATAGGTAGTTGCAGAATAGCCATGGGGATGTACAGTATAGGAAATGGAGTAGGGAAAGAATATATATGCATGATCCATGGGCATGGAGAATGGTGTGGGGATTGCATGAGGGAGTAGGGGTGCTGGATTGATGAGGCTAAGGTGGAATAATAGGACAACTGTAATAGTATAATTAATAAAATATGATTGAAAAGACTTTGTTGTTTATACTTCTAATATGTGGTCGGAGTTTAACTGTTCTTCATTTTTAAAACATGGATATTTGTGACTTAGAAGCTAATTACTAAACGATAAATGAAATTATTGCTCTATTCACTATCAATTATTTAGAAGCAATTTAAATAAATAAATTAATCTGTTACCACAAAGTAGTTTAGAGATTTTTATTCCTTTGTTCTTGAATTACTATGGCTATAAGATGGGGAAGCTGAGATTCCAATGTTATAGTGTGTTCTATGTTTAATATCTCCAGCTAAATATTCAATTACTGTAATTAGTTTTTCTATCCTTTCCCTTCTAATTTTTAAATCTTAAAACAAGTTTGTTCCTAGGCTGGGGAAAAGAGATAGAAATTATAGGGAGATCTTCTGGTCCAGTGCCCAGCAAACTTTTTCTGTAAAGTGCCAGAGAGTAAGTACTTTAGGCTTTGTGGGCTACAAAGCCTTTTTATACTACTACTCAACTCTGCCACTATAGCACAAAGCTGCCATGATCAAAATTTATTTACACAAATAGGCAGCTGACTATGTATGTTCCCTCGGGCCATAGTGGCAAACCTCTGAACTACTCCAAACCTCCTCAAACATCAGAAAAACAGGTCCAGAAGGAGCTTTTCAGAGATCAGAACTAATCAGAGGAACAGCTAGGATACACCATTGAAACTTGGTTATCAAACTTAACCTATTTGAAAGTTTTTTGAGAAGAAAGTTGTTCAAAAATCAAATCAATTTTTTCCCATTAGAAATACATTATCAACATGAAAGGGTTGTTGGGTAGATACCCAACTGAGACATTTTTTTCTGTGAACAACCTGGTCAAGAACTGAATTGTTTGAGATGGGAACCTTTGAGAAGAGATTTGACTGTAAGATAAATCTCATTAGTGACCAACCAATTTTAGGAGATACTATCAAAGAATCTGTTTATTGGACTTAGTTGAAAGACAAACAATTTCAGTTTCTAATATGGTAGTTGTGAAAAATATTGATGCTATTAAACATGAAGGAATAGAGCTGGAAGACAAAATAATATTTAAGACACTCAAGAAGAACCCAGAGAAGTCCTCCACCAAATGGTGGATTTGGGGCATATCATCCAGATTAGAGCTTCAGGCTAGAAAAACAACTTTGGTAGTTCTGGATGTACAGGTGCTAGCTGGCTGTGACAGTGTATAATGGGCAAAGCATGTGAAGGAGAAGAGTGCTAAAGATGGAGGGGACCTATGGGAAACAAATATATAGAAAAAAGAAAACTGAAAAAGAAGGCTGAGACAGATGTCCAAGAAATTGGAAGAGGTCCCAGACAATGATGCTAAGGAGGAAAAGGGAAGGGAGCACGTAAAGGGCAGAGAGGTTGTTATCTTATGACACAATGAGCCCAGACAAAATAAAGCCCAAAAGGTGCCATAGAGACCTTCTTCCCAACAATGGTGAGATCAGTCATGAGAAAAACAGACAGACCATAACCATCTGAAATGAGTAAGTGAAGACAGTGATATTAAGTTCTTTCAAAAGGTACATTAGAGAGGTAGAGAGGAGGACAATGAGAAGAAATATTTATTGGGCATCCATTATGTAAAAGCTCTTGTGCTATGCATACCAATTTTCTTTTCTCATTTAAACAATATAGACATTCTATTACCCAATTTTACATTTAAAAGAAACCTAGAATTGACTGAGAAAAACTGACTTCTTAAAGTTAGTTTGTCTGTGATAAGTATGGGGTTCAAATGCATGTATAACAAACTCCCTAAAATGGTCCATCCAATATTAGGGGCAGAAACAAAAATATTTTTTAAAAGTTAAAAAAAATCACTTTCTTGAAATCAACTGATTATGCCATAAAATGAAACTTAAATCCTTTTGAGTTGTGCAGGATATATTACATATATGTAAGACCATAAGGTTATAATAAATTTTTTTAAAAGTGAAATCCATGCTTAATCATGCTTAAGTATATTTGCAATACCAAACATACAAGTTTAGTATTTTTGTCTGTTAGTGACTGTTTCACATGTGTACAATTTTGGTTGGAATGTAAATGGTGGGCAAGTACTAAGAATGTGCATATTATAAGAAATGTTATTCCAAAAAAATTAATAGCAAGGCTGAAGTTGCAGAAAATATTGCTAGTGAATTGCTTTAGGTATACATATGATCTATCAGGGAGCTCTAACTGCTTTCAGGTGGTCAAATGTAAAAAACAGCCTTATATAAAGTAGTGCAATTCTGTACAACTTTACGTCAGCAGGTCAGTAAATTAAGAATGACACGTAAGATGTGCATTATCAAGAAAAGAAAAGATAGAACTTCTGGTCATGAAGGAGATGTAGGTGGATATACTGTGCTGCCTCTCACTACCAAAACAAATTATACTGTGCCGCCTCTCACAACCAAACAAATTTAACTGCCAGAAAATCGAACTTTAAGGAAGTCTGAAAACCAAGGAATTAAAGCAGAAACATTAATCCAGACCAGTAGGACAGGTGGAAATGGAGAGCTGGGGTGGAGAGGACTTGTGGCAAGGTGGTGGCTGGAGAACCAGGGCAGGTGAGGTGGCGGGCTGGTGGTCCCACATTTGTGTGTGGATAAACTGGGAGGAGCAACTGGGGAGTGAGAAGACTACGCAACTCAGGGTTCCAGTGTGGGAAAATAAATCCTCAAAGTCTCTGACTGAAAACTCCTGTGGGGGTTGAGGTGGCGGGAAAAACTCCCAGCCTCACAGGATAGTTCACTGGAGAGACCCATAGGGTTCAGAACATACACAAACCCACTCACCTGAGAATCAGCACCAGAAGGGCTCAATTTGATTGTGGGTAGCAGAGGAAGTAACTGAAAACTGGCCGAGAGCAGAGGAGGCTGCATTGTTCCCTCTTGGACCCCTCTCCCAGAGAGAGCGCCACATTGCGGCCAAGTGACCACCTTAGGTAAGGCCCTGCCCTAGTGAATACCTAAGGCTCCATCCCTTACTATGTCACAGGTGCACCAAGACAAAAAAAATCATCCAAATAAAAGAAGAGATGAAAGCTCCAGAAAAAATATATAACTAAGTGATAAAGAGATAGCCAAGCTATCAGATGCACAGTTCAAAACACTGGTAATCAGGATGCTCACAGAATTGGTTAAATATGGTCAGAAAATGGAGGAAAAAGTGAAGGCTAAGCAAAGTGAAATGAACCAACAGTGAAGGGAAGGAAACTGGGACTCAAAACAACAGTTTGAACCAGAAGGAAGAAATGAACATTCAACTGGAACAGAATGAAGAAACAATAATTAAAAAAAAAATGAGGACAGGCTTATGGACCTCTGGGACAACTTTAAAAGTTCCAACATCCGAATCATAAGGGTGCTAGAAGGAGAAGAGGAAGAGCAAGACATTGAAAACTTATTTGACAAAATAATGAAAGAAAATTTCCCCAATCTGGAGAAGTAACTAGACTTCCAGGAAGCCCAGGACGCTCAGAGAATCCCAAAGAAGTTGGACCCAAGGAAGCACACACCAAGGCACAGCATAATTACGTTAGCCAAGATTAAAGAGAAGGAGAGAATCTTGAAAGCAGCAAAGAAAAGGAGACTGTTACTTACAAAAGAGTTCTCATAGCTATCAGCTGATTTCTCAAAAGAAACCTTGCAGGAAAGAAGGGGCTGCAAAGAAGCATTTGAAGTCATGAAAGGCAGGATCTACATCCAAGATTACTCAATCCAGCAAAGCTATCACTTGGAATGGACGGGCAGATAAAGTGCTTCCCAGATAAGGTCAAATTCTAGGAGTTCATCATGACCAAGCCCTTACTATATGAAATGTTAAAGGGACTTATCTAAGAAAAAGAAGATCAAAACTACGAACAGTAAAATGACAACAAACACAACTACCAACAACTGAACCTAAAAAAACAAGAACAAAAACCAACTAAGCAAACAACTAGAAAAGGAACAGAATCACAGAAATGGAGATCACATGGAAGGTTCAGTGGGGAGGGGGAGGATGGAGAATGGGGGAAAAGTACAGGGAATAAGAAGCATAAATGGTAGGTACAAAATAGGGGGAGGTTAAGGATAGTATAGGAAATGGAGAAGCCAAAGAACTTATATGCATGACCCAGGGACATGAACTAAGAGGGGTGGGGAATGCTTGTTGGGAGTGAGGGTGCAGGGAGGAGGGTAATTAAAGGGAAGAAAAAATGGGACAGCTGTAATAGTATAATCAATAAAAATATATATACATATATATATTTTTAAAAAGACTACCATGGAGTTCTGCTTCCAGGTGTTACATTATAACTGATACTAGAATTGCCCTCCAGGTATAAACAACTACAAAAGAGACATACAAAATACTCTTTAAAGAAGGGAAACATGATTCAGAAACAAGAGGGGAAAAAAATCAAGTCAATAGACACAGATCCCAAAATGATAAAAGGTGACAGAATTAGAGAATAAGGACTTTAAAACACTGATAATGAGAAACAGAACACAAGAAAATAAACCAAATAGTAATTGTGCAGGTGAAATATTTTATATGTGAAATGCAAACTTCACGAAATGCTGTCTAACAGCAGACAGGCATCACAGAAGACAGATAATTAATGAACTTAAAAAAAAAAAAAGGCACCTAGAGTCTCAGAACTGAGAAAGGAACCCAAATAACATCTGGCTGTGAAAAGCAGCTGAGTTTCTGTCTGCCAGTGAGATACAGCTATCGAGACAATGACCCTCTTAAAGGGCCAACACACAAAATTTAGCTTGTAGTCAGTTCCTGGACTCCCCTAAAGGGAGGGCAAAGTGGATGAGAGCGGTGAGAGAAGAGTCTGGGTTGGTGGCTCTGGGGAAAGAGCTTAAGAGTCAGCAACCAGATTCCCCATCCTGAGTCATTCCCCAAACTGCAGAAGCCATCCTTCTATTGCACAACACTCCCTACCACACTGCATCAGCCTGGAGGGAAGCCAACAGCCCCTCCACAGGAATTCCTCTCGTCCCACATCTGGAGTTTAAGCTTGGCTGATGAGATGTACAGCTTAAGGCACATTCACTGATTAAGAGTAACAGAAAGTCTCCAGGTAGGGGCAGATCTCTGGGAGCTTTGAGACATTATCTGACTCTCTCTCCACCAGGCTTAGTGCTATAAAAGCCAGCCTTGTACGCTAATTGGTTATTTCTACATACCCAGGACAAGCAGAGGAAGCCAGAAGCTGTGGATCACTGACAGATCCAAACAAGTTTCTTAGAACCAGACTCAAGCAGCAATCTGACATAGGTTTGAACCAGTGTTTGCAGATCTACCCAATATATAGAAACAAACGCAAAGAGGCAGCCAAAATGGGAAGACAAAGGAAAAGGCCCCAAATAAAAGAACAAGAAAAATCTCCAGAAGAACTAAATGAAATGGAGGCAAGCTATTTATCCGATATAGTTTACTGTAATGATTATAAGGATGCTCAACAGCATGAAAAAGTCATAGAAACCATTAAAAATGGTCAGAAATAGAGAATTAAATATCTGAAATAAGTAATACACTGGGAGGAATAAACAGTAGGTTAGATGAGGCAGAGGAACAAATCAGTAATTTGGAAGACATAGTAGAAAATAACACCTAGGCAGAACAGCAAAAAGGAAAAAGAATTTTTAAAATATAAGGAGAGTTTAAGGGACCTTTAAGAAAAAATGAAGTGTAACAACATCCATATCATAGGGATGCCAGGAGAAGAAAGTGAGCGAAGGATCAAAAACCTATTTGAAGAAATAATGACTGAAACTTCCCTAACCTGGTGAAGGAAAAGATACACAAGTACAGGAAGTGCAGAGAGTCTCAAACAAGATGGACCCAAAGAGGACCACAGTAAGACATCATACTTAATAGCAAAGCTTAAACCCAAGGAGGGAATCGTAAAAGCCACATGAAAAAAGCTGTTTGTTATCTACAAGGGAGCTACCATAAGACTGTTATTTGATTTCTCAACAGAAGCATTTCAGGACACAAGGGATTAGCATGAAATATACAAGGTGATGAAACCCAACCCCTAAAAGGAAGGCTACTTTACCTAGCAGGGCTATCATTTAAAATTGAGGGGAGATAAAAGCTTCCCAAACAGGAAAAAGCTAAGAGCGTTTGTTACCACCAAACAGTATTGCAATAGGTATTAAAGGATGAAGAAGGAGGAGGAGGGGGAGAAGGAGGAGAGGAAGGGGGAGGGTGGGGGAGGAAGAGAAGAAACTTAAATCAAAAGATACAGGGTAGCTGATAGGATAAGAAAATAAGACCCACATATGTTCTCTCCAAGAGATCCACCTCAGAATGAAAGATTCACATGTAGTAAAAGTAAAGGGAAGGAAAAAGATAGTTCATACAAATGGAAAGAAAAAAAACCCTAGGGTAGCAATACTTATATCTAACAAAATAGACTTTAAAACCAAGGATACAGTATGAGAAGGACACAATCTTTGTTCCCTTTAATGATAAAGGGAACAATCCAACATGAGGATATAAACCTCATAAACACTTATGCACCCAACATATGAGCACCTAAATATGTAAAGCAAATATTGATGGACATAAAGGGAGAGACTGACATAAACACAGTCACAGTAGAGACTTTTAACTTCAATGGACAGATCTTGCAAACAGAAAATCAACAAGAGGACAGTAGCCTTAAATGACACACTAGATCAAATGGGTTTAATTGCCATCTCCAGAGCATTTCACACCCAAACCATCACAATATATATTCTTTTCAAGTGCATATGGAACATTTTCTAGGACAGACCACATATAGACACAAAACAAGTCTCAGTAAATTTAAGAAGGTTGAAATCATATCAAGCATCTTCTGTGACCATAATGCTATGAACTAGAAATCAATCACATGAAGAAAACTGAAAAAATATACAAAGATATGGAAGCTAAATAAGATGTTATTGAGCAATGTATGGGTCAACAATGAGATCAAGAAAGAAATCACAGATACTATGAAACAAATGAAAATGAGAACACAACAGCTCAAAATCTGTAGGGACACAGGAAAAGCAGTCCCAAGAAGGAAATACATAGCATTTCAGGACTATCTCAAGAAAAAAGAAAAAGCTCAAATAAACAATCTAACTTTACAGTTGATGGGACTTGTAAAAAAAAACAACAAACAAACCCAAAGTGAGTAGAAGGAAGGAGATAATAAAAATAAGAGCAGAAATAAATGAAAGTCTAAAAAAAAAGCAATATAAAAGATAATAAATCTAAGAGATGGCTCTTTGAAAAGATAACCAAGATTGACAAACCTTTAACCAGACTCATCAAGAAAAAGAGAGGACCCAAATAAATTAGAAATGAAAGAGGAAAAATAACAACTGACACCAAAGAACTACAAAGGAATCTAAGAAAATATTATGAACAACTATATTCCAACAAATTGGACAACCTAAATGAAATAGATAAACTCCTAGAAACATATCATCTTCACAAGCTAAATCAGGAAGAATCAGAGAATCTGAATAGACAGATTACATCAAGTGAAATTGAAGCAGTAATAAATAAATTCCTACAAACAGAAACCCTGGACCTGATGGCTTCATGGGTGAATTTTACTAAACATTCCAAGAAGAACTAACACCTCTCCTTCTCAAACTATTTCACAAAATTCAAGAGGCGGGAAGGCTCCTAAACTCATTATGAGGCCAGCATTATCCTAATTCCAAAACCAGATGAAGACACTACAAAGAAAGAAAATTACAGACCAACATCCCTGATGAACAGAGATGTTAAAATCCTCAACAAATTATTAGCAAACCAAATACAGCAATATGCCAAAAATATCATACACCAAGAACAAGTGGGATTTATTCTGGGGATGCAAGGTTGGTACAACATTCACAAATCAAATAATGTGATTCACCACATAGTCAAAATGAGTAAAAAACACATGATCATATCAATAGATGCAGAAAAAGCATTGATAAAATCCAGTACCCACTTATGATAACTCTCAGCAAAGTGGGAATAGAGGGAACATGTCTAAACATCATAAAGGCCCTATAGGAAAAATGCACTGTGAGCATCACACTCAACAGGTAAAAACTACAAGACTTCCCCTGAAGATCGGGAACAAAACAGGGATGTCTGCTTTAACTCCTCTTATTCAACATTTTACTGGAAGTCCTAGCCAGAACAATCAGACAAGAAGAAGAAAAAAAAAGCTTTCAAATTGGAAAGGAAGATTAAAACCATCATTTTTTGCAGATGGTATGATGCAGTACATACAGAACCCTAAAGAGTCCACCAAGAAACTACTAGAACTGACAAGTGAATTCAGGAAATTAGTAGGATACAAAGTTAATATTTGGAAATCAGTTGCATTTTTATATGCCAATAATGAATGATCAGAAAGCGAACTTAAGAAAACAATCCCATTCACAATTGCTTCAAAAAGAATAATATACCTAGAAATAAATTTAACCAAGGATGGAAAAAACCTGTACTCGGACAATTATAAGACACTGAAGAAAAAAACTTAAGAAGATACAAAAAGTGGAAGCACATACTATGTTTATGGATAGGAAGAATTAACATCATTGAAAAGGCCCTGGCTGGTGTTGTTCAGTGGATTGAGCGCTGACCTGCGAACCAAAGGGTCATTGGTTCGATTGCCAGTCAGGGTACATGCCTGGGATGCAGGACAGGTCACTGGTTAGGGGTGTGTGAAAGGCAACCCCACACTGATGTTTCTCTTCCTCTCTTTCTCCTTCCTTTACCCTCTCTTTAAAAATAAATAAATAAAATCTTTTTTTAAAGAAGTCCACGCTACCCAAAGCAATATATACATTCAACATGTTCCTATCAAGATACCAATGATGTACTTCACAGAACTAGAACAAATATATTTTATTTATTTTTAGAGAGGGGAAGACAAGGAGAAAAAGAGAAACATCATGTTGGGGAGATACCTCAATTGGTTGCCTTTCACATGCCCCCAACTGGGGACCTGGCCCACAACCCAGGCATGTGCCCCGACTAGGAATGGAACCAGTGACCTACCGGTTCGCAGGCCAACACTCAATCCACTGAGCTGCACCAGCCAGGATTCGAACAAACATTTCAAAAATTATATGAACCACAAAAGACCCTAAATAGCAAGAGCGATCTTGAGAAAGAACAAAGTTGGAGAAATCATACTACCTCCTATGAAACTATACTACCTATACTATAAGGCCACAGTAATCAAAACAGCATGGTACTGGCATAAAAACAGATACACAGATCAATGGAACACAATCGAGAGCCCAGAAAAAGACCTATGCCTTTACAGTCAATTAATATTCAACAGAACAAGCAAGCACACTCAATGGACTAAAGATAGTTTAAACTGGACAGATAAGTGCAGAAAAGTGAAACTAGACGACCTTCTTACACCACACAAGAATAAATTCAAAATGGATCGAAGCCTTAAATGTTAGTCTGAAAACCATAAAAATCATAGAAGAAAACAAAGGTGGTAAAATCTCTGATACTGCTTGTAGCAATATTTTTTTCTGATATATCTCCCCAGGCAAGGGAAACAAAAGAAAAAAATAAACAAATGGTACTTCATCAAACTAAAAAGATTTTGCACAGAAAAGGAAACCATCAACAAAATAAAAAGACAACCAAATGAATGGGAGAACATATTCATCAGTGATACAACTGGTAAGGGGTTATTACCCCAAATTTGTAAAAAACTTATAAAACTTAACACCAAAAAACCCAAACAATCCAATTAATAAAATTGGCAAAGGACCTGAAGAGACATTTCTCCAAAGAGGAAATACAGATGATGGCTAATAGACATACGAAAAGATGCTCAACGTCACTAATCACCAGAGAAATGCAAATTAAAATCATAATGAGATATTACCTCACACTGGTCAGAATGGTTATCATCAGTAAATCAATAACCAGATACTGAAATAAAGAACAAACGGACAGTAACCAGAGGGAAAGGAGATAACCAGGGAAAGGGTCGTTAAGGAACATGCATAAAGGACCCATGGACAAGGCCAAAGGGGGATAGGAATGAGGGTGGGGGTTGAGGGGTGGGAGATGGGGGTGGGTGGAGTAGGGGAAAGTAGTGGTGGGAAAATGGAGACAACTCCATTTTGTTGTTGTATTGGAACAATAAAAAATAATAATAAAAAACAAACAAACGAACAGCAAGTTCTGGAAAGGATGAGGAGAAAAGGGAATCCTTGTGCACTGTTGGTGGAAATGCAGACTGGTATAGCCACTGTGGAAAGCAGTATGGAATTACCTCAGGAAAATTTAAATGTTACTACCTTATGACCCAGCAATGCTACTTTTGGGAATTTACCCCAAGAGACCCAAAAGAATTCAAAAGAATATAAGCACCCATATTGTCATTGCAGTGTTATTGACAATAGCCAAGATTTGGAAGCAACCCAAGTGTCCACCAGTAGATGAGTGGTTACAAAAGCTTTGTTACATTTACACAATGGAATACTCCTTGGCCCTAAAAAGAAGAAAATTTTACTGTTTGTGATAGAATGGATGGACATGGAGCACATTGGGCTAAGTGAAATAAGCCAGTCAAAGAAAGACAAACACAATATGATTTCGCATTTTGTACAATCTAATGAACAAACTGATGTAATGAGCAAAATAGAGACGGGCTCATAGAGAGCAGGTTGACAGCTCTGGGGATCTAGGGGGTGGGATAGGAGGTTTGAGGGACCAAGCAAAAAAGAAAAAGGACTCATGGACATGAATAGCTATGTGGTAACTGCAGAGAGGGGGGCAGGGTAGGTGGAGGTGAAAGAGGGTATAAAAGGGTTAAATGGTAATGGAAAAAAATACAATAAAATTCTATTTACTTGGAGACATCAGAATTAAAGTAAATGTTGACATCTTAATGTATGGTAATATATTGATGAGTCTGTGAAGATATATTAATCTGATTAAAGAGCAATTATCTGTGATGAAAATAAAAGAAGAAAAACTATCAAAGCTGAAGCATGGATGTAAAAAAAAAGGCTAGAAAAAATATGTACATGTGAGTGAAGTCTGAAAAGGGGAGTTTGGAGGAACAGATACATAAAAACTATCTTGTGAAAATTCAATGAAGGCTCAATGATTGCCAAGCAGTATAAATTTAAAAATATCACACCAAATCACAATCAATCAATAAAAGCTACTGATAAATGGCAAATGTTTCCCAAACAAAAAGAGACATATTACATATAGGTATCTTACAACAATAAAAATGACAGCTGAATTCTCATCAGATGCAATGCAAACCAAAAGAAAACAGACACCTTTCTAAAGAATAAAAGAAAAGCTGGAAACTAAGAGATCCTATATCCAGTAAAAAATGTCTTTCAAAAGACATTATTAGGCAAAGAAAAGCTAATTGAGTTTGTCGCAAGGAGATTTACACTTCAGGAAAGTACTTCAGAATGAAAGAAAAGGATTCCAAATGGACATTCATATCTACACAAAGGTATAAAGACCACCAAAAATTGTAACTATGTGAGTAAATGAGTGACATTCCCCTCTTGCTTTTAAATCTTTTAGAAGTATTTCAAATACTGTAAAAGTATTGTAGAAGTAAAATATGACAATAGTACAATGGACAGGAAGGGAAAATGAACTCTATTGTTCTAAGGTTCTTACTCTATATGTAAAGTGATATAGTTATTTGTAGACTATGATAAAGTAAAGATGCCATTTTTCAATCTTAGAACAACCTCTAATAAATGCAAGGAGAAACAGCTGATGGGAGTAAGGGAGTAATAAAGTGTAAAGTGGGCCAAATATAGTTTGATGAAAGATGATTTGACTTTGGGTGGCAGGCAGACAATGCAATATGCAGATCATGTATCACAGAAATGTACACATGAAACCTGTAAGACCCTATTAACCAATGTCACCCCCCCAATAAATTAAATTTAAAAGGTCAATAGGGAAAATTTAAAAAATACTCATTATATCTGTAAGGTGGCAGTAAAGGGGAAAATGGAATAAAAAGGAAAATGTCAAGGTGGAATACTTAAACCCAACTATATTAATAATTACACTGAATGTAAATAGTCTTAAGTGCTCCAATTAAAAGGCAGAACTTGTCACACTCAATTAAAAAAAGACCTAAATATATACTGCCATAAGAAATGAACTTTAAGTATAAAGACTCATAGATAAGGACGCAGAAAGATATACCATACATTCATCATAAGAAAGATGGAGTACTTACATTAATACCAGAAAATACAGACTTTAGGACAGGGAATTAAACATAAAGAGGGACATTTCCTAATGATAAAAGTAATTTTAAGACTAAACTTAAAATTACGGTGAATACCATGTGTTGGGAAGAACGTAGAACACTTAAACTCTCATATGTTGCTGGCAGGAGTGGAAAAATAGTAGAAGTGCTTTGGAGAACATTTTGGTAATTTCTTATAACATTAACATACACTTATCATATCACTGGTCAATATTTTAGTCTTAGTTCTTTACTGAAGAGAAATATAAACATAAATATGTGTCTGCTTTGCTCATAAGAAGCAAAAACAAGTCAAATGTCCACTCACAGATGAATGGGTAAAGTGTGGTATATATAACAGAGTGCAATTCAGTATAAAGTGGAATAGGTGATAAAAGCAACAACATGGATAAATACCAAAAACATGATCTTGAAACAAACAAACAAAAGCCAGATACAAAAGAAACATTATATGATTCCATTCATATGAAATTCTAGAACAGGAAAAACTAATCTGTAGTGACAGAAAACAGACCAATGGTCACCAGAGACAGAAGACGGGAGACTGGTTTTTAAAGGGAATTAAAAGAAGATGAACCATTCTGGTTTATCTGTGACTATTCATGCAAATCCCTCAGTTCTGGGCACACTGGGATTTCTTGGTCACGCAGGCTAAACACAAACATTTTGGGGGTGATGGAAATGTTTTATTTCAATCTTGACCATGATGGTAGTTATATATGTTGGTCAAAACACATTAAACTGTACATTTAAAGTGGCTACATTTTATTGCATATAAATTACATCTCTATGAAGTTAATTTAAAAAGGAAAACAACAGGCCATTATGTAATTTGTGATGTCTTTACTACATTAAATACAACCAGATGTTTATCCTTATTTTAAGACTAGCATTAAAAATATCAGTCTATCAAATCCTAAGAGATATGATCTAAGGTGCAAAAGAATGTAAGAATGCAAAGGTAAGAAACAATTGAGAATCATTTAAAACATTTTTTCAGCCTCACTCATTTAAAACATTTATTGAGTTCCAGTCTTCAAGGAGGTCTAGGGCAGAGAGTTGTACATAAATCAGCTACAATGAGTAAAAACCCAATACAACAAAATAAGTACAGATTGTGTGTGAGGTGAAAGTGCTACACTACACTGGAGTGAGGAAGGAATTCAAGAAAGGGCTCTGGAAGGAGAGGCAAGAGTTGATTTTATTTAAGGAATCTAGGAAGCAAATGAGTTAGAGGCACATTCTGCACAGTAGGTACAAAGCAGAAAACAGCAGGACGTAGATAACTGTTAACAGATGAGTAGTAACAGAGAATAAAAACCAGGTAACAGATGAATGGCAAACTTAAAGGCTGAAGAGGATTATAAACAGCAAAGATTCTGAATGCATCAATACCACAAACATAAGGCATTTAAACAGACTATTCTATTTCTACTTCTGAGTATACCTTTAGGTTTTACATTAGGTTTTTTATTAAGCACAGAGTATATTCTTACCTGAATTACTCCAGCTGAATTATATAAGTTTGGAGCCTTTGAAATAGTATATTTGTATCTTTTTGTTGTACAAACAAAAAAGGATGTTTGATGTGGACCTCATCATTTCACACACAAAAGAAGTTTTAGGGTTCTCTTGAATTTTAAGAGATGGAAAACTAATTTTTTTTCAAAACTCTTTAACTAAGGATATATTTAAAAAACCTTACTTCTGGATGTCCTAAAACATCCTGAGTTCCTCTATGACTTATAGCAGGGGCCCTCAAATCCCAGGGCCCCTACCGGTCTGCAAGCAAAGCTCGCCTGACCTCTGCCTCCTGTCTCTCCATCCCATTCGCCCCCATCCACTGCCTCTGTCCTCCCTCAACCCCTGTCTGCCTAACCCCCATTCCACAGTGGGGGAGGGAAGCTCATCTGAGCTCCAGTCTGTGGTGCCAAAAAGGTTGAGGACTATTGACTTGTAGGACATGAAACTGCACAAATGTTTTATGTACTTTTCTATAGGTATGATACCTTACACGATTTAAAGAAAAAGGGCAGGGGTCTCTTAAAATCATCACACCATTGGCAACAGTGTATTTTCAATCATTTATCAATGAGAATAAGATCTTTCTACTTATCGCATAAACAAACAAACAAACAAACGCACTTATTCTTTGGTCCACCATCCTAGATCATGGGAGTGGGCGTGGTATGGGTAGAAAAACTGAAAGAATCAGAGATCAGCCTGCACACCCCTTTGGGGATGCTGTTCATTCTTTGTGATTAAATTAATCATTTAATTTGTACCAGTCCCATTCACACTTGTTTTAGCATTTTTTCTTCATTTAGTTACCAACTTACCAAGACACTGAATAATATCAAACCAGGAATTTATTTCTTAAAAGAAATAAAACAAAGCCAAGAATCTGACAAAAACTATGAAATAAATACAAGTATTTCTTTCACTGCCTTGCTTTTTTAATAGTCCAACACCAGAGGTCGCCAAACTTCAGCAATCCAACTAAATGTAGCCAAAGCTTAACCCTTAACCTAATCTAACCTAATCTAGGAACCCTTAACGTAGGGTTCCTAGATGAACTTCAGAAAGCCCAAGGATCACCTCATATTAAGTGCAAAATTCTGTCATGTGTCATGCTTCTGGAGGAGAGTCCACACTATGAATACATTTTCAGAGTATTCTATGATTCAAAAGCTATTAAAAGTTGCTTCTCTAGTCAGTAATGAACAGGGAAAAAATAAAATAAAAATAAATTAAGCAATCAAATATTTTGTGCATGCATTACACATGATACAGATTACAAGTAAAAATCAGAACCGCAGTATGTAATGAAGTGTACATACATGTTCTGGGGAGTGAAAAGGTAGACCTTTAATATGCTGTCCTTGCAGCCTGTTAATAACACACAAACTGAGTAATATGACAGCAGAGGAAATGCCACCAGGTAACATATGATTAAAATCTAAATGCATGTTAGCAACGATACATCATTGATCTATCAAAAAACTTAGGAAAAAAGTATACTTATTAAACTCTGGTTTAAATAGTACCTTAGACCTCTTTCTTTTTTTAATTAATATATTGTATTGATTATGCTATCACAGTTGTCCCATTACCCCTGCTTCATTCCCCTCCACCCTGCACACCCTCTCCCACCCACATTTCCCCCTTTAGTTCATGTCCATGTGTCATAAGTTCTTTAGCTTCTACATTTCCCCTACTATTCTTCCCCTCCCCATCTATTTTCTATCTACCATCTATGCTACTTATTCTCCGTACCTTTCCCCCTCTCTCCTCCTCCCACTCCCCTGTTGCTAACCCTCCATGTGATCTCCATTTCTGTGGTTCTGTTCCTGTTCTAGTTGTTTGCTTAGTTTGCTTTTGTTTTTGTTTTAGATGTGGTCATTAATAATTGTGAGTTTGCTTAGACCTCTTTCTGAGACTATTTGATAGTGAAAATGATAAGCTGGAAAAAGTGTAAACACACAGATGCTGAACAAAGCATAACATGGAAATAAGACAGCTGAAAATCTAAAATGTTTGTCAAACAAAGATGGTGAAAGTAAGGTTGAGCTGTTGAAAGCAAAGAAATCCACCATTATAACCTTGATTAATTTAGATGAAGCATAGTAAAACTTAGTTCAAAGACATGTCAAACTAATTGCTCAAGGGTGGGGAAAAAGTAGCTTAACAATTATGAGTATGTGTAACAAGTTTACTCTTGTATTTATTACTTATTTGCAGTACAACTGCAAACCTACTTTTGCCAACCTCTGTATATTCATTACAGTAAGATTTAGGGGCTGTTTCTTTCAGTTTGTGGTCACTTTTTAAAAACACTAACATTTATTAAGTATGACTTAATGGGTTCTGGATATCAAGTTGACATTAAGGGTATTGTTTTTCCCAGATCTACAAAACTCCACTCAGAGGGCACCAATTTACTTAAGATGAATCAGAGAGGGTCTTCCTACCATCGACCCCTTCCAAATGTGGTGGGTGGTAGTAACCATCATCCTCTTCCTAGGATTAATATAAGGATTAAATGTGGTAATGTATGTAAAATGCTTAGCCCACTGCCTGGTATGGAGTTAGGTCTCACTAAGTGGCAGCTTTGTAATTAGCAGTAGTTTCCCAGTATTCGAAAATGTAGACTTCTGAGGAGCCAGGTGATCACCGAATTCTTAGTCTAAATTATACCGCAAACAGCCATCAGTCAAATTGGAAGACCAAGAAAACAATTGTTTAGACAAATATGTGTGACAAAATGTGGGTCTCTCAACTTCACTAACAAAAGATTCTGGCACAAAGCAGTTGAAAGCATGTAGTTTTCCACAAGTTACCATAATTGCAAAAAAAAAAAACCAAACAAAAAGTGTTTAAAAAAATCAGTATCACAGAACAGTAAAAAGTGAAAAATCCTCTCCTTCACCTTTCCCCTTGATCCCACTACTCTTCACTGCTAAATCTTTCCCCTTTTTTTTTCTATTGACAGGCTTCATAAGAAGTGAAGTCCATCTACTTAGCTGTAATAACATAATCAAAAGATTATTTGGATCTTGTTTACTTTCCAATTTCTTCAAGTTTCTGCTAGAGATAAGGTTTTCCTAGCTCTTAGCCATGTAAGAGCTAGGTAAATAACATCTAAGTTGAGTAATTATTGCTGAGAAAATTGAACAATAGTTTAGAAAAGTTGTTTTGTAAGAAAAATTAGTAACTTTAATTGCCTTATAATAATTTTATTATTGCAAATAATTTGGGTAGTTATTATGTTTGTCATGTTTTTCTAAGAGACACATCTAAATTTAAAAAGCTAGTTACTCTTCCATCATGAAGCAATGGTCAAATTATTATTAAGCATAAGTAAATGTTCATGGACAAATTAAAGCATATCTCTAGGAACATTAATGCATTTAAAACTTGAAATTCTACAAAATGGTTGGTTTCCCCAAACTTGAACTCTAGTCTGAAGCTTCTTACCTTTCCTCACTTGAAATTTACATTATAAAATTTGGAGAGGGAAAAGAAACTATTAGTAAAACCCCCAGCATTCCCAGGCCTATAAGTTCCTAGATTGTTTCAACTTAAATCCATCTGTGGAATTTGGGGGGCATTTGTCACTTTTGTAAGTTAATAATCACATCTTTCAGAGGCACTGAAATAATCTATCACTTTTCTTTCAAGATATTCTCAGAATCAATGATATAATTCAGAATATAATTACATAATAGAATCTAGGCAGCCATTAAAAATCATTTAGTCAAAATATACTTCATGTGAGAAATACAAATAATTATTTAGTAAGAAGTTTACAAAACAGATGGCATTTTTATTTAAACATATATGCACAGAAAGCTATATAAAAATATTTACAGAAGTTATTTTTCATGATGTGCCTAAATAGTAACTGCTTTTGCTCTTTGTTTTTTGTGCTTTCTCAGTCTTCTCTATTGAGCATATAAAATTATAAAATATAAAATTATTTTCAAAGCAATTATCATTAAAAAATACATTTTCTCTAAGCATTCAAAAGACTCTCTTTTTTAAATAACCCTACTGGTGTTACTGGCGGCAAGGACGCCAAAAATGAGACAATGCTATGTTGTGTTTGTAAAATTCCTCGTAGATGGTCTCCTGAAATGTTTAATATTTTTTACCAGGTATCTGAAACCACATCAGATAATTCTTGAGATTATTTTAATATGTTAAGAAAAAAATTAAGAAAAAATTTTTATCTTTTTAGAAGTCCCTAATAGAATTTCTCTTTGTACAAATGCTTTGAAATCCAAGTATTTTTTGCATATTCATTGACTATCAACATAGTGAAATGCCGATCTGATAATCCTACATATAAAGTAAATCTCAGAAAATGAAGTGTTGTTCATGCTTAAAAATGATCTTTCATGACTTTCAATTCTGTCGTGCTTTATATTTTTATTCTAAATATTTTGTAAAAACCTTTTTTAAATAAACTGCATTGGTAAAATTTTTTAAAAAATATTTTTTATTTACTTTTAGAGAGCGGTCGGGGGGTGGGGGGAGAGAGAGAGGGGGAGAAACATCAGTGTGTAATTGCCTCTCGAGTGCCCTCTACTGGGGGACCTGGCCAGCAACCCAGGCATGTGCACTGACTGGGAATAGAACTGGTGACCCTTTAGTTTGCAGTGCGACACTCAACCCACTGAGCCACACCAGGGAGCAAAAACCTTCTTATTAGAGGGAAGAGAAGGAAGATATTAAAAATGTTAACTAGAATGAGATAAAGTTAACTCAGTTTATAAAACTGTGTTAGTCATGCTGTAAATATTGGAATGGACATATGAGCCAATAAAACTTATGAACAACACATATAAAAAAATCACACTATCTTTTCTTATTAATTCCCAGGTAATTCCAAATTCATGACTGAACAATGGTCTAGCAGCTTAACTCAACTTAAATTTTTACTTAAAACTATTTTGGTACCTTTAGATACTAAAACATAAAAGAAAGTCCCCCCTCAGAAAGTTTTTATAATAAGGCAAGTTTTCCACATATAAAATTCATTAAGTTTGCTATATGATTGTTCATTTTTTTGCATAAACTCAATTCATAGAGAAGAGTATCTCTTTTAGCAGGGTGGGGGTAGTAGCTACCACCCCCAGATACTTCACAGGAATCCCCCATGAGGTTTTCAAAGAAGAAATGAAAAGAGAGCAGAAAAAAACCTCAGACTAACATGGATCCCCTAGTTACTCATGACTATTATCTCAAAACAATTAAGAATTGAATTGGGGACCTATGAGGCCACCCTTCATGGAAAATTCAAATCAATTCTTGAAGTCCCAATTAGAAGTAATGACAGTATGTTTAAAAAACAAGATGTCTAATAACATTTAACTCTGAAAACTAACTTGCACAATTTCTTTTCTGACAACTTAAACCAGGAAAGCTAGAACAGTTAAATCAGAATTAGTTATGAATTTTCTTTCCATGAAACATCACAGATACTCAATATTTAAAGAACAGATATACAGAATCAACAAGATTTAGAGCTATATCAAAGGCACATACACACACAACCCCTACAATGTTTACTGATCTCCATGCAATACAGACAAACACACACATGCACACACACACACTCCCCACAACACAATGTCTATTAACCTCAATGTAATGTATAGCTTCAGGTCACCAAATGGATGGTAAACCAGAATCGCATTTCATCTATCCTGGGGAGCCACGCTTAGGACTGTAAAAGGGACCAAGAAGCTGGATATTCCAAAGTGTCCTGGGGTGCTAATTCCATCATCTCACATCACTTTTAAAATATTTATAGACAGTGACTTGGAACTATAGTAGGGTGATGATTACATTCCTTACATATACATACATGACAAGAAAACACATAAACAAAAGAGTGTTTTGTTTTAGAGTTGGCCTACTGTTACAAATTATGAACAAACCTGCAACAAATAAACCCTAAGTGAAAATAAAGTCTCAAATTACCAATAACCAACTGACAGTTTCTACTAAAATCTATTAAAAATAAGCACAAACCAGTATTAGCTAAAAAATTAAATTACTAGGACTGGACAAAAAGTAGTGAAAAGCTCTGGACATAAAGGTTTAATAGGATGGCAAGCACGAGATGTTAATTTATCACAGATGGGCACTTAGCTTCCTGAGCAATCTCATTTGCATTATGTATTAATTGATTAAAAGTAATGGCAATTCTTAACTTTAATGAATAGAGAAGTAACAAGATTCTAATAAGCTAAACATATATGACAAAATAATGGCAATATGCCCAGAGAATTGCACTGGGAGTTCATCAAATGAAAGCCCGGGGAGAGAAGAAATGCTAAATGCACTACAGCAGGGGTCAGGAAACTATGCCCCAACCTCTGTTTTTGTAGGACCCATGAACTCAGAATTGACTTTACAGATAATCATTTGCAATCAGTTTGATGTCAGTGAACACTAACTTTAATCCCCATTAAATGTTAGAGCCCTCAAAAGAACTCTATTCTACTAATTAGTAGAGCGTCTCACAAAAAAATTGTACTTAGTTATTATTATATTTTGAACTTCATCAATTAAAAAATCTGTGGAAATTTTCTCTTTTGTTATATATCTCTATGATTTACATTTTATCCCACAAAGCCCAAAATATTTTATTGAGTCCTTTACAGAAAAAGTTGGCCAATTCTCGTATGAGAATATTAATTTTAATAATGGAGAACACACAGGTTTTTAGGAAATAAAAATATCAAAATATTTGATTTTAGATCTGGCTGTAATTGGGAATCAGGAAGGAAGTAGATCTGTCTAACAAAGTGTAAAGGTTCAATTTAAAATTAAAAGATGGTTATCAAAAAAAAGCAAACAAAAAAACAAAAAACCCAAAAAAAGATAAAAAAGACTGCAAACCATAAGAAATTATATGAATAGCAAAGAAGATCCTTGAATATACACTGATCTTTTCAACTACACTTGCATACACTGATATCTAATAAAATAGTCTTATCAAAAGTAACATTTTTATAGACTGAAGTACAAAGATTTTAAAGCAACTTAAACACAGTCCTGTGTACAACTGGTAAAAGCTACCAAGGAGTAATGGCTCTATACATTAGAAATAAATTCAAACTGTGCAGACACAGAACAGACTGCATCCCAACGTAGCAATCAAATGGCTGGAAGCATTCAAGAAAACACTGGAAAATCATCTTTTAGGAATGCAACTAAGAAGGTACTTGCACTGCACGAAGAGTACTGGACTATATAACCTCCAACAAGATTTTTAATTTTGCACTTCTATGAAACATTTGGAAAATCAAGAATAAAGTTCACCTGGCTGGTATGGCTCAGTGGACTGAGCGCTGGCCTATGAACCAAACGGTTGCTGGTTCGATTCCCAGTAAGGGCAAATGCCTGGGCTGCAGACCAGATCTTCAGTAGGGGGCATATGAGAGAAAACCACATACTGATGTTTCTCTCCCTCACTACCCCCCCACTCCTAAAAATAAATAAATAAAATCTTAAAAAAAAAAAAAATAAATAAAGTCCAAAAGATACTAGGTGTTGCTGCTTTGGCCAAACTGTAACCTTAGAATGAACCAATCTAGTGGTCTAAATATATAGATTTTAGATTTTTTTTAAAAAGGCGGGGAATTCTATAAGAGATCAAATATTAAGACCTTTTAGAAATTACATTTAAAATCACAATTATAATCTCACACCTAGCTGTTTTCTTAAGAGACAATATTAATTCCAAGATGGTATTTTGAATCTGGTGTTGTTAATAAAAGTATCAAGAGACTTAATAAGTAAAATTATATTAAACCTATGAGTCAAAGTTTTGCTTCTATCCGTGGTCTACTCATAAATGCAGATTTTACTCATCCATTTTGCAAATATTTATATACTGAATAAATATAAGTATCTCCTATGTGCTCAGCAATGTACTAGAAGCAGAGAGTACATAGAAAAAGACAGACATAGCTTATGCTTTTATTCATTTTATGTACATTTTAGTGATCATATCACTTTTAGTTATTCAAATAACTGATATATCCTTTTTACATCAGATATATAAAAAAATGGCTTTTCTAGGATCATAAAAACAGAAGAATAACTCAATTAGAACTTAAAAGGCTGTGTTTTTACACATCCTCTATAACTGAACTTGCTATATGATCTTGGCTCATTTTCTCCATTTTTAAAGTTTTTCATGGATATATGTATGATAGTAACAAAATTCCTTCCAGTTCAAACTTCCAATTAAACCTCACCTTGATTATTTCCACCAACTGATCCACACCACTGTCCCCTGGAAATATTGGTTGTCCTAGCAACAGCTCAGCCAGCACACAGCCTGCAGACCATACGTCTGAAAAGAAGACAAATGCTCATTATTATTAATATGTTGAAAAATATTTGTATACATTTTCTAATTTTACTTTGATCACAGAATAAGTATTACAAGAAAAAGACTGCACAATCTAGGAAAGAGAAAGAAATCAAATGATTTCTAATGAATTTTAGTTTTTTTAAAATCCTCACCCAAGGATGTTTTTATTGATTTTGGTGTGAGGAGGTTGGGGGGAGAAAGGGGAAGGAGGGAGAGACACAGAGAAAGATTGAATGGTTGCCTCCCGTGTATGCCCCAACCAGGGATTGAACTGGCAACCTAGGTGTGTGCCCTGACTGGGAATTGAACCCGCAACCTTTTGGTGTATGGGATGATGCTCCAACCAACTAAGCCAACCAGCCAGAGAAGACCCTAATGCATTTTATTTTTATTTATTTATTTATAATTTTAAAAAATGTTTATTGATTCTAGAGAGGAAGGGGGTGAGGGGGAGAAAGAGAGGGGAAGGGCGGGGGGCGGAGAGAGAGAGAGAGAGAGAGAGAGAGAGAGAGAGAGAGAGAGAGAGAGAGAGAGCGCGCGAGCCATCCACTAGTTGCCTACTATATGTGCCCCAATGAGGGATCGAACCCCGTCTTTTGGTATATGAGGCAACACTCCAACCAACTGAGCCACACTGGCTAGGGCAGCCCTAATACATTTTAAAATTAAGTGTTAAACTTACTAAAGAGGAATCACAGCCAATAATAATACTCCAATGAGAGGTAAAGTCTATTTATTACCAAATATCAAGTGTTCAAGTCTTCAACAATCAAGACAGGGAATTGTAGTAGCAAAACATAGGCATGATTTACTATGTATCATACTTAAAAATAAGGCAAAGTAACACAATCTCATCATATTAGCAGAGTAGCAACAATTTAGGACTTAATGACTTATACACAGCTTTAAGCCAATGTGAATTCTGAGAAAAAAATTTTATGACTTTAAATGGTTGACTTTTATGTTGTAATATTGACAGAAAAAATGTGCTTAACTATGTTACCATTTTTAATGCAAAGACAGAAGAATATACTTTATTTCACAAGTGAAAAATAATTACTTTTAAGTTAAAATGGAAACCTCAATTCCTGAGGGAAAAAACTGTTAAAATTTAATTAATAAATTAATAAACAATTTAAAGCATACATTCTGGCTTACCCCAGAGAGTCCTGGTTTAAATCTATTGCCCTGGAATAATTACTGATAGTATTTACTTTCTCTTTTAAAAGTATTACCAAAAGGGAAGATAAATTACATGGTCACTGTATTTATAGCCCGCTATTAAGTCTACCTGCAAGGAAAAGTTAATTTTCAGTTTCTGGATGTCTGAGATTGCTGGATTTGGTATGAACCAACAATCAAGTGCTTTATAGAGATGAACAAAAATCACTGCTGGGCTTTCCCATCTACCAGTAGAGTAGGGAAGAAGAATAGTAAAATGGCATGGGAACAACAATAATTTAAGAGGTCTGATGGGCTGTGAAGAGGGATTGCAATCCCTACTCCAGTGACTACTTTTTACTAACCAAGAAAAATAACACAAAATTCACTTAAGAATTTTAAGCTGATTTTATACAGTTCCAAGTAATGACAACCAAGACCCTTATTTTACAAACAGATCAAAAAAGACCTCCTTGATGTATTAGGGAATTGTCAAATGATGCAAATATGAAAACCTGCTAGAAAATCTTCACTTTACTCAAAACCTATAGTAATCTAACTCTTAAAATCAATTAGAAAAATTTGTCTCCTTATTAATATAAATGTTTTATTTTGATCTAGGTTTAAAAATATCCTTTACCTAGCTTAATTAGATAAAAGGTAACATACACTCACTTCTTTCCTCTATAATACAGAATAATTCATCTCGGAAAACAAGGCTAGAAATTTGCAGGGTAATAATTAATTACACATTCATTTAAAAATGTGTAATTATGGGAAACACTTTCTTAGGCAGGATTCAAGGAGTACTATTGCTTAGTGGTTGCCACAGAAGAGTAAATCAAAAGATTCAGGTGACAATTATACTAGTGATCTTCAATACATTTTAACTTAGGCAAATTATTAAAACCAAGAAATCTGTCATTCACTTTTTGGCAGACACCAAAATCTCTCCTGTTCTTACTACATAGGACAAATGAAGGATATTCTCCAAATAGATTAAAACAGAACTAAACAGAAAACACAAGAAAATAAGTGCTTTGGCACACTGGATTTTCTGGTATTTGGAGTTTAAGCCAAAATAGTATTCTGTTTCATACTTTATTTAATTCATGGTAAAAGCAACATTTCAAGACCATCTAGTTTAACAAACTTACTTCATATGTAAGTAAATTAAGGCACAATAAAGTTCAGTGATTTGTCCAAGGTATAGCTACTGAATAGTAAAGGTAGGCCTGGATCCCAATTTCAATTCCCAATCAAGATATCACTGACTTGAATCATTGTCTATCATTACAGAATAACTAACTGTTTCTTCAAGGGTTTGTAAGCTCCATTCCTTATCTTAAACAAGTTATTTGTCTAAGTCCACCATTTCTTAGTAAGACAATATAATCAGAGCCATAAGTCTTAGAGCTGTGGTTTTATCCAAATGACAATAATTTAGCCAGAACCAACTAGCTACTCTTTCACTTCAAACATCACTGTTTAAAATATTTCTAAAATGTGACTGTATTAGCACACTTCTAAAAACCTTTGTTTTTGTCTGTTTACAGATATTCCAGAGTGTTAAGAGGCAAGTGTCCCAAGTATGAAAAGGGAGGCCAAATGTAGACTTGTTAGGGTTTAAAAGGCCTGAGAATTAAATCAGTGGCATATGGTGAGTCCTAAGTGAGAAGTGAGAATAAGTCAGAAGTGAGAATCTGGCTTTAGCCATGCAAGGGCGCTGGAAAACAGGTACTCAAAACATCCAGAGAATTGGTTCCCAATAAAGAGAATAGGCTATACTATCTTTTCTGTGAGAAGATTCCAAAGAACTGGTAGACACATGGACATGTATAGAAGTAATACACTCTTCCGAGGTTCAAAGGTTTATATACACATTCCTTAATATACAGGTGGCAAATACAAGGCCCATGGGCCAAATCTGGCCCTCCACCTTGTTTTATCTGGCTGGACACCTTATTTCTACCCAGTGGCAGTGCTGAGCTCTCACTTAACTGTTAAGGAGTAGTTACATTTATATAGTCCTAAAATTACATTTGGCCCTCTGAAGGCAACTGCGAGGCTGACATGGCCCCCAGTGAAAATGAGTTGACACCCCTGTCTCAATGTGTCAGATGATGTGGTCACAACTTTTTAAAGAAGCTATTCTCACCTACAAGTGGAACCTAAGCAACAAAACAAACAAGCAAGCAAAATATAATCAGAGACAATGAAATCAAGAACAAACTGTCAGTAACCAGAGGGGAGGTGGAAGGGGATAATGGGTGGAAAAGGGGGAAGGGTTTTCAGGAACATGTATGAAGGACAGATGGCCAAAATCAAAGAGGAGCAGGATCAAGGGTGGGAGGTACCGATGGCTGGAGTGGGAGGGGGAGTGGTGGAGGGAAAATGGAGACAACTGTACTTGAACAACAGTAAAAAATCCAATTTAAAAAATAAATGAAACTGGAAATAAAAAAAAAAAAAAAGAGCTAATTGCATTTACTCAGCTACAACTCACCCCAGTATCCTGTATGCAGATGATCAGTGGCATATATCTGAATATAAAGCAGCTGGAAAACCCAATGACATCTCCAAAGATAAAGGGCTGAAACTTACTCTTAGGGAGAGTCAAGTTAACAAATATCACAAAGAGCATACTAACTTACATTTCTATAGTCCTTTCACTAACATTTTATTTAATCTGCACAGCCACTCAGAAACCCAGGCAGAACTGTTAGTAATATCCACTTTACAACATAGCTAAGTACTAATAAACCCGGAACTCATCTAGTTTTGCTCTAACCAAATATCCTTTTCATTATTTCTAATGTGTCCCTTAACATGTCATATAACACAGCCATGATGAAACTTCGAGCACTATACACACCATACAGACACACAACTATATTCTTTGTCCTTCAGTGCCCCAAGTCTCAAGTGTGGTCTACAGAGCCCTAGCCCCTCTGGACCTTTTGAGAATTCCTGAAGGGAGAAGTCTACTTTCATATGAATACTAATATGTTACATGCCTTTCGCTGTGTTCACATTTGCACTGGTGGTGCAAAAGAAATGGTGGGTAAAACTGCTGGCCCCTTGGCATTTTGCCCTTTGGCGTTATAAAATTGGTAGTGTATTTCTGTTTAGTGGTCTTTGTTAATATCAGAGAATTTCTACTTATATCAAAAGACAAAAATCATCCAAGTTCTGGTTTTTCTTTGTTTTCTGTCACTGAGGTTTGGGTTTTTTGTTGTTTGTTTGCTTGGTATTTGTATGCTTTTGTTTCTGTTTTTGGACTAAGGAATTATCTTCAAAAACAATTTATAACAATAAAGTAATTTTGACCTCCACTTGCACCTAGCCTGAAGCTGCACCTCTTTTCTTAACTTCCTGTTCACATCCAGCTTGTCATACTCTATGTTTACTCCTACTACTAGGCAAAAATGGGGTAGAAGAGGAAGTCAGTTACTGAAGCTAAGTGTCTCTATTTAACCCTTTCCGTCACTAAAGATCTTTCATAAAGACTTCTAAAAAGTCAGAATATTTTTAAAGATCTGAATTAAAATTAAATAACTAATTGAACAGCATAGTAGGAATGTCAACAATATGGTCATCCCAGTACTCTTCTTCATAAACTCAATGAATGCAAATCCCCCAACTGTTGATAAAGCTCAGAAGTGAGTATCTCAGGGCAATTATCTAAAAAAGAAAAGGAAGGTGTACTTAGGATTTACTTGAAAGTTTAAGTTAAAAACAGATGTAATCATAAAGAAATCATGCAGTCATAAAGAAATAACTTTATTATTTACTTGAAAAATCCAAGAAACCTAACAGTAGAATAGTAAATATATTATAAATTCTAAAAGGTAAAATTTAAAATACTGTACCCATTTTTGCATATCAATTTTTAAGAAAAAACATTTTAAGGTATACCCGTGTTTAATACACTTAAGTGAAAGTACAGATTAGTAATACTAAACTACTAAAAACAAAATTCAATTAACAGTTACAAGGCATTATATTCAGATTCAGTACTCACCTATACTAGAGGTATAATCAGTGGCTCCAAAGATCAACTCTGGTGCCCTATAGTACCGAGAACAGATATACGAAACATTGGGTTCTCCTCGGACCAGCTGCTTTGCACTAACAAAAACAAAGAACAGAAAAATTTAAAACTAAATCTAAATCTTCAAAGAACCCAAATTGCTCACAAAATTAAATGCTTGTCTAAGATTCATGTAATTCCATTTATGTAACATATGAAAAAGAAAATATGAATCATAACTATCTCTGAAAAAAGAAACAATTTTAGCATGACATTAATTTTAAAAATAACAGTAATTTTTAAAGATTTCATCTGTCAACTATTACCTAAGGAAAAGAGATAAAAAGTCATAGAAGGATATATGTTGAATTTCTCTGATCCTCTCTGTTCCCTAAATTCCACCTCTAAAATACAAAGAAAGGGCAGAAAAGTAAGAGGTAGTTGTGCTCACCAAAAAGTGCAGTAATAGGATATAATGTAAAAATGAATACTTTTTACCCAATGTTTTTTAAGGGTAAGAAACTAGCCACTCTTTCATAACTTGACTTTTGACTCGAAATATTCCCAAGACTTATAGACCCAATCTATTTTTCTACCATTTTAATCAATTTATAAACTAACTGAATATTCAATACCCAATAAAGAAGAAAGGCTCATTCCTTTAGGGCAGAGATTATTCATAGTCTATAAATTCTAACTGTTGTCCTGAGTTTAATTACATTCTCTCAATCTAAATTTCCTTCTAAAACTTTGTGCAATGTACAATATTTTAAACATTAAAGTAAATTAAAATCAGTATCTTTTGAGATATCCCCCAAGATAACTTGAAGACACGCTGAAATAAACTATTGTAGAAGCTAACTACTTTAGCATACAATAATTACAAAGACAAATACAGGAAATGAATACAAACAAAATTAAAGCGAGCAACAAGAAAAGGTAAGAAAATTTTGAGGTAAAGGTACAGGAAAATCAGAGTGGGGATAGATGAAAGTCGTCACAAAGGTTCTAAAGTTTGGGCTTTCTTTTTCTTTCATTTATTTCTGGTCAATGATAACTCTGACCTTAACCTATTCTTCCTTCATCACAAATTTTGGAGGATGAAGGCAGTTTATTTTTTGACATTCTCCACAAGTACTGACACACAGCAACCATTTTATAAATTAATAAATATTATAATACCTGGTTTTAGGCTGCATGAAAATTATGACACTTTTCAGCATTAACTGCTAAGACCTTTCTACCTTATGAAGAACTTTTTTTAAACTAACAAGACAGATTCTAATTATATAGTCAGAAGATACTAGAAGATAAAGAAGATAATACTGGAAACTCCATAGCCTATAGATTTTTTTTTAATCCTCACCTGAGGACATGCTTATTGATTTTAGAGAGGGGGAAGGGAGGAAGAGAAACACTAATGGTTGCTTCTTGGAAGTACCCTGACCAGGAACCGAACCGCAACCTAGGTATGTACCCTAACCAGGATTAAACCCGTGGCCTTTTGGTTTACAGGATGATGTAGCTTGTAGATTTCTTTACTACTTGGTAGAATTACCTTCCTTCTCTTCAGGTGAGGCTGGCTGTAACTTCTTGCCCTTTGAGCGTGAGAGCATCTAATACAGTAGTCTTTTTTGTCTTAAGAAAGTCCAACTAGCCGCTTACCTAGTTCCAGGCCTATTTCATCTAGTAAAGAATTAATCAACAAAACAAACAAGGAAGCAAAATATAACGAGAGACAGTGAAATTAAGAACTGACAGTAACCAGAGGGGAGGAGAAAGGGGGTGAAGGAGGGAAAAGGGGCAGGTGTTTTTACGACATCTATAAAGGACATATGGACAACACCAAAGGGGGGTAGGATCGAGGGTGGGAGGTGGGAATGGCTGGGGAGGTGGGCAGTGGAGGAGGAAATGGAGACAACTGTACTTGAACAACAATAAAACAAAACAAAACAAAACAAAACAAGAATTACTAATAAGAGAGTTGTACTGTTTTGTTCAAGTCACCATCAACCTGGCACTAAGGATCTAAAGTATATCCCCAACTGTATTTGTCCAAACCAACTGTTAAAAACAAAAAAGCCAACTCTTAAATCACAGCTATTAAAAATGAGGTATTACCATACAAGTGAAATCCCTATTCTAAATATATTAAAACAAAGTAACTTCTATGTACCAATGTAATGAACGATAGCAACAGTGTTGACACTACCGTGGAGAGGATAACCTCTATTAAACTTGATGTCCCATAGTCTGTTTAAGGTCCCTACCAATCAGTCACTCTCAGGAGGGAAGACACTGCATAAAAATACAACATGATTTGGGCAGTTTGTCCTACAGCTAATTAATAGTAGTGCTTTGTTTCAACTATCAAATTAGTTTTGATTTAATATCCTACACCCTTTCTCATTGTTGAAGGGATAGTTACAGCCTGCAAGATGAATTGGATCCTATAATAGGTGTCTGAAATTAGGAAACTGTAAAAAGGGAATGATATGAAAAAGGACATTCTTATAAGACCAAGAAGAATTAGAATTAACTCATGGCAGAGCAGATGTGTTTGCTAAGACTCTCTGAAAAGACAGCCTGTGTAAAATATATCCTGTATTAAACCTCAACTTTAAACTGAGGGTTGATATAAAAATATTACAAAGAGGTGGGAAGACAGGTATAAGTAGGTGTGGGTCAATATCTATAAAGAACCTAGTTAAAAAGTAAAAATGTGTGAGAATGAAAAAAACTGGAGAGATTTCAAGTTACGTGGAGATGTCTTAGGGACTGAGGAATGTGATTACTCTAGATGATTACACCAGAGAGGAGGTAGAAGATTAACTGCCTGAATCACATGGGGATATGGGTTTGACTTCACGTTGAAAGGTTAGATTGGAGAGGCACAGGATGCTGAACATTATGGAGATGGTAAGGATGAAGTCTTATTACACCAAGGAATGAGTTTAAGAAAACAGAAAGTGCACTGAAATAGCAGGAAAGAATAGAGAATGAGACTAAATTATAGTAAAAGGAAGAAAATACAGCTACTATACCTTTTACCTCATCTCTACCCTGAGGTTAACTATGAATTTAAAATGATAGTAATGTATAATAATCAATATTTTTAAAAAATTAGTTCTTACTGAAAAAAGAATATATACACATAGTAAAAATTCAAACAATACAAAAGTACAATCAGTGAAAAAGTTTTCTAATTCAACTATACTCCCAGTTTCCCTTCCAGGGGCAATCAATGTCATGGAATTATTATATATCATTCTAGAAATAAGCCATGTATATACCTGTATACATATGACTACACTCTGTGTTTTTAAAACACAAAAGGAAAAATATATGTATATATATGGTCTTGATCTTGCTTCTTAAATTTAGAATTTCTTATAGATAATTCCTTTTCAGTTCAGAGAGAGATACCTCATGCCATAATTTATCTGGTCATTCTCCTACTGACAGACATTGATTTATAAACAATGCCATGATAAAAATTCCTATACATATACTATTTTGTAAATGTGTATTTCTAAGGGAATAATTCCCAGGAATTAAGTTGCTGGATGAAAGACTATATACATTTATAATTCTGACAAAATTTACCAAAACTACCCTCTCAAGAAACTGCACTATTTTATATTCCCTGAATGACGACTACAGCATTTTTAGGCTGTCATTATAAAAGAAATATATTTTTAAAAAAGTATATGGGTGAAAGGGTAAGGTAGAAGAGGAGGGAAAGAAGAAAAGAGAGCTAGCTTACCTTCCAAAGTCACAGAGTTTTAAGACAGCGGTATCAGGGTCCAACAAGAGGTTCTGTGGTTTAATATCCCGATGGCAGATTCCAAAGGAATGAATATAGGCTAAACTTCGAAACAGCTGATACATATATAACTGGAATAAACAGTAAAAATTAATTGAATACTTTCTATCTCAAATAATCAAAATCCTTAAGCAGGAAATAAAGTAACAGATTTTCATAACAGAATAGGTGAAATGCTGGGGATTATCAGCATTCAATCTTCCTTTTATAAGTCTCATGTCATTTCTATATTAATTAGCTAATTAAAGTTTCAATCATGTGTTATATTTAACCATCCTTTAATAACTTAAAAAGGACGGTTTATAATGTGCCTTGCAATTTTTTATTTTACTAATACTGTATAACAAACATGCTAACGTTTTTCCCCAAACAGATAAAAAGCCCAGATGTCTTCCAAATCATGTGACTAATAAGTAACAAAGTACAGACTAAAAGACAAGTATTCAGTTTTTATCGTTCTTTAAAAGTATTTGCAGTTTCATTTTCATAATAACAATTTTCTTAGGTATCAGTTCCAAGGGTTATTGAGACAGAAGAGTGGAAGAATTCTATGTGAACTGAGAAAATCTATAATCAATGATCAATCAAGATATCAATAACCCTGTTAATAGAATCATTACACTTATACACTTCAAAAATAGACTTTAAAGTGCCATTTAAAAACAGATCCTAGCCACTACTGACATCAACTTAAAAGAATATTTATTTCAGTTGTATCAGGAGGAGAGCAACAAGAAACTGGGTCTGCATGGAAGAAAGAATGAGAGTCTTGACTGGGGAGGAGAGGGACTTTGATGAAGAAAGTGAGTACGGTTGACTCTTGAACAACATGGGTTTGAACTGCATAGGCCCACTTATATGTGGATTTCTTCAACAATATATTGGACAATCTTTTGGAGATTTCCTTACTACTGTGAAGCAATCACATCAATTACACTAGGCTACCATAAAGTTATCACACTGCTGCATCTTTGTTATCAATGCATGAATATAACTATAAATACACTGAATTTCTTTTTCACATATTTTCAATTTTTATATCTAGTGTTAGTAATATACATAATACTTAATGTTTGGATCATAAAAGACAATAATGATATAGGTACTGAAAGATGACTTATCAGATGATAAATCGTAAACTTAGAGTCAATAAATATAGTACAGTACTGTAATTTATTTTCCTTATAATTTTCTTATGAATATTTTCTTTTCTCTGCCTTACTTTGTTGAAAGAATATAGTATATAAAACATATAACATACAAAATATGTATTAATCAACTACTTATGTTATCAGTGAGGCTTCCAGTCAACAGTAGGTTATTAGTAGTTAAGTTCTGGGGGGGGGGTCAGAAGTTAGAGGTAAATTTTTATCTCTGGTTGCGGGGGGGTCACTGTCACCTTTTACCCCTGCATTAAAGGGTCAACTGTGTATCTTAAATCTTCTGTTTACTCCCGGGTCCATGTTCTGGTTCACTTTAAATTTTTTCTGACTACTCACCTTCTAACCTCTACCCCCAAGTTATATACACCATGCAAAGACTTTTTGAAACGATTCAAACCAAAGATACTAGTGGCTTGGTAAAAACAAAAACAAAAAACAAAAAAGACAATTAAAGGTCAGATAAATCATTGTCATCAGGCACCATATTTAGAGGTTAAAGTTAAGACTTAGCTAAAGTTAACATGAAATCTACTTTTCTTCACACAGGAATGATGAAAAACAGAGACAGCTGAATTTCAGTACATCCTTAACATTATATTGAACTGAAGCTGAAACAGTTTAAGCCTTCTTTAAAAGGAAGCATGATATAAAATGTATATTAGGTCTTCAATTAAGTCAGTATTTTGCCACCAAAGTTAGAATTAAGGAATTCAGGTATCCATATAACTTTCTAAAAGCTTCATAATTCTAATATTGTACCATTGTACCACTGTTCACAGAGTTGATCTCCAAGTCCTAAAGCTTACTCTCAGAGTTCTAAGAGTTTAATTCTCTGCCACTAAGAAAATAAGTCCCCATAAGAAACTGAATTCACAGACATTAATTTACTAAAGGGGAGACTTTATTAACCTGTGTCAACACACTGATGTCTAAGTCAGCAAGAATCAGTTAGAAAAAAATGTTTTCTGTGCTAAAAATGTTTAAGAGTTTAAATGAGGTTAAGGTGTTTTTTTACTATATTCATTCATCTGAAAGATCTACTCTATCTCTATTCTCTTCACTTGTATTTTTTGAAAAGTCAACATAAAGAATGAAACGTGCAATTTTATAACTTTTTTTTGTTTGACCCTATAAAAGTGTATTTATAGGATAATTGACAGGCTTGCTACACTAGAAAGACCACAATAACAATAACAAGAAAAAACAACTGATCATTGGACATGCACTATTCTAAGTGCTTTGCATATACTATTTCATTTAATCCTTATGTAATAGGTACTATTATTATTTCCATTTTACATATAAAATAACTGAGGCACATAGGTTAAGCCATCTGTCCAATAACACATACTCAATATTCTGTGGTGGTTTGGGTAAGTATGCCTCTTTTAATTATTATTTCCTTATTCTGTCATGTTCTTACTCTATTAACTAAAGGTGCAAAAATATTAACTATTAAATAGCTTGATTACTAAGTAAAAGACTAGAACGATAAACTCTTAGAAAGTCAGATATTTAGCACATTTTGAAATCTGAGATCTATTTAACATGTACATGTCAAACTGAGTATTTCACCTTTTGTTTATTTAATTACTGCAGTCAGTCTGTGAGATCCACATTTACCCTAATTTTTATGAGAGATAATTGAGGTCCAATTAACAGTTTGAACACAATTTAAACCCAGTTACAGAGTTATCAAATCTAACTCAAGTCCAATGTCCTCTCCCCCCTCCTCTATGCTATTAAACCTATTGAAAACAAATAATGGGATAAAAATTTTGTTCCTGATTCACAAAAACGCATCCAGTTCTGTTATGTACATAGACCCTGTTATTAGATATGTCTTTTCAATGAAAAAAAAAAAATTCAAATCACAGTGATTTGCCAGGCATCTGTTTTAGAACTGTATTTAAAAACCCACTTGATTATGGAAGATGTTCATCAGAAAAGCAAAGGTGCTCAAAAGCTTAACTTATATATAACTATCACTAACTACAAAGTGACCAGTACTATAAAGGGGTGAAGAAAGAGGTTTGAAGCAATAAACTCAGAGAACATACTCAACTTCCCCAGAAAACAGGGAAGTCAGAGTCACAAAGAACTGCAGCTGCATTTTGATACCATGTATGCCATGTAAGTTCTTATTAGATGGTAGGTCCATGAAAGCAAAAGTTACATGTATTATCAATTTTATTTCCATCTCCTAATCTAAGACTTTTCACAAAAAATACTTTAATAAAACTATATGGAACAAGTGAATGAGATCAGCTAGTCAATTACAAACAAAATTTTTATATTTTCAGATCCTTAAACACAAGCATGGGTTTGTGTCCTGAAAGAATAATGTCCAAGGCCAATAGCTCTGACTCTGGAAGGCCTGTGGTTATATAAAAGAACCATTCTTTTTTCCACAAGGGGAGAAAGGGGAATGTTAGATCTTGCTTTGTATGCAACCTTCAATGTGCATAATAATATTATTTTTTAAAAATACAGATTCCAAAGATCTCATCCAAATACATGCTGTCAGAAAAACAGATGAACACAAAGCTCTTCACTACATTATTGGGAATAGCAATAAAAAAAACTGAAGGGAAAAATAATATGTCCATATAATAGGTGACTAGTTGAATAAATTAGGATATAGCCATGCAATAGGCTAATATACAGCCATAAAAAGACAAAACAGCTCTGTATGTATGCATGTATCTATCTACCTAGCTACCTACCCTACACAGTGATCTCCAGAATATATATATTTTAAGATTTTATGTATGTATGCATGCATTTATTTTTTAGAGACATGGAAAGGGAAGGAGAAAGAGGAGAGAAACATCAATGTGGGAGAGAAACATCAATTGGCTGCATCTCACACATACCCCAACAGAGGATCAAACCTGTAACTCAGCAAACTTTTGCTCTGTGGTATGATGCCAATCGATTTGAGCCACACCAGTCAGGGTCAGAATATATTTTCAATTAAAAAAGCAAGGTAGAGGAAATGTATATATTATGTAATCATTTACATAAAAAGGAGATGGGGCAATAAAATCATTATACACATTTGCTTATTTAAAATGTAAACACAACTCTGGGGGAGGGAAGTAATAGATAGGGTAGAGGAAACAGGGATAAAAACTAAACTTCTTTAACTATATATACCTTGTTTTGTAGATTCTAGTTTTGGAACTATGTAAATATTTTCTATTTTGATGTACAATTAAAATTTACTTAAAGATTTTTAAAACACAATCTACAATAAAAGTAAAAGTAAACAAACAAAGCTTAATAAGGCACAATCAAAGAAAGAAACTATTCAATGTTTCTTTACAGCAGAGAAATGTGACCATTCATTTTAATGGGATATGTCATGGGAATAAAAAGAGCTGCAAAAAGATTTTAACTATTTTCAGCTGGCATTGGTAGTGTTGGTATTGTTATCCTAAGACTGTTGTGTGTATATAGTATGGTGTAGAAAAAGTAAGTAATTATACTGTCATTGAAAAATGGAATTTTTAGTGTAAGAGAAAGGAAATACAGATGGAAGACTGTTAAACCTTCCGATATTTAATTAGAAATGTCAATATGAACTCACAGTGTATTAATCTTTGGGATGAATAAAAGATATATTTTATCTCTGAAAAAGTTATCCACATACTTCCTAGCTCTATCTACGAAAAAGACCTAAAAACAGTAGGTCTTGCAATCCTGTGGCAAGTAGCACCCCTAACATCCAGATTGTGGCCTCTAAATACCATTTCATACTAAAAGAGTAAGTTCCCCTTGAAAAAGAGGCTCATTCCAAGTCTAAGAAAGAAATGTAAAAGATGAAACTGGAGCACTATCATGCTAGAAAGGAAGCTATCAAAGATATTAAGACTTGTTCAAGAAGCTTTAAAACAAACTCTACAACAAAAAACATACCTCATTGGTCACCTTCGGAAGATACCAACAAATGATTATAAATTTTGGTAAGTAAAGGGAAATAATTAAATATATATCCTGTCTTATATAAACTGTTCCTTAGGGTAATGAAATAGTTGACACGGGAAAGGGTCCATTTATGGAACTATACTAGCTTATAAATTAAAAAGGAATACTAACATTAAAATATTTTATAACTGCTAATGAATTAATGGGTTTAGGCAATTATCACCAATGACAACAAGCATCACAAAAAGAAAGACATTATGTTCTTCCTTAGGAAAGCACTCAACACTATACATGAAGTAGTCTTGATTCCTATCACCAATTTATAGGAAATACAGAGGAGAGTAATACACTACATTATACCATAGTGATCTAAGTAGTAAAATCCAGACCAAGAAATTGTACATCAAATGACCCAGTTTCTTTTATAACAGAGCTGAGAGAGAGAGAGAAAGAATGAGAGAGAGAGAGAGAGAGAGAAAGGGGGAGAGAAACTAGAGATTAAAAGAAACATTAAGAAACATGTCTGGCAAATTGTAATATATGGACCTTACTTGGATCCAATTCTAATGAAGGAATTAAAAAAATATATAAGACATATGGGAAATATAAATAGCAATCGGATATTTAATCAGAATTGTGCTGGATAAATTCTTAGCCATTCTGTCATGAGTTCTATCAAATAAACAAGATGACATTGGTACTAGGTACCACAAATTAAATAACACCTTAGATAGAGTCTATGTGTATTAAAAATTATCAAAAGTTTAAACTTCGGCTACAGACACAATATATCTATAATGGCAATAGAACACTGAATTTGATCATACTAATAACTATATGTTATAATTGCACATGATATTTCACATGCAATTTCAGCCTGTGGCACAATAAGTACATCAGAATTGTTTTGTAAAAAACGTGCTACGCCTAGCAAAATTAAAGTCTATAACTGTCTGTGAAAAAGTTCACTTGTCAGAAAAATCACAAGTATCTTTAATACCCAAGTTATGAAAGTTTAAAAGGTAAAGATTTCACACTTTAAAACTGTACAAGAATTTAATGAAGCTCTAGCAATGCCTACTTTGAAGATTTTCCCTCTTAGGATTAGATACAATACCACAGTTAAAACACACCTAGCCCTCTTCCTGGCTCATGATCATTAACTTGATAAAATGGGATATTGCTCCAGTTTTACATACCTTGACATAGATCACAGGAAGCGTCTGTTTGGCTCGACTATAGTGTCTGGCAACTCTGTATACTGTTTCCGGAACATAGTCCAGCACCAGATTAAGATAGACCTCATCTTTCTGAAAAAGTTTATTAAAAAAAAAAAAAAAAAAACAAGATTAGAAACTAGTCTTTAAATTCAAATTAGAGTAAATGCTCTTTACATTCACTTATTCAGATTAAAAAGAATTAATACTGTGTTCAATTTTAATTATACAAAATTAAATCAGAACATAACCATAATAACAAAAACAATCTATAATAAAAACAATCTACTATACCTCTTCAGCAATGTTAAGATTCCTAACAATATTTAAACTATTATTTAAGGTATATGGTTTTAAAGGATATCACCTATCACAAAATTTCATATTTTCTAGGAAAGGTATCATAGTAGTAAAGTGAGTACTGAATTGGGAGCTAAAATAGCTGCATTACTAGCCCTAGCTCAGCTACTAACTGATGTGAGCAAGCCACTTAAATCTCTCTAGGCTTTAGTTTCTTCCACTACCATATGAAAAGTTGGACTAGATGTTCTTCAAAATTCCTCTAACCTCTACAAAAAGATTCTATGGTTATCTGATAGTCTATACTTAGTAGAACAACCACTTGTCTTCTACAATTAACTGAAAGAAAAATAATAACTTATAGGGCAGCAAGTTACCATACTCACAGGTATTATTGCAGGTCACATGTTTAAATATCCATTCTCAGCAGCATAAAGACACCAATCCAAGATCATTGGAGAGAAAGAAGGGAATTTCAACTAAGTACCAATCAGGAAAGAGGAACAGAGTGCTACCCTTATCCTGAACATGTGAACAATATCAGAGAAGTAAACCAAAGCAGAAAACAAAGTTGAGAATCACTGTATTCAAATCTGGAATTGGCTACTGAATGGGAAAATCTGCAGTTAAAAAACTTTCACAATCTTCCCAATTCAAAATCATCTTATCTACCACACTGAAGTGAAGATTTCAATTTTCAGTGTTTATTGAGTATTCACTATATGTCAGTAACCACTGCAAAGGAAGTAAGGGTACAGGTAAAAAAAAGATGACACATCTGAATACGAAAGGACCATTTCAGGCAAAAAAGAAAACCACGTGGGGTCAAAGAGCACAACAGAGCTCAGAAAACATTTTAGTGAGACCACATACCATTGACCTTACCACCTTTTCACTATCCTTCACTCTCATGTTCTCCTCTCTTCCCTTTCACATCCAGCTTAAATTTCATGGTCTGTCATTACCCTCATTCTCTAACACAGGGATCTGTAAACAAAGCAAAGTCATGCTACCTGGTTTTGTAAGGTCTTATGGGAATACAGTGATGTTCATTCACTTAAGTAATCTATGGCTGGTTTTGAGCTACAACGGCAGACTTGAGTAGTTGTGACAGAGACCATGTAGCCTGCAAACCAAAAATATTTACTACATGGCCCTTTATGAAAAAGCTTGCCCTGTTGGCTCTAATACATACCCTCCTCTTAGGCCCTACTTGTCTGATAAACCACAACCATGGTTAAGTCAAGCTTTCCACACATTCCCTACCTATACTCGACAGATGAACATGGCTGAAAACCTAGAACTATGCTGACTGATCTCACATTAAATTCATCTTCATGAAATTCAATCAGCCCAGTAGTAATACTACATTTTCCTAGTCTATTCACTTTTTCAAACTACTTGATTTCTTCTCTTCAATCTCCAATATCATTCTTCCCATTCTCACCTTCAGCTGATGACCTTGCCTGTACCACTGCATGTGCCCACCTACCACTGTCTATCCCCATATCCTCTTCCTTCCTGTCTCTGGAGACAAGCTGACCAAGCCCCCTTCTAATGCAAACCTTGCAACTTATAAAGAAGATACTTTTCTGTTTTTCCTATCCATTCACTGCTTCAGTAATTTTCCTGTCTTTCTCCCTCATTGTGCTCTCTCTGTGACAGCATCATAATCAGTACACAAAATCGATTATTTCTCCCATTGTTTAAAAAAAAAAAACAACTGCACTAATTACCACCATATTATCAGGTCCCCTTTAAGAGCAAAATGCTTCAAAATAGATGTCTACACCTTTTTTAATGCCTGTTTTATCTCATTCTCTCTAAAACTTACTCCACTGAACTTCATCATCACTATTCCACCAGAATTGTTCATCAGTATCAATAATCTTGTTGATAAACCCCATGTCAATTTTTAGTCATCATCTAACCTCTCCCCTTTCTGTTTGGTTTAGCACTACTGTTTGACATAGTTCATCATGTTCTTTTCTTTGAAACACCTGCTTCACTTAGGTTCTAGAACACTATATTTTTCTGGTTTTCTTCCCACCTTAAAGACAACTCTTCTTGTTCTCCATTTCTGGTTCCTTCTGTTCTCTTTTATTTCCTAAGAAGAGGAGGATCCCAAGGCTCAGTCATCAGATCTCTTGTTTTTTTTTTTTTTTTTTAGATAAGCACACTCCCTTGAGGATCTTACCCAGTCTAATGGCTCAATACTACAATACACTGATGACTCCAAAATTCATATATATCCTGGATCTCTGCCTTTAGCTCCAAACTAGCATATCCAACTGTCTACTTGATGTTGCCTAGGCTAAGAACCTTCATTATTTAGAATCATCAAAAATTCCCCACTCCCCTCTTTCACATACATATACACATTCCCCATATCCACATATATGTCTATATACTAATGGTTCCACCTTTAAAATTTATTCAGGATGTAACCATCTTCACCGTTCAACCCTGTCTTGGTTACTATCACTTAAATTATAATATACTCCTCGTTTTCCTACTTCTACCTTTATCCCTTTATAGTCTAATATGAACAAACCGTGAGTTATGTTGTATCTCTTCCACCCTACCTCATTAAGATTTATTCTTACAAATGGTCTACAAAGTCCTACACATGCACTTTCTTACTTCCCTCTCTTCTTTACTCCACTGCTCTCCTCCACTGCTTATTCATCTCTAGCAAAAATAGCTTCCTGCTGTTATTGAACACATCTGGGAGGCTTTCAGAGCCCCTATACTGATTATGCTTAGCCCTTCAGCCTAGAATGTCCTACCCCCAGATACACACACAGCTCACTTGCCTCAACTTCAAATCTCTGCTCTGGTGTTATTTTCCCTAATCACACCATTAAAAATTTCAACCCATTCCTCCACCCCACACTCCCATCTGCCTTTTCCACTTATTTTCTTCCCATGATACTTAGCACTTTCTGAACACATAGCTTACTTTTTATCGTTTGATTCCCCTCACTAGACTAAGCTCCATGAAGAAAAAGATTTTTGTCTGTTTGTTCACTGCTCTATCTTCACCCAGAATAATGCCTAGCATAGAATAATCAATAAATATTTGCTGAATAAATTTTAGTTCAGATGCCAATAGATATTATTTAAAAATAAGATGACAGCCTGACAGGTTGGTTTTAAACTCAAACAGCACTGTGAAAAATGGGTACAGAGAAGGGGGAAGTTGGAAAGATGAGAATGAAAACCAAACATCTGGAAACCTACAGGAATCCAAGGCCTAGACCAGGGCATAAGGCAAAAAGGACTTAAAAAGGGAGGTGGACGGGGACAGGTATATTGGCTAGCTATACAGGAGAGTAATAGAGAACCTGAGAAACAGAAAAGTTAGGAATAAATAATTTAACAGTCTCTGAACTCTCAACTTGGGTAATAGGCTAGTAATGGCACTGAATGAATCTCAGAACATTTTAGGCTGCTATGTTCCATAGGTGGTTGGAAACATAAGTCAAACCTCAAAAAAAAAAAAATAGTAGATAGAGTACAGCCACAGATTTAGGCAACAGCTGGAACTATGAGAACAGACTCAATCACCCAAGAAGAATGTGTACAGTAAGAGGCTGAGGTAGGAACTGAATATAGAATCCTGAAAAGCACAATAAACTTAAGCAGAAGACAACTTTAGGGGATAACTTAGTAAAGACCAAGAAAGTGAACAAAGAGGCATAAAAAAAAAGCAAGGAAGGATTAACATTAATAGATCCAAAGCTGAAATTTCAATGGCAGGGTGATAATCACTGAAAAGATTGTTGGATCTGTTATATTATGGTTTATCAGATGGCAGGTGAGAAACAGAAGGCAGTTAATTTAGTTTGTTCTTACAAAATCCCTTGTAGTGAAAGTACAGAGAGAGATGAGAGCTGGTATCTAGAGATACCAAGTCAAAGAAAAATGTTGATGTACTTTTTGTTTGTATTTATTGATAGTAAAGGAGACCCAGATTTATTTGTAGGCTGAATGGATAAGGATGGAATAAAATTATTAAAAAGGCATAAATGAGAAAGCAAGATTCTAAAACATCACAGAAGAGGAGAACAAAAAGAGAAGCTATACAGTGTAGTAATTAAGAGACAAGGTTAGCACGAGTCACACAAAACTACACAGAAGCCTCAACTCTGCTACTACAAGTTATGTGACCAGCAGCAGGTAACTCAACCTCTAAAAGCCTCAGTTCCCTATAAAATACTAATAATGATGATATCTAGTTTAAAAGACTTTTAAGATTGTAAGAAATAATCCATATATACATTTTTTAATTAGATGCTTTTTACTTATAAAATTTTTTTAAAATTTTATTTATTTATTTTTAGAGAGGGGAAGAAAGGGAGAAAGAGGGAGAGAAACATCAATGTGTGCTTGCCTCTCGAGCGCCCTCTACTGGCGAACCTGGCCTGCAACCCACGCATATGCCCTGACTGGAATCAAACCAGCATCCCTTCAGTTCACAGGCTGGCACTCAATCCACTGAGCCACACCAGCCAGGGACATATATAAAGTTCTTTAAGCACATAAAATAGACTCAAATTTTAATTCTTAAATCATCTTTAGAAAGGAACAATTTCACTTTTTTTTCTTCCAGTACATATAAAATACTAGTTAAGTGATTAGGTGCTAGGGAGAACTGTAAGTAAAGTGAGTGAATGTCTGATGCCCCTATTTTTTTTAATAAAGAGATGAGTCATATGCAAAACTGAGGGTAGCAAGAGTAATGCTGAAGACTTCTCTTAAAATTTCAGAGATCAAGATTTAGACAAGGATCAGTTACAACTGAAGGTGAGGTCCCATAGAGAAAATAAATGAAGAGAACGCTAAACTGTTGTCAAAAGGATTGCTGTGTTAAGTAGAATTCGAGGAATGGCAAGCCTTGAGTTTTAGAAAGGTCACTAACATAGATGTTGAAGCTATCCTTTGTTAACCATTACTTGATTACAAGGTTTCTTGATTTTAAATAATCATTTGACAAAGTTAATCATGATATGTTTATTAATCACCAGGAGATGTGTGAGAACTGTACCACAATTTAATTCGTCTGCTAAATAATCATAACAAAAGTGAAAAATTAAAAATAAATGCCAAGGTCAAGGAAGGTTTCTAGTTGTAGGGTTATAAGCTCTGTCCTTCACTTGTCCCAATCAGTATTTTCATAAATAATTTCACTTATTAGGGGTTGTAAAAGTAAATGTCTTCAATGTTTAAACAATAAACATAAATGTGTGGAGCCAAAATGTGTAATGCAGAAAGGAGCAGTGGATGGTAAATGAGATTGTTTGTACAAGACTTAACTAAAGGCATTCTAATTTTTGAAAAAGTGTTAACAGAATATGCTAGTGAAATGAAACACATCACAGAGGGAATTTGGCAGTCGGCTTACAATTTCTGATTTCGACACAATTACCTAAGGCTGACACAAACCTAGGAAAAATGGCTTAAAATGGAAGACTAAATAAGAAAGTAAAAAACCTCCAATAGTCTGGAATAGTAAGCCAAACCCACAATATAAAATTTAACAAATATAAGTATAAAGCCCTATGATTAAAATCAAAGTATCAATTTATTATGTAGAATGACAGTTAAAACTTGACAGTAATTCTCTGGAAAATAAATGATAGGTATACCTGAACAGAATTCAAAAGGAATCAACACTGAGATGCAGTTAATGAAAAACTTAATGCCATATTAGGTTAGAGCAGAAGTATTGTATTAACAGCAATAAAGATAATTCCACTCTACTTTGTACAGTTCAGGCTTCATTTGACATAGATGATATTCATTTTTAAGCGGTATATTTTATTCATAATATTAACAAGGCAGAGGATATCAAAGAAAGGTTAATAAAACCATGTCTGCTGTAGGTTGAGTGTTCTAATTTACTACACTATGAGAAATGTGGGGGTTCAAATTATATTTGGACTAGTATTTTGCAAATTCACATAAGCCTATCTTTCTCGTCAAATAAATTTTGGTTATTCTGTTTTAAATTTCTGTTATGTTATTGAGAAAGAGGATGACCATGCTCCAAAATAACACAGCAGAATTACCATCTGCTGTATTTACTCATTTATAAACACAGGAAGTTTACCTCTATGGAGACAGATATGGGGATTTAGGGATTAAAAAAGATTTTACATTCATCTACTATCCTGTTTTATTCCCATTTTCTTATAATATGCAATGTAATAGCATTTTAGTTTCACAAAATATTAAAATAACATAAAAACAAACTTGGTAATTACTATTCCAAAATACACTCCTAAATTCACATTTTCAAGCAGACGAAAGTTATCACCTTGTCTGCTGCAACACCGACAATTTATGAAGTCTTAATAATTCATCCACCTAAAGAATTTTGCATTACCTATATATTCATTCCCTAGGTCACATTCCACTGAAAATGTCAGTGTTCATCAATAAAAGTTTCATAAAGATAATGAATACACCACTTTAATAACAATCAATATAAAATATTAAGGAAGATATAAAATTGGGCTTATTTAGGCAACCTCTAAGAGAAAAAAAGGAAAAGGGGGAAAGAGCTATATTTTGTAAACTTGACCATGTACAAGAGTCCTCCTCTATCCATTCTTTACCACTTTCTGCAGTTTCGGTTACCCAGGGTTAACTGTGGTCCATAAATATTAGATGAAAAATTCTAGAAGTAAACAATTATAAGTTTTAAATCATGCTGTTTTGATTAACGTGATGAAATCTCGTGCTGTCTCACTCCATCTACACAGGATGTGAATCATTCCTTTGTCCAGGAGCATATCCATGCTGTATGGGCTACCTGTTTGTTAACTGTCCTGGTTACTTGATCGTTTGATCGACTGCAGCTGCTTACGTTAAAGTAACCCTTATTTTACTTAATAACGGCCCCAAAACACAAGAGTAGTGATGCTGGCAATCTGTATATGCGAAAGTGAAAAGGTATGTTATGTATAAGGAAAAACAGTACAGAGCATAGAGGTTTTTTGGTAGTGTCTACAGTGTCAGGCATCCACTGGGGGTCTTGGAACATATCCCTGCAGATAATGGGGGACTACTGTGTATATTTAGCTATGGTTCTGCATAGCATACACACACACACCCCATTTCTATAGCTTGGGGTTTAATTTAATTACATACATTAATAAGGAGGCTGACCTTCTTCCAAACAATCACTTAGGAACTTACTTCTACCTGCTCACCCTCAATCCCCACTACTATCCCCACACTCTCATACTTCATATAACAGAAATTTCAAAATACTTTTAATTTCTCCACATAGACCATGCTGTTTAACTCCACCAAGCCTTTCAAAAACATCCTGTACTTCAAACTTGATACACACCTACTATGTGCTACTTATCTAAATAGCTCCTATTTAGCCTTCAAATCCCTGGATAAGCATCATCTCTATATAATTCCCTTGTTGACACTGAGTAATTTGTTACTTTCCTCTGTACTACTTCCGCTGACAGTACATAAAACTGTTAAACCATGTATCAATCTGTAGTATATTTCTTTTCTTCTCCTCAAATTCATTAAGACAAACCTTATACTTTGTTTTTGTTCCTAAAACTCTATACAGTGCCAATACACTGAAATGAAGTGAACTTTAAGAATTAAGAGAGACTAGGTGATTGGAAAGAACACAGACTTGCCTTGGTCGGTGTGGCTCAGTTGGTTGGAGTGTTGTCCCATAAACCAAAGGGTTGTGGGTTTGATTCCTGGTCAGACACATGCCTAGGTTGCAGGTTTGGTCCCTGGTTGGGCATGTACCAGAGGCAACCCACAGATGTTTCTCTCCCCTTCTCTTTCCCTCCCTTCCCCTCTCTCTAAAATCAGTAAGCATGTCCTTGAAGTGGGGGAGGGGCAGGGCGGGGAAAGAACAGACTTTATAGTTGAAGAACCTACATTTGAAAGTGGCTCCTGTGGTTACTAGTTACACAACACTGAGCAAATTCTGTAATCACACCAGACTTCAAATTTCTCAATGATAAAACTTACAAAATAATACTATTACCTTGTAGCACTGATGATGAGAAAAATGCATAAAATACACAGAAAGAGTATTTTATAAATCACAAAATTTTCAAACAAAAATAAGTATTTTTATTCATGATTGAAGACATTATATAACAATCTCTACAGTTAATCAAAAGAATATCTTTAAGAATTTGAATCTGATAAAAATCATAGAACACATTTATTTTATATTTTTAAATTATTTGTTTTAAAATGTATTAGTACAATGTTACTAATTTATTGTGCTGGCTTAAAATCTTTAACTGACAAAGTATATAATCAAAACACAGAAGACAATCAATGTATGCTTGACTGTTACTATTTATTCTTTTACACCTACGTATGCACCCACTGTAGTTGGAAGCCTCTACTTTATTCATCTTTTCTACCTAGCATCACAATTTCAATAAACAGTCCATGAACAAACTGTAGAAAATAGTAACAGGGAGTAAGACTGGAATGGCAGAGTAAGGAACTCAGGACATATCATCAGCAAAGCAAAAATTTAACTGAATGATTTAACTGTTAGAAAGTAATGAAATTCTTCTTAGAGCATATAGAAAATGAAGCAACAAAACTCAGGAAAAACAGCAAGAGCCCGGCATTTTAGCAAAGACCCACTCCCTTACCCTACCATCCTACCTCCATGTTTGAGAATTCATACCCACTACTCTCCACCAGATAGATGTGGCCAAGAAGAGGAGTATAGCTCCCTTTCCCCTCAGCTCCCAGTTTGGGGCTCTGATATCACCCCAAAAGGAACAGGCTGTGTCCCATGCTGCGAAAGATGTATTGTAGTGGAGCAAAGGCAAGAAGATTGTCTTCCTTTCCCTACCCAGTCCCCACAGTTTTAAGTCAGAGAAGCTCCACTCCATGTATAGCAGGCTTGGGCCCTGTGAGCCTCATCCTCAACTTGCTCATAGGGCAGAGCACCCATGATGGCAGGAAGTGTGAAGGCCAGGGAGTGCCACTGCCTCTCCTCCAGTGTCCACTCATAAAGTGGGGATGTTACTCTTGGGAAAGTCAGTCCTCATTCTCAGTTCTAGTGCAGGGAAACAGGAATACTGTCCAGAGGGAAAGGCAGGCTATGTGCTCTGCCAAAAGAGACTGATCCACAGTACGGAGAACTCCATGCCTTTGGACATTATCTAAAACCAATGGAGAACTTTGTGGAGAGCAATTAAGAGAAGGCAGGTAGGTCCATGAAACAAGCAAAAAAGACAAGGCACGAGAAGTATAATATAGAGAACCAAGGGAAGAGACAGCCAAAAATAGCTTGGAATCAAGGTCAACTTTGGAGGTCAGTAAGAATGTGCACAGGTATTGGATAGGCTGAGCAGAATGTGGCACAAACTTTTACCATTCCTGGGCCATCAACACACAGCATAAGCTTCCCTGGCACAAATGGCTTACATGCAACTTCTGACCAGAGACTGCACAATAAGCTACTCTGACCCACGAGTAGCTCCCAGGAAGTAAAATCACATTCATCCCTGACAGTCAGAAAGTGAATGCCCAAAGCTGCACCCTCTCAGAAGCAGTAAGACCAGAAACTCCAAGCTACTAGAGTCCCTGGTTCAACACATGGCAAATAAATATGAACTCCCTAAACTAGGATAGCAGCAGTTAAGCCACTCACACACATCCACTGGTAAAAAATAAAAATATAACTAGCTAAGGGGACTTTAAGTACAATCATTGACCAATAATTCACATGATGAAGACCTCAAATCAATAACCTTAACCTCTATGTACATTAATAGCCTAGAGGGGGAAAAGAGCAAAATAAACCCATTGCCAGATGCAGGAGGAAATAATAAAAACGAGAACAGAGTAAATAAATAAAAGATTAGAAAAGTCTTCCTGCCAAGATGGAGGCATAGGTAGACACATTGTGCCTCCTTGAACAACCAAAAGAAGGACAACAACAATTTAAAAACAAAAAACAACCAGAACTGACAGAAAATTGAACTGTATGGAAGTTTGACAACCAAGGAGTTAAAGAAGACACATTCATCCAGACCAACAGGAGGGGCAGAGTTGGGCAGCCGGGCAGAGAGGACTCTCGGCAAGGCATCCACCGGAGGATCCAGCGAGGTGGTGGATTGTGGAGGGGGCACAAAAGGCTGAGCTGGCCTGCAAGGCAGCAGCAGTGGACCCGATGAGGCAGTGATTGCAGACTGGGCAGTCCCACATTCTTGCACAGAGAAACTGGGAGAAGCAACTGGGAAACAGGACAGACCGCGCAACCCGGGGCCCCAGTGCTGGGAAATAAAGCCTCAAATCTCTGATTGAAAACACCTGTGAGGGTTGAGGCAGCAGTGGGAGAAGCTCCCAGCCTCACAGGAGAGTTTGTTGGAGACCCACAGGGTTCTAGAACGTACACAAACACATCCACCCTGGAATCAGCACCAGAAGGGCCCAACTTGCTTGTGGGAAGCAGGGGAAGTGACTAAAATTCGGCAGAGAGCGGAGCAACTGCCACTGTTCCCTCTTGGACCCCTCCCCCACATACAGTGTCACAACACAGTGACTTGGTTGCCCCACCCTGGTGAACACCTAAGGTTCCGCCCCTCACCACATGACAGGTACATCAAGACAAAAAAAATATGGCCCAAATGAAAGAACAGATCAAAGCTCCAGAAAAAATACAACTAAGTAATGAAGAGATAGCCAACCTATCAGATGCGCAGTTCAAAGCACTGGTAATCATGATGCTCACAGAATTGGTTGATTTTGGTCGCAAACTAGATGAAAAAATGAAGGCTATGCTAAGTGAAATAAAGGAAAATGTACAGGGAATCAATAGTGATGGGAAGGAAACTGGGACTTGAATCAATGGTGTGGACCAAAAGGAAGAAAGAAACATCCAACCAGAAAACAATGAAGAAACAAGAATTCAAAAAAATGAAGAGGCCTAGGAACCTCCAGGACATCTTTAAATGTTCCAACATCCGAATTAGAGGGGTACCAGAAAGAGAAGAGGAAGAGCAACAAGTGGCAAAGTTATTTGAACAAATAATAAAGGAGAACTTCCCTAATCTGGCAAAGGAAACAGACTTCCAGAAAGTCCAGGAAGCTCAGAGAGTCCCAAAGAAGTTGGACCCAAGGAGGAACACACCAAGGCACATCATAATTACATTACTCAAGATTAAAATTAAGGAGAGAATTCTAGAAGCAGCAAGAGAAAAGGAGACAGTTACCTATAAAGGAGTTCCCATCAGACTGTCAGCTGATTTCTCAAAAAAGACCTTACAGGCAAGAAGGGGCTGGAAAGAAGTAT
>CM052539.1:102288524-102372503 GCA_028533065.1 Trachops cirrhosus | reverse complement strand
TTCTCTAAGAAAAAGAAGATCGAAATTATGAACAGTAAAATGACAACAAACTCATAACTATCAATAGCTGAACCTAAAAAACAAAAAACAAAAACAAAAACTAAGCAAACAACTAGAACAGGAATCAACTAGAGAAATGGAGACCATATTGAGGGTTTTCAGTGGGGAGGAGGAGGGGAGGAATGGGGGAGAAAAGTACAGGGAATAAGAAGCATAAATGGTAGGCATAAAATAGACAGGGGGAGGTTAAGAATACTATAGGAATCAGAGAAGCCAAAGAACTTATATGTATAACCCATGGACATGAACTAAGAGGGTAGGGGGAATACTGGAGAGTTAGGGGTTGCAGGGCAGAGGGGGGATAAAGGGGAGAAAAAAACTGGGAAAACTGTAATGGCATAATCAATAAAATATACTTAAAAAAACAGAAAAGCAATTGGGGGGAGAAGGGGAGTCAAGAAAACCAAAAGTCAGTTCACTGACAAGAATAAAAAGAATATTAAGGGAAAAAGTATAAATAACATTATGCCAATAAGATAACTTAGATGAAATGAACAAATTACCAACATGGACAAAAGAAGAAATAGAACACCTATATTCACTATTGTAAGTAAAGAAATTGAATTAGTAATTTAAAAGCCTCCCACAAAAAGTGAATGGTCCAGGTGTAAATGGCTTCATTGGAGATATCTACCAAAGTTTTAAAGAACTATTAATATTAATTCTTCAAAAACCTTAAAAACACAGAAGAGGAAAACCACTTCCCAACTCATTTTATGAGGCCAATATTAAAATCAGACAAAGTCACTGAAGGGTGGATTGGGGGTGTGGAACACTACAAATCAATATCCCTTATGAATACAGAGGCAAAAATCCTGTAAAAAAAATACAGTCCACCAAAATATAAAAATTATTATACACCATGACCAAAAGGGATTAGTTCCAGAAAAACAAAGCAGGTATATAGTATGTAAGAGAGTTACCTCAAAAAATTAAAAATGGAACTGTCTTATAACCCAATAATTCCAGTCTGGGAATTTATCCAGAGACATCTGAAAAATTACTTCAAAAGAATATATATACTCCTATGTTCTCTGCACCATTATTTAAAATAACCAAGATTTAGAAGCAGCCCAAGTGTCCATCAATAGATGAGTGGATAAAAAGTCTGTGTTACATTTACATAATGGAATACTAGGCCATACAAAAGAAGGAAATCTTACCCTTTGACACTATGGATGGGCCTGGAGGGAGCATTATGCTAAGTGAAATAAGCCAGTCAGATGAAGACAAATACCATATGATTTCACTCATATGTGGAATCTAAGGAACAAAAGGTACTAAAAAGCAAAAGTGACAGACCCATAAACAGAGAACAGGGTGACAGCTGTGGGGAGGTGAGTGGTGCTAGGTAGGGAGCTGGGTGAAGGGATTGAGCAAAAAAAAAAGAAGAAGAAGAAGAAAAACTCATGGACACGACAGTGTGGTGATTTGGGGGAGGGGTGATGGAAGAAAGTGGAGGAGGATATAGGGGGATACATGGTGATGGACAAAGACTTGACTTGGGGTGGTAAACACACAATACAGTGTACAGATGACGTGTTGTAGAACCGTGCACCTGAAAACTATAATTTTTTACCCAGTGTCATCCCAATAAATTCAATAAAAAGGGTAAAAAATTAATATAAAATGCCTTATTAACATAATTAAGAACAAAACCACATGATCCTTTCAACAGATGGAAAAAAAACATGACAAAAATCAACCACCTTTCATGATAAAAATACTCAACAAACCAGAAATACAAGGGAACTTCCTTTCAATGGATAGATGACATTGATAACAGATGATATCCACAGCTAACATAATACTTAAAAATAAAGAAACGAAATACTTTTCTTCCTCTAAAATAAGAACAAACAAAGATGTCAGCTTTATCTTTTCTCAACATTGTACTGAAGGTTCTACCAGGGCAGTGGCAAGAAAAACAATAAAATGCATCCAAGACATTATATTTTGATAAGAGAGATAATTCATCAAGAAGATATAACTATTATATACATATACACACCAAACAACAGAGTCCCAAATATATGTAGAAAATTATAGGATTGAAGGAAGAAATATTATAGTAATAGTTGGAGACTTTAGTACACCATTTTCAATAATGAACAGAATACCTAGATAGAAGAGCAATAAAGAAACAGAGGGACTGAATGACATTATAAGCCAGTTTGACCTAATAGAAAAATACATATTCTTCCCAAATGGACATGGGGTATTATCCAGGATAGTCCATATTTAGGCCACAAAACAAATTTCAAGAAATTAAAAAAGACAAATCATATGAAGCATCTTCTTCAAACACAACAGAATGAAACTAGAAATCAGTAACAAAAAGAAAACCAAAATGTAACCATAAATGTTTGGATATTAAACAAGATACTCTAAACAATCAATAGGTCAAAGAGGACATTAGACAACACACTCTCAAACAAACAAAATATTAGAAAATACTTGAGAGATAAATGAAAACAAACATACAACACACCAAAATTTATGGGAGGCAGTGGAGACAGCTCTCAGAGGAAAATCCACTGCTGTAAATGCCTACATTAATAAGATCTCAAATCAATATCCTAACTTTACATCCTGAAGAACTAGAAAAAGAGGAAACTAAACCTAAAGTTAGCAGAGGAAGGAAATAATAAAGATTAGACCAGAGATTCACAAACTTTTTGCTGGACTAGCAAAGAAAAAATAGTAAGACATAAATAACTAAAATCAAAATGAAAGTGAGGATACTGCTGACATTACAGAAAGAAAATAACAGAATACTTACTATAAACAGCTGTGTGACAACAAATTAGATAACCTAAAAGTAATTGAAACATTTCTAGGAACACACCAATTACTATACTGACTTAGGATGACATACAAAATCTCAACAAACTGATGTTAACAAGGAGAGACTGAATCAATAATCAAAAACTTCCCAGGAAGTAAAAGCCAGGCCTAGATGGTTTCAATGGTAAATTCTAACATTGAAAGAAGAATTAACAATAATCCTCTTTGAGCTCTTCGGAAGGAAGGAAGGAAGGAAGGAAGGAAGGAAGGAAGGAAGGAAGGAAGGAAGGAAGGAAGGATTTAGATTAATGTCTGGCATATAGTAAGCACCATGAATGTTTTGGCTATTATCATTACCACTACTACATTATTATACAGCAAAAGGCTATTTACTACCTTCTTAAAGGTCTCCAAAGAACTGTACAATCAATCTCATGTTGTTCAGCAATCATTATTAAGATTTCTTTAAATGTTACATTTCTAAAGCACTGCTTCTGAAGAACTTTACATTCTAGGCTAAATACCTTATGTAACTTACATAACTGTGATTGCCTCAGTTTCTTCTATTAAATGGGGATAGTAACAGTACCTATTCTTCACTGGGTTGCTGTGAGATTTAAGTGAGTTACGAAGTACATGTAAAAGGCCTGGAGTAATGTGTGACACATAGCAAGTGCAATATGTATTTGTTATTATTAAACAATGATTTGTAAAGTATGTAGTAAATTAATGGTTATTAAGTGTTAATTATATGCCAGGTACTATGATAAGCACTTAATAACCATTATTACATTTTTGGCTTACAAAATCCCTCTGTATGGATCTGAAGGGTTTATACAAGGTCTATAAAGGTAAATATCTTGCCCAGTCATGCTGCTATCAAGTGGCAGAAATAAGATGCAAACCCAGATATTTCTGGCTAGAAAGCCAGTGCTCTTTACTTTTCAGAATAGATTTACTCCTATCCTTTCCTCTCCAGGACTAGTGGCCAAGAGACATAGTCAAGCACTGCATTCTTATCCCTGATCCCAGAACAATGATACAATCTTCCCCTTCTGCACAGAGCCCTCCACACAGTTACCATCAATAAAACAAAGCTGGTATGAGGAATAAAATCAACCTGCCATCCTTGCTATTTAAGCTGTCTCATATAAGTAGAGTTTTATTTAAGGAAGGCTATCTCTTTATTATTCAAGTAATCAATCTATAATAAACCACAGGTAAAATATTACTATGTATAAGGTTACTTATAGAAAACTTTCTAAAGAAGACAATCAATTGATTTAGATAACATTTAAGGCTCCTGTAAAGGCACAATGTGGTTTACGAACTATTCACATCCTTCAGAGGACTGGGGTTCTACAGAGGTGAGCAACTCAAGGAAAGCAAAGTGAGCAGGTCCAACACCCCAGTTTCAACCAGGGCAACTTTGCTTTTTATCTTTCTATCTACAAAACAGGGGTTCTTCATGGAATTTCAGTAAGAGGGAAAGGAGCTTCTACTGCCAAATATCAATACTAAAAACAAACAAACAAACAAACAAACAAACAAACAAACCCTATTCTACATGATTCTTAGAAGTCACAAAAGTATTATAAGCCCAGTCTTTCAAAACATTCAAAAATCCCATTTTTCTCTGTTCAAGGAGAAAGAGTGCTACTACTCTACTAAACCAGAGTTAATAAAACCTACTGGGTAACTTAGACTATACTAATTGACTACTTGATGCTCTGGTTACTACAGCAAACACCAATGATTCCAACCAGCAGACTATGACAAACACTAATTAGGTCATATCTGTAGTCTCTGTCCTGACTTCACTCCTCCCTCTTGTAGTTATATTGGCCATTCCTTCCCCTAAGTATAGGCTAAAAGTTGGTTATTTATAATCCCTAAAGAAAAGCCTTTTAAATGGCAGGGTGAAACACAATAAAGAGAAGGTCACCAATACACATAACCACTCAAACTGTGGTCAGTGGAAGTATCTGACAAATACTACACAAATCCTACTTTAACTTCACCTGAAGCTAAAAAAGATAGTTATAGAAAAAATGATGATGAGGCCCTGGGTAGTTTAGCTTATATAACCAGTAAGTACAAATATTATGAGACAACAAGGGAAAGGTTTTAGGCTATTGAATATTATACATTTATAAAAAACTGCTCCTACAAACATGTAGAACATGTACACATGGAATAAAATGTATAGTACTGAAGTTAAAAGTCAGGATAGTGATTGAAAACATTTCCTCTTTAAAGTTTCCAAAAAGAGGGGTGGGTAATAGAGGCTGAGAGGAGAGATGCCAAGAAAGATAATGGGGAAGACTCAGAACAGATGAGAACCCAAAGATTTAGAAAGAATTAGATGTTCAAAGAAAAAGAGTAAGATGGGTAGAAACCCAATAGAAGAGAGGTACAGAAATCCAGAGAAAGAGGTTGAGAGATGCACACAGGAAATAGCCAACAGGGAGAGGGAGACAGAGGGAGCCAGGCAGCCATACACCAGAGTTAGTTAACGAGGGTGGGGGGGATTGCTGACGGGTGACATACACCAAGAGAGAGGGAGAGAAATCCAGAGGCACAAGACAGACACCCAGAGCCAAGAATGAAAGGGACAGAAACCCAGAAAGTAGGCAGAGACAGAAGAGAAAAAAGAAAAGGCTTAGAAAGAGGTAGAAAATGGCAAGAGAATGAGTCATATGATGATGATGATGATGATGATGATGATAAGATTACAAAATATTCCCATATACAGTTGAACTCATCGACGGAACCTAACCAAGTCTATCATGCCTATAATCCTGAAACACTGAATTCTTTTTTCTCATCCTCACAATGCCTTCAGCTCAATCCTTTAATTGCCTCCTCAAGCCTCCTTACCATCGATCTTACCATGTTCTTACCATTGATCTTCTGCCCAGAGCTTCTCCTGAGCTCTCTGAAATGCCAAAAAGAAACTCTTCATGTAGTTTTAAATCCCAGTCTTTTTACAGAGGGTTCTTTTAACTACCTTGCCATTGACAAAACCTGGATCCCACCCAAAGATAATGGCTTCTTTGCAGCTCTCTTAACATATTCTGGGACTAGAAGGAAATGCTGGCAAACTGCTTGCTCTTCACTGCCCTGGCCTCAAACAACATGCCCTCTCCCTCCTTTCCAACCCCCTAAGAGCTCTACCACATGGCTACATACCCTGTACCTTGTCTACCAGAACTTGTCATGTCATTCCTCCATTTAGTGACCCCTCCACCTATGAAGTCATACATGTACTTGTCTACTGGATATCTCTATTTTCAAGTCTCAGAGGCATCTCAAACTATTATTTCCTTTCTCAAAACTCTTCTAATATATACATAGGTAATACATAATGCTTCTGTTAGTAAAATGCCTACTTCATATAAGGTTGTCACATTCAGAGAGAAATCACCTGTAAGGATTTGTAAGAATTTCATAAGACATTACATCCCTTTTCTAAACACAAGTTCTTAGCTCACTCTCAGTAACCTACTCTTGGAGAGTTAGAACTAATAAAAACAAACCTGAGCTCTCAACCCTAGTAAAGAACACATCTCATATGGGATGTATTAGTTTAATACCTGGTCTCTTGAGTGATATGTTGGTCCTGCCAGAACAATTCAGAAGCAAAGAAGTGGAGATCGTAAGTAGGCCAAGAAAAAATTATCCTTTTGGTGGCTAGAATATTATGGGAGGTCCTAAACCTGTGTATTTCTGCATATCCTCAGAAAACCTTCCTTTTTTTTTTGACAAGGGTCATTATTTTTAGCAATAATCACTACTTTTCTATTTTTTAATTGAACTATCCAAAATTAAGACATGTCTTTTTTCACTTTGTAAAATTTACAATGCTAAAGAGAAAGTTCTGAGATAAATAAAACATTAGAAAGTATATTTCCTTTTTATAATAGACAGGTTCTCTGTTCTCTAGTTAATCTCCCTTAATGACTTAATTACTCTTTACCTGAAAGACTATATTTAAGATAAATAAGCAGCTTACGGTGCACAGCAGCAGGGAGGAAAATCATCCTATGGAATACACAGAAAACAGTTGGTCCATTTTTACTCCCAAGGCAGGATTAAGTAACAAGGAGGGCAGACTGTGATGGAGGCTTCCACCAAACCAAAACTGCACAGGTAGCCTTTAGGTGCCATCACAAACAAAGCTTTACATTCAAAAGTTTTCCCTTTCTTTTTATCTTCATTAAGAGTTAAATGAATTAATATTTGTAAAGTACTAAAACAGTACCTGGCATACAGGGGAAGCAATATAAATTAATCAAGAGAAAATGTTTAGGGGCTTTGTAAGGAGACCTTTGCAAATGAATCTGCATTTAATCCAGTGGTACATGGAACAAATAATTCTGAACTTTACTTTCCTCCCTGAGATATTATAATGTCTAGTATCACAAAAAGTCATGAGAATGCAAAATTCCATTATAAGAGCGCTATGAACATAACAGATGCTCCTTAATTTTATTTGGGAAGGGACAGAAAAATTGAGGACATAACAGACAGTTTGGTTAAAAAAATATGGCATGAATCAAGTAATCAGCTTTAGAAACAAAGGAGCTCAAATACTTATGAGGATTTATAGTCCCTAATACAAACAGAAGAATCATTTAAAATTAAAGGCAGGAGTACACCTGAAAAACAAGAGTCACTAAAGAACCAATCTGGTTGTTAAAATATTAGCTATCTCGTACATACACACACACCAATTATCTATCTGCAGGCATGTATGTCACAATGCTAGCTTAATATATATATAGGTGCCTTCCCATATTGCAGGTTCTGTCATGAAAAAAAGAATTTCTTGAAAAATAATCTAAATAAAATTTAATGGAAAATAATTGAACATGATTACATTGGGACATAGGTATATAAAGTAAAAAGAATACTAGGCTAGAAATCAAGAGGTATTATGTATCTAAGGACTTTAGATAATATACACATGATATCTGAGGTCCAAAATATCAAATAACTTGTCCAAAGTCATATTTATTTAGCCAAACAGATTAAATGGTTTGTTTTTTGTCCTGCCCTTTCACCCAAACTAGTGAAGGAAAAAATGTAAAGAATAACTGAGTCTGGGAAGAAGGGACAATGAACACATAGAAAGAAAAAGACCATGGTAAAACAGAAGAACTAATTTTCTATGCTGTCAATTTAAACATTAGTTATTACATCTTCCGAAGAGAAAGACCAAGGGAAAGGGGGAGTAGGAGAGGGAATTCACAGCACAAAGTGCTCCTTAATTATCCTTTGCTTTTCTAGAATTAAATGTGACCATAAATAGTGACCATTTATAACAAGCTGTGAAATATTATACATTTTCCAAATTTTCCCCAGCAAGGGATAGGTTAAACCAGCCTCCTAATGTTTAAGTCTCATTCTGGTCCTACCGAAGTCTTCCTCCTTTCCCTTCCCCTCCCAATATTTCAACTTAACAAAATGACATCATTTTCCTCCCTCCAATAAATAGGTGAACTAACATGGGGCTCCAGAAGCACATACAGAGCATAAAGGTTAAAATATATATTTAAATTTGCTTTAGAACCACAGAAGTTTAAAAAAGGAAGAAAATCCTTTAAAAATCATCCCTTTCATTTAACATCTTCCTAATACAACTAAAAATGATTAATGATCATACCTTAAGCTCAGTTATCAACAGGGCCTATGTTTTGAAATTCTTTCATTCATTCAATTAGCAAAACTGTTTCACTTGGGAAAGGGGAAATACTTCTAGAAGAGCAACAAGTCTATCACAATATTCAGTATATACTTCTGTAAGACCTACCTTCTCACCACTTGAGTAGAAGAAATAACGCAATCGGACTATGTTACAGTGATCTAGCTTTCTCATGATTTGGAGCTCTCGGTTCTGAAAAGGAAAAACAGAAAAATATATTTTAAAGGATAACTGCTATTCATCATACTGACTAATGTTTCTGAAGTAACATTAAACATTACAAGTAGCAGGCAATAGATATGTTACAAAAAAGTATGGTCTACAGATCACTGTTAACCTATAAAGTATTTGTTATTACTCCATGAACTATTTACTACTGCTCTGGGAGTCAAAATTAAAAATAAGTGTTTAGAATTTTCCATAGCAATTTGACAGAATACTTTTATATCGATGAATCTTATAATTAAAAGTAGGGCCTGCATTTTGTAGTTCTTAATTCACCTGTACTGTATTTACAAAAATATTAATCCTCAATGAATTGGAAATTTTTAAAACTGGTACATTACCACAAAAAGCTTGAGAAGCACTCGTCTACAGTATGTAAGTGATAATCTGAAATGAGCTATTACTGCTGTAATTTTTACAACTATAAAAAAAAAACATCACATCAAACAAATAAATTTGGGTGCAAAGAAAATTCTTACAAGCCCTACTATTTCCCAAAATATACCAAAAAATCTGAAAACTACCCCATTAGAAGGGTTTAATTGCTAAATTTTAGAAAGTTAGAATATGATATACTAGAAATTGTGCAGTCCTGATAAACTTATAAACCACACAAATAATTTTCCCTTTGGGAAGTTTCAAAGTTATGCTCATCCTTCATTGAAAGAAAACATTAAATATGATGACCTCTTAACACCATAAATTCTGCAGTAATGAATTTGAAGAGTACATATTAACAAAGAAGATAAATTCTAACAACATACTTGGGCTGTCAGAAATCAGTTAATAAAGGCTACATTAAATAACAGAGAAAGAATACCAAAGTACCAGCTATATAGACAAAATATGTAAAATTTCAGTTAAAATAATGATTTAGAAGAGCTACAAAACCATACAGTATATGCCTATGAATCTAGAAGGCAAGTACTATTGTGGTAATTGGGGAAAAAGCCAAAAAAAAAAGGAGTGGGGGATGAATAGGAGACAATAAGCTGGATAAGCAGAACTGTCCTAGAGCACAGTGGGCTCCAGTTCTTAGAAGATGGTAGCAGAAAGAAGCAAATGTTTCTCCTCTAGAAACTTCCAACAGGTTCTATTCTATTACCATTTTCTTAGGGAAGTAGGAAACTTAAAGGAATTCTCCTTCTGTCCCTTTAAACTGACCATGAGAGCTGGGTTTATGTATACAGTGACATTTAACATTCTTTTATAAGGCCATGGGGTCAGGTGGCTTGGTTGATTGAAGCATCACTCCATGCACCATACAGGTTCAATCCCTGGTCAGGGCACATACCTAGGCCGCAGGTCCAATCCCCTGTTGGGCAGGTATGGGAGGTATTTGATCAATACTTCTCTCTTTCACATCCATGCTTTTCTGTCTGTCTGTCTGTCTGTCTGTCTGACTGTCTGTCTCTCCAATCCCCTTGCCTCCTCCCCCTTCCTCTCTCTCTAAAAACAAAACAACAACAAAAAAATAATCAACATATCTTCCAACAACAAAAAAAACAAACAACTATCAATATATCCTTGGGTGAGGATTAAAAAAATAATAAAATTCTTTTATAACACATCATTCATTCCATTACTTGCTATAAAATGTTTATAGCTAAAGCAATAAACACACTTAGTATAATATAATTGCTTTAACAAAGATGATGACTAAAATTAGACTAAGTTTTGACTGTTGCAGAGGACACAAAACTTTACTAATTTAAAAACTGTGTCTATTTCCATTCTAAATTGAAGCTATTCAGAAATGTGTTAGTAAAGGAAGTCCCAGGGTGATATTTAAACAAAAAGGCAGGCCGCCATGTGGGAAGGAAGGGAGTGAAAGACTCTCACTGGTGGGCCACGAGGAGGAGCCATGTGGTTTTGGATTAAGGACTGGAGATCAGTGTGACACAGCTGACAGTGCTGGGAACCACGGGAGACCTGCCCAGCAGTCTCCCACCCAGCCCAGCAGCACAGATTATAGAGAGGAATTGGGAGATGTGAGCTGCAGACTTCTGTTTTTGTCTTCTGGAGGGCAGTACTTCTAATTGGCATGTTCTGAGACTGGCCTGACTGGGCAAAGGCAGGGAGGGCAGGACTGTGTGTTTGGGGATATATCTTCATTTCTAAAGGGAATGAGATTTAATGGTAGAATTCTGCTGTTATTCTAAACCTGTGTAACTTTTCATTAAAATAGTTCCTTTCCTTTTTGCCAAACTCTGGCATTGAGAGCCACAGGTCCTAACACAGCGGCAGGCAAAGAACCATAGTACAAAAAGATCCCAGGGAGCAGGTTGGGTCGTTTCTGTAATATTAAGACTGACTTTCTTTTTTTAAGAGAAGGAAAGGGAGGGAGAGAAATATCAATGTGTGCTTGCCTTTCAAGTGCCCCACTGGGGACCTGGCCCACAACCCAGGCATGTGCCTTGACTGGGAATCAAACCAAGGACCCTCTGGTTTGCAGGACAGCGCTCATTCCACAGAGCCACACCAGTCAGGGCAAGACTGTCTAAGGAAAAACTAAAAATATAGCCAACTATGTTAAAATAAGCTATCTACTTTTCCAGGCTCATTAACCAAGGTAACAGAGAACTATTAAATTCCTAGATAACAGAATTTGTGTAAAAAGAATAAGTGCAGCAAGTACATGGACCTTAATATTTATGTGCCTTTACTGATCTGAGGCAGGAGACAGTCAGGAAGCAGGACACTCCAGAGGTGCCCCAGGGCTAAGATAAAGGACGAGGATACAGGACAGAGATCCTGTTCTAAGACCAGTTGGGTAGAAGGCTGTACACACATGCAGGGGAGACCTAAGAGGGCCTCCACGAAAGCTGAGGCCAACTTAAAAACCACCCAAATTTGAATGTACTCTGCAATGTGTGTAGAGAATGATAAAAAAAAATGGTGAAAGCTTTATAAAATCAAGATGCCCAGCTGATCATTAAGCTATGCAGAAAAGAATAAACCCCTAAAATTAGGCTGAAAAACTGAAAATTAGAATAAAAAATTTAACACAGAATTCAGGGTCTTTGAACTGTGGAGGAGTAAGTTTTTGGCTATAGGTAAGTCACAAATAATGAAGAAAAACCCCAAAACAATAACCTTTGGGAGGATTAAAACAATCAAATCTACAGTCACTAAAATATTTTTCTTAAAATGTCCAATTGTCCAAACACATTTTGAGACATGCAAACGATTGTTTTTTTTTTAAATACTCAATAGTAACTGACTCTGGGTAGACACAGCTGTTGGACTTGGCAGACAAAGAGTACAAAGCAGCTATTAGGTTCAAGAACATAAAAGCTGTAAAACTCCTGAAGAAAACATAGGGAGGTAAGCTTATTGACAATGGTCTCTGCAATGATGTTTTATAGTTGACACCAAAAGCAAAGGTGTCAAAGCAAAAATTAAGTGCTACTATACCAAATTAAAAAGGTTTTGCACATTAAAGAACACCAACAACAAAATAAAAAGAAAACCAAGTAAATGGGAGAAAATATTTGCAAACCATGTCTGATAAGGGATTAATATGCAAAATATGCAAAGAATTCATATAGCTCAATAGCAAAAAGAAAAAACCCTCCACAAACTAGCTAGTTAAAAAAGGGGTAAAGGATGTGAGTAGACATTTTTCCAAAGAATACATACAAATGACCAATAGGTACATGAAAAAGTGCTCACCATCACTAATGATCAGGGAACTGCAACTCAAAATCACAATGACATAGCACAGCTGTTAGAATGGCTCTCATAAAAAAACAAACAAACAAAAAAACCCCACAAGAGATAACAAGTTGGCAAAGATGTAGAGAAGAAAGAATCCCTGTGCACTGTTAGTGGGAATGTAAACTGAAGATTCCTCAAAATATTAAGACTAGAACTACCATTTGATCTAGCAATGACACTTCTGGGTGTATATATAAAAAGAATGAAGTCACTTTCTTGAAGAGATACTTGTACTCCCATGTTAATGCAGCATTATTCCCAATAGCCAAAACATAGATACAACCTAAGTGTCCATCGACAGACGTCTGGATAGAGAACCTGTGATGTGATGTGATGTGATGTGATGTGATGTGATGTGTAGTCATGTGCTGTGCTGCTTAATGACAGGATACATTCTGAGAAATGTATTGTTAGGCGATTTTGTCATTGTGGGAACATCATACAATTTATTTACACAAACCTAGATAATATAGCCTGCTATTCTAATTGTATGTATAATACTTTTATATTACTGTCAAAGCAGTTTGTTTATACCAGTATTACCATAAACACTTGAGCAATGCACTGTGCTACAGTGTCACTAGAAATTTTTCAGCTCCTTTATAATTTTATGGGATGGAACCACCATCATATATATGGTCCCTCACAATGATCAAAAGATCATTATGCTGTGCATTATGATTGGGTGTGTGTGAATATTATTCAGCCACAAGAATTTAGGACATCCTGCCACTTGCAACAACATGGGTGAATCATGAAGTCATTATAATAAATGAAGTAAGTTAGAGAAGGACAAATAGTGTATTGTATATCAACTCTCTGTGGAATCTAAAAAAGCTGAACTCCTACAAAGTACAAGGGTAGTTACCAGGGGCTAAGGGTGGGGGACAAGAGGAAACATTGGTCAAAGAGTACGCACATTCAATTATATCATGAATAAGTTCTGACAATCTCATATACAGTATGGTGGCTAGAGTTAATAATGCTGTATTTTATGTTTGAAAGTTGCTAAGAAAGTAGGTCTTAAATATTCTCACCACATATAAGAAAGGGTAATTGTTAAGATGTGACATGTTAGCTAATGCTATGATGGCAATTATTTTGCAATATACAAGTACATCAAATAAACATGTTGTACACCTTAAATTTACACAATATTATATGCCAGTTATATTACTAAATTGTTTTTAATATAGAATAAATATAAATATAATTATGTTCAAATACTTGAAATTGTATGTTAAAAGTTAAAGAAAAATACAATAAATAGAAGACTATGCAACAAATAGAAAACAAATTATACAACAAATATTGTTGTATACAACAATATTTATACAACAAATAGAAAATTATTCAAATAGAAAATTATACAACAAATAGAAAATTTCAACAAAGAAATATTAACTTTTAAGACCTGGAAATACTAGAGTTGAGAACTATAATAACAAAAGAAGAAGATTCACTATGAGCTTAAGATAAAATTTGAGATGGCATTGTTAAAAAGATCTTTGAACTTGAAAATAAAGAAATAAAAGTTATCTAACTGAAAGAACAAAGAGGAAAAAAAAAGACTACAGAAAAATGAATAGGGCCCCAACAGACCTGCTGTTGGATAACATCACATTTACCAACATATGTATAAAGGCAGTCTCAGGCAGAAAGAAAAATAAGAGGGAGAAAAAATATTTGAAAAAATTGCTGAAAATTTCCAAAATATGACAGAAAAACACTAACTTATAAAGGATAAACACAAAGAGATTTACATCTAGGTATATCACATTTGAACTGAGGCCACAAAGAAAAAATCATAAAAGCAGTAACAACAACAAAAAATTCATTTCATACATGAGAAAAACAATTCAATTAACACCTAACTAATTATCAGACCAAGGGCAAAGGCAATAAAAATATTCAAAATGCTGGAAGAAAAAAATAACCCTTTCAATAAAGAATACCATATACAGAAAAATTATTCTCCAAACATGAAAGGAAATATAAAGACATTTCCAGATTTTAAAAAAGATGGAGACTATTCTATAGTAGAAGACCTGTCTTTAAGAAATACTAAAGCAAGTCTATCATGCTATAAGGAAATGACACCAGAAGGCAATTCAAATCCTCAATAAGAAAATGTAAAAGACTGTATATATTTTCTTTCCTTCTCTTAATTTCATCATAACATGAATTGTGTAAAGCAATTATGGTAACAGCATATTATTAGATTTATAATATAAATAGATCTTATATGTGATAATAATAGCAGGAAGGATAGAAGAAAAATGAAGCTATACTGGAGAAAAGGTCCTATATTGTGCTGAAATTAAGTGAGTATAACCTAAAGCAGACTGTGATAAATTGAAATGCATATTGTAATTTCTAAAGTAGCTGCTAAGAAAATTAATTTTTTAGTATTAAAAATCAACACTGGCTGGAGCCAGTGTGGCTCAGCTGACTGGGCATTGTCCCACAAAGTGAAAGGTCACTGGTCTAATTCCCAGTCAGGGCACATGGCCTGGGTTGCGCAGATTTGGTCCCTGGTCGGGTGCCTAGGAGAGGCAACAACTGGTGCTTCTCTTTCAACATCAACATTTCCCTCTGTTTTTCCTTCCCTTTCCCTCTCTTCTAAAAATGAATAAATAAAATGTTAAAAATAAATAAATCAACATTGGGACTAAAATGGTACTAAAAAAAGATTTGTTCAACACAAAAGAAGGCAATAAATGAGAACAGAGGAACAAAAACAACTTGAGAAAGAGAGAAAACAATGAGCAACGTGGAACAGGGAATTCCAATCATCTCAGAGACTATACAAAATGTGATTAAGAATACTTACAAGGGCAGAGATTGTCAGAATGAATAAGAAGGGAAGCACCAACTATATTCTATCAACAGTTGGTATTCTTTAGATTCAAAGACACAAATAGCTTAAAAGTAAGAGGCTGAAAAAAGATATGACATACAAACAGCAACCGAGAGATCTGCAATGTTATTAGCAAGCAAAATTTCAAGAGAAATAAAGATACCCCATTCTCCTATAGGATAAAGTCTAATTACTTCATAAGCTAACCTATCCATAACAACTTAATCTTATCTTCTATTCATGACCACTAATACAGGTGGGTTCCTAGAACACTCATTTTTGGGATCATAACTAGATCCCAATTCTCACTCTTGCTAAATACACTGTTTCAATCCCAACTCTAAGCCACTGATCACACTTAACAATGCTCCCTCCCACCTACACATACTCTACCCATCCTGTAAGTTCCTATTTAACTCCCATCTCTTTCACACCACCATCCCCAGCTGTTCCAACTCACGCTAATCTTTTCTGATCTCTGTATTCCTATAGTAGCTACAGATATTTTGGAATTTACTATACAAAGGAGGCCCCCCAAAACTGGAATTTATTTATTAAAAACTGTGTATTTATTCTCACATGTTTAAACTTCAGTCATCTTCAAAGTATTCTCCATTTAACGCAATATACCTATTGAGACTTTTTCCCACTACTCAAAACAGTTTTTGAATTTGTAGATTTTAATGCCTTTCAGTGCTTCTTCCATTTTTACCTCTTCCATATTGGCAAAACATTTCCCTTTGAGGACTTTTTCACAGGGGTAAAAAAAAGTCTCAGGGCAAGATCAGAATAGGGAAGGTGGGGCATAGGAGTCACACCATTTTTGGTCAAAAACTGCTGAACACTCAGAATAGTGTGGGCAGGTGCATTCGTAAATCGCCTATCATCACATGGGAAAACAGGGTGAGTCTTCAATGGTACACTGATACAGATGGGTTCCTAGAACACTCATTTTTGTCATTGCTTCTACCTTAAAACTTGCTGTAAACCATTATTTTCCAATCTGTGAGTCCCAGCCAATCAACCCTAAGAAGAGAGTGGGAATGGAGACTAGAACAGAATAATGGAACTTTAAACATAGTAAAAGTAAGGATTTTTTCATTAAACTTGTTTTATTTTTCATACACCGGGCTATAATATAAAATGTATTTCTTTTATCACAGGATCATGGTTAAATATTTGAAATCTACTGTAGTAAACAACCTATCAATAAAAGCAATTTTTTCCAATATAAAAAAGATAAAATACATGCAAACTAGATTCTTATCATTCTGATCTAAAAAAACCAAAATGACTACTCAAGATAAAATAAATCACACCAGTACAAGAAAACCTGAGGGGCATCTTAAAAAAAATTATTCTTTTGTTTTAACCAATAACCATTAATAATATATCCACCTCTATATCAGACATATAGGCTTTTGTTCATTTTTATATCATTTGACACCTCACACTTCAAAAAAAGGAGGGGGGATTTCATCTACAAGCTAAAAGAATGGAGTCAAGGGATTGCCAAAAGGGTACTTTATGTACCCTAACGTAAAGTTCAATAAAGGAAAAGTGAACTTTCAGGTGAAATAAGTAAGCTTAATATGTGGGCATATAGATAGGCAGCACATGGCTATGATACGTAGTTCTTCACCAAATTCCATTCTACCATATCTTTTTCCCCCCACTATAAAATTTCCATTTTCATTAAATCAAGCAAAATAGGATTCACTTCAAAAGTTTGGCTTCAACAGTTTTCCCAAAATACATATTCTTCAAATAATAAGAATTATCATTAGGGACTGATTATTCCAGCATCAATCCCTAGTAATCACACTAGGAATGAAAGTGTTTAATCTAAATCTTTGATTCCACAGTAAATTCAGATGTCTAGCAAAACCCTACATTCATTAGTTGGCTAGAATATCACCACTCTGTGCATACAAAAGATATTTTGAAGCCAATTATCTGTCAGAGCCAGACTCCGAGTATACAAAAATTCACAGCCCTTAAAAGTTTCATATTCTAATGGGTAAGCAAATTACCAATACAAATGTGAAAAGTCTACAACACTGAGAAAGTGCTATAGGTAAACAGGGGCAAGAGATAAAAAAAAATTGCATGTTACTTTGAAAAATTCTGGATAGGAATCAGGTAAAAAGTCTTAAATACAGTGCTAAAAAGTTTGGATATTACAAGCCACCAATGTATGCTAAGCAGGAGAACTGTTTTGGGTATGAAAAGAGTTACTAAAGGAGGGAAGAAGAAACTGAAAATGAAAGGAAGAGAATAGCTCTGAGCAACAGAAAAACAGTTATTTGATCACCTACTGCTACTGGTTTGGTAACTGAAAAGAGGGGAATGACAACTATCAAGCCTCTGACTCATCTCATTATTGACATGGCAGTAGAGTTTACTGGCCTGGGAAGCTGTTTTGGAAGCAGGAAGGAATGAGTTTAGTTTGGGACACATTCAGTTTGAAATAACTGAGGGATAAAGAAGTGAAAACGTCCAGAAAGCAATCTGATATGTTAATCTTATCCTCCAGCAAGAGGTCTGGAAAGTTCTTAAAGCCACAGGAATAGGTAAAATGCCTGTAAAATAAGAAAAGTGGCCAGGTGCTCCAGCAGAAGAAAAATCTATAAAAGACTCTAAAAATAAACCGGAATGTGGGGGTTGGGGGGAATAACCACTGTATATAGCAATGGATTACAATCCAACTAAAATCTCAGGCTGCTACAGAAAATATGCCTATATGCTATAACTTAGGGTTTCCACACAAAAAGAGGACCACTTGGTTACTCTTTGAAATGCTATCTCCAACTGCCTTCTAGAACAATAAATTCTTTGATTATTCTCCTTCCTCCCTGATCAAATTCATAGTTTTTTGCTAGTTCTTCTTAATCTCACAATTTTATATTCCCAGTCCAGATCTCTCCTATGTATACCAGAATCTTTTAGTTAACTGCCTAGTTAATAATTCTTCTGCATCCAATATACATCTCATGAGCAAAATTCCCCATCTTCTTTAAACCTGCTCCACCCAAGCCTTCCCTGTCTCAACTGTTGACAATTCTTTCAGTTGTACAGGCCAAAAATTTAAATCTTGCTTCTTCTATCTCTCTGACTTCACATTTGACCTGTCAGGAAATCTTGTCAGCTCCACCTTCAAAATACAGGGTCTTTCTGGCAGAAGTAACGCTTTGTATGGTTGGTAGAGTAGTAATATGGGTGTAATAATTTATTGTTTTAATTTGAACATTTCACCTAAATGTCATATGGTGTGCTTGAGTGTGATACTGTTATGTTACAGAATTACATGCTTATGATTTTATAATAAAAGATTTTGTAATAAAAAGGGGTGTTATTTGTGCTGGACCCTGTATATCCAATATCCCATTAATTGCACTCTTGGGCATTTATCCTATAGAAATAGAAATTTATGTTCACACAAAACCCTGTAGATGAATGTTCATAGCAACTTTAATTCAGAATAGTTAGGTATCAGATGTCTTTCAATGGGTGAATGGATAAACTGTGGCACAGCAGATCCTAGCCTTATCTGGGGGGGATGGGACATGTTCCAACACTACCAGAGAATGCCTGAAACTGAGGATAATACCAAACTCTGTATATACTATGTTTTTTCCTATACATATATACATACATACATACATACACACATACCTATGGTATGGTTTAATTTGTAAATTAGGCATGGCAAGATATTAACAATAACCAATTATAAAATAGAACTGTAACAACATACTATAATAAAGTTATGTGAATGTGGTATATGCCCAACACTTTCTCTATCTCTCTGACAACTGATCTGATAACCTAAACTAAGTAACTAATGGGCAAAAAGCATACACACTGTGGATATGCTGGACAAAGGAACAATTCACATCCAAGGCAGGACTGAGCAGGATGGCAAAAGATTACACCACAATACTCAGAGGTTAATTTAACACTTATGAATTGTTCATTTCTGGAATTTTCCATTTAATATTTTCAAACCATGGTTGAATGCAGGTAACTGAAATCATGAAAAGTGAAACTAAGTACACACAAATACAAACACATACACACAATGGACTATGTATAAGTATATCTGGGAAATCTGAGTAAGACTGGTAAATCTCATTAATGTTGGTATCCTCATTGACACTGTACTACAGTTTTGCAAGATGTCATCACTGAGGGGAAACTGGGTAATGGGTACATGGGCTCTCTCTCTATTATTTCTTACGATTGCATGTTTATCTATAATTATCTCAATATAAAAAACTGTGTGCGTGTGTCAGGATCTGATCATTTCTTACCACCTCTCAAATGCAAGTCTTTTAGGAGTCTTTTGCCTAAATACTAAATAACTTCCTAAATGGTCTCTCAGCTTGCCCCTGCTCACCTTTTATTCTAGGCCCAACAAAGCAGGCAGAGTGATCTTACATTTTTCAGTGTAAGAGATCATGATGTTTCTTTGCTTAAAACCTCCACTGGCTCCCCACTTTGAACAAAGTTAAAAAGGCTTCTATCAACTGCTCTACCCACCACCAGCCCCCAATCTCCTTCCTCAGCTAACCTCTCTACTTGCCGCTCCCTCAAACCTTTACCATACTAACTATCCAGCTGTTCCTCTACTTCAGGCACCCCTGTCAGGGTTGCTACATTTGCTCTTTCCTCCACCTGGAATCATCTTCTAAATATCTGAATCTACTCCCCCTCATCTACTTCAGGTGTTTCCTCAAATGCCACATTGTCATTTGTCATACCTCAAGTCACTTCCAGTATTCCCTCCTTTATTTTTTTTCTACAGAGCAACAAATGACCTAACATACCGTCTCAATTTTCCATATTTGTCCATCTTTCCCCCATTAAATTTAAGCTTAAAATGACATAGATTTCACTATATTCCGTCCATTGTTTGTAACCCCAGAACAAGGCCCAGCCCATAGGAAGTACTCAATAATCAACTGCTGAATAAGTATTTGGATTGATGACATATTACCCCTACTGACAAAAAAAGATACATTACAATGATGCATTTCATTGTAAGAAATACCACTACCAGTAAGAAAAATAAAGAAGGAACTAGAGACCAGTTCCTAAATCATGAAGTCCCACCTTTCTCAACAATCATAAGACTATTTTCCCATTTGGGAGAATAAAGTCATTCATGATGTACTCCTTTCACTCAAACCACTCTCCAACCAATCACTGAAGATTAAGAACTGGACAAGGGCCCTACATTTACAAGGCAGTGATGCAGATCTGAAAATGACACTTTAGCCAGGCTTTAGCAGCCCACCAAAAAGTATGTACAAAAGCCTCCATCTCTTCTTTACTGTCAGTGCATTAAAACTGTGATATGAAAACAAAAATCTCCCTCTAATTCTTCCAAACCGGAAGTAACTTTGCTTAAAACAAAACAATCTTTGCTTTCATTCAACATCTTAATGTGCTATTTAGTATCTCTGAATTCCTTCATCGACATATACTCTTAAGTATGTCAATGACAGAACACAGGAAGATACAATTACCTTGATAAAGCTTTGCAAGACAAACTAATGTGAAAAAAATTTACCAATCCAATGTCCTCATGACTAACTCCCTCCTTCCCCCTCTGCCACAAACACCCAACTTTTCCTACAAAATATGAAAGCATCACCAAAAGTCAAATAGTGGTAATGGCCAGATAAAAATTTTCCTCAATAAGCCCTAAGTTCCACTTAATTATCTAGCCCAAACAGTGGCTATGAATACAACCATGCAGGGTCTCTAGGACTTTATGCAGCTACAGCCTTAAGTAGAATCTGGAGGAAGATATTTAAGTATACAAATCATGAACTCCCATATCTGATAACGAAATACATGATCTGCTTAACATTTCATATTCCAAACGTTTGTCTTGTCATCCTATATGGAGAGTTAACCTGAATGCACAGATTGTGTTGGATCCCTTCTTGTGACCTACACATCTAATTTAGTCTTTTACACATAGCATACATAGACTGAGTTGGCCAGTCTTAGTTTACAACAGATCCTGTACATTAAAAAGTCAATGAAGGTTTTTTTAAGTGGAAGGGTAAGGTAAAAGGGCTTATGCAAACAAATCTTGCTAGACTATCCCAAGCTAAAGATGACAATCTAATTTGAAGGGAAAAGGTCCCTGACATTTGGATATTGCTTCAGTTTTAAAAGCTATTTTATGTAAGTTCTTTAACATGATTCTGAGAAAGACTTACAAGTTATTAAATATTTCCTCCTACATCTTACCAACAGAGAACAAATTCAGAAAGATGAATTAACTTGTGCAATATAAATAAGGGGCTCTAACTCAATATTTTCTGAGCATTAGGAAAATGAAAAACTAGTAATGGGAGCAAAAAGACACAGACAAGTACCTTCAGATACTATAATCATGAAGAACATTAAAGAACCAGAAGAGACTAGTTGAGGGTTAACTGCGAAGTCTTTTTCAAATAATTTACATAAAAGGGAAAGTATACCCCAGAATTTAGGAATTACTATACCCACCAACACTCTTTAATTGGTTGAGGGATCTTTTCTCCTAGGGTGACCATAACCTAGCCTAATATATGAACTCTGAACATGAGTTAAAATTAACATAATGGAGAGGTTTCAAAATAATCAAGCACTAGTAAAGAAGACTCTGTAAATGAATTAAAAAAAGAAGTTCCACTTAACATAAAAAATAAAATACTTAGAAGTTTATTTAATAAAAGTGTAAGACTTTTACACTGAAAATTATAAAACAAAACAAATTATGAAAGATCTAAATAAAGAGAAAGATATTCCACAATCATGGATTAGAAAACTTAATGTTAAGATGGCAATGTTCCCAAAACTGATCTACACACTCAATGCAATCCTATCAATATACTGGCTGCCTTTTTTAAAAAAGACAATGACAAGTGGACCCTAAAATTCAAACAGAAATGCAAGGGACTCAGAATAGCCAAAATAATCTTGATGTTAAAGAAGAAAAAAGGTAGAGCACTCACACTTCCATGTGCCATAACTTATTACCAAAGCTAAAGTAATCAATCAGTGTGGACTGGATGACATAAAGACAAACATGGAGATCAATGGAACAGAAATGATAGTCCAAAAATGCTTACATTTATAGCCAATATATTTTTGGTGAGGGTTATAAAACAATTCAATAAAAATAATCTTTTCAACAAACAGAGCTTGGATATATGGATATCTACCTGCAAAAGAACCTTGAAACTATACTAGGCACACAAATTAATTCCAAAGAGATCACAGACCTACATGTAAAAGCTTAAACTATGGAACTCTTGAAAGTGATAGGAGTAAATATTTGTAGCTTGGGTTAGACAAAGATTTTTAGATATAACACAAATAGCATAAACAACAAAAGAAAAACAGATAAATTGGACTTCATTAAAACAAAAAACATTTGAACTTCAAAGGGTACTATCAACAAAGTGGAAAGAACCCACAGACTGGAGAAAACATGATATATATCTGATAGGGATCTGTATCCAAAATAAATAACTTGACACAACAATAAAAAGACAAATCAATTTAAAAAATAATCAAAGCAGTAACTTCTGGCTTCACAACAAGCAACGAGCTAAACAAACCGAAAAATCAGTAACTCTTCTCAAATCCATCAGAGAAGTGAGGTTGCAGGGCAAACCACTACCCTAATAACAAGAGATAGGCAGATACACCGAATCACAGCTTACTGAATCAAAAGTCCAGGAGCTTTTTCCTGTAGAGCCAGTACTAGTACAGGAAAACTTAAATCTGTAACTGATGGAGGTGCAGTGTGAACAAGTCAAAAGTTAAAAACTCCAGGGGGGGCCCCACCCTTTTCTCAGTTTCACCTCCAGGAGCTCTAATTACCCTCTGCAGTGAAGATCTAAGAAAAATCTCTGGAAGCTAGATGAGGGGAAATGCAGCTATTTTAAAATAGGCCCAGATCATTCTGTTCATGAGACCTCCCCTCAAGAAAAACTACTCTACCAGAGCTAACTAAACTGATGGAAAGAAAATATCCAACTCTAGCTTTCCAAATGGGGGGAGGGAAAAACCCAATTCCGCCCTCATCTAGCTTTCCATGTGGAAGGACGTAACTAGAAAACTCCTGCCCCCTCTAGCCTTTGTCTCACGTACTGGAGGGTAGGGGGAAGGACAAAAACACCGAGAAGCAAACACGGAGAAGCACTTATAAAAGGTCAAGCCCAGGCTGACCAGACTGAGACCTAATTTCAAAACTATACAATTCCCCTCCTTCCATACCTTACAACCACATAAATAGGGCTTCCCTGTAACAAAACAAATAAAATGGAAAGAAATGCATGTCTCAGACTTCATTTAAAAAGAAGTCTCTCAAGAAACCTACAGACAACAGGAAAGACAAAATAAAAAGACACCAGAAAAAATTTAGTTTCTGACACCTCTATAGGCAAACAATAAAAAGTTTACATCTTGCCATATAAATGTAAAACCTCACATAAAAGACCTATTTAAGTAAATTTTACTGAGCATATATTATGTACAGCTTTCAATAAAAAATTATAAGGAATACTAAAAGACAAAAATCAGAGCATGAATGCATGGACATCAGAGCCACTTGAATAAAGCAGAGATGCTGGAATTACCAAACCAGGAATTTAAAACAACTATGATTACTATATTAAAGGCTCTAATGGAAAAGGTGGTAACTTAAGAATAAATGGATCATTTAAGGAAAAACTGTGACAAAACTCAACAATGTCTTTGATGGGCTCCTTAATACACTAGACATGGCCATGGAAAGAATCAGTGAGCTTGAAAGAATATCAATAGAAACTTCCAAAACTAAAATGCATAGAGAAAGAAGAATGAAAAAAGGTAGAACAGAGTATCCTAGAACTGTGGGACAACTGCAAAAATTGTGGCATGCATAATGGAAACACTATAAGACGAAGAGAAAGAAAAAACTTAAAAAGCATTTGAAGCAGTATTGAGAATTTCTCAAAATTAATGCCAGATACTAAACCAATTTTAGAAAGCTCTGAAAACATAAAAAAGGAAAATTACCTAAAATTGACACCTAAGCATATAATATTCAAACCACAAATGATCAAAGATGAAAAGGAAAATTTGAAAGAAATCTTGAAAGGGGCTGGGGTGCAGTGGGAAAGCTCAACTATAGATAAACAAAGATAATAATAACGTCAAACTTCTTTTCAAAAGTCATACAAGGAAAAAAGAGTGAAGTAAAATATTTTAAAGGTTTAAAGGGAAAAGTCACCAATTTAGAATTCTGTATCTAGCAACATTATCCTTCAGATATGAAAAAGACTTTCTTAGAAAAACAAAAATTAAAAAAAAAATGTGTCAACAGTGGACCTGCCAGACAAGAAATGTTAAAAAATTCATCAGCAAAAAAAAAAAAAATGACTGGTTTAAAAAACTCAGATCTATGTTTTTTTTAAAAAAAAGCAGCTTTAGAGAAAAAATAATGAAATCAATATATATTTTATTTTTCTTGTTCTGAATTGATCTAACAGATAAATTTGTTCAAAATAGTAATGGCAACAATTTATTCAGGGATTATGGCTGATGGATTAGTGAAATTAATGACAGCAATTTCATATGGAATGGAGTAGTTCGGAATATTCTGTCATCAGGTACTTTAACTAAGTAGTACAGTGTTACTTCAAAATCAACTTCAAAAAGTTGTAAATGTGTATTTGTAGACTTAAGCACAACCACTAAATAAAGTTGTTTTTAAAAAAGAAGTGTAATAGCCCCGACCGGCATGGCTCAGTTGGGTGAGCACTATCCCACATAGTGAAAGGTCCCCAGCTCAGTTCCTAGCTCTGGGTTGTATGCAGCCTGATCCCTGGATGGGGCATGTATGAGAAGCAACCAATGGATGTTTCTCTGACACTTGGATATTTCTCTCCCTCTGTTTCTCCCTCCCTTCCCCTCTCTCTAAAAATAAATAAATAAAATCTTTTAAAACAAATATAACAGATATGCTGAAAAAAAGTAGAATTACATAAAATCTTCAATTAAAAAGAGAGAAGACAGAAAAAGACAAAAGAAAAAGAACAAGGGCAATGAAAAAAAGTATCAAAATAACAAAAACATGATCCAATTATATCAATGATCTCTTTAAACATCTATGGCCTAAATATGCCATATAAGAGACAGAGACTGTCAGCAGATTTTAAAAAATTAAGTTTAAATAATGTTATATGTCAATTACATCTCAATTTGAAAAACTATAAATAATTTTTAAAATAAATTGAAAAAGACTCAACTCTTCAGGAATGGACAAAAGTAGGTTTACAGCCCTGACTGCTGTGGCTCAGTTGGTTGAGCATCATCCCACAAAGTGAAAGGTTGCTGGTTTGATTCCCAATCAGGGCATATGCCTGGGTTGTAGGCTGGTCCATGGATGGGGCATGAGAGGCTACCAATTGATGTTTCTCTCACACATCAATGTTTCTCTCCCTCTCTTTCTTCTTCCCTTCACCTCTCTCTACAAAGAAATAAATCTGTAAAAAAATGTAGATTTACAGTTGTTCATATGGAAAAAGACACACAGGTTATGATTATTATAATAGCTTTTATCAAAAGAATGTCATCACAACTGTAAACCTACTTTTGCCCACCCCTGTACACTATCTATAAGAATCTCACTTTAAATTCAAAGACACAGATATATTTAAAGGGAAAGACACACACACACACACACACACACACACAAAACAGACCATTTAATGGATACTGATGCAAAAACCCTGAACAAAATACTAGTGACCAAACTGAACAACATATTAAAGGATTATACATCATGACCAAATTTTATACCAGCAATGCTAGGATTTATACCTGGAATGCAAGGGTGTTCCTACATGCCAAATCAATCAACAAACTGTACCACATTAGTAACATGAAGAACAAAACCAAATGGTCATCTCAACTAATGCAGAAAAAGTTTTTAACAAAATTCAACACTTTTTCATGATGAGTGCCCAACAAACTAGAAACAGTAGAAAACTGCCTCAATATACTGATAAAAGTTCATGCGAAAAGCCCAAAATTAATATCATATTCAATGGAAAAACACTAAAAGTTTTCCAAGATCAGGAACAAGGCAAAGATGCCCACTCTTACCACTACTACTCAACATAGTACTTAAAACCCTAGCCAGAACAATTAGACAAGAAAAATAAGTAATAAAAGCCATCCAATTTGGAAAACAATTAGTAAAATTATCTGTTCACACATGAGATAATCTTATATGTAGAAAACCCTGTATGATTAAAAAAAAAATACCTTTAGAACTAAAACAATCTCAGCAAAGTTTCAGGATTCAAAATGGACACTTAAAAATCAACTGTAATTCTACACACTCACAATGACCAAATATAAAGCAATCTCATTTACCACAGCATCAAAAAGGATAAAATACTTAGGAAGAAGCCAGACCAAGGAGGTAACAGAACTTACACATTGAAAAATACAACACTGCCAAAATAAATCAAAGAAGACAGAAATAAGTGGAAACATATCCCATGTTCACAGATTGGAAGACTTATTATTATTAAAGTGTCCATATTACCCAAAGCCATTTACAGATTCAATGTAACCCCTATCAAACTCCTATGGCATTCCTTGCAGAAAAACAAAATCCTAAAATTTATATGGGTTCTCAGAAATTTCCAAATAGCCAAAATAATCTTTAGATATGACAATATAAAATAAATAATCTAAGCTTATATCTTCAAAAATTGAGAAAGAACACATCAGATATAAAGTAATAAGAAAACAAAAATTAGAAATGAAAGTGAAAACAAAATCTACAGTTAAAAAAAACAAGTGAAATCAAAAGTGAGTTCTTTGAAAAGATCAATAAAAATTGATAAAACTCAGCCCTGAGTGGTGTGGCTCAGTTTGGGCAACATCCTGCAAAGCAAAAGGTCACTGGTTTGATTCCCAGGCAGGGCACATGCCTGGGTTGTGGTTTAGTCCCCGGTCCTCCCCACCCTGTTGGGGCACACTAACTGTTCAGTGTTTCTTTCTCACATTGATGTTTCTCTCCTTCTCTGTTTCTCTCCTTTCCCCTGTCTCTAAAAATAAGTAAATAAAATCTTTTTATAAAAATGGTAACCCTCTAGCCAGTTTAACCAGGAAGAGAGAAGGCAAATTACTGCTTCCATATCTTGGCAATTGTAAATAATGCTGCAATATGTATAAGGGTGGTTATGTTCTTCTGAATTAAGAGTTTTGGGTTCCTTCAGGAGGTGAGTAGATAAAACAACTATGAGACATTTACATAATGGAATACTACTAGGTCATAAAACAGAAATATTTACCCTTTGCAACAGTATGGACAGACCTGGAGAACACTATGCTAAGTGAAATAAGCCAGTCAGAGAAAGGCAAACACCATATGTGTTCAGATTAGATTTCACTCATATGTGGAATCTAATAAACAAACTGAACTAACAAGCAAAATAGAGATAGACTCATACATTAGAGAGCAGGATGGCAGCTAAGGGGCTGGGTGGGGTTAAGGGGTGGAGGGATTGAGCAAAAAGGAAAAAGGACTCATGGACATGGACAACAGTGGGTTGACTGCAGGGTGTGGAAGGGGGTATAAGGAGACTGAATAGGAATGAGAAAAAATACAATTAAAAAAGACGCAAATTACTAACAAAAAAATCAAGGAGACATCACAGATCTCATAGACATTAAAAAATTAACAAAACAATATTACAATCAACTCTGTACCCACAAATTTGACATCCTAGATAAAGTGGACAAATTCCTTGAAAGACACAATTTACCAGAACACACACAAGGAGAAACAGATAATCTGAACAGGCCTATAACTCTTTTGAACAATTGTATTAATAATTAATCATCTTCCAAAACAGAAAGCACCACATTCAATTAGGTTCACTGGTGAACTCCACTAAACATTTAAGGAATAAATGGTATCAATTCTCTAGTCTCTTCCAGAAGACAGAAGCAGAGGGGATATCTCCTAACTCATTCCATGCAGCCAGCATTACTCTAATACCAAAGTCAGACAATCACATTACAAGACAGAACACCTGCAAACCAATATCTCTTGTGAACATAGATGCAAAAATCCTTAACAAAATATTAAGAAACTGAATCCAGCAATGTATAAAAAAAGTATACACTATGACCAAGGGGGATTTATTCTACCTATGCAAGGCTGGTTTGGCATTAAAGATCAATTACGATAATCCATCACATCAATAGACTAAAGAAGAAAATATTTGGATCATATCAATAGATGTAGGAAAAAGTATTTGACAAAATTCAACATGTACTCATAATGAAAACTCTTGTCAAACTAGGAATAGAGGGATACATCCTCAGCTTTATTAAAGCTAACATATTCAATGGGGAGAAACTAGATGTTTTCCTGCTAAGATCAGGAACAAAGCAAGAAAAACTCTTAACACTCCTATTCAACATTGTATTGGATGCAATAAGACAAAAGACTGAAAAGAGAACTAAAAGGTATACAGATTTGGAGAAAGAAAAAAAAACAATCTTTGTTCACAGATGACACAACTGTCCATAAAAAGATCTCAAGGAATCAACAACAACAAAAAAACCCTTCTGATAAAAGTAAGCAATTATAGCAAGGTTGCAGGATACAAAATTAAGGTACAAAAGTCAAATACTTTCTTATACATCAGAAATGAACAACTGGAATTTGAAATTAACAACAATACAATTATATTAGCAGCCCCAAAATAAAATACTTTGGTATAAATAAACAAAATATGTACAAGATTCACATAAGGAAAACTATAAAACTACGGAAATAAATCAAAGATCTAAATAAGTAAAAACATACTTCATGTACAGGGACAGAAGACTCAATATTGTCAAGATGCTAGCCAGTTCTTCCTAACATTGATTTATAGATTCAATGTAATCAAAATCCTAGCAACTTATTTTGTGGGTTAATATAGTCAACACAATATTGAGGAACAGTTAAAGGGCTGACACTAACTTTAAGACTTACTATAAAGCTATAATAAAAGAAGATGATATGATGATATAGGAGAAAAAAACAAACAAATAGATCACTAGAACAGAGAGCCCAGAAATAGTCACCAAATACAATCAGTTGAACTTTAACAAAGGAACAAAGGCACTGCAATGGAGAAAAGATGATTTTTTCAATACACAGTGCCGGTGCCTGTTTTGGCAGCACATATACTACAACTGCAAGGTTACAATGACATGCAAATCTGCCAAGCGTTCCATATGAAAAAAAAATATATAGTGCTGGAACAATTGGAGAGCCGCAATCAAAGAAACAAATCTAGATACATCAAAATTTAACCCAACATGGATCAAAGACCTAAATGTAAAAGGTAAAACTGTCAGACAGCTAGGAGACAACTGGAGAAAATCTAAGCATTCTTGCATTTGGCAGTGACTTTTAAGATGCAACACCAAAAGTATAATCCATTAAAAAAATAGGTAAGTTGGACTTTTCATTAAAATTTAAAACTTGTGCTGTAAGACACTAAGGCAAAGACAAATCACAGAATGGGAGAGAAATCTCCATAAAACACACGTGAGATAAAGTATCATTATTCAAAATAAACATAGAACTCTTAAAACAGTAACAAAAAACCCATTAAAATGGGCAAAAGACTTGGAAAGATATCTCTGCAAAGAAGATATACAGATGGCAAATAAGCATATGCAAATATGTTCAACATCACATATTATCAGAAAATTGCAAATTAAAATAAAATACAATTTTTTTAATAAATAAATTCCAGGGGTTTTTTTGCATCTCCCCTCATATATGGGAACACTGTACTTTCTACTCATTTTTCTATAAAACTAAAATTGCTCAAAAACTAAAGACTAATCCCTGGCTGGTGTGGCTCAGTGGATGGAGTGCTGGCCTGGAAACTGAAGGGTCACCAGTTTGAATCCCAGTCAGGGCACAGGCCTGGGGTGTGGGCCAAGTTCCCAGTAGGGGACACTCAAGAGGCAATCACACATTGATGCTTCTCTCCCTCCCTTCCCCCCTCTAAAAATAAATAAAATCTTTAAAGAAAAAACCCTGAAGTGTATTATTAAAAAGGAGAAATTGTTAAATTAGAAAAAAAATTTAGTGGGCAAATAAATTCAACAGAAATTTTTCCAAAATATACATGCAAATGGCCAATAAACACATAAAAAATGCTCAACCTCATTAGCCAACAAAAAAACGCAAATTAAGACTGGATACCTCTTCACTCTAAGATGGATACAATAAAAAAAAAACAGATAATAACAAGTATTGGCAATGATGTGGAGAAAGGATAATGCTGATACATTGCTTATGGGTTTATAAAATGGTACATATAGTTGCTTTAGAAAGCAGGTTAGCACTTCCTCCAATGTAAATCACACAGTCATCATATAACCTACCATTCTTACAGGTATATACCCAAGAGAACTGAAAACTTTCTAAAGAAGTCCCCATAAATACTTGTATGCAGATTTTCAGAGAAGCATCATTTGAAACAGCCAAAAGTGAAACCAACTCAAATATTATTCAACTGATAGAAGAACAAAATTTTGCATATCCAAACAATGAAATATTATTTGTCCATAAAAGGACTTAAATAATGAGATACAATACAACATGAACAAACCTTAAAAACATTATTCTAAGTGAAAGAAGCCAGAAACAAAGAGGTCAAATATTATGTTTCCATTTATAGGAAATGTCAAGAACGGGCAAATATACAGACAGTAAGTAGATTCAGCAGTTTTCCAGAGTCTGGGGAAAGGGAAGAATGGGGATATTAGTTAAGGATAGAGTTTCTTTTTGAGGTGATGGAAATAGTCTGGAGATAGTAATAAAACTCTGTGTACAACTAAAACTCGGTGACTATAGTAAAACCAATGTTCTGTAGAGTATAAACAAATGCAATTTATGGTAGAACTCTGAATAGAGTCAAACCAATAAATTATAGAGTATAAAAAGGTGAGATTTGTGGTGTAGTATTATATCTCAATAAAGCTGTTATAAAATAAGATCAAGCAACTGACCATCCACAAAAAAAAGCTGTTAGTAAAACTAGTCAAAAGGGCATCTCCTGAAGCTAAACATTGCTTTGGAAGTTACCAGATACATAGGAATTTAGAAAGATATAAACATTAAAAAATAGTAAAGTAAAAAAAAAGTGAGAAAACTTAAAAGTATCTTATGCCTTATGCTTTCTGTTTTTACCTTTTGACCCCCTTCACCCATTTCTTGCACCTTCCACAGTCCACCTGACAACCACCACCAATCTGTTCTATCCATAAACTTGCTTTTTTGTTGTTATTGTTGTTCAGATTCTAAATACAAGCGAAATCATATGGTATTTGTCTTTTTCTGCCTGATTATCTCACTTAGCATAATGCCATTGTAGTCCATCTATGCTGTCTCAAATGGCAAAATGTCGTTTTTGTTTATGGCTGAATAATATTCCATTGTGCACTCACCACAATTTCTTTAGTCACTCATCCACTAATGGACACTTAGGCTGTTTCCACATCTTGGCTATTGTAAATAATGCTGCAATGAACATGGGGGGAGGGTACATACATCTTTTTCAGATTAGTGCTTTTGTTTCATATTGAATAAATACCTAAAATTGGAACTAATGGATCATATAGTAGTTCTATTTTTAATTTTTTGAGAAACCGCCATACTGTCTTCTGTAGTGGCTGCACCAATCCACATTCCCACCAACACTGGACAGGGTTCCCTTTTCTCCACATACTTGCCAATGTCCATTTTTTTGTTAACAGCCATTCTAATATGGGAGATATTTATTATCTTGTAGTTTTGATTTGCATTTACCCAATGATTGATGATGTTGAGCATCTTTCATGTACCCATTGGGTATGTGTCTTCAGAAAAATGTCTATTCAGATCTTCAGCCAATTTTTTAATTATATTTCTTGTGTAATGTGGTTGTGTGAGTTCTTTATATATTTTAGATTAGTTCCTTATCAGATATATGATTTGCAAATATTTTCTCTCATTCAGTAGGTTGCCTTTTCATTTTGTTGATGGTTTCCTTTGCTGTGCAGAAGCTTCTCAGTGTCATGTAGCTCCACTTATTTTTGCTTTCACTGCTTTTGGTGTCAGATTTAAAAATTCACTGCTATAACCTATATCAAAAAACTTAACACCTATGTTTTCTTCTAGAAGTTTTATGGTTTCAGGTCTTACATTCAAGTCTTTAATCCATTTTGAGTTTAATCCATTTGTGTACAGTGTAAAGTTGTGGTACAGTTCCATTCTTTTGATGTGGCTGTCCAGTTTTCCCAATAGCATTTATTGAGACTGCCCTTTCCCTACTGTATATTTTTTTCTTCCTTTGTTGTAAATTAATTGACAATGTGTGTGGGTTATTTCTGGACTCTTCTGTTTCACTGATCTGTGTGTCCGTTTTTTTCTTATGCTAATACTATACTGCTGCAATTACTATAGCTTTATAATATAGTTTTAAATCAGAAAGTTGTAATGACTCTAGCTTTGTTCTTTGTTCTCAAGATTACTTTGGCTATTCAGAGTTTTAGTAGCTCCATACAAATTTTAGGATTATTGGTTCTATTTCTTTAAAAAATGCTATTGATATTTTGATAGGGATTGCACTGAATCTACAGAATGCTTTGGGTAGTATGGAAACACACATAATAACAATATTAATTCTTCCAATCTATGAGCATGAAACAGCTTTCCATTTATTTGTGTCTTCAATCTCTCTCAGTGATGTCTTGTAGTTTTCAACATAACAGATCTTTCATTTCCTTGGTTAAATTTATTCCTAAGTTTTTTATTCTTTTTGATGCAATTATAAATAAGTTTTCTTTCTCTTTCTGAAAACTTATAAATAAGTTTTCTTTTCTCTTTCTGCCAGTCTTTAGTGTATAGAAAAGCAACAGATTTTTGTGTACTGATTTTGTATCTTGTAACTTTACTGAATTTGTTTATTGGTTCTAACAAACGACAACTGCACTGCAGTGTGAGTTTTTTCCTGTGTAACCCTCTCTTGTCCTTTCCTCTCTTCTCAACAGAGTTTAATTTGTGGAGTCCTTAGGGTTTTCTATGTATAATCTGTCATCGGTAAATAGTGACAGTTTTACTTCTTCCTTTCCAACCTGGATTCCTTTTATTGCTTTTTCTTGCCTAAAACTGCTTTGGCATCCTCCTATTAAGTTTTATTTCTCTTTCTTTCAATCCATTCAAGCCAGTGAAAGCCAGAAAGAGGTCACTCAGGACAACAAATACCTTTTTTTCTCTCTCTGGAATAGGGGCAACTAAATTATATATAATTTTAAGAGCCAAATCAATAGAACCCTCCACACCAACCTTTGCACAGTCTCTAAAAATATTTTACCAGTCCTTCTGAATAGGGACTTGGGAAAACAGTCTGTATCCTCAAGATGCTTGGTATGGCAATTATGAAAATGTGCTTCACAAGATCTCTCACTGCAAAGAACATCATTGACCAATGGTTCCAGCTGGTGAACTCTCAAAGCCATTCTCTTATTGGGGACAAGCCAAGCTTCCCATGGGCTGTCCTTAGTCAATGACTGAGCATGGCAGACACATTTAATGGAATATATCTTTTCCCAGGAGACACTGGATTCCCGATAGTTAAACCTTGCAATGAAAATTCCCCATTTGTTTTGCTGTAGCTTTCTTAGAACTAACTGCACTGCAGTGTGAGCCTTTTCCTATCCAATCTGCCCTTGTCCTTCCCACTCTCAACAGAGGTTGAGACCCAGTTTTTAGCTTTCACTTGATAACTAAGTTTCCATGACCCAAACAAAGCTCCATATGGCACAACTAAAGATTACTATTTCTGCCCTTGTCAGTAGCTCAGTTGGTTGGAGCTCTGTCCCATTCACCAAAAGGTTGAAGGTTTGATTCCCATTCAGGCACATGCTTAGGTTGTGGGTTTGAAACCTGGTTAGGCGTGTACAGGAGGCACTTGAAATTATCTCTCCTCACTCTCCAAAATGATATATACATTAGAAGTAGAGCTCTACTCACTCTGCATACACAACAGAACAGTGACACTTCACATCTCCACTCTCACATCCCAACTATACAAGTGAAACAAAGCAGGAGACTTGAAACCTATGGCTTAATTCAAAGGAAAAGTGAAATTAATAGTTAATGAAGCAAAGATCACTAATTAATTAAAAATGCAACTTACTGATTTTCAAACTGGAAAAACCAGCCCCAATAATCATCATTGGTTTTGGGGATTGATTAACCTTCTCCCTGCTCTAATATCAAAGTTCTCCTATATAAGGTATCTAACTGAATTTTACCCCTAAAACAGCATTTTCTATTATAGTACTTCCAAACTGGCCAAGTGAAGTAGTTTAATTTACTCTAAGTAATTTGCCATAGTACGATGGTTCAGAGGGAAAAAAGGCATTCAAATTTTAAGTAAAACACTAATGAAATTAAGCTTGTTATAGAAATTCCTTAAAAAACACACACACACACCTCAGTGTCTTAGATATATAGTTTATGTGACCACTGGTGTAGGGATAATTTACTCTTGTTTTTCTTTTTTATCTCCGACCATTCCTTCTCTTCTAGTTTTTTTTTTTCCCACCAAAACAAACTGCCTCTTACACAAGCAGGTTCGGCAGGTTGGTTTATTTAACTGGGCAAGGAGAGGACTCTATTCAATCCTTTTTCTGGAAATACATAATTATTTAATGCAATCCTAGCCCAGAGGTATGTAAATCTTAGATATAAATCTACAGAATTTTAATCAGTCAAAAATTCCTACTATTTTATGATAATCAAGAGAAATGAGTTGGTCATCATATTTAAAAAAATTGGTGGGGGGTGGGAACAGTTAACATTTAGCAAGAACAAAGAGTACTTAACTTCCACAAAGGAAAGATGATATACTGGAAAGAACTAAACTTGATGTAAAGTGCTTTGTCACTTTTTAGCATATAAGAGAAAAAAAAAAAAAACTAAGAAAGTTTGCTTGGAAAAAGTCCAGCCATTGTTAATATAATGAGAACAATCTGCAAGACACTGATGTAACCTGGCAGCCAAGAACAGTGGACTGAACAACGACGACTTCACTGTACTACTCAGTGGGGACAGTAGACGCCACTGAGTAAGTGTAGAGCAACAAACCTGTATCAAATTTTGCATTAAACTTAAACATTCCTCTGTGGAAACTATTCACATGATTCAGAAGGCTACAACTACAGGCAACTGGTGACTGGCAGCTTCATCACAACAACACGCCTGCTCGTGCATCACGTCTTGTGCAGTGTTCTGGTGAAACATCAAATCACCCACATGACTCAGCCCCCCTATAGCCCAGATTTGGCACACTAAGACTCTGACTTTTCCCAAAACTAAAATTGCCTTTGAAAGGGAAGAGATTTCTCCATCATCAATGAGATTCAGGAAAATATAACAGGGCAGCTGAAGGTAATTGAGAGAACTATGTGAGGTCCCCAGGTGTCTACTTCGAAGAGGACTGAGGTGCCACTGTCCTATGTATCTTGTTTCTTCTTCGTTAAATGTCTCTATTTTTCATATTAAATGGCTGGATACCTTCTTGAAAGACACAAAAGTTAACCTGAACAAATGGAAAGATACCTCTTATTCCTGGATAATTAAATATCATAAATGGGTTAGTTCTCACTAATTTATAAAGTTAATGAAATTCCAATTAAAAACTTCAACAAGCTTTTTTAAGGAGTGTGCCAAAATTATACCAAAATTCACATGGGATGATGAACATCTAAGAAGAGCTAGAAAAACATGAAAAAGAAAAGACACAAGGGCAGGTTAGCCCTACCAGACCAAAAAAAAACCCCGAAAATCAACCAAACAAAAACCATACAATAAAGTTCTATAATTAAACCAGTATGGTAATGCCTTGCAGGATTGTTCAGTTGATTGCAGCATGGTCCCATACAACAAATGGCTGCGGGTTCAATGCTGGTCAGGGCATATACCTAGCTAGGCTACAGTTCAATTCCCAGTAGGGGGGTCAGGTGGTTGGAGGGTTGGGTGGTCCGGGATTCATGGTGTGTACAAGAGGCAACCTATTGATGTTTCTCTCTCACATGGATGTTTCTCTCTCTCCCCTCCTCTCTCTCTGAAATCAGTAAGTATATCCTGGGGTAAGGATTAAAAAAAAAAAACAACTGTGGTACTGACATAGGAATATGCAAATGATCTACTAGAACAAAATGGAAAGTCCATAAACAGAACAAGTACATATGGAAATTTAGCATATAGAACAATGGCATCTTAAATCAGTGCAACAAAGACCTTTTAATAAACTACTGAGATAATTGGTTATTTTAGGAAGTATAAAAATTAGATCAATAACTGACACCATACATAGGAATAAGCCCCATACACAGGAATAAACTTCAAATGAATCAGAAATCTAAATATAAAAAGTGAAATCTTACAACTACCAGAAGAGAATATAGGTGAAATTCTCTTTATCCAAGGAAAAGGATTTCTGTAAGGAAAGGCTTTACAGAGAAAAGACTTTCCAACCATAACTCAAAATAGGGATAATAAAGAGAATAATAAATCTGACTCCATGGGGGAGAGACGAGAATGACTTTCACATGGCAAAAAAAAATAATGGTTTGACCAAAAAGTTCCTTTGTTTTTTTTCCATAATGGCTGTAGTAGTGCTTAGGTGCCTTTAATTTCATTCAAAACAATTTTGTTAGACTGTATTGTGATAGCTGTTGTATCAGCATGCATTAAAAAAAACTTACTAAAACTGGTAAATTTTTGTGTAGCCATTTTAATATTGACAATGGAAGAAAATATGTCGCATTTTCGACATATTACTATTGCAAGAAAGGTGTAAATGCAACTGATATGCAAAAAAAAGATTTCTGCAGTGTATGGAGAAGGTGCTGTGACTGACTAAATATGTCAAAAGTGGTTTGCAAAGTTTCATGGGGGAGTTTTCTTGCTGGATGATACTCCACAAGGTCAGGTAGAACAGTTGAAGGTAATAGCGACCAAATTGAGACACTGAGAACAATCAACATTATACCATGCTGGAGATAGCCAACATACTCAAAATATCCAAATTAATAAAGTTATTGGTGAAGATGAAAAATGTCTTTGTATTACGGAAAAAACTAAAACTTTTTGACCACCCAAAAGAATACAGAAAGTAAAAATACTACATACATCACAGATAAAAACTAAATCCATAGTAAACTTTTCAGAGTTAAGAGAAAAAGACCAAAATTATATTTTAAAAAATGGGCCCCAGAATAGGATGATTCACACACAATAACAAATAAAATGGACACTGAAGATATGAAAAGATATTAAAGTAGATTCACAATTAAGATTATAAATTAAAACTACTGTGAGATACCATTTCTACCTATTATATTGGCAAAAACTGTACAGTAAAGCAATGTATGTTGTCAAAGCTGTGGGGAAACAGGAACTCATATTACTAGAGAGAAAGTAAATTGGTATAACCCTTTGGAGAGGAATTTAGCAACATCAAACAAAACTGCACAGGTGTTTGTTTTGATGCAGCCATCCTACTTCTCTTAATCTAAATTGAAGATACGTATCTAATTTAAAAAGTACGTATGTAAAAGATTTTTTGTAACAGCACTCTTGGAGATTTACAAAATACTGAATAGAAATTAAATATCCACACATAGGAGAGTGGTTTAATTAATGCTGCAATGCTGTGCAGCTGTAAAAAAAAAAGATAAGAGACTCTCTGAACTGATAATGCAATCATTCCCAGGAATGAATTGATAATGCGATGATTCCCAGAAACTATAGTTAAAAGAAAAGCAAAGTACCAAAGAGTATCTCTAATGTATTACTTACCTTTCATGTAAGAAATAAACCAGAAAAATTACACTTAACCACTCATTTGTGCGAAAGAAACCCAGAAAAAATAAACTTAAAACATAATGAGATCGGCCATCTATAGGGAGTAGAAAAAAGAGGAAATACGACAGAAAGATACCTGTGAATTTCTGACTTTTAGAACCAGATTAGTGTTTCACAGATTTTTTTTAAAATCCAAAAGAATGGGGGTAAAGTTCTACGAATAGATAAGATACATACCAAACTATATTTCAAATGAATAATCCATCTATGTTAGAGGGAAAATTTTTAATTAAAAAAAAGACAAAAAACTAACTCAAATACCTCTAATAGAATATATGGGTTCGATACAGTGATGATGAAATGTAATAAAGTACTCTGGAGTCAGACTGCTTGGATTCAAATACCTGCCCATTTATCCATGTGCTGTGTGACCCTGGACAATTTAATTTATAATCTCTGTACATAGTTTGCCTACCAAACAATAACAGTACCAATCTCACAGTACTAATGGTAAAATCTCAAATTTAATTAATCATGTAAATCACTGAGTATATAAGTATTGAGCATATAAGTATTTGGTAAGTGTTGAGTATATAAGTATTTGGTAAGTATTTCCTATCATCAACTACTAATCTCAAAAACACACTGAATAGGTGGGTAGCCAAGACACATACATAATAAAAATGGAGTCCCTGTCAAGAAAAAATTTGAAATTTTCTAGTGTTCAAGAAATTTAGAATAGTAAAATCCATATTGCTGGCTGGAATCATGTAGGGAATTCATAAAGAATCTGACACTTTACACAGACACAGGATTTAGATAGCAGAAGAATGAGAACGATAAAAGATACTGGGTATCCGAATAAAAGTAGAGAGGCCATAAAGACCAATACAGTTCAAGAACACTGACGGAGAAAAATGTTAGAAGGCTGAGTGTTTGGAATAGGCAAGAATATGGAAGCTCCTGAATGAACAATTGAATTGGGCAGGTTTTATTTTCTAGATTACAAGGAATCATAGAAGACTTTTATGTAGAACAACATGACCAAACTGAACTGTGACTATTTCAGTGTTGGCATGTAGAAGGGATTAGAAGTGAGAAGATCAGAGGCAGAGTTTTAGAAGTGTTAAGACAAAGTCTGAATGACATGGTGAGTGATACAGTCATCAGAAGGAATGGGTGGACTGAGTGCCAGTATGTGAACCAAAGGGTCGCCAGTTCCATCACCAGTCAGGGAACATGCCTGGGATGTGGACCATGACCCCAGTAGTGGGCACTCAAGAGGCAACCACACATTGATATTTCTCTGCCCTCCTTCTCCCTCCATTCCCCTCTCTCTAAAAATAAAGAAATAACATCTAAGAAAAGAAAAAGAAAAAAGAAAAGAAAAGAAAAATGAATGGGAATCAATAGAAATGATTTCCTTTGGGTCTTATAAGCTAAGTCAGGAGGATGGGCTGTCGGTCAAGATAGCAATGTAGGCAGACATGGCTTGAGTTTTCACACAACCACATCAAAATTTCAACTAATGTATACAACAATCATCACCCAGGAACATTAGAAATCAAGTTGAATGGAAATCTGACAACTACAAAATCGAATTGAATGGAAGTCTGACAACTACAGATATGCAGAAAGCACATCCATCCAGAACAGGCTGGTTCTACACCCACATGGATAAAAATTCAGTTTGTACCAGTATACTGGTTCAGTATATACCATTGAGTTGGTGGAGGAGGCTGCCGGAGCCCAAAGAAGTTTCTTTTTGGGAACCCACACACAGACTCACCTACTCAGACTCACTCCCTCTGAGCTACAGCACTGGGGTGGCAGCTTGAAGGGCCCAGTGGTATGTAGGGAGACACTGAAGTGTCTGGCATCAGGGTTAGCAGAGGCCATTGTCCCTCTGCTGAGCCCTCTCCCCACAGAGCCGGTAGGTTTGTGTCATATCCGAGACTCCACCAATGTTGGTAACACTGTGTCACCCACCTTGGAGATCCATAAGAGGCTCTACCCCACTCAGCTTACAGGGCATACCCAAGCTGCTTTTCCATAAGAATGGCTGGTTTTGGCTCCTAAATCCTATCAAACAAACAACAGCTGACTTCAGTGAGCCCAAGCAGCAGCCAGATTACAGTCACAGGTTGACTTGACCTGGGAATCTCCAAGCTCAGCATAAGTAGCAGCCATCTCAGATTGTTTAATAGCTCAGGCAGGGTACCTTGGGCAAAACATAGGTGGGGGCTGACCCTGGCCTGTACCACCCTGGAAACCCCAGGGCCAAGACACCCAGTGGACAGCTACAGACTACTTCAAAGCACCACCACCCTGCCCTTGCACAGCTGATCCTCCAGAAGGTGGACATTGGTGGCGAGTGGTCATAGCCAATCCTTGCAACTGACTGGCCTGGGTAAATTGCTCCCATTGACCTGCCAAGCAAGGCTAAACTACAAGAGGAGGGGGTACCAGCCCACACAGCCCACCTTGAGTACCCAGCTTGGGTAATAGGAGAAGCCATGCCACTGGACCCTACAGGACACCTACTATATTAGACCACACTACCAATACACGGAGTCAAACAAGCTCTACCTAATACAAAGAAATAAACACAAGGAGGCTGCCAAACAAGGAGACAAAGAAACATGGCCCAAATGAAAGAACAAATCAAAACTCTAGAGAAACAGCTATGAAACATTTCCTAAATGAAATGGAGATAAGCAATGTATCAACTGCAGAGCTCAAAACACTGGTTATAAGAATGTTCAAAGAACTAAGGACCTCAGCAGCATAAAAAGGACCCAGTCAGAGACAAAGGATACACTAATTGAAATAAAGAACAATTTACAGGGAAACAACAGTAGAATGAATGAGGCTGAGAATCAAATCAATGATTTGGAACATAAGGAAGCAAAAAACCACCAATCAGAATAGCAAAAAGAAAAATCAATCCAAAGATATGAGGACAGTATAAGCAGCCTCTGGGAAAGCTTTAAGAGGTCAAATATTCACAGGGGTGCCAGAAGGAGAAGAGAAAGAGCAAGAAATTGGAAATCTATTTGAAAAAATAGTGAAAGAAAACTTCCCTTAACTTGGTGAAGGAAATAGACATGCAAGTCCAGGAAGCACAGAGTGTCCCAATTATGATGGATGCAGCAAAGCCCACTCTAAGACACATCATTATTAAAAGGCCAAATGTTAAAGAAAGATTCTTAAAAGCAAGAGAAAAGAAGTTAGTTACTGGAAAGTTGCCAGATGAGGGGGGGGGAGGGGAAGAACGGGTGAAGAGGCGAGGGGATTAAGTACAAATAGGTAGTTACAGGAAAGCCATGGGGATGTAAAGTCAAGTGTAGGAAATGGAATAGCCAAAGAACTTATACATATGACACACATACATGAGAAATGGTAGGGGGAATGGCTAAGGGGGAATGCCTAAGGGAGTTTGGGCACTGGGTGGAGGGGAACAAAAGGGGATAGATAAATCAGGACAACTGTAATAGCATAATCAATAAAATATAACTTAAAAAAAGTTAAATGAAAGTTGTACAAGAAGCCTTACCAATTTGAGGTAACATTTCAACATTCAGATACCAAGATCCAGTGGGCATCTGGCAGCATGGGACTAGTGATTTGGAAAGACAGTGAGAACTGACGAAAAAAACTGTAGATTTTTTCTTAAAAAATAAAAACCACTTTAGAACGTTCACATTCTAAAGCTCAGAGACACTAGACTGTGTGCTATTCCAGAGTAGTGATCACCTCATTTATTTTCATTTCCCTTAATATTTAGCATAGTTCCTAGCACATAGGAGACTCTCAGTAAAATGTTGCAGAGGTGGAAGGAATAGAGATAGGAACAGAACTGCACGTCTTATTAATGGCAGAGCTTTGACTATAGCCCAGGTTTCCTGACTTTCCACTGTACCATCATAACACAGAGATGACCTCCAAATATCCATCATAGGATCCCCTAAAGAAATGGTATAAGAAATGAAAATAAAATCACCTGTGGGGATGCTGGTTTCTAGGGGAAGATAGAAGAGAGAAGAAGGCAGTAAAGAATGGTCAGAGTTATGAGCAGGGGTTGGGGGTGGGAATTGTAGTGTTGAATCACAGACTCAAAGGAAATTTTTTTTAAGAAAGGAAGCACATCAAAGTATCAAATGAGCCCTGGCTGGTGTGGCTCAGTGGATTGAGTGCTGGTCTGTGAACCAAAGGGTCACTGGTTCAATTCCCAGTCTAGGGCAGGGTTGCTGGCCAGGTCCCCAGCTGGGGGCACGTGAGAGGCAACCACACATTGATATTTCTCTCCCACCCTTTCTTTTTCCCTTTCCCTCTCTCTAAAAATAAATAAATAAAATCTTTTTTAAAAAATCACATTATCCTCTGCTACACCAGTGAGACCCAAGGCAGGGAGAGGTAACTTTTACAAGTACATATTAAGATATTTTCATCTACCTTTCAGAGCATTTTAAATACATAAATCACTCATAGCAGTGGTTCAAAAATAATATTGCAATCTTCAGTAAATTTTTCTCTACAAAATGCATAAGAGAAATAAAGTCCCTATAGTAAGTAGTTGAGTTAAATAAAAATATGCACAATAAATGAAATGCGAAGCAAAAAGTAACAACTAAAAAATAATCATTTACATATACTAATAGAAACAAAATACATGAAAGACTAAAGGTCTTACCTTAAATCTCTTGTCCTGCAATACTTTCTTGATGGCAACCAGTTCTCCTGAATCACAAAGTTTGGCTTGATATACCACACCAAATGACCCATTTCCAATCACTTTAGTGTCTGTATAGCTGACTTCTTGTGGCCTGTCTGGACCCTGCCCAGGAGTTGCCACCACTGTGGTCACCTTACTGCCATCCTTGTCTCCTAAAAGAAAAAAAAGATGGGAAAATGAGAAACTATAAAGAACTAAACAGAAAATTGCCAAAGTATACATATTAAACTATATTCTTTGCCACAAACTGTTTTTAAAAATGTTTTTCTTAGTATTTCATAATAACTTCAACTACTTGTTTCAATTTAAGTATTTTTTTAAAACAGTCATTCTATAGACCAGGCATCATGCTCTACACATATGATTCCATTTAATGGAAATACCACAACCATGAAGTTGATAATACTGTTCCCATATTACATATAATAGGAAGAAAGGTGGACCTAATAGGGTTTTGAATCCTTATCTGTCCAACTTCAAAAGCTCTAGTTATTTCCTCAGGGCTTCCTTATTTTATTTGAAAACCAGTATGTGAAGCTGAAAATGTCTACATATGCTAACTCTATTCACACCATTCTGACTTCAGGAGAGTAAGGTTTTTGCTTCTCCATATACTACTAAGAAAATAGTGGAATACTTCTCAGGGAACGGTAAGATGGGGGAAAAGCAACAGGAAAAGAATGTTAATTTGGGGGTAAGAAATGCAAAGCTTATAAGAAAAATCAAAACTATTCTGAACTTAGCCTCATTCATTAGTAGCTCACAGGCTCTCAGGCCTCTGCCCACTCATGGCCCTCTCCTTACCTTTTTTGCCTGCCTTCCCTTTGACCCAGGAACAATCCAAAGACTCTGCAATTCAAGCTCAAGAGCCACTTCCTACACAACTGGGCATGGTTCACAATCATGTTTTTCTCTGAACTCTTAAACTATTCTAAACCATTCTACGTTACCTAGCACCTAATTTCAGAGTTTTAAATTATTCTTTTACTGATTTGAGAATACAGAGATTCTAAGGACTACAATGATCTGAAGTAGCAATCAGGACTTGTGCTTCTTCTTTCTCTCTCTTCCCTAACAAATCTAAAACCAATTCTCAGTACAATTATTAGTCCACAGGCTGAGTGCCTACACTACCCATTTTTATTTTATCCTCCACTACTTTATCAATTTTACTTTTGAGATGCTAACTGAATTCATAAATGATATAATAAAAGAAAATATAATGTAATATTTAACTCTAGGTCCAAATCAAATTTATTAAGTATTCATTTGTACTTGACATACAAAAAGATAAAAAATATAAGCCAATTTTCCAATGGTTTGAGTGTTTTTCCTCTACCAAATATAAAATTGTGTGATAACTGAATATCCAAATATTAGTGGTATATTATAACCAGTATGTATGGCCATTTAAGTTCACAGAGGTACTAAGATACAGAAAATTCAGTAACAGGCAGTATATGTTATATTATGGCCAGCTATCTGGAACATATGTCTTCAGTTCCAAGGAGAAATACCCCAACAGGTACGATTTAGTTAGCATAAATCCAACACGATTTGTAGAAAGAATAACTCAAATCTTGTCTACACCATCATTTTTACTTACAACCGTATCACATATGCTTTAAATGTATACAAACCCCAGCACAAGCCGACACATATACAGCAGTTCCCAAAGCTTTCAAATGCTCCCTTCACATCTCACTTCTGAGTAAAATAAATCTTAAATAAACTTGCTAATTAAACTTGCAGATTAAAAAACTAGTTTAATCTGAGTTCTAAATCATCATGCTCCATTCCCCAGAAATAGTCCATATTACTTTTGTTTCTTACCATGTTAACCTTAACTCAATTTTTCAGGTTTACTGTAAACTTCACTACAAGTTACTTTCTCCTTCATTTGAAAAATAAACTTGTATTATAGCACTCCTAAAGACAGAACACAGTCTTTTGAACTTAAACTCTTCAAAAAGAGATCTAAAAAAGTTAGATCCAGAAAGATTAAAATGCAAGGTATTGAACACATTTTCTTATAATCTAATTGTCCCAAAGAAAATAAAAAGCAGAAGTGATTCAAACAGTCTAACTCTTCCCTATATCATCCAAGTTCAAACCAGTTCAGGAGGCAGGGAGGAAGGGGAAGAGAGAGAGAAAGGAAAGAAAGGAAGGAAAGAAAGGAAGAAAGAAAAAAATCAAGAACTATGAATTAATAGTTTGACTGAACAAGAGTTGCTTGCAAAGCTTCACAGACCTAATTCACATTATTTTTAATTACCTAACATAATTAATAGAATTTAAGAGTGTTATACTCCACAATTTTAAGTGAAAACAAAACCTACTTGAGATATAATCAAAACTTATGCTTTTCTACTGTATAACTATATTTCAATAACAAAAACAGTAGTCACAGCTTTGTACTTGCTCTGATAAGAGAATTTAAGCAATGTAAGATTGTGTAATGACTTTCCCCTCTTGCCTCCTCTGAGGTTTTATTTCTAAAACAAAATTCACATTTCAGAGAAATGATTTCAGAGTTTCAAGAATCAACTAAGAAAGCTATCCATTACAACCGTGGGGTTTATCACCTCTTGAACCTCAACTACCATACTTGGGAAGGGCTCTCCCAGCATCATGATTTGCATACAAGAAAATGCACAAATGAGATAATTCTGCAAAAATATTAAAAGCAAATTAGAAAGATAAACAGGTCCTATATATCACTTAAAGATACTCTTGAGGCCTCTTAATTTGAAACTGATTGAATGTGGGCATGGATCAATCCTTCCACCTTCCTGTATTACCTAGTAAAAAAACTAATTATCTTAGCAGAAATTAAAAGATTTACTCTCCTGCAAGCAGTTAGAGAAATGCTGAGAACTCTTAATGACTATACTCTACTACTATAAAATCCCTAGGTACACTAAGAACAATGGCTCTCAGGCTTTCTACCTCAAGTATCCTGGAATTTTTATTTGGAAACCATCAAGCTAATCATCAGACCACTCCATCAGAGATCTGAAATAGCAGAGCTATAACAAATGGCAAGGTATCACTGGGGATGACTTGGCACGAGCATTGCTACCACATGGGGCAGTCAGCATCTAGTGTGCCAAGGAAAAGCCTGTCATCTGGCATTGTAACTTGCTAAGTTCGCAAGAAAATAACAGCTGTATAAAATTTTACTGTACAAAAAAACTTTCCAATTGTTTCATCTACTCTAATATTTACATCATAAATGTAGAGATGAATTATGTTTACTATGCAAATGAGGAAAATGAGACTAAGAGAGAGTAACATGTCCAACATCATTAAGCTTCAGCAGAACTTTGCACTTGCCTCATACTGCCTCTGCCATATTTTACAACCTACCTACTACAGCTGAAGACTAACCTCATATACTCTTAACCCCCAAAGCAGATGTTTCTGAAAATATGATGTAAAAAGTAATAGAATATTACTTTGTAAAAGTAAAAGAATAAATAAGTCAGTCATCTTTTATCGTTTTCAGGCTTCAGTTATTCACTTATTAATAAGCTAAAAAGCTCTTTCTAAAGATAATCTGGCAGCATTAGATTTTGAAACTTATCCCCCCCAAAAAAACCATATGAAAAACAAAAATGAAAATCAATTGATTCTGTGATATTCAAACATTTAACATTTGCTACCAGAAATGGGATAATTTTGGATCTTAGCAATAGAGCAATATTTTAAGCTCTGCTACCAAGACACCAAAATATTCATGAAAAGCTAAAGATCATTAATAAATCTGCATCATTTTTTAAAAGAAGTCACCACTTTGTCAATACTAAACTTCCCAGAATACATGGTATAGTGAGTCTCAAACCAATTACAATAAAATTGGTCTCCTGAAAATGCCACTGTCTCTAGGAGCAACAGCAGAACGATGGGCATACCTAGGCTCTAGGACCTCTCTCTGTATAGAGGGCTCCTGGGATCCTCTACTTCAATTAAAATTCACTCAGGTGTTATTAATTCCCTATTATAACTAAAACACAATCAAATCCCCTACTGTCACAGCAGGCTCCTCACAAAGCAATGGAAAGATGGCCCACAACAGAACCACCACTTTCTATTGAAGGTTGTTAAATACAGAATACCTTTTTATAAAAGTTTTAGGAATATGGAACACAAAAGGATATGTGCAACCTAGTTTTCAATCTCTCAAACACAGGTTTGCACCTTGTAGTTACATTTTTTAAGTCTTCTGAAGCCATTCCTCAAACCAATCTACCCAGAAATGTTACAGCATTAACACCCACAGTCCAAATCCAAGGTGTGGAGGTGAACATCCAAAAACCAAAGACCACTTCAAGCATGTTTAATTACTTAAGAAGAATCTGACACTGACATTCCCATTTTATATAAATGATAAATCTCAAAGTTGAACATACTTTAGTGGTTTAATTTAATGTTTCTTAACATTCATGAACCCTGAAAAAGCAACAACTAAAACAGTTTTTAACTTAGAGGCTTTTAGAGATGTTAATAAGCCAAACTATTAATATAAACTGAACCAAGTCAGTAATGACTGTCTATAAAAATCTTCCTTTAACTCCACGTAGAAATAAGAGTGTTTAAAGTCTGTCACAACAGCCCAGAGAAACCACACACCACCATCTGTGACTACAAGGAAAATACCATACAAAGTATTTTTATAAGGCTTTTGATCTAACAATAAATAGTAGAGAAAATAGCACTGCTTATTGTTTCTCTAGAAGTACCAGATAATATTTTCACAGATGTTTAACAACAATATCGCAAACACTCTACTGAAAAATATTATATAAATTATTCAGACGAACCAAGAAAAAAGCTTAAATTTTTCAGACATAATTAAGATTGTCTGAATGATAAACAGTGACCACTTTCAAATTTTCAGGTTTTTAAATCAAAGTTCAAACAACTCTTTATCCTAAGTAACTGGCTAAGAAACTTCTATTAAAACAAGATGTTCTCCCCAAAATAAATAAAACAGCTTAGAAACATGAAAACAAAATACAATTAATAAGCAAAAGAAATAAAAAGAAACTGAGGTCCACAGAATCAGTTACACAAATTCTGAAGTAAACTCATATTCTTGTCATGAAATAGGGACTTGACTCTATGATGTGGAAGCTCTAGCAAGAGTGCAACTGCTCACATACCTTGGAGCGAACTATGAAGAAAGAAAGGGAATGCTACCCAAGCAACTGAATCAGTCATACCAACCCTAATGATCAATAGCATTATATATTAAAAGTTAAAAATTTAGAGAAATTTCTATGTGGGACTTCCAGCCAGATGGAGGCCTAGGTAGACACACTGTCCCTCCTCACACAACGAAAAGAAGGTCAACAGTAATTTAAAAGCAAAAAACAACCAGAACTGCCAGAAAATCGAACTGTATGGAAGTCCGACAACCACGGAGTTAAAAAAGACATTCTTCCAGACTGGTAAGAGGGGCGGAGTTGGGCAGCCTTTGGCAAAGCAGCTGCTGGTGGACTAGGGCACGCAAGGCGGTGGCTGGTGGACCCAGCGAGGCTGCACCTGGTGGACCAGGGGGTCCCACATTCGTGCACAGATAAACCAGGTGAAACCGGGAAGCGGGACAGACTGCACGACCCAGGGTCCCAGCTCTGGGAAATAAAGCCTCAAACCTCTGATTGAAACCACTTGTGGGGGTTGAGGTGGCAGCGGGAGATGCTCCCAGCCTCACAGGAGAGTTTGTTAGCAAGACCCACAGGATCCTAGAACATACACAAACCCACCCACCCCGGAATCAGCACCAGAAGGACCCAACTTGCCTGGGGGAAGTGGCAGAAGTGACTGAAATCCGGCAAAGAGTGGAGCAAGTGCCATCGTTCCCTCTCGGACTCCGTCCACATACAGCATCACAACCCAGCGACCTGGGTTACCCCCCGCCCACACCCACCCCCAACACCTAAGGCTCCGCCCCTCACTACCTAACAGGCATGTCAAAACAAACAAAAAAAAAATGGCCCAAACGAAAGAACAGATCAAAGATCCAGAAAAAAATACAACTAAGTGATGAAGAGGTAGTCAACCTATCAGATGCAAAGTTCAAAACACTGGTAATCAGGATGCTCACAGAATTGGTTGAATCTGGTTGCAAATTAGATGAAAAAATGAAAGCTACGCTAAGTGAAATAAAAGAAAATGTACAGGGAACCAATAGTGATGGGAAGGAAATTGGGACTCAAATCAATGGAGTGGACCAGAAGGAAGAAAGAAACATCCAACCAGAAAACAATGAAGAAACAAGAATTCAAAAAAATGAGGAGAGGCTTAGGAACCTCCGGGACATCTTTAAATGTTCCAACACCTGAATCATAGGAGTACCAGAAGAAGAGGAAGAGCAACAAGTGGCAAAGTTATTTGAACATATAATAAAGGAGAACTTCCCCAACATGGCAAAGGAAATAGACTTCCAGGAAGTCCAGGAAGCTCAGAGAGTTCCAAAGAAGTTGGACCCAAGGAGGAACACACCAAGGCACATCATCATTACATTAGCCAAGATTAAAGGTAATGAGAGAATCTTAAAAGCAGCAAGAGAAAAGGAGACAGTTACCTATAAAGGAGTTCCCATCAGACTGTCAGCTGACCTCTCAAAAGAGACCTTACAGGCAAGAAGGGCCTGGAAAGAAGTATTCCAAGTTATGAAAGGCAAGGACCTACATCGAAGATTGCTCTATCCAGCAAAGCTTTCATTTATAATAGAAGGGCAGATAAAGCACTTCTCAGATAAGGTCAAGTTAAAGGAGTTCATCATCACCAAGCCCTTATTATATGAAATGTTAAAGTGACTTCTCTAAGAAAAAGAAGATTAAAACTATGTACAGTAAAATGACAGCAAACTCGCAATTATTAACAATCACACCTAAACCAAAAACAAAAACAAATTGAGCAAACAACTAGAACAGGAATAGTACCACAGAAAAGGACATCACATGGAGGGTTATCAACAGGAGAGGGAGAGAGGGGGAAAAGATACAGAAAATAAGTAGCATAGATGGTAGGTAGAAAATAGATGGGGTGGTGGGGGTGGTGGTAAGAATAGTATGGGAAATGTAGAAGCTAAAGAATTTATAAGTATGACACATGAACATGAAGTAAAGTGGGGGAATGTGGGTGGGAGAGGGTGTGCAGGGTGGAGGGGAGTGAAGGGGGGGGAATGGGACAACTGTAATAGCATGATCAATAAAATATATTTAAAAAAATAAATAGTTAAAAAATTTCTATGTAACTTTGATGTGATAAAAATCTCTTTAGCAAGACCTTTTTCCCCTAGACAATATTCACCTCCATATGATTCTATCTAAATGACTGGGAGAAACAAAACAAGAGTTACCAAATTTTGGGGGGGAATAAGAAGCGTAAACAAAAGGCGAGGCAGGGAAAACAAATGAACAGTTGTCATACACGGGCTGGCTTTTGGAGATGTTTCCCCGTATATCACTTCTAGAAATAGGAAAAGAGAGTGGCAGAGAATAAAGATAAAACAGGAAAGACTCCAGAGTCCTTGACAGCACAATAATACCACATTTTCAATCACAGGAAGACACCATGCCAAAGAAATAACAATTATCAATTCTGAAGAACTATAAAGTCCTCCTTAAAAAAAATTCAGCCAAGTTTTTGTTCTAAGACAGAGGCATAATGGTGTAATGTGGACTCTGAAGTCATATATCAAGGTCTGAATCACATATTCTACCACTTAATATATATAAAGTGGACACAGCTGCTACTGTAGAGGGATGTTATGATGATTAAGTAACAGATTAAACAGTTTTCTTTTAAGTATACACCACACATTTGATGCTCAATAAGAAAAAATACATTCTTCTGCTCTGCTACGCTCTTTTAACATGCCCTACTACAGTGCTTATCACATTTTTTTAAATTATTAAGAGTCTCAGCTCTCACCTGACTAAAAGGTCTTAGGAAAGCCAGACATCATCTGAATTATTTACGTGCTTATTAGTACAGGGTTCAGCACAATGCAGGTGCTCAGCAAATGTTTACTGTTGAATTTATATAAGAATTACTCAAGCAGAACTGTTAGTATTTGGGAGCTGACTACTGCATGCTACACATTAAGCAATGTTTTTGCTTCTTCTTCTGCTTGCATTGATCAGATACAAATCTCTAAGGATGAGGTATATAGAAAGGCTTTACAAGTAGTAAAACAGAATAGAAAGTTTACTGAAAATAAGGCAACAACAAGCAGCCAAAGCCAATTTGCCATGTAGATTTACTAGTAGAATCACTCCGTTTTATAACCCCGTTTTAAAAATTTCTGATTTCTTTAGAGCATCAATATGCAGCAATGGATAAAAAGCAGGAAATGGATACCTTGAGGTCTGAGGTTCAATTTATACCAATATATGTGTTGAGTATATTCCTTAAGTACTGTTCACAGTTTCCAGAAATAAGAATAAGCTGGGAGAGTTTACTAAAAATGATGATTCTAGAAATTTACCACTAGAAAGACTCAAAAGGATGCAGTGGGGTTCAGGAAACTGCATTTTTAATAAGCACCACCAAATGATTCTTAAAGCAGTTCCAGCTACCATACTTTAAGAAAAACCAGAACACCATTTAATCCTTACAATAATCTTGTGACTTACACAGGTTAATCATTTAACAAATGAGAGAAAATGAGGTGTTCAAAAAGGTTACCCCTTCAATAAAGTGTACCCACAGGATTCAGAGGCATCCATTAACTCTAAAACCTGTGTCCTACTACATTACTTTGCTTAAGATCATGCCATAAAAATAACACACAGGGGTTGGGGTCCTAAAATCAACTTTGTTTTCCACAAAACTGAAAACTTCAAATATTTTACAAAAGGTTCTGATGCAAGTATCTATTAGATACCCAACTTTTTACTTCAAAATACCCATACTCCTTTTGAACTAATTTTAATGGACTCATTTTTTATCTGCTCTTAAAACCCACATTCTACTTTAAACCCAAAACCAGAATAAACCATGCTAATTTTCAAAAGCCTGAGCTTATATATTATTTTACTTATAAACCATGAACTGAAATCAAGCATACTGTCCTTTTTTCTAACACCAGTGACCTGGAATATGATCAATCAAGCCCAAAATGAATAAATGTTTCACTTAGTCTTCAGTCCTCAATTAAAATAATATGTATTTTAAAAACAGGTTTGTTTCCTGTGAAAGTCTAAGAGTCTGACAGCAAGCAAGTGTGTAAAGAGCTTAGGAATTTACATTGCAATTGTCTTAAATATGTTTATCTGCTTGATCTATTGACATAAATATGGGGTGAAGGGAGAGTAACAGTACATTTAAATTTTTCTTAATGAGAAGTTTACCATATTATTAAAGAAACACTATACATGGATGGAAAAGAGTAAATGGTAAACTTAGACTAACTAAACAAATATTAGTTTTAAAAACACAGTAATTTATTGATCCAGTGGTCACACACCTGGCAACTTCAATCTTGAGTAGCCATGAATCCCAAAGAAAGCCAGAAAACAGCCCTTACAAAGCTGATATATTTTATTCCAGTCTTGAGTGAGCATAATATTAAAACCAATGCTCTACAAAAGTCTTTTAATGGATTAGGTCTGTGTTTGGTGTGCCTTCTGACACCCCAAATCCCTGCAATGTGACAGCTCACTCAGTCTTTCCCCTGAACTATACACCAAAGTTATTCCCACCCCAAAATCCAAACTGCTCTTCCTACAGTACAACATATAAACTTACACACATCTTTACATACATTTTAAGGTGGTGGTTATAAACCTAAAATGTTCTGTTAAATCTCAACAGAAGTAGAGGGAAAGAACAGGATGGGATTTGTTTTCTTCCAAAGGACTTGCTCACTCTAGGTTGGACCTACTGCTTTACCAATTACAATTTAACAACGTGGATGCAAAAGGGGTGCTATAACAAATCATAAATTCCTAACAGGGCAGGTCATGGTGCACAATCATGTCCCAGGCCTGTAACTTCTTTAGTGAAAGGTTATTAGGCCTGTCTTTGTTCTTCTACATTTGCTTTTATTAGTGTATTTTATTGATTATGCTATTACAGTTGTCCCAATTATTGCCTTCCATTTACCGCCCCCCTGCCCTGCACCCTTCCACTCTCCAAGCATTCCCCACCCTTAGTTCATGTCCATGGGTTGTACATATAAGTTCTTTGGATTCCCTGTTTCCTGTACTATCTATTTTATGCCCACCAATTATGCCTCTTATTCCCTGTACCTTCCCCCACATCTCCGACTCCCCCTCCCCACTGATAACCATCCATGTGATCTCTGTATCTCGGATTCTGTTCCTGTTCTACTTGTTCGCTTAGTTGTTGTTTTTTAGGTTCAGTCGTTGATAGTTACGAGTTTGTTGTCATTTTATTTTTCATATTTTTTTTACCTTCTATTTCTCAAATAACTCTCTTTAACATTTTATATAATAAGGGCTTGGTGATGATGAACTCCTTTAACTTGACCTTATCTGGAAAGCACTTTATCTGTTTTTCCATTCTAAATGAAAGCTTTGCTGGATAGAGCAATCTTGGATGTAGGTCCTTGGCTTTCATGACTTGGAATACTTCTTTCCAGCCCCTTTTTGCCTGTAAGGTTTCTTTTGAGAAATCAGGTGATAGTCTTATGGGAACTCCTTTGTAGGTAACTCTCTCCTTTCCTCTTGCTGCTTTTAATATTCTCTCCTTATCTTTAATCTTGGGCAACTTAATGATGATGTGCCTTGTTGTGTTGTTCTTTGAGTCCAATTTCTTTGAGACTCTCTGTGCTTCCTGGAAGTCTATTTCCTTTGCCAGATTGGGGAAGTTTTTCTTCATTATTTTTTCAAATAAGGTTTCAACCTCTTGTTCTTCTCCTTCTCCTTCTGACACCCCTATGATTCGGACGTTAGAGCACTTAAAGTTGTCCCAGAGGTTCCTAAGCCTCTCCTCATTTTTTTGAATTCTTGTTTCTTCATTCTGTTCTGGTTGAATGTTTATTTCTTCCTTCTGGTACAAACCGTTGATTTGAGTCCTGGTTTCCTTACCTTCACTGTTGGTTCCCTGTGCATTTTCCTTTATTTCACTTTCATAGTCTTTCCTCTATTTTGTGATCATACTCAACCAATTCTGTGAGCATCCTGATTACCAGTGTTTTGAACCCTGTATCTAATAAGTTGTCTATCTCCTCATTGCTTAGTTCTTTTTCTGGAGTTTTGATCTGTTCTTTCATTTGGGCCATATTTCTTTTTCTCAGTGCCTCTGTTATGTTGTAAGAGGATGGAGCAACTCAGGTTGCTGTGGTGTGGCACTGCTGTGGGGGAGGGGTCAGAGAGGGAACAATACTGCCTGCCCTCTCTGCTGTACCACCACTTTCCAACAAACTCATTCTCCAATGAGAATGGGAGTTTCTCCTGCCATGACAACCCCCACAGTATTCTACTGCTACAGGTTTGGAGTCTTAGTTTCCTGTTCAGCCAGCCCTGGCTCCCGGAGGTGGCCCACCACCTTGCCACAGGTCCTCTCTGCTTGGATGCTCATCTCTGTCCCTCCTACTGGATGAATGTTTCTTTAAGTCCTTGCTTGTTGGAGTTCCATGTAGTTTGATTTTCTGGCACTTTTCTGGTTGTTTATTGTTTTTAAAGTGGTTATTGTCCTTCTTTTGGCAGTGCAAGGAAGCAAAGCATTTCTACTACACCTCCATCTTGGCCAGAATTAAAGATCTGTTCTTATATATCTATGTTAACACACCTTTGAAATGTCAGAAGGAATACCTCTAGAAGATGTAACCACCCTCAAGAGAGCACGTAATCTTAACTATCCTATAATCCAAATCCTGCTTTGTATTCTTTCACCTTCATGTAATTTACCTTACATTTCCTCCTTAATTTCAAGTACATAAAAGAAACTGAAAATTTGTTATTATCTGGAGCATTTGAGATCTTGCTTCCTGGCTACTGTCATCAGTTTTGGTCCAATTAAAGTCTTATAAACTTCTTTACAGGTTTGGACCTTAAAGGTTTTTTTATGTCAACAATAACTAACAGCCAATCCATGAGGGCAGCAATCATATTTGTCACATGTTTACTGCTATAGGCCCATTTTATGACTATGCACATAGCAAGACATAAAATATAAGGTAGGGCAAAAGCAGGTTTACAGTTATGGGCATGCAAAACAGTTTATTCTTAAGGTCCAAAAATCAGTAAAATAAGTACCTCTAACTCCTAAGATGACAAAGGATCCCGAAATCACTTCTCAAAAGGGTTAAGTAACACAATAGACTGAGAAGAAAATGCAAAGACAAAACTAAAAGACTGACAAATGTACCCAGAGTCAACCCTCACCACCATCACCCGTCATCATCATCACAAATAACATATTTGTGGATCACTGAATAACTTACAAACTTGTTTAAATATAGGAAACAGTGCTCTGAAGGAGATAGAACCAAGGAAAGAACTGTAGCTCAAGAGGTAAATAAATGCTCAAGGTCAGTAATATCGAAAACTACCACCCAGGTTATCCAATTCCCAAGTTTAATACACTTTCCAATGCCTATAAAAATGTAAGTGGATCAAGCCATTTTTCTATTCCAAAATAAATCCATAAAAATAACAGTCCAATATAACCACACATTTTAATCAGTGTCCTCAAATCTTTCTTTTAACCCTCAGCTGAGGACATTTTTTCAATGTTTTCAGAGAGAGAGGAAGGGGGAAAGAAAGAGAAACATTGATGTGAGTGAGAAACATCCAATGACTGCCTCCAGTATGCACCCCAACTGGGGAGTCAAACCCACAGCCTAGGTATGTGCTGCCCTTTGCAACCAGGCAGCATGGGGTCTGGCTGCTCATCGCCCATTACATGTATAACATGCAGACTTTGGGGGAAGGAAATAGGTTTTTATTAACAGGATTGCCAATCTGAGGGGGCAGAGAGCATTCCTGTTCTAAGCTGACCTCTCCCGCAAAGTAGAGAACACCAGCCACTCCCAGCAAGATTAAAGTCCAAATCCATGTCCAGAAGTTCCCCATTATTGCTTATTGGTACCCCAAGGTTGTTACTCAAACCGGCCTCTGTCTCTACAGCTCAAGGCTCTCTCTCTGGTTCCAGAGTTGCCATCGCCCCATAGCAGCTTGCTCTCTATCAGGGTCTGGGTTGTGCTTCCAGATCACTCCAGAAAGTCATGCAGAGGAAACTCCATCTGCGAGGGACTTCCCAGCTCATTCCTCCATGTGCTGCTCTCAGAGCAAGAGAATGGAAGCAGGCCAGGGCCCGTGTGCCAGGCTGCCCTGGGTCATAGCATCCTAAGGGTTGGAGCCTGGCACACCCTTGCATGCATCCTAGTGTGGGACCCTGCCTCCGGGGAGGGGAGCTGGCTTCCCAGTGAGCCAGGTCTAAGCCCCAAGTGGTTCTGGCGTCTGTCCCTCCCGTTGGGGAGGGATAAAGCTTGAGAGCCCAAGAAGCCAAAAGGCCAAGCAGTCAAGAGGTCAAGAGACCAAGCTTCTGCCCACCTTCTGTTTAAAAGTCTTCTCCTAGAATCCCATGCACCCCGGAAGCCAGTGGGAATGTCCAGCCTTCCAACCAGTGAGGGTCAGTGTTGGCCATGTTTACCATTGCCCCTCTTCTGGCCCTAACCTTCTTTAAGAGGGCAAAGTCTCCAGTCCTGCATGCTCTGTACAAGCTTGCTTCTGCCAAGTCACAAGCTGCCCAGCTGCTTCTGGCAATTCCCCTCCTCCTGAGGGCCTTCCCTTCACAGGGAGGGCAAAGTCCTTCTAATCTTCAGTTCCACCTTGGGGTTTTCTTTCTGCCCCCTGCCTTCTCCAGGGTTTTGGTGTGACTACTCTGTTACACCCTGACCAGGGATTGAACTTTTGCTGTATAGGATGACACTCCAACCAACTGAGCCACCTGGCCAGGGCCTCAAACCCTTTAATATAAAGGCAAAAATACCTTTTAATATAAACTGCTGCATTCACCCTGAGATATAAGGCTACCAGAGTGACAAATCATCTAAAATGAATAAAAGGAAAGCAATAATTCCCCTTAGGAAAATCAAATCAGTGAACAGACAGCAAACATTTAATCACTTGAACAGATTTTTCAGAATAACAAAGTAATTATCCACTGGTTCACCAGAGCTGCTATTTTTGCAGTAATAGAAGGAACACTGCCCTTGCTTTTATTTTTTTATTTTTGGGATTGGTTTATTCTAAATAAGAAACACTGGGGACTGAAAATGCAGGGCAGTGGGATTTTTCTAATCAACAAGAAAAAGGAACATGAAAACTAAATCTCTACATCATACAATTTTAGGAATCTCCCATTGATTTGGCTGAACTACATTATTTAACTCTTTGTAAATTTAAAGATAACAGAGTATATTTGCTTATTATAATAATAAAATTTATTTTTAAAAACTACCCCTAATGTATACAATATTTGTATATTGTACAGTTATGATAGGGTAACTCAAGAGTTAAAGATTTTAGTTTCAGTCATAGTTGATAGGCTTAAGTGATTAATGCATGTGGAAAGGTGTTGTTCCAGAAACTAGAATGCATGACCTAGTGACTCCAGGGGCACAAATGCAACCCTTGTGCCCCACGGGGTCTGAAAGCCATAGTGTTCCAGGGAGGGAACTGTGCCACAGATATAGAATTGTTGATCAATAAATAAAGAAGTACTAGGAAAAGTGCTACCATACTGTAACTCTTATCTGGTTAACATTTTTTCCAAATCCCTTACCAATCTTTTTTTCTCCTTATAAAAAGGTTGGCTTGAGATGAGATGTTAAGATGGTTTTTAGGGTACATAAATCACCATCTTCTCAGGTCTCCAGCATCTAAATAAAGTACCATGAAGAGTCAAACGTTTTACTTATTGAATCTGGTACTGACAGGCAGCATGAATGCCAACTTTTCTGGTTTCAGTTGCTATCCCACATCACAAAACACACACACATACAACTCTGAAATGTGTACATATATAAATACCAAGGTAGCAATCTAGCTTCCCAAGATACCCAGCACTAGCTACTGACCAACACAGGGATATCTAATCTGGTACAATTTCTCATCATACCCTTCCCTTTCCCCCAACAAGAGTCACATTACTCTATCTACTCCTTATCTTTCAGATTAAATCCTTTTATCAATCAAATACCGGTATTTAGGAGTTTCTAGTTTTGTTTAATTACTATTCCTGCAATATTACTATTTTCTATTATTTTTCACTGTAAATATGTAGATATCTAAGTTATTCTGGCTTAGTTAGGCTTTTATAAAACAGCTTGGGAACCTAACCATTTTTATTTTACATATTTACAAAACTTTCAATGGAAAATATGTTCTAAGTTCCAAAACTACTGATAAACTTTTCTGAACACTATCCATTTTTAGGCTAAGACTTTTCTGCATAATCTGGAGAGGAAACAAACCTAAAACATTACAGATTAACTTGTATAACTGTTAAAGTGGAAATGAGAATTTCTCATAACCTCTTTAAGAGCTTTAACAAGAGTAACTGTGAAGAACAAAACAGAACAATAAGAAGCATTCTGTCATTAATTCCATTTTTGCAAGGGTCACCACACATTTTCAAATAGTGAATAATTTTTTATTTTACATTTACAACTATCAGAGTAATGATGCTATGTTTACAGTTAATAAGGAATATGCTTCATATATATATACACACACACACACACACACACACACACACACACAGTTTCAAGTGATTTGAATTACTCAGAATCGAATCCAAACTGGTTTTTATGTTTGCCCCCTCTCTTCCTCTCTCTAAATAATGGCTTAACAGTCTCCAACACTCTCCCAGCAAAATCAGTTTTTAGAGATCCTACCAATGCCATTCAAATAGGGCAAATCCCAGGCCCATCTCTCCACAAAGGAACAGTACTGACAGACCAACTGGGTCAACTCACAAAGCAGAGTTCACTTAGTATTTCTCCCCACAGAGCTCTGCTAGAAGAGATGCTAACTGGACTCTGTTAAATAAAGGCCACTGGAATGACAGTCGTACACTCGCAGTGGGACTATAATAAGACATGGTTCCAACTGCCACCGCTCAAGAGCTATGGCAGATCCTCTTGCTAGTGGGTCACAGATGAGAATGCTGGGTGGGACACACAATGCCAGGGCAGAGCACTTCCCACACTGCAGACTCACTACTTACAGTTCCAGAAGACTACAGGACTTAAAGGTAGGAAACAGTTTCTTCTGATAAAGAATTTTCATCCTTGGAAAACAGCTACATGTCAAACTTGGCCCCCTGCAGATGGTCTTTATCATTTCCTACTTGTTTCCTTTTTGAGCTAATGCATAAATCAGGACAGGAACAGCACATCTGCTAAGTGAATGGTAGCTAAATCCCTTTTTATACCGTTATCTCCACAATCTGCAGAAGCAGTGAAAAACATACTCCTTTTTAAAAGGAAATCAGTGGAAAAGAGATTGCCATTTATTTTTTTCTTTATTGGTATTTTTTCTTTTTTCTTTTTTTAAGTGAGTGACATTTGAAATGGTAGGGGAGGGTCAATCCTATACTTTGAGTATGTATTCTTTAATAAATAATCTCTGCATGGCTTTATTAAAATACTAATTCTCACATGTGTTTATGCTACATACATTCTTTCTATTTTTATTCTCTCATATTAATGTCACACAGTAAGCTTAGTGATAGAAAATTCTCAAACATGTTGAAAATAGAAAACGAAAAAAGATAACATTACAATTTTTGGTTCAAATACCTTGTCATTATTGACTAATTCATCACATGCTTAATAAGAATTATCTATGTACCAGATGGGTACTATGCTAGGAATTGGGGTCACAAAAAAATGAATATGACAAATGAGGCCCCTTCATTCATAGAGCTTTCTGTACAAAGGAAATGTATTAATGAAATCTGGGTTCAGTATCTCCTGTAACTTAATACAGCCATGTACCTTACTAATTATTTTCACATAATACCTCACATAATTCTAACAAGCCTGTAAAGTACATGAAATTACCTCCATCTCACAGATGAGGAAACTGAAGCTCCAGGAAGTTAACAGATTTATTAGAGATCACAAAGTAATAACAGGGCCACTTAAGAGAGCTGTTTTAACTCCAACTGTCAACTCCATTACTAATGTATCAATCTGCTTGTAAGAAAAGGTCAAACAGGAAAAGGCACTACTACTACTACTAGATGCCCAGATTATGAAATTAACTCACATAGAAATAAAGTTCCAAAAATATTTTAAAAATGTTTCTGGCACAAATACATGCAAATAACAGGACAAAGATTCCACTGAAGACTTTCCTGAGTTGAATCCCTCCCAGCCTCCCTCTAATACAGTGTACATTCCTACTTCATAGATGAAATTGTTATTGTTATGTGCCATTGAGCCAGCAGCTCCAACTCCTGGCAACCCTATGAATGAGTGATGTATACAATGTCCTGTCCTCAACAGCTCTTCTCAGGTCCTGTAGATTCATGCCTATGGCTTCTTTTAAGGCAGGGGTGTTAAACTCATTTTCACTGGGGGCAGGCTTGCAGTTGCCTTCAAAGGGCTGAGTGTCATTTTTTAGACCATATAAAGATAACAACTCCTTAAGCAAGACCAAGGAGCTCGGCATTGCTGCCTGGTAGAAACAAGGTGCTGGGCTGGATAGAACAAGGTGGAGGGCCAGATTTGGTCCATGGGTCTTGTGTTTGCCACCTGTGTTTTAAGGACTCAATCCATCTAATATTTGGTATTATATTATATATACCATATATATATATATTTATGTATCATAAATATGGCTGGACGTTTATTTCTTCCTTCCAGTCCAAAGCATTGATTTGAGTCCTGGTTTCCTTCACATATATATATTTATGTATCAGTGTATTTATGTAGCTGTATATTTTGGCAAACTGAAGCTGTCCATCGTTGGGCACATCACAAAAAGCCAGGGTTCTTTGGAAAAAGATGATAATAATAGGAAAGATAAAAGGCAGCAGGAAAAGATTGACAAAGCCACAGAAAGCTATCAGGCCTACTGTTTTTTGCTATGTATAATGATTACATACCATGGGCATAATAATCCTATGTATAATGTGCACAAAAATGTGGGTGCGCATTATACATGGCAAAATGCGGTATTAACTTCTAAAGTGTTGGTTTAAATTTCATGAGGACTTCCAGCCAAGATGGAAGCGTAGGTAGACACACTGTGCCTCCTAGCACAACCAAAACAAAGACAACCACCAATTTATAAACAAACAAACAAAAAACCAGAACTGCTAGAAAATCAAACTGTATGGAAGTCCAACAACCAAGGAGTTAAAGAAGAAACATTCATCCAGACCAGCAAGAGGGGCGGAGATGGGCAGCCAGGCGGAGAGGACTCAAGGCAAGGCAGCAGCTGGAGGACTGGGGAGGGCAAGGCAGCTGGTGGACTGGGAGGTCCCACATTTGCGTGAAGATAAACTGGGAGGAAAAACTGGGGAGTGAGACACACCAAACAACCCAGGGTTCCAGTGTGAGGGAAATAAAGCCTCAAAGCCTCTGACTGAAAACACCTGTGGGTGTTGAGGCAGCAGCAGGAGAAACTCCCAGCCTCACACGAGAGTTTGTTAGAGAGACCCACAGGGCCCTAGAACGGACACAGACCACCCACTCGGGAATCAGCAGCAGAAGAACCCATCTGATTGTGGGTAGCTGAGAAGGTGACTGAAAACCCGTAGACAGCAGAGCAAGCAGCACTGTTCCCTCTCTGACCCCTCCCTCACATACAGCATCACAACGCAGCGACCACATGGGTTGCCCTGCCCTGGTAAACACCCCATACTAAGTAACGGGCATGCTGAGACAAAAAAAAAAAAAAAAAAAAAAAAAAAAGGCCCAAATGAAAGAGCAGATCAAAGCTCCAGAAAAAATACAACTGAGCAACCAAGGGATAGCGAACCTATCAGATGCACAGTTCAAGACACTGGTTATCAGGATGCTCCAGGAATTCACTGGGTACTTCAACAACATAAAAAAGACCCAGGCAGCAATGAAGGTCGCATTATGTGAAATAAAGAAAAATTTACAGGAAACCAACAGTGACAGGAAGGAAACCAGGACTCAAATCAATGCTTTGGACGGGAAGGAAGAAATAAACATCCAGCCAGAACAGAATGAAGAAACAAGAATTCAAAGAAATGAGAAGAGGTTTAGGAACCTCCAGGACATCTTTAAATGTTCCAACATCTGAACCATAGGGGTGCCAGAAGATGAAGATCAAGAAATTGAAAACTTATTTGAAAAAATAATGAAGGAAAACTTCCCCAATCTGGCAAAGAAAACAGACTTCCAGAAAGTTCAGGAAGCTCAGAGAGTCCCAAAGAAGTTGGGCTCAAGGAAGCACACACCTAGGCACATCATCATTACATTAGCCAAGATTAAAGATAAAGAGAGAATCTTAAAAGCAGCAAGAGGAAAGGAGACAGTTACCTACAAAGGAGTTCCCATCAGACTGTCAGCTGACCTCTCAAAAGAGACCTTACAGGCAAGAAGGGGCTGGAAAGAAGTATTCCAAGTCATGAAAGACAAGGACCTACACCCAAGATTACTCTATCCAACAAAGCTATCATTTAGAATGGAAGGGCAGATAAAGTGCTTCCCAGATAAGGTCAAGTTAAAGGAGTTCATCATCACCAAGCCCTTATTATATGAAACGTTAAAGGGACTTATCTAAGAAAAAGATGATAAAAAGTATGAACACTAAAATGACAACAAACTCATAGCTATTAACAACCGAACCTAAAAAAAGAAAAGCAAACTAAAACAAGAACAGAATCACAGAAATGGAGATCACATGGAGAGTTATCAGTAGAGGAGGGGGACAGAGGGGGAAAAGGTACAGAGAATAAGTAGCATAGATAGTAGGTAGAAAATAGACAGGGGGAGGTTAAGAACAGTATAGGAAATGTAGAAGCCAAAGAACTTATATGTATGACCCATGGACATGAACTAAAGCGGGGGGATGTGGGTGGGAGGGGGTGTGTAGGGCAGAGAGGAATAAAGGGGGGGAAATGGGACAACTGTGAAAGTATAATCAATAAAATATATTAAAAATTTTTTTTCATCAAAAAGACACTCATACATACCACCCATAGTCACTTACATTTGTCCCAGGTACCCGCACTATCCAAAAAGGAGCAAAGAAAACATAAAAGGAGAAGAGAACAAATGTATTTAACAATCCAGACACCATGACCGAGAAGAAATGGTGGACCCCAAAGGCCAATAATAGAAGCTGAGTCTCACCAATTTCATTAATATATCCACTGAAGCAAGTGAAGCAACACCCTTCTTCAATAAACATGTCACACAAGGACAGTAGAAACCATAATTTACAATGTCCTTGGAAAACTGAACTATTAGAATACAGATTTTTTAAAAAAAGATTTTAGTTGGGTTATTCAATTTCTTGGGTACAATAAATATTCTAGATAATCTAGCCAACAACATAAATGAACTCCAGAAATTAACATAGAAGTGACAGTTTTTAAGTTTTCCTAAAACAAGAAGTTACCCAGATTCATATTTTTGCAGTGTAACAGATAATTCTTAATGGTATTTGTCCAATACATGTAACACAAAGCCTAATTAACCACTAATTTTCTATTTTTTAGCTTATATTTTTTTACTATGAGTAATGTCACTACATTAATAGTTAATATATACATACTCCCCTCCCTCTCTCATCTGAAAACTCCCCATCACCACTGAGTTGAGCACCTGAATGTATTCATCCAAGCATTTCTTTATACACTTAGACTGAAAAATAAACAATAACAAACTCTCTGCTTTCATGGACTTAGAGCCTAGTGAGAAAAGTATTATTTATACAAGTAATCATCCACTTATGTAATAATTGAGATTAGAGTATATAAAAGAGAATTACAGAATGCAATAGAACCCAAAATAGAGGATTTAGAATCTGATATTTCAGATTGAAATTTCAAAGTCTGAAGGAAGTACAAGACAATTGGGTAGGAGAAGATAATAAAAACATGAAAAAAAAAGAGGGCAAAGGAGTTTAACAAAATATGGGAATAAAAGAAGAGCAGACAGTCACAGAAGACTGATCACATATTGTATGACCCTGTTTATATGAGATACCCAAAATAAGCAAGTCTATGGAGACAGAAAGTAAATTAGTGATTGCCTAGGGCTGAGCGGAGGGAGAAGTAGGTGGGGAGTAGATGGAGAGTGACCAATAACGGGTAAGAGATTTCTTTTGGGAATGATAACAGTGGTCTAAAAGTAGATTATAATGATGGTTGTACAACCCTGTAAATATACTAGAAATAACTGAATTGTACATTTTAGATGAGTGAGCTTTGTGGTATGTAAATTATATTTCAATAAAGCTGTTAAAAATAAAAATATGTCATACCTAAAAAGATCAGGGGGAGGGGTGCGGTAAAAGCACTTGAAAAAAAGAGTGGAGAAGGGGCAGTTGGTGAAGGGGCCAGGAGCTGTAGCATTATGCAGCTGTAGGCCACTTTAGCATCACTAGGTTTAACTGAATCACTTCTTGTCTGACATCTCAGTACACATTTGCAGCAACTCAAAAATAGTTATTTGAAGAACAATCTACCACCTCCCCCGGATTGAATTTTTGGCAAAATCAGATAAATAACTGGACTCCTTTCACTAAGAGATTATTTCAAATAAAACTGAAGTCACTAAGAAGTGAATGACTTCTAATTAAGCAGATTATAAAATCAAAACATCTTCCCATGCTATATTTAGGGAAACAATGACCATCAGTGAAAATAAAACACCTATGCTGTTTTGTTTTGTGTTTTTAATATTTTGTTTATTTATCTTTAAATAAGGAAGGGAAGGAGAGAGGGAAAGAAACATCAATGTATGTTTGCCTTTCATGTGCTCTGTGCTGGGTACTGGCCTACAATCCAGGTATGTGCCCTGACTGGGAATCGAACCGCGACTTTTTGATTCGCAGGCCCACGCTCAATCCACTGAGCTACACCAGCCAGGGTAACACCTATGCTGTTTTAATTTAAAAAAAATTATATTCTAGGTTGAGAAAGTGAAGGGAATCAGTATCACCACAGGGACAAAGAAAAAGATAATTGTTTTTTAATGACCAAAAACTCACCATCACCAACCAATGAATGGAACAGCTTTTGCTATGAAGAGGGGAGTCAAGGAAAAAAATTTTTAAATGTTGAAGCCACAAGCAGCATGGCCAGGCTCCTAACACTTCTAGGAGAAAATGTGAAGGAAAACAGTGAACAGACTCCTAGATATGGTAAAAAATGAAACATGAAAACGCCATACGTAGCTGTGGAGGGCGGTGGCAAGGTAAGGGAGGGAGGTTCCAGGAAAAGTTTCCAGTTAATCCCTCTGCCCCCCACAAATTCACTATACATCACCTGTGAACCTCAGCAAAAGCAGAAATGCCACCATCTTCCAGGTTAGCGTACTAAGTTGGGGAAAGAAAAAGAAGCCTACAAAAGTAGAATGTACACCTGGCAGAAAAAAAATTACTTCTGAAAGTGTAGTGCTATAGAAGAACTTAATAAGAACATGAAAAAAATTGTCATAAGAGTCTAAAAAAGATAAGGTCATAAAACAACAGAAAGATAAAAAAGGAGAATTGCTTTGGTCCTTGTATTGGTTCCCTGTGGCTAGAATAACAAATACCACGAACTGAGGCCAGAAGTCTGAAATCAAGATGTTGGTAGGGCTCCCTCCACAGGCTGTAGGAGAGAATCCATTCCTTGCCTCTAGCTTTGGTGGCTGTCCACATTACTTGACTTACAGCCTTAGAGACACCATTATTCCAATCACATGGCCTCCTCCTCTGTGTGTCTGTTCTCTTCTAAGGATGCCTGTCAGCTGGATTCAGATCCCACCCAGATAACCTAGAACAGCTGTCCCCAACCTTTTTTGGCACCAGGGACTGGTTTCATGGAAGACAATTTTTCCAGACTTGGTGGGGAGGGTGTTTTGGGATGACTCAAGTACATTACATTTATTGTGCACTTTATTTCTATTATTTTTACATTGTAATATATAATGAAATAATTATACAAGTCATCATAATAAGGAATCAGTGGGAACCCTGGGCTTGTTTTCCTGCAACTAGATGGTCCCATCTGGGGGCGATGGGAGATAGTGACACCCAAAATGTGTTGCTCAAGTTCTGTCTACTCTAATCTCATTTTGGTTGCTGTCGCTGCAGAAAACCCTGCTTCACAAAGATAGGATATTGGAAATGGAAGCAGGCTTTCCAGTGCTTTTGTGCCAATCTCCGCCTTGTGCGGAGATTATCTCAGGATATTCTGCCTTGACTTTAATCTAGAACGTATAGAGATTTGAAGTTGTCTCAAACATACTTTTAAGTCTACCATCATTTGCAATCTCAAGCAGCTGATCTTCTAGCATGGACAAAGTCAATTCACCGGGCTTATTCACAAATGGGTCACAAACCCATTCCTTCCTTCCCAGTTCAGGAGTCTTTTGTGGTTGGGGAAAAAATGCTCAAAGTCTTCTGAAAGCTAAGACGGGATCGTGCACCAGCTGGGAGAAAGAAGGCCCTGGCTCAGTGTCTTTCAAAATCTCTGCTAATGTTTGAAACATGTCAAAAATCCCAATGTTCACTTGTCACCCCATAATTCCACTTTGGTTCTGAATGCAGCCACTTTATCTGCCGACTTGAACACAGTTGTCAGTGACCCCTGAAGTGACAGATTGAGTGTGTTGAGCATGCTGAGTATATCACACAAGTAAGCAAGTTTTGCAACCCATTCTGTGCCACTGAAATGCGCTGCCAGTAGTGACGTTTTTCTAAAAGAAATTTCTGGAGTGGCTATCGTAACTCAGAAACTCTGGCCAAGTGATCTACCTTTAGAAAGCCATCTCACCTCTGTGTATAAAAGATGTGTGTACTCTGCATCCATCTCCTCACAGAGCTGTGTGAACAGACATGAGTTAAGGGAATGTACTTTAATGTAGTTGATAATTTTAATCACATCCTGCAAAATGTTGTTAAGTTCAGCTAGCCAGCATTTTTCAGCAACCTTTTTCAGCTAGCCAGCATTTCTCTATGGATGATATAGTGTACGGACTCACATTCAGAAGCAACCTCTTTGACCCGAGTAGTGAAACCAGAAAGTCATCCACTCATGGCAGCCGCTGTGTCTGAGCATACACTGACACAAAATGACCAATTCAGTTTTCCTGATATGTACTCATTCAAAGACTTAAATAGTTCTGCAGCAGTGGTGCTGGTTGGTAACAAAAGTGCACATAACATATCCGCATGCGCACATCCTCCTGAAAAATATATAGCACAAAAGCAAGCATTGTTGCCCTGTTGTCAGCATCGGTAGACTCGTCAACCTGGACTGCATACCATGGTGACACACTAATCCTCCCTGACAATTGTGCCTCAATACCCTCTGCTATTTCATCAATTCGTCTAGTTATGGTGCTAGCCAAAAGAGGAAAATATGCCACCTTTTGAACTGCAGGCTCTCCTAAAAGTTCACAACAAATGTTCTTATTAGCAGCAGGCAGGATCAACTCTTCAGCAACAGTAAAGGGCTTCTAAACTTTAGCAATGCGGTTAGCCACTAAAACTGATGCTCTCAGTGCAGACACATCTGATGAAATGGTGACCTTCAATAATTGCCTCTGTTCTTTGTGTTTACGTTTTTTTTTCTCTTGAAAAACTTCAAAGACTTGTCTTTTAATGCAGGGTTCTTGGTTTCCAAGTGGCGAAGCAGTTTTGATGGTTTCACAGCTTCACTGGATAGCCAGTCACCACATATTATACAAAGCAGGCTTGGAGAATGTGATTACCTGTTGCAATGAACCCCTATTTTAAGCAGGACTCGTGGTATTTTCTTTTAAACGCAGCTTTCTTTTTTTTTGGCAGTCTTAAAGAGTCTCCTGCTGTCTCGTTGGGTCTTTCCCTCTTTTCAAAGAAGCTCTCCAGTGATATTTGGTTTTTACTCCTTTTGGCTAGGGCTAGCATGTGGACTTACCAAAACTGTGACTGCAACAAGTGTGAAATGCAAGAAAGAGGCACAGACAGAGGTGGTAAATAAAATAATGGGCGGGCCATGCATAGACTGAAATAAGTGTCAGATTCTGACTTAAATGCTGCCACCAGATGCAGCTGTGCAATTAAAGTGCATCAAACTCAATTGCCACTATAAAGCCTGCCACTAGATGCAGGTTAAGGTCACTTGCTGCTCACTGATAGGGTTTTCATATGAGTCTGCAAGTGATTGATTTATTACGGTCTCTGTGAAGTCCTACCTCTCTGCTAATGATAATCTGTATTTGCAGCCACTCCCCAGGGCTGGCATCACAGCCTGAGCTTCACCTCAGATAGATAATCAGGCATTAAAAGTCTCCTAAGGAGCCTACAACCTAGATCCCTCGAATGTGCAGTTAACAGTAGGGTTCACGCTCTTATGAAAATCTAATGCTGCAGCTGATCTGACAGCAGGCGGAGCTTAGGTAATAACACGAGGGATGGGGAGTGGCTGTAAATACAGATGAAGCTTTGCTTGCTCACCTGTCACTCACCTCATGTGAGTCCCAGTTCCTAACAGTACCAGTCCATGGCCCGGGGGTTGGGAGCCACTGATCTAGAATTATCTCATTTCAAGATCCTTAATTTAACAGCAATCTGCAAAAAGCCTTCTTCCAAATAAGGTAATACTCACAGGTTGCTAGAATTTTACATGGATATCTTATGGGGATCAATTTTTGGCCTACAACAATTCACTATTTGTTTCTTAGCTTGGCAAAACAGCCATAGATCTAAAAGAAAAGCTAGAAACAGCAAAGTACAGAAGAGACTTGGTGAAAAATTAATGCACAGAAGAAAGGAAATCACAGTAATTCAGAATCAATAAAGACCATTTGACATAGAATCGATCAGGTTTCTTATTTCATTTTAATAATTAAATTACATTAATTATAGAGAAAATAATACACACAGAAAACAAAGATGATTTGACATAAGGAAAATTATTGTTCCAAGAGTGGATTCCAATATATGAATAGAAAAAGTATTCAAAGATACAAATTTCCCTGAATGAATGAACTATATCTGCAGGACAAAATGGTACAGTGTATATATACCAGAAAGAACTGACTCAGAATGATCATCAAAATATCCTGGTTAAACTAAAGGATAAAAAAGACTACCAGGCATCCAAACAAACAAACAAAAAATCAGTCACTTAAGGGGAAGAGGGTGGGTGTGGGGGTATGGAGTTGGAGGATGGCAAAGGACATTTGTGGAAAAGCCTATAGACTTGTTATGAAAAAAAAACAGACTGCATTTTTTTATACCACTGTTTGACTTTGACCTTGGGAAAGTCAAGGAACCTCCTTTCTGTATCTCAGTTTCCCTATCTATAAACTGAAAGAATTGAGTAAATGTACTTTTAAATCCCTTTGGCAGCCTGATAAAGAAAATAAATTTCAAACACTAGGTTTTGAAGCCTAATTCTCATCTTCTAATTCTCATTCAGTCACAACCTGGGAAAGAAATTACTCATAATTCTTCCCATTCCCAAATATACCTCACCATATTTTACCTAGCAAACTAGCAAATGTTAAAAAAATAAAAAGTAAATACTCACAGTTAACAAGGATACAATAAAGCTAAGCATCCTCAAACATGATGCAGCTCCTGCCAAATGAATTCTAAGAAGGTTTTATCAGTTTGAACTTTTACTCTCAGTGTTTGAGGATTAATATCCTTTCTTTTTTAAACTGATTTTAGAGAGAAAGACAGAAACATAAATTTGTTATTTCACTTGTTTAAACATTCATTGGTTTTTTATTGTATGTGCCCTGGCCAGGGATCAACCTGTATACTGGGAGGACACTCAAACCAAGCCACCCAGCCAGGGCCAAGGATTAATATCTTGAAAACTGTTAAAAGCCTTAAAATTGTCCCCAAATATCAAACAAGGAAGTTAGACAAAAAGGTCACTGAATAAAGAAGGAAAATTTGTTAGAGGCAATAAGAAGGTATCTGCTGGAGCAAGAGCAGTAAATGATAAGGTGTGGGACAGAACTGAAGGTTTATAATCTCCAGTAGTAATTCTCAACATATGAGCCAAAGAGACCTTGTAAGGATTTGTTATTACACCTCCAAATCTACACACAAAACAATGTTGGATTGTAACACTAAATGTCATAGCCACACACACACACACACACACACACACACACACAGATTCTTAAATGAGATCCTGTTTTAATTAAGTATAATTTTCCTTAAAAGGAGCAGCAACATCAACAAAGAATAAAGCCCAACGCTTTCACCCAGTATTTCCCTTTTTTAGGAATATGGTGAAAAAAAGTAATCAGAAACAGAGAAAATGATTGCTTTATGTATTCATTGAAGCACTACATAGTATCACTAAATTGTAACCAACCTACATGTCCAATAATGAAAAGAATCATTAGGAAAATATGACATGCTCACCGTGAACAGAACATTAAATAGCCATTAAAATTACATTTTCGGAGGGTATTTATGGTTATAAGAAAATATTCATGATAGATTACATGAAAAAGCAAGTTACAAACTGCTATATATGAGGTCTCTTCAGAAGGTATCCAGCCATGTAACATGAAAAGGAGACATTTAATGAACAGGACACAAGATACAAGAAACATAGTACACAGAACAGTGATGTCTCAGTCCCCTTCAAAGTAGGCACCTTGGAACCTCACAATCGCCATCAGCTGCCCTGTCATGTTTTCCTGAATCTCAGTGACAGTCTGAAATCTTTCCCTTTCAAAGGTAATTTTAGTTTTGGGGAAAAGCCAGAAGTCTCAGGGCCCCAAATCTGGGCTGTAGCAGCGCTGAGTCACCTGGGTGATTTGATGTTTTGTCAAAAAACTCTGCACAAGATAGGATGCACGACGAGTGGGCACATTGTCATGATGAAGCTGCCAATCCCCAGTTGCCCATAGCTGCCACTTTCTGAATCGTCTGAATAATTTCCACAGTGGAATGTTCAAACTTAATGCAAAATTTGATGCTGGTTTATTGCTCTATTCTCTCAGTCATTTTGAATGCAACAGCCACACAGTACATCCACCGCCCCCACTGACTAGTACAATCAAGTCATCATCACTGTTCATGCATGGGCATTCCAGTTCACTCTCCTAGGCTGCCACGTTACATCAATGTGGCACGAAGCATTCTTGTTAAATTAACAATGGCTGCACTTCTTCCAGACGGACCTTGTATACTATATGATCCCAATTTTGAAAAATGGTATACAAACACATCATAAAGCAAACAAGAATTTTCTCTGGACAGTGAGAATAGAGATGAATTTTTGTTTTCTTCTTTGTACTTTCCAAATTTTCTACAATTGAGCATGTAAATATTTTAAAAGATAAATTTTCTTAAAGTTCTAAAAAGATATTCTTTCCACAGAGGTATCATTGTTATAACCTAATATTTCTTTACTGTATTCTTAGAAATTCAAGTTGTTTAGGGAACTGTTTAAAGTAAAAATTAGCAAATGTCTACTTCTTAATGATTTATCTTTGTTTCTAAAATTGAGTATCATCAGCATTACAAAAAGATGGACTGAATACCTCATTCATAGACAATGTTTATTCTTCAATTAAGCATGCATTCAATAAGGGATAGGGGCTGAAGTGGGAGGAGAGAAGGAAAAGTAGTATTTATTAAACATTTTACAAGTACAGTATTAGATATATCGTATTTCACTTATTCCTACCAATTCCACAATACAGTTTTCATCATCCTTTGTTTCACAGAGAATATATAACCCTAAGTCTATATTTCTCCACTAACTTAAGCAAACTTCTCTAATTAAATAATTGTATAATAACTATTAAAAGTACAGTATCCACAAGGAGATAAGGCATGTCTGCATTTTTCAAAAATTTTCATAGACTAAGAGCTCAAAATTTCTTGGGGGAAGGAAGGAAAAAAGGAAGGAAGGGAGAGAGTGAGGGAAGAAAGGGGAGAGGAACAAAGGAAGGAAGGAAGGAAGGAAGGAAAGAAGGAAGGGGCAAAATAAACTCAAATACTGTCTCTCCTATGACCTTTCCTGACCATTCAAAACTACAATGATTATTCCTCCTTCTGGAGTCACACTGACTATTTCTACTTGTGCTGTCCAACAGAATAGTCACTATTACATGAGGCTAATTGAACACTTGAAAATGGTTAGTCTGAATTGAGATATGCTGTAATACATAAGATTTTTGAACACAGTATAAAAACGGCATAATGATAATGATGTCAGGTTTCTTATTTCATTTCAATAATCATTAATTCAAACTTGAGCATGCTCCATTGAAAAAAAACATTAAAAAGGCATGAGTATCTTCAAAAAAAATACATTAGATCAACTGGACATCTACATGCAAAAAAGTACAGAAACTGAGCTTATATCTTTTGCAAAAATTACCTCAAAATGGATCAGAGACCTAAAGTAAAATGCAAAACTATAAATCTTCTAAAAGATAACAGGAGAAAATTTAGGTGAATTGAGTTTGGTAATGAATTTTTTAGGTACAACACCAAATCACAATCCATGAAAGAAAAATTGATTAAGTTGGAAATTGTTAAAATTTAAAACTTCTGCTCTGCAAAAAGACACTGTTAAGAGAATGACAAGACAAGCCACACATTGGGAGAAAATATGTGCAAAACACGTTACCTCATAATGACTTGTATCCAAAATATACAAAGAACTCTTAAAACTCAACAATAAGAAAACAAACAACCTCATTTAAAATAGGCAAAAGACTTGGACAACTCACCAAAGAATATATACAGATGGCAAATAAGCATATGAAAAGATGCTCAACATCATATGTCATTAGGCTAACTGCTAATTAAAACAATGAGATACTACTATAAACCTACTAGGATGGCTAAAATCCAAAACAATGACAACACTAAAGGTTGGTGAGGATGTGCAGCAACAGGAACTCTCACTAAATTGCTGGTGGGAATGAAAAATTGTGCAGCCACTTTGAATGACAATTTGGCAGTTTCCTATAAAACTAAACACACTCTAACCATACAATCCAGCAATTGCACTCATGGATATTTACCCAAATGATTTAAAAACATGTCCAGTCGAAAACGTGCACACAAATGTTTATAGCAGCTTCACTGATAGTTGCCAAAATGTGAAAGCAACGCAGATGTCCTGCAACAGGTGAAAAGATAAAACAAGCCTTGGTATATTCATACAATGGAATAATATTCAGCAATACAAAATAAATGAACTATCAAGCCACAAAAAGACATGGTAGAACCTTATATGCATACTGGTAAGTCTAAAAAGGAAGTCTAAAAAAAGGCTTTACAAACTGTGTAATTGCAATTAGAGGACACTCTGGAAAAAATAAAAATATATAGAGAGATATATAGTAAAAATACTAGTGGTTGCCAGGGATAGGAGGGGTGTAAGAATGAACAGATGGGGCATAGAGAATTTTTAGGGCAGTAAAACTATTCTGTATGATATTATAATGATGGATATATAACATTATGCATTTGTCAAAAGCCACAGAATTCTCCAACACAAAGAGTGGGCTTTAATACCAATTATGAATAGACAAGGGATTTTAATTAATAGCAATGTATCAAGATTGATTCATAAATTGTACCACAGAATGCAAGAGGGACCATGTGAAAATTCTCTGTACTTTCTGTTCAATTTTTCTGTCATCCATAGACCTACTCTAAGAAATAAATGCATTCAGTTAATAGAAAACAAAGGCATTATAGCACAATTGTTCTAAGCCAACTGAGTGTGATCACTTGGAAAGTTTATTCATTATTAAAAATATATGGGAACAGAATGGTTCAAGTTTTTATCTTGCTTTTCTTTTGTTATCATATTATACATGTCTGGTACCTATCCCAAATCTAATAAAAATAAAAACCTCTGGAAGTAGGACCCTAACATGTACATGTTTATAAAAGTTCCCAAGTGATTCTACTATCAACATGAAGCAAAAGAGCAGGAATTGTGAGTTAGACTGATCTGATTGCTGCTCTGTATTAAACTAGCACATATAGAGCATAACTTCTTTGCACCCAGTTTCCTCAAATGTAAAATGAGAGGGTTAAGCTTGACAGATGAGAGCATGAACCACAGGAACAATTATAAAAGACATGGACAACAACAAGGGGAGGGTGGAAATGGGGAAGGGAGGCGGGGAGGGCTGGGGTGGTGAGGAGGGGTGGGGGGAAAGGCAGAAAACTGTACTTGAAAAACAGTAAGAAAATTGTAATAAAAATAAAAAATCCTGCTCAAAAAAAAGAGCATAAACCAAATACTAAGATCAGTTTCAACTCAAAATTTCCTTCTCAACTATATGACTATAAGTTTGAACTAAAATAAATTCTAAACCACAAACTCCTTTCCTTATCTTAAACCTAATCAAGACAGACAAACAGAATCTGTTTGTTGTTTTAACTAAGGTGATACAAATAACAGCTAAACTGTCTTATCTGATCAAATAAACTAATGCTTTTTCTACCACAATTCTATCCCCACAAGAAGAGCATTTAGTCTTTTGCAACTGTTTGAAGTATTCAAAAAGATCATCAAGTAAGTTAAGAATCTGAGATAATCTAAGAAATCAGATACACTCAAGAAGGCAATCAAATAGATAAGCTGCCATTATCTCTTACTGGTAGCAAATTTCCCATTATTTCCTAACATTCACGTGAGCAAACACCAGCACATGCTAAATCTAAAGCCAGCCCGGTTCAATTCCCATGTCTTGAAATTGGTATAAACATCATGCTGAATTGTCAAAAATCTCACCCTAAAAAACTAAAATTTATCATTTATCCTCAGCGCCTAGTACATAAAAGAGCAGCCATATACCATATAACACTGTATATAACAATCAAGTATTTTTCAATTTATAGTTATCAAAGAGTTGCTAAGCATTTTCTGTATGTCAGGAAGTATGCTAAATGGACTAGAATAGTGAGTAAAACGCTTATGAATTTACACTCTAGTAGGGAAGACAAGCTAATATATGCCACATGGTAATAATGCAATTTTAAAAAATTAAGGTAAAGGGATAGAGTATTTACTGACTGGGAGGAGTCAAAACAGAGCCCTCTGAAATAATGAAAATGTTCTGTACTTAGCTTCATCTTAGTGGTAGTGTACTCATTGAGTTGTACACTAAGGCTTTATGCAATCTGCTGTATATAAATTATATTTCTAAGAGTTATTTTAACCTTGCTAGAGGACCAACCCCTGCACCCTATGTTCCCTTGCAGCATTATACACAATAGCCAACATATGGAAGCAACCCAAGCAACTATCAATAGAAAAGTGGAAAACAAAGCTGTGGTACATATATACAAAGGAATATTACTCAGTCTTAAAAAAGAATGCAATCTTACCATTTGTGACAGCATGGATGAACCACAAATGATAAGAGTATTATGCTCGGTAAAAGACAAATACCATATGATTTCACATACATGTGGAATTTAAACAATGATATAAATGAACAAACAAAACTGAAACAGACTCATAGAGAAAGTGGACTGACTGGTGGCTGCAGAGGGAAGGGGGTTGGGTGACTGGGTGAAACAGGTGAAGGGATTAAGAAGTACAAGTTGGCAGTTACAAAACAGTCACAGGGATGCAGAATACAGCATAGGGAATATAGTTAATAATATAGTAACTATATTACTACTAATAATGAATAATATTGTAATAACACTACTACTAATAAGTAATAATACTGTGATAATATTGTATGGTGCCAGATAGGTACTGGAAACATCAGAGGGAACACTTTGTAAAGTATGTGATTATCTAACCACTATGATTATCTAACCACTATGCTCACACCTGAAAGCAATAGAAAATAACATTGAAAGTAAACAGTAATTGAAAAATTTTAACAATAAACAAAAGCAAAAAATTAAAAAATAAATAAATAAAAGATCAACCCCACCCAATGAGAATTTCCTCTTAATTACCACAATTATTAACATACTTCCAGGTTTGGGGCTAAATCCTCAAAGATAAATAAAATTATTACTTCCTGCAATCACATACATGATTTTAAGTTTCATGATATATATCTAACTTTATAATTATAATATGTTTACCTCTGTTACCCCACAGTTCTACTCTTCAAGCTAATCATTTAATAAGCACCTACCTGCATATACACAAGGTGAAAGAAAAACAGTCTTGCCTCTAACGGCAGTAAAAGATAAAATCAGAATGGTTCTAAAAAGGAGTTGTATAACTAATTATGCATGATAAATATATAAATATAAAATGGAATATATGTCTCTAAAAACAAAAAACTGTATTTAACCATTTAGTGCTTCCTTTCCCCAATGACCCAAAATCCCAGAGTTTCTGTTTTAGAAAGGAAAGAAATGAATGCACAAACTGTGCACTCAAAACATTTCATGATCCATTAAAAGTCCAACACAGTGACCAAAAGCCCATCACCCACCACACCGCTCCCTGCAAGAAGAAGAAACACCCTACAGAAAAGAATCAGAGAAAGTATTCGAGCCAGAAGAGCAGTCTCAGTGGAGTGGAGTGCTAAGTGTTACTGTAGGTAGCTAAATTAAGCTACAGGCTACAATCTTTGTAAGGAGGAAGAAATTAGTAGGCCAAACACTGAAAATATCTAATAGGATTTAGATACTCTAGGCCAGGGGTGTCAAACTCATTTTTTTTTGGGGGGGGAGGGGCACATCAGCCTCAAGGGTGCCTTCAAAAGGCCAAATGTAATTTTAGGACCGTATAAATGTAACTACTCCTTAACAGTTAAGCTGCTGCTCGGTAGAAACAAGGTGTGGGGCTGGATAAAACGAGGTGGAGGGCCAGATTCAGCCTGCAGGACCTGTGTTTGCCACCTATGCTCTAGGCAGAAAGAAAATAAACAGATGTGCAGTGGTTAAAAACAAATGACAGCCCAGAACAGGTAAAGCCATAGGGACAGCAAGACAATTGGTGGTTGCCAGGGGCTTCAGGGAGGGGAAAATGGGGAGTGTCAGCTGATGTGTTTAGAATTTTTTCTTTTAAGGCGATTAAAACATGTTGGAACTTGATAAACATTTAGCTGCACACTGTGAATGTAAACATGCTACTGAATTGTACATTTAAAGTGGTTAATTTTTTGTTAAGTCAATTTCATCTCAATTTTTAAACACACTAACCTCATATAAAAAAGTGAATAAAGGCTCTCTCAGATCATGGCACAAACCCTAACTTCCTGCACTCCGAGTACTGCCCTGGGTTAAATTACAGGTTATCCACTAATTGTGATACTAAACCTGCAATATTTATGAGTCTCACCAGGTTACATTAATTTCCTGCCCTAAAATAGCTAGTCTACAATTCCTACCCTCCTGTTCTCTCTCTTTCTCTCTCTCGCCCTCTCCCCCCCACAAATAAAATACCCCATACTAATTCTAGGTCATTTTCTACAACTCTCTCATTTTTAAATATTTTTTAGCATTCAATCCAAAAACAAAGGGATAACAGAACCACCTCAAGAAATACCATGTTTTCAAAAACCTCTAAGAAAAACCTTCCCTAAATAGCTGTAACAACCAAGCAATCTACCTCAGGAAATAAACCTTCTTGCTTATACAGGGTGGAGCAAAGGTAGGTTTACAGTTGTTCATATGGAAAATAATACAATAATTAATAAATAACACAAGAATAAACTTTCGCATACTCACAAATGTAAACCTATTTTTGCTCCACCCTGTAATGCTACAAATTCTCACTACCCTCCCAGACACATAAAATCTACAGTGTGACTATTTTAATCTATTTGCTTTTCAAATATAGTAACACTTCTCTAATCAAGAAGCCCTCTAGAAACAGCAAGCTTAGAAAATCGAAACCCTGGAGACAGACAGAAAATAATTATTAACAGCTAGCATGTACTGGAATCTACCTACACTGTGCCAACCTGGGTTTTTCACACATTACATCATTTAACCTCCATAACGACCCTGGGAGGTATTACTATAATCATTTTAAAGATGAAGAAAGCCAAGTTCTAAAAGTAGGTAATTTATCCAGGTTCAGAGTTAGTAATTGTTGGAACTGAGATTCTAAAGCAATCTGACTTATATAGAGCTCTGCATTACTTAAGTGAAACAGTAGTAGAAAACCATATATATCACAGACTAAACTTTATGGAAGCAATCCCCCAGATCTTCCTTACAATCTACAGTACTGATTAAAATTATCAATATCATTCACAGCACAAGTTTACCGATGTTGGTATGGATGTCCCCATTCACAGTTACTCAGGTGTGGCACATTTGTAGGAACAGGTGGTAATACTGCTAGGACTAACCACATTAAAAAGTTGGGGGGATAAGAGGGAAGACACATGAACATACAAGGAAAAGATGAAAATGATTATTAAAAAGCTACTACATAATCATATTAAATAGCCCTCAGGTGTTATATTTTAGAATGCAGCTGTTTCTATATCCTTCAGTAGAATACAGTAACTAACATTCATGACAATGGAAATGCAGCAGGTCCTCCAATGTTATAACATTTTGTTATAACATTATAACGTTATAATTATAACATTATAACATTGACATTATAACAATGTTACAACATTAATGAGATGCCATAGGAACTTAAAAGTTGTTTATATCAATTGTCCTTGGGTAAAATCGGTTTCCTTATACATAATTTTGCTTAAAATAGTAGAACCTATCAACAACATTAAGTGAGAACTTACAAAAAGTTTGAAATCATTTTTCTAGAAAGTTCAAGATGAATAGTATTTCCCGATCTCTCAGGTATTTCCCCATCTCTTATTTCAATCTCTTGTTCTCTCCTCTCTTTTTCCTTAGAACATAAACATTCTCAAATCCCTATGTTTTTGTCCACTTTTAACTTGTACTCCTTTAACAGGTAAGCTTCTCAAAGAGTAGACAACACTCATTATCTTCCACTTTCTCATCTCTATCCTCTCTGCTATAGCTTCTGTATTCAGCTTCCCAGTTGAGCTGTTCTTGCTAAAATCATCAATGCCTCCCTATTCCTAAATTTAATGAAGAATTTTCAGGTCTTACTTGTCTTTTTAAGCAGGATTTAACATTTCAGGTCTCTTTCTTCCCTTCCCTCATCTTTTAAATTCTGGTCAGTTGCTTTCTACACTGCTACTCTTCCACTTTCCCGCTTCTTACTACTTTTTACTGTACTCATTTTCCTCTGCCTGTACCCCTCATGTTGGAGGGTCCCTGGCCGCCTTCTCCTGCTAAGAATTCTCAAAACCTGACCTTAACCTCTATTCAACCATGCTATATACTACCCCTCTAACTCTCTAGTCCACGTAACTACCCCTGGCAGCTTTCCAATGCCTCCTAGACATCTCCACGGGCATATTTCCAGGCCGCTCAACCTCAACATGGCCACAGCTGAACTGATCTTGGAAAGCCAAAGAACAGAGCCTCGGAAAATGTAGATGGACAGGAAGTCTTATTTTGTTAGGAGTGGGGAAAATTCCCTATTTTAGTAAAAATCATTATCCACTCAGTCTTTCTAGCCAAACAGCTGGGGTCATTCCTAACTCCTTCCTTCACTTGACCCAAACAGCCAAATAAGTCATGAAATACCAAAAGAAGATTGTAAAACCTTAACCATTTCAAATCCCCTCTCTTCTCTTTACTCTCCCATCACTTCTCAATAATAGCTTGTTTAGGTTTTCCCACAATATTTGTAATTATTTGTGGCTATAATACTTATCACATAACATGTATATTTCTCCATTAACCTGCAAACTTAGGGACAGGAAACCGAGTCTTGTTCTTTTTATCCAATGTACCTAGGAACACATAAAAAGTAATAAAAATAAGTCTGGTGAGTGATTCCAAGAAGTAAAAGGTCGAAAAATGTACAATTTACTAACAGTAGAGTAGGAATGTATGTGTAGTTTAACTTGCCAGCATTTTTTCAATACTTAAGTGCCATCATAGTACACAAATAATAGCATATCAGTAGCACACTGTATATTCAAAGTAACAAAGTATTCTTTTCTTACTTATGTTTCTATGTACATTTAAAATTTTCTACAATGATCACTTTCATAATTGGTAAGGAAATAATATTCTTAGAACAAAATGCCACAAACATGAATGAAAATTCTTTTGTTTTCAGGAAAATATGTTGTGAAATTGGAAGGTGGGGTGGATGCATCAGGAATCTAAGAGAATATACAAAAAAAAAGGGATATTACCTTCAATGAACAGTTAAGCTCACTCAGTTAACTGTATTTAGGTGTACAGTTTCATCTCTGTCAGTCAATGATTTACATGAAAATAGGTCTTTCAACAAAAGATACTAGGGCTAATAATGAGGGGGAGATATTTAAAAATTAATACTCAGATTCATTTTCCAGATTTAAATTCAGTGATAAAAATATAAGAGGAAAATATAAGTGAATATTTCTATCACCAGTCCTCAAAGTGTAGTCTGAACCTCTGAACCCTTCCAGGAGGTCCATGAGGCCAAAATTATTTTCATAACAATAATAAGATGACATTTGCTTTTCCATTCCCATTCTCTGAAATACAAAATAGAGTTTTCCAAAGGCAAACATGTCCTGTATAAATATCGCAAGAGTTTAGCCCTGGCTGGTGTTGTTGGTGTTGCTGGCCCAAGAACCAAAGAATCGCAGGTTCGATTCCCAGTTAGGGCACATGCCTGGGTTGCAGGGCAGGTCCCCATTGGGGGGCCTGCAAGAGGTAACCACACACTAATGTATCTCTTTCTCTCTTTCTCCTTCCCTTCCCTTCTCTCTAAAAATAAATAAATAAAATCTTTAAAAATATATTGTAAGAGTTTAAATGCAGAGGCAGATATGAGAATCCAGCTATCTTCTATTAAGCCAAAGATATCTGCAAAAATGTAAAAATTTTCAATAATCTTTTTATTTGGGAAAATATGACTTTCATTAAAAATGTTGTTCATATTAACATGTAAAGGACTTGTTATTGTAAAGGACTTATTGCTTATTAATAAATTAATGAATATTTATAAATTTCACAGTTTTAATTTCTAATATGGCAAATGTCTACAGATGTAACCCACAGGAAAAAGTTATCTTCGGGTTCTCAATAGTTATTAAGACTATAAAGAGGTCCTGAGATCAAAAGTTCAAGGACTGCCGATTTATATAGTTTAAGGAGGGGCAAGCTTCTCTAAGCATTACCCCAAAGCAAGAAGACCAACCAACAAATATACTGACATAAGTATTTTAAACTTCTATACATCCAAAAATAAATACAAGCAAAATACAAGAAAAAGTGACAAGTTGGGGGGAAATACAAAATACAACAATGGGTTCACAGTATTTACATATGAAGAAGTCTTTCACATCTCTAAGGAAAAGACAAATACCCTCCAGTAGGAATGGAGACAAAAACTAATGGGAAAACAGTATAATACACAAAGACCAATATACATGTAGAAAAATAACCCTCAAACTTATCAGTAATCACAGCAATGAAAATTAAAACTGATTAAATCAGCAACGTGTTTCAAAATTATGCCAAATTCAGTAAGAATGCAGGGAAACAAGTGTCCATATAAGTTACTGTCAGGAACATAAATACCAGTAGTTACAACCTATCTAGAAGGCAATCCAGAAACATGGATCAGAAATCTTAAAAGTGTACCTACTCCTCAACCTCCAAATCTATGCTAATGGGATAAAAACATACACAAAAGTCTGCTACAATATTCACTGAAGACTATTTATAATGGCAAGAGAGAAACTACAAACAATGTCCACTGAGGAGGAGATGATTGAATATATTATAGTATCCCATAGTGTAGATCACTTATTATTAGATGATTTAAAATTCTGTATGGAAAGGTATCGTTGATATATTAGGCTAGAAAAAGGTTGTTAAAATTTTACATGTTCCATCTCAGTAAAAGACAATACATCTATGTGCAAAGAACTAGGATGTGCCAGGAACTTTAGGTATATGCCAAGCATTTTATATGCCTTATCACTTTTAATTTTCAAAACTCTATGATGTAGGATGCCCTCTCTAAACTTCCGATCTCTCATTTGCAAAAGTGACATGAGTAATTTGCCCCAAAACCATGCAAACCTCAACTTACAAAACCATTAGATATTGGTGGCCAAAGTTGACTCTAGGCCTCACACTCAAACTATATTTTGTTACCTATCACCTGTACCCCAAAAGGTTAACAATGAGTCAATATGACTATCTCCCCTCCACAGCTACCTTTCTTCTTCCTCCTCTTTCTTTTTTCCCCTTAATGTTATATTTCTTTCTATAATAAACACATTTTACTTTTTTTAATTAAATATTTTATTTTTTTTTAAGATTTTATTTATTTATCTTTAGAGGGGCAGGGAAGGAGAGAGGGAGGGAAATATCAATGTATGGTTGCCTCTCGTGGGTCCCCTGTTGGGAACTGGCCTGCAACTGAGGCATGTGCCCTGACTGGGAATCGAACCACAATCTTTTGGTTCGCAGGCCCATGCTCAATCCACTGAGCTACATCAGCCAGGGCTACATTTTACTTTTTTTATTTAAAAAGAACATTCTTATTTTTGAAATGCTCTAATTCAAAAGTCAAAGAGATTCAATTTGGGGAGAACAATTTCATAGCATAACTTTAAAATTCAGTAAATCTTGTTATTTAACAATAGTTACAGGCCAATTAGAAACAAACAATATCAACTTCTTTTGGGAAGTTTTACAGAAAGTTTATGGACTTTAGCACCAACAAACCTGGTTGAAAAATGCAATGAAAAATAAATTAATTAAAAAAATTAAATAATGAAATAAAATAAGTTAAAATCCACAATAAGCTGTGAACCTTAAGCAAATTATTTAACCTCTCTGAAACTCAACTTACTTGTAAAATACTGATAATAACTCCCATCTCATGGGATTGTTACAAAGACTATGTTAAAAAGGTTCTGGCTGGTGTGGCTCAGCAGACTGAGCCCCGGTGTGCGAACCACAGGGTCACTGGTTGGATTCCCAGTCAGGACACATGCCTGGGGTGCGGGCCAGGTCCTCTGGAGGGGGCATGCAAAAGGAAAACACACACTGACGTCTCTCTCCCTCTCCTTCTCCCACTCTTCCCCTCTGTCTAAAAATAAATAAATATAAATATCTTAAGAAAAAGGACTATGTTAAAAAGAATAAAGCAGATACCTTTTCTACTTCCAGCCAAGATGGAGGCGTAGATAGATATGTTTCACCTCCTCACACAACCAAAAACCAGAAACAACCCATTTAAACAACAAAATCAACCAAAACTGCCAGAAAATCGAACTGCGTGGAAGTCCAATAACCAAGGAGTTAAAAAAGAAACATTCATCCAGACTGGTAGGAGGGGCTGAGACAGGCAGACAGGGTGAAGAGGACCCTTCAGTGGCTGAAGGCAGTGGCTGACAGACTGGGCAATTCACCTGTGGATAAACTAGGAGGAACAACTGCGGAGCGAGACACATCTTGCAACCCACGGTTCCGGCATGGGAAAAGAAAGCCTCAAAACCTCCGGCTGTAAAAACCTGTGGGGATTATGGTGGCAGGAGAAACTGCCAGTCTCTTGAAAGCAGGGTGAGAGCCAAGCAAGCAGCATTGTTCCCTCTCTAACCCTTCCCCCACATTCAGCACCACAATGCACCAAACTGGGTTGCCCCACCCTCATGATCACCTAAAGCTCTGCCCCTTACAATGTAACAGGTGCACCAAGACACAGAAATATGACCCAAATGAAAGAACAGATCAAAACTCCAGAAAAAGAACTAAGCAATGAAGAGA